>BSBM01000257.1:6537500-7737500 GCA_027924585.1 Larix kaempferi
GCCGAAGGTAGATGCTTCTGCATTTCACACATGAGACGAGGAATTTCTCTTCTCCAATACTTTATGTCTTCTTTATGGAATTATTTAGATAACAACCATCTACAAGTGACATGACAACCCAATCAAGAGATTAAAGGAAAAAAAAATTATATTACATAACATGAATTAGAGAACAAAAATAAAATATAAGTTCTATGATAAATTAAACAAACATTAGGCGCATGGAAAAAATCACCACTTACCTCATGTATTTCCCCAAATTATATATTATTTGTTTGACATTGTTGTCTAAGTTGTTCGAGAGAGAGAGAGGTAGAACATACTGTAACAATATACAAATCATTTCATTTTTTCAACAAAGAGTAGACAAACAAAAATACAAACCATATTCACTGGAATAGAAAAAAAAATTAAATGCATACCATAATAATTACCTTCATGAAGACATGCCAATCGTGCGTTTTCACCCCTGCAAAATCACCTTTCTTTGTTATGATATTCTTCATGTTCGCACAAAATCCAGTGGGAAATTTATTTTTTCGCATGACTTCTTTTACAACATTACTTTGCTGGTCCGTTAACATCCATGGAAGTGAGTTTATATTAATTTTCTCTCCGTTGATATGAACTTGAATGACATCTTTCATTGCATGGTTGCAATCTTGAATGTCTTTGCAAATTTTGACAATTTTCTCTTTCTCACTCCTTCCGTCCAATATTCACCATAATGTTTCAGTCACATTCTTTCCTATATGCATTGTATCAAATAGTGTTAAATTTTCAGAATTTACTTCAATCTGATCTAGGATCTTAACTTAGAGAACAACATGTACATCATATCTAAAGCATATCAATCATGGAGACAATAATGCAAGCACACAAGAGACACAAAGATTTACTTGGGGAAAACCATAAAGGTGAAAAACCACAATAACTTCCTCAGAGATAGATAGAGCAATGATACAACCCAAACATAAGAGATAGACATATCCTAGCAACAAATCCTCCTCCTCCATAAGTGCGCCACTCCTCCTTGAGTGCATGAGTGAGAAGTGAGTGATCAAATAGAGTGCCTCCCGCCCTCTATTTATACTTGACTTGACTTACCTTTTAAATAAATCATGTAGGCTTGAACTTAACCACATAACATAATGTTGACTGGGTCGACCCCCAATAGGGTGGTATAATAACCCTTCGACCCACATGGCCGACCCCCAATAGGGTGGTCTAATAACCCTTCAACCCACATGACTTATACAGGGCTGACCCCAACAAGGTGGTCTAATAACCCATCAAGTATAAGTTACGACATTTACAATATAAATGACGACACTTCCGTATAGAGGAATAATACCATTTATAGGAGTACATACAACATACATATATGAAATACATTTCGAAGTTACATATACATCAACACTCCCTCTTAACTAGGAAGGTATTTCTCAGCACAAGTCTTCTTCTCTGGATCATCGTCACTGGATAATCTTCATTGAGTCATCATCATCGTCACTACTGCTGCTATCTCAATCAAACTTTAAATCTACTTGTCAGAGGAAGTTCTACAGAGCCAGTCCTTTTTCATACTGGATGTAGGCCCACCACCTGCAGGTCTTCATCATCACTGGCCATACTATGGAATCCTTAGGACTTATTACGTGTGTCACAAAACCTCGAAAGAGCATCCCAGGCCGTTACGAGCACAGGGCTCTACCTATAGGATCTCCGAGGGCCATATTATATGTGACATCACCACAAAACCTCGCAAGAGCATCCCAGGCTGTTACGAGCACGCAGCTCTACCTATAGGATATCCCAGCGCACGAATTACATGTGGTCACCACAAAACCTCGCAAGAGCATCCCAGGATGTTACGAGCACACAGCTCTACCTATAGGATCTCCCAGGGCACAAATTACATGTGGTCATGGCAAAACCTCGCAAGAGCATCCCAGGACTGATTACGGGCACACAGCCCAACCTATCGGATCTCCCAGGGATAGATTATATGCCATAGGACAAAACCTCGAAAGAGAATCTTGAAGATATCCCAGGGCAACGAATTACATGCCATAGGAAAAACCTTGAAAGACTATCTGCAGATCTCCCAGGGCCAAATTATATGTCCTCCCAGAGAAAAACCTCGAAAGAGCATTTGCCAGATATCCTAGGGCAACGAATTACATGCCATAGGCAAAACCTCGAAAGACTATCTGCAAATCTCCTAGGGCCAAATTATATGCTCATCTGCACAACCTGATCCACGGCCATAGAGTATCAACCTGATACTCACCATACATCATCCTGATGTACACATGATCATCCTGATCATCATCACTGCAACATCCTGCTTCATGTCATCTGGAGCAACATCCTGAAGCTCGTCATCCACGATCATCCTGATCATATAATGCATATACCTGATGCAAACCAAGTATCTACCTGATACATATCATCATACATGATCCACCTGATCATACAATGTATCCACCTGATACAAATACAAATACATGATACATATCACCATACATGATCCACCTGAACATACAATGTATCCACCTGATACATACAATGTATCCACCTGATACATGTACAGATACATGGTCCAAGCATCCAACATGATGCATATACAAAAATACATACACATGATCCAACCGATCATACCCAGCATCCAACATGATGCGTACATATAAATGATCCAACTAATCATATCCAACATCCAACATGATGCGTACATACATATAAATGATCCAACTGATCATATCCAGCATCCAACATGATGCATACATACATACATAAAAATGACCCAACTGATCATATCCAGCATCCAACATGATGCATACATACATATAAAAATGATCCAACTGATCATATCCAAGCAGAAACCAGAACATCATCCTGATGCTCATCATCCAGCGCTTACATCCACAGCCATGTGAAGGATCCTTCTTCCAACATGTTTGGAATGGCTTTAGCAAATGTGTCCATCACTTCTTCCTTGAAGTGTCCTCGATATGAAGAACGCCAAGCCTCTCTCTGAAGTACTCAAACTTCACCCTGGTTAGTGGCTTCGTCAGCACATCTGCAATCTGCTCGTCCGTCACAAAATACAGGAGCTTCACAGCTCCTCTCTGCACCATATCCCTGATATAGTGATATTTGATCTCTATGTGTTTCAACCTATCATGAAACACTGGGTTCTCGAACAGCTTCACACAACTCTGGTTATCACAGAAGATACCAGTAGCCTCCAATGGGATATCAAATAACTCAGACAGTAGCTTCCGTAGCCATACTACCTCACAACTAGTTGAACAGGCTACAACATACCCTGCCTCAGCTGTACTTAGTGCTATGCAGGACTGCTTCCTACTAAACCAAGAGATCACACCTGATCCCATACTGAAGCAACACCCAGATGTGCTCTTCCTATCTGTAGCACTACCAGCCCAATCTGAATCAACATAACCTTGCAGGTTAAACTTTTGATTCGCTTCATACTTGAGCCCATATTCCACTGTACCATTCAGGTACCTCAGAACATGCTTTACAGTAACCAGGTGAACACTCCTCGGATCTGTTAGGAACTAACTCAATGTGTTCACAGCAAAGAAAATGTCTGGTCTCGTGTTCGTCAGGTACATCAAGGACCCAATCATCTGATGATACATAGAGACATCAACCAGCTCAGATGAAGCATCACACAGATGCTTTAGGTTGGATGCCATAGGTGTGGCCATAGCCTTGCAGTCATCATCCCGAACCTCTTCAGGATCTCTACTGCAAACTTCCCTTATCCAAGGAAGATTCCATCACTCTGCCACACCTCCATGCCAAAAAAAAATAGTGCATCATCCCCAAGTTACTCAACTCAAACTCGGCAGCAAGCTTCCGCTATGTGTCGGCAATCAATCTATCCTCTCCTGATACAAACAGGTCATCCACATAGTAGTATCACTGGATTGCCTTCCTCAACCTTGTAGTAAAGGTTGGAACCCGCTTTACTCTTGGTAAAGACCAAATTGGATAGAAATCTACCTATCCTACCATACTAAGTTCTGCACATATATGATTTCCTGTCATGTGTCTCAGAACCAAGTGGCTGCTCCACATACACTTCTTCTTCAACTACACCATTCAAGAAAGCTGTCTTGAAATCCATCTGGTGTATCTTCTATTTCATCACTTTTATATTTCTCTATGCTGCCGTTTGCAGCATGCTTGATCTTGATAGATCCATATGGAAGTCATAACAAACTTCCCTTCAGGTCTTGGGACTACATCCCAAACATCATTCTTCATGATCGACGGATCATGGCATTCTTCCCATATCTTGGGAACTTCAATATCTTCAATAGATAATTTTGTTGCTGAACAAATGTTGTAGTTCTTCTTTTGTAGGAGATGGCATACGATCTTTCCTACACAACAAGTTAAATTGCATGATTAGAAAACATCTCATAGTTTTCAGAAAAAAAATCTTACACATAAAAAAACATGTCATACAGTCATGCAATTAACTTAGCCAATGCTTCAATACAACATTTATCCATATCCCGTAACTTTCTAGATGCCTTCCAATCTCTACCAGAACATTGTTAAGAGTGTGCACAACTCCCAACATGTCAGCAAAGAGGTTTCATTCTAGATAAGTAGAAATGGAATGTTGTACAGTGCCAATGGCTACTTACCCATGCATATTAGTAGTATATTGTTCATCAATGCAACAATTCTAATATGCATAATACACAACCTAATTCTAGGAACATCAGTATATACATTATTGAACAGTATTATTTAAACACTAAAATATGCAAGTAATGACAATTCAAATACTTATCTTTGTTTGTTGGTTTGAATCCCTCTCAGTCTTTGCTTCTTTTCTGCAACTCCATTCTTATGTGGATTGTGAGAAGTGGTCAACTCCCTCTGAATATCTGCATCCTTGCAGAAACTACTGAAGTGTGCTCCTTTGCTTTCTTGCAGGAACAACTAGAGTGTGCTCCCTCTTGATCTTTGCTTCCTGGATTACATTTTCTTATTTTATCATAGGACTCTTTTAGTTAGTTGAATCATCAATCAAGATAAGAGATATAATATGCATAAAACCTGTGATTATTCAAACCTATACCTTCATGATTATTCTAGTTAGTCATATCATCAATTATGGTAAGAAACATAATATGCATACAACCATGATTATTCAAACATATGGCTTCATGAATAATCATTATCAATAACACAACAGTATAAGATCCTAACACAATGTAGGATTCTAGCTTGATATAGGAAAAACATACCTGGATTAGCATGCTAGCTAGTTATGTCTAACATACCCGCATAATGTCTTCTGGTTCTCTTCAGTGACTTATGCTAGTAACCTGCATGTCTCATAAGTTAACCATTGTAGAAACAAGTTATACATACCTCGAAAGTAGATCTTCTATGTGATCCATGACAATGGATGAATCCTTGTATTCATGTCACCATGATCATACGTTCTTGAAGTAGAACATGATTTCTCTTTCTTGGTGTACCTTTTATGTTAGCAGACAACATAAACCTCATACAACACCATAATGCATTAGTACAATCATAAGTGTCAACACCCTAACCAATGAATATCTTCTATCATGCATTCATAATTTTGTTAAGGTGATACGACAAATCTAAAATCAAGATTGTACTAACCGTAATAACATGAAGACAAACATACCATAAACTTAATCATGAACAAATATCGAAACATACCTCGATGAGTCATACCTGTAGAGATCGCTTGTAATATTCTTATGTAAGGCCTTAGCCTCATCTCCCTTTGAAACATGAACTTCTTCACTTATGCAGGTGACCAATCCATCTTCTTCTAGGATTAACCCAATCCACTTGATTTGCAAGAACAAGACTTGGAGCTGAATATGGGTTTGTCAGAGAAACCCCAAAAATTCAAACTTTGAATTTCAAACTTCCGAAAGGATAGAAATATGCGCCTTGATGAGCTGATCAAGCTGGTATATTCAGAATTTGAAAACTGCAAAGTTTCACTCCTCAATTTTTCCTTTGAAACTTCCAGATTCACTGGACGTGACCCTGAACTGGGGTTTGATAAAGCCCACTCTTCTTCCCAATCAGAAGGTTTGATCCAAAGCTCTAAGCTTCTATTTTTCTGAGGAGCTTCCAACCGTGGTCACAGATTTCAAAAATTCCCATTTTTACAGAAGCCCTAATTTTCCACTTTTCTGATCAAAGTCCCAAAGTAGGGTCTGATCAGGCTTGGCCTTCTGCCCTACCAAAAATTCTGATCTTGGTCTCTAAATTTCTATTTTGATGAGTAGCATCCATCCGTGGTCTCTGATTACAAAAATTCCAACTTTCTCTGAAGCCCTAACTTCCGGAAGCCATGAATGAAGGTACTCAAAAATAATTCTGTTTTGATAGAAATATGTACAGTGTCTGAAAAGGTTTCTTGAGATATCCTAACTTGTTATCTATCCATCTTGATAGGTCTGACCTCAATTGGATTTTCTAAGAGAGAGTTATGCCAAGTGTCGTAACCTGACCTGTTTATGGGATAATACAGGAGAGCAAACTTGTACGGCATGCCACGTGTCCCTGTTTCAACTTCAGCCTCTAAAAACGTTTTCTAAGATAGTAAAGTCTATTTAATACCTGTCACTTTTTACGAAATTTCATTTGGAGCTTTCTAACCCAAGTTATGACCCTTTTCCCAAGGTCACCTGATTTTGACTCAGATCTGGAAGAGGAAGAAACCCTATATTGTACAGATCATAAATCACAAAGTACAACGAACTAGAGGTTGTCCTTTGGAAAAAAGCTACAAGGGGATTTAATATTCAACTTGTAAATATTTTAGATCCGAAAAATTCTCCAAAACGGATTTATAGCGAAAGTGCTACGATGACTGGTTTTTACTATATCAAGCCCTAGCATTGTAAGTGCAACAAGTGTCATACATGCCATATCATGCCTTCTTTCAGGCTAGCTTTGATACCATGTTAAATTTTCAGAATTTACTTCAATCTAATCTAGGATCTTAACTGAGAGGACAACATGTACAACATATCTACAGCATATCAATCATGGAGACAATAATGCAAGCACACAAGAGACACAAAGATTTACTTGGGGAAAACCATAAAGGTGAAAAACCCCAATAACTTCCTCAGAGATAGATAGAGCAATGATACAACCCAAACATAAGAGATAGACATATCCTAGCAGCAAATCCTCCTCCTCCATAAGTGCGCCACTCCTCCTTGAGTGCATGAGTGAGAAGTGAGTGGTCAAATAGAGTGCCTCCCGCCCTCTATTTATACTTGACTTGACTTGCCTTTTACATAAATCATGTAGGCTCGAACTTAACCACATAACATAATGCTGACTGGGCCGACCCCCAATAGGGTGGTCTAATAACCCTTCGACCCACATGGCCGACCCCCAATAGGGTGGTCTAATAACCCTTCGACCCACATGACTTATACAGGGCCGACCCCAACAACGTGGTCTAATAACCCATCAAGTATAAGTTACGACATTTACAATATAAATGACGACACTTCCGTATAGAGGAATAATACCATCTCTATAGGAGTACATACAACATACATATATGAAATACATTCCGAAGTTACATATACATCAACAAATAGATGAGCAATTTGTAGGTGATCATAGTAGGGAAACCTACTAAATTATCTAGGATAACTTTTCATTCATCATGGAAGCCCATTAATGCCTTCATGATCACATGAGCGACAATCATGAATAGAAATTTATAAAGAAATTACATAAATCAATGTCAATTACAGTAAACGACAAACAATAAAAAAATACCATATAACATTTCATATATGGTGATTCATACGTACCTTGACTATTTCTATTATATTGCAACTTCCATAGGTGAGGTGTCATTCTCTGCGGTTTTAATGCAGTCTCTTGCTTTCCATTGAACATATGTGTTTCGGTAGTTTGATACCTGTGATTCTTAGAGAGGAAGTTCCTATACTCATCAAACACCTCCTTTCCTAATCTTTTTGAACGACGAGATTTGATCTTAGGAACACAAACTGGACATGCAAATTTCCCCTTTGTCTGAAGACCTACATAAAGAGATGGAATATCTATGTCGATTATAATTATATAGAAAATGACTGGATTATTTAGAAAAACATGCATGCGTAGTATATTAACTAGTTCATAAAATTAAATGCAAATAAAGTGGAACTTATAATTACATACCACAAAAATGGGTTAACCCTGGGGCATCATGTATTGTCCATACAAGCATTGCATGGAATTGAAATTGCCTTTGTCGTATTGGTCTAGATACGTCATACATAGTGATTCCATTCCACAACTTTAGTAGTTCGTCAATAAGAGGTTCGATATATACATTCATATCTTTGACTTGGTACTTACCTGATTGATTTGAACATATAAAAAATATAATTATGAGACGTACCATTTAGATATATAAAACATATTGCACAATAGAAAAACATTAAATATATATATGGCATTATGCGACAAAATACGACAAATAAGATACCACTACATTAAAAAAAAATTGTAGACACAATATACCTGGAACAATCATCGACAACATTATGTGCTCCCATTTTATTGTCAACCATGGAGGAATGTTATTGTTGATAACAAAAATAGGCCACACCGATTAAATAGATCTCATCTCTGCAAATGGATTGACACCAGCTACTGCCAAAGAAATCCTAAGATTACGAGGTTCTTCTTTAAAGTGAGGCCATTTTCCTCCATATCTCTAAATGCAGACCCATCTGCAGGCATCCGAATAATGTCATCTTGACTTCTGTTCTGTGCATGGTAATCCATAAACTCTGCTATGATTTTGCACCTAAACAATTGTTGCAAACATGGAATAATGGGAATATAACGTAGAACCTTGTGAGGCACCTTTTTTGTTACTTGATCTGTTTGATATCTATTGATATGACATTCAGGACATTCTGTTGCAAATTCATGCTAATTATAATATAGAACATGGTCATCGGGGCATGCATGAATTGCTTCATACTGCATTCCAATTTCTTTCATGATGGTAGATAAATATCGATATGTGCAAGGTAAAATATTTGACCGTGGTAACAAATATTCACCTATCATGCTACAACAAATTAAAATAAAAATCTAGTTAATATAATATATAAATAATATTAATGAAACACATTACATCCATATTAATTTGACTTATGAATTAACAATAAAATTATTAGATGATCATATATATTATGTGATGGAATATATTACATACCTTAACATCCATGTGGCTGATATGTTTGAAAAACCATTCATAACCTTCAAGTTCATTATCAACAATATAGCAAAGAGAAGATTTGTGTTGGATCCCTCATAAAGGGGTTCGTATGCCTTCTCAAGAAGAGGTATATCATGAATATCATCAAAATGATCATCATCATAATCATCATCCATTATAACATTAAACGAATCATGGATCAAAGTATTTGTAACATCATCTTCAACTATGTTATCAGTATGATCATCTTCTTCAATATGATCATTAACTTGTTCTCCATTAATATTCATAGCTCCATGTTCCTCCGATACTTGTTCTGGAAGCACTTCCTCTGGACGATATGCCTTAGGATGTCTTTCCTTTATAATTACATGAAACCATCAATAAATAAAAGTTAATATAAGAAATTCAAATGCAAAATGCAAAAATTTCAAACGCAAAATGTAAACATTTTTGTGATGCATTTAAAATGTAACAAATTTTGTATGGTTAATAGAGAATATTATATAATCAACAATGCAATCACTGTAATGTTGATGTTTTCTTTTTTCATTTAGAGAGGCGATGTGCTCTTATTTTTCTTGGTAAACAAAACATGCAGTCAATCAAATAGATCAATCAACTACTCTTTATTATTACCTTTGAGTGTAATACAAACAAGAAGAGAAAATACAAGAAAAACTAAAAATAACATGTTAAAAATGACTCTTTTCATGAGTAGTCTCTACAGTTAGATAAAAAGGGGAAACAAGCAGGGTCTAGTCGCTACTTTAGGGATGAAAAGAACAATGACCAATTGTACTGTTGGTCAAATAGGTGCATCCAAACTATCCAAGAGACATAAAAAATGACCCAATTACTAAGCAAAGCTACTCAAATATAACTCAAAATTTCTCATACTGTCCACTAAGGTAAGATAAACGATGCTATGGTTTCTATAAAGAAAATAGAAGAGAAACAACATGCCAATATAGTCGTTATTTCTATTATCATGGAAAGTGTCACAAATCTAGAGAGCTAAGTGCTTTCCCTGGTGAGTGGGTTAGTCTCACTAACAAACAAATAAATGAGTTATTCTACTATACCCTAGATTCAACATGCAGAAAATAAAAAAATTATTATAATAAATATTAAATATTAAAATAATATTTTTTGTCCATGTTAGTCCCCATCTATTGAAACCATGATCAATAGATAAAAGTTAATATAAGAAATATTAAAATAATACATACATTTACAAAAGCAATCAAAATAAAAACATATATAATGCAAAGCATACAAATGGATGATGTTCATGTCCCCTCTCAGCGTGTCCATGTTCCCTACAATGTTTTGTGGCTGTTGTGATCAAAATTCTTCTCCTTTTAAAGCCCCTACATTGACTACATGGACAATATCATTTCCCATCACCCCTTCTTTCAACTCCTTCCCACAATCTAGTAAGCAATTGTCGATTTTGTTCGTCTGGATCAGGAATATGGCTAGTTGATATTTTCTCGTAAAGAGCTTGAATGAAGATTATTGATCTTAGAAAACAAAGCTCCACACTTTGCTCACTTTAATCACAAAAACAATGGAAATAATAAAAAACAATTCACCGAATAAAAAAACTTCCGCAAATCGTCGCTTGTATAGAAAACATGTCAGAATGTTTCGATATTTATAGGTTTTAAAATATAACCTTCCATCAGATATCTGATGAATTGAACTTAGTTACCGTTGGAGAGTAGCTGTCAGCCATCCGACATGTTAGGGCTATCACATGACGTCGGATATCTGACTCCCAGGACCATAATATATTGTCGGATATCCGACAACAGTGGGCTTAATATTAGGTCGGATATCTGTCCACATTGGTCACTATTCCAGGGAACTCATCGGATATCCAAGGGTCGTCGGATATCCAACGAACCCTTCGCTCAATTTAAAAAAAAATCATCAAATTTCGTAATTTTGAAGGTGAAATCCGACGACACAGACCTTTTCGTCGGATATCGTCAGATTTTGTCGTCGGATTTTGGGTTCAAATCTTGTAGTGAGTCATTTAAAATTGACTCAACATGTTCATGATTCAAACAATGACATAGAATGGAATCAACTCCACAATGATACAAAGTATCGCTAATGATGAGGTAATTCTTTGCATTATGTCTAAGGCGTCATTGCTCATTCCGTGAAAAAAGACTAAGGACACTTCGGAGTTTGAATATATATCAAAATATCCACATACCAAGGGTCAGATGAAGAGATGAGAAAAATATGTTCATTAGGGAATGGGCCATATTCAGTATTATCACATTATTCACAAGGAAAATCCAAAATAAGCTTAGCGAAGACCAAATATTTCATGGAATTAATAGACTGAAAATCTAAGTCGAACTCTTGCAAGATCACAATCCATTAATTAAATTCCCCCCCCTGATTATTCATTGTGTTAAAACATATCGAAATGGGTTTTTATATGCAATTATAGTGGTATTACGCAATAATATGTAATGCCAAAGTCTTTGTAGTACAAAAACACTCGCTGTAGCTAACTTCTCTACATGAGAATATTTCACTTCAGGCCCAACTAAAGCACAACTGAGATAATAGATGACAAGTTCTTGAAAACAATCATCTTCCTATACTAAAACTACACCAATTGTGGAATCAGATGCGACCAGATACAACAAAAAATATTTCATATAATCTAGAGGACTAGGGAAGGGGGAGATTATAAAGGATTTTTTAAGATCTTCAAAATACGTTTGGGAAGCTTCATCCCATATAAATGGGACCCCTTCCTTTACTAACTGCATAAAACCTTTCGTAATATTGGCATAATTCATGATAACACACCTGAGAAAATTGACTTTTCCTTGGATACTCTAAAGTTAGCGAACATTTGTAGGAGGAGGTAAGTTAACAATGGACTCCACCTTCAAAGGGTCAACCATGATCCCTTTATTCGAAACAATAAAACTTAAAGAGTCATCTAGACTTAATGCAAAAGATACACTTATGAGGATTCATTCGAATCTTATAGTTCCAACATCGTTTAAATGACAGGAGAAGATGGTCAAGATGATCTCATCTCGTACGAGAACCAACCACTAGATCATCTAGATAAGCCTTAATATTTTTCTTGATGTCGTGGAAAGCAAAAGACATGGCCTGCTGAAATGTAGCTCACGCATTTTTAAGGCCAAAGTGAATTTTTCTATATGTGAAAGTTCCCCAAGCACAAATAAATGGGGTTTTATGTTGATTCCTAGGTCGGATTTGAATTTGGTTGTACCTAGAGAATCCCTCCATGAAGGAAAAGACCTCACTTCCCACACATTCATAAACAATATGATCAATAAATAGGGTGGGAAAACTGTCCTTAGGACAATCCTTGTTCAAATCCCTAAAATACATACATACTCGCAGTTTACCTTGCTTCTTCTTTACACAAACAAGATAGAGAAAGCCTTCCTTAAGAAGTTTTTCAACTTTTGCTTTGATAGCAACCGCTTTCCTAGGGCTGACTAGACAAATTTTCTAATGAACAAATTTTTCATTCTCATATGTTCTAATCTCGTGTTGAACAATACTTGGATCAATGCTTGGCATCTCCTCATATGACCAAGCAAAAACATCACATAATTCCTTGAAGATTTCTGTATAAACATAGATCTCTTCTGGAGAATAGTTTGCACCAATGTACACATTCTCCTTGACATCAAGGTTCCTAGAGATATTGATAAGAATTGTTTAAAAAATGTTGGCCATATTACATTTGGCATAAATTCCCTATTGAGCTGAAGGGTTCAATGATAGATCATCATATTTAGGCAAGTTAATATGAAACTCTCCATTCTCAATCTTATCTAGAGATGGAATAAAATAGGAACAATGATGCATATATTCCCAAGGATTTTCAGGCCCTTTTAAGGCTTCCAAGATAGCCTCATCCGAAGGCATAACTATATCTAGACAATATTGGGAAGTGGAAGAATAAAAATACCAAATTGGCTGAGTGGTTTGATCCACCTCTTCAACGGGTGATGGATCAATGTATAAAGTATTTTATTGAATTGATTGATAAGATATCTCTATTGTAGACAAGGGTAAAAAAGTCTTAAAGTGTTGAGACTCTTCTACCGAATCCGATGGAACATGAAGTACCCAACGATCCTCAAGGTAATATGTTCTAAAGGACTCACTTGTGATATCAGAACTTCCTCATCAGGCGAAGATGGACCAGAACTAATGAAGAATGTAGGAGATGGGATATTAAAAGTACCCATAAGTGATTGATATAAACCAACTCCCACATTCTCAGTTATTGTATGTGACTTATCAATCAAAGGGGTATTCGATCATGGAGGTGAATTTGGACTAGCTCTGGTGAAGGATAATTGATCATTGGTAATGATATTTCCTTCATGAGGAAAACACAACACTTAAAAAAATAAAGAAATAATAGAAGTCATAGCATACATCCACCTACGTCCTAACAAAAGATTCTAATCGATAGGACCATCAACTACTTCAACCTACACACAAATGGTTTTTCCTCCCAAATGGACAGCAAAAGATGGAATGATCCCATGCAGTTGGAAAGTGTTCCCATAAAAAGCAGGTAAGCAATGTGGGTGATGGGGAAATTTCTAGAGAGCCCAATGTTTTCCAACAATATAGAGCCATAATACAAGTTGAATATGAACCCTCATATACAACTATCCTACCAGTACTCTTTGTGGCATGAACCACATTTATTTCAAAGGCAATATGATAGGGAAGATGGGTTATAACATCTTATACATCAAACTTCACAACCTGACCCTTCAAAGGATATAAATTTTCCTAAGGTGGACAATAAAGCACTCCATCGTAATGGGTAACTTTGGAGGACCTCAATAGCGGATATGGAAAATGGAGTTTGAGCTAATCCTTCAATGATTGAATAGTTGGGAGTAGCTCTCATATTGGGATTGTGAAATGCCCTCTTATATACATATTTTGACATACAAGGCATTGTCTCTACTGTAGGTTTCTCTATTTGAAGAGGGTTTTGTGGCTTAGTACTTTCCTCTTCGTTTGACGAAGACACAAGATTGTTATAGTTTTTATCTTTAGTTGACAATAAGACATCAGATCTGACCATATTAATGTATGACTGATCAGATCAGGGAACATTTTTGTTACCCCCTTGTGCATTTCAAGTAGGATTAGAAGATCTAGAAGCTAAGTGTTGTCCTTGTGAGAAAGAATTATTCAGAATAGTAGGCTGCTACTATTTTTTATATAACAGTTTCTAGGCTTCTTCCATTAACGAGCATTGATGAGTAAGATTATCTCCCTTGCAAAGTTTGCAAGGAAATTTAACTTTCTTACATTCTTTCTTTTCCCACCGACATTATTATTTTGTTAAGGTTTATCATTATTACCCTCCCCTTTTTTATTATTATTTTTCTTTTTCCCACTAGGCTGTTGGTTTCCTTTTTGATTAGCATGTAGTGTGTACATAAGTTGTTTGGGAAGGAGGAGAGGTGGTTGTCACCTACCCAAATTTAAGAAATTATTATTTTATTTGCAAAATACTTTATGTTAAATTTAATTACAAATTTTTGTAATTATGATCAGTTTTGATCAAGGATGAATGTAATTACTGTTGGCCCGGTTTTGCAACCAGGCTTAGTGCTATGGGCACCTGCTAACTAGTAGCAGCAGTTTCAATAGAAATAAAAACAATAAACTAAATAAACAATACTATTCATGGATCTAAGCAAGAATCTAAGCAAATAATTTAAACATTTCAAAATCAAGAACAAGAAACATAAGAAATAATTTTTTGTATTAAAAAATGGGGGGCAAGCAAGTGCTTGCGATATTACCTTCAATGGTGAAGGTTGATGTTGAGCAACTCCCAAGATGAGTAGCTCCAAACTCCAAGAGGTCTCCTTCTCCAAGGTTGCTTCAATGGCTAAAAGTGCTCAGGGGAGATTTCAGCAGCATAAGGATGAGATAATGGAAGGATCTGAAATGAGGAGCCCCTACCACCTTTTTATAGGTTTTGGTGGTGGGAGATACCATTTGTGGTTTTGTGGAAACCAAATGGTATTGACCAACATGGTTTAGGTACTTTTCCCTCCTTTTTCCTTTTTTGAATAAAAATAATATTTTAATTCCCTTTTTAATATTTTTGGGAATTTGGACCCTTTTTGAGGGTTTTTTATGATTTTCTTGGAAAAATAATCTTTTTTAATGGAAAAAGGGGTGTACTAAGGTCTTTTGGTGACCTTTTGTTGGTTTCAGAGGCTCAGATGGTGGAAAAGTGGACAAATGGGTCATGTGAGTAAGGGAATGAGCTAGTGAGCACTTTTTAGGTGTTAACAGATTGCCCCCTGATGTGTGAGGGCAGGAGCTCATCGTATGGCCGATAGACATCATAGTTCTTTTGTCCTTTTTTCTGGGGTTTAGGGGAGAGAAGAGACCGGTTGGAGACTGGAGCCACGGCCCTTGGAAGCTGCAAAAACAAAAAATATTACATGGCCTCAATATGAATGAGGTATAATCTCTGATAAAGGACGAGGCGGGCATTCCCATGCTCGTATCAAGACATATACAAAACAATTAGTCCCAAGAAGGGGGATCTAATACGTAAAGGAATATACTGGTACATCATAATGGTCCAGAGGGGACATTATGGTGGGATATACTCATGATCATGGCTGATCTCAATAACTGATACACTGGAATAACTGTTGAACTGCTGAAACTGAAGGTGTCCAACATTTGTATGTACTTGATGACTGTGAGCCATCTGGGATATTGTCGCCATACGCAACCCGGATATCTATAGAAAAAATGTAACTGGTTGTATCCATAGGTAGACTCTCAAATGGGGAGGATTCAGGTGGTATCCGGGGTCTTCGACTAATAACTGAACGGACCAATACCCTGTGCGAGTCTCAACGATGCGATCAAGGTGCTGAAGTCGAGCATGTGATAAACAACCATTCGGAGAGGCACTGAGGATTCCTCTCGAAATGATTCGTAGGCACTCATCATAAATGGTGATGAGTCCAAGACACAGGGACCTCTAGGTCTATCCTCTGGAATCAATGTGGTTGTCGTCGACAGAGGGAGACCAGCAACTAACAAGGTAATGATGTTTCCTTGATAGGAGCACGAGGTGTATAACTGAAGTGATGGAGTACTGCTGGTAGGACTGACATACTTGTGGGGATGGGAAATAACTGGGTCAAAAAATGGGTAGACTCAAACTTCCTTTGTTCAGAGCATGATGACATGGGTGACCTAGCAGCGTAGGGAACTGACTCGTAGGTGTGGGGATCATCTTTTAGGGACTTGAAGGGTATGCACTGACTCTGGGGGGGGTGAAGCTTATGGTAGCTGTCGAGGGAGTTTCAGGGTGACATACTGCAGAATACTCTGAACAAAGGCGACCAAAATGGGGAAGCTGCTATGTGAGTAGATATGATGTGTTGTAGCGCCAAGAGGCACCATTGATTCCTTCTTCGTAGTTTGAATGGGCTCCAAGAAGGGATAAAAGTGTGCTCTGAAATGGTACGGTCCTGTGGATTCTGTGAGCCCAGGACGGTGCGTGCTCATGTTTGCTTTCATGTTTAGAGAGTCTGAAAACGGTAAGTGGACTCTATTGGTATTTCTTTTTCGTAAGTTTTAGTCTCACAGGCCCGAAAAAGTCTAAAATGATGCGTATGGAGAACTCTTCTAGCCGATGTGACTAGAGTATACCTTTTTCGTAATTAGTCTACAAGGTCCGGAAAAGGGGTAAACTTATACCAGGTAGACGCCCTTTCAGATACGTTTATCGAGCAGGAAAGGAAGCAAGATTGCTCGGCGATCTTTTCATTGTTTTAGGAGTCAGAAAAGAGCTTAACAGAAACTCCCTAAGTGCCTTTTTCGTAAAAGGGGTGGCTCGGCCCGAAAAAGGGATAAACTTATACCGAGCAAAAAATGGATTGATGAGGGCGAGAAAAGGTCTCAAGCATCGTCATCGGTGCGGAAAACTGGATCCGGTGACCTAAGGATTGTTGAAGACGGAGAACGGTCGATGTGGCGCGCAAACCGAGGTGACGAGGGGGGTCACAAGGAAAAATGCCCGAAAAATTTGGATTTGAGAGCGAGAAATGATCTCGAGCGTCGTCATGAGCACGGAAAACTGAATCCGACCATATAAGGCACGTCGAAAAAGGAGCACGGCCGATGGGGCACGCAAACCGAGGCGACGAGGGGGCGTGGAAAAAATGCCCGAAAAATCTAAAGGTGAGAGCGAGAAATGATCTCAAGCATCATTACGAGCGCGGAAAACTGAATCCGGCCATATAAGACACATCGAAAACGGAGCACGGCCGATGGGGCACGCAAACCGAGGCGACGAGGGGGCGTGGAAAAAATGCCCGAAAAATCTAAAGGTGAGAGCAAGAAATGATCTCAAGCATCATCACGAGCGCGGAAAACTAGACCCGGCTATATAAGGCACGTCTAAAACGGAGAACGGCCGATGTGGCACGCAAACCGAGGCCATGAGAGAGGTTAAAACATGGTCAAAAAATGGACCCCGTGAAAACGGGAAACGGAAGGAACCTCTATGAAGTTCCCGCTGTGCTGATCCCAACGGTACCAACGGTTTGAGAAATGGACGTCGTATGACACCGCAATGGTTGTTTGAAATTTGTGGAATTTCTATAAATAGGACGTGGGGCCCAATATGACTTGTCATTGTTACGTGCGAGGTTGATAGAGCTGTCAGAGCTTTTTCTTGATTTCCGGGAGATTTCACCGTTGGTTTTCGATTTAGCGAGTTGCAGGTAACTCTATTCGCCTTAACCTTGTCGATTATGTCTTTTTGTTTGGCGGTGGGCCCCCCGAAGGCCGCGAAACTCCACGTTGACTCTCCAACGTGGAACCGCGCGGGTTTCGGGGCTGAACCCGCGATGAACCGCGCGGGTTTCAGGCTCACAGTCGCGATGTTCATCGCGACTGTGAGGTCGGAACCCGCGATGTTCATCGCGTGTTCATGGGTGACAGTCGCGATGTTCATCGCGACTGTATGGTCAAAACTCGCGATGTTCATCGCGGGTTTTTGCATGGATCCCGCGATGGTCATCGCGGCTTTTTGTGGAAAAGCCGCGATGGGCATCGCGACTTTTTGTGTAAAAGCCGCGATGGGATTTTTTTTTTTTAAATTTTTTTATGCTGGGGCTAAAAATTTCCTGTGTTTTCTTGGCAGGATGTTGCGGAGAGCTCAGTCCGTGTGGCGGGAGAGAGAGATTGATGCCGAGATCATGTTGAGGATTGAGACTGATGGAGGGGTGAGACAAACCCTAGCCATGAGCGGACTCTTAAAGTTCGCTCAGATTCCTCCTATCCGTTCAGTGAGGAGACTCCTGAACAAGCTCGTGCTGTGGTGGGTGCCGGCAGAGGGTGCCTTCATTATCGGTGGTGAGAGGTTAGAGATTACTCTCACTGATGTATATTTTTTGACCGGTTTGCCTCGCTTGGGTGAGGTGGGTGATATTTCTCCGAGGTTGCCTCCGGGTGTGGATATGGAGGACCTCTTACAGACCTTCTGTGTGGATGACGCTGTTTTGGTAAACAGCTCTATTAGTCTGAAGTTCCTACGTGAGTGGGATATGCGGGCTGTTGGTGCCTGTGTTCTGAGGATTTTGGGTGCTGCTGCACCACATCGTATGTCTGGGGGGCAGACGATGATGGTGGATTCCGTTCTACGGGGTACGTATTATGCCTGGGCGCAGATGTTCTTGGCCGGTGTCCGGAGAGATCTGGACAAGGCCATGAGAGAGGGAGGCGAGTTTTGTTACGCCTCTTTTTTACGCTGTTTTTTCTTCGAGCGGGTGCCGACCTTGCGGCCACATGTACCCGTTCGTGCTGGTCTTCCGAGCGAGCCTCGTATGGTGAGGTGGGGGCAGATGATGCCCCGTGCTGGCGGTGGTATCCGTGGCTACTTCACAGAGGACTTTTATCAGCAGTGGGAGCAGATGTCTCTGGTGATCGAGGACTATCCCTACGCCGGTATGGATTACAGAGGTGACGCAGAGATGCCTCGTGCCCCAGGACAGGCCTGGGGCTTGGACGGTATGTTTTGTGTTTTATTTGATGTTGTATCATATGTTGTTTGGTTTATGATGATTTTGTTATATAGTATCTAATGGTTTACTTGCTTTGTGCAGATGTGGGTCCAGTGCCACCACCTGACTATGTGGCTCGGCAGGGGCGGGCGATGGTGGTCGTTCGTCCCCCTGTACCTGTACGTCCTCCGCGTGGTGGAGGATATGCAGCTCATGGGCGAGGGGTTGGCCCTGATGGTGACGCCATAGATGGTGTCCGATGTACCTTTTCCCGGATCCTAGCTAGGTTCCCCGAGGATGGTTGGAGGGATCTGGATCGGGATGTTTTGCAGGGATGTCTTGGTGCGCCACCTGAGTGGCAGTCGCTCCTGTTGAGGACAGCGGTGCTTGCGGCGAGGCACGGGGGTGGTGGAGGAGATGCTCCGGCAGGGCCGGCTCAGGGGAGGATACGTTTGAGGGATGATCCAGCAGGGCCAGCAGAGCGGCGAGTTCGGGGTCGTCCTGACCCGGCTGGGCCGGCGGAGGTGGAGTCGGAGGAGGAGCCGGAGGAGGAGCCCGAGGATCCTGAGGATCCAGATGAGTAGATGACATTGTACTTGCCCCCAAATGCTCATGAGCATATGGGGAAGCATTTTTTGTATGACAGTTGTATTTTTTGTATATTGAGTGCTGGGGGCACGTATGACATGTTTGACTATTTGATTTGTATATATATGTGGATATATATTTTGGATATATTGTCGTGTATGCACGTGGATGCACATTTGTCTTTTGTATATGCCCATGGAGGCACATGTTATGCACGTGGATGCAGTGTGTTTGTAGATTTATATATGCCCGTGGAGGCACATGTTATGCACATGGATGCATCATTTTGGTTTGTTTGTTTTATGCCCGTGGAGGCACATGTTATGCACGTGGATGCAATATTGGTTTTTTGTATATGCCCGTGGAGGCACATGTTTTGCACATGGATGCATTTTTGTTTATGGATATGACATGATGTGATTGGTGTGCCAGTCGAGGACACTGTTGGCCATATGGTCTGCTACACTATTGAGGTGTCTTGGGACATGTGTGAATGTAATGGATTCAAACTGTCTAACCATTTGTTTAGTGCGCAGGAATTTTCTAAAAAGGCAGGGATCGCGTACCTGGTAATCATTGTTGAGCTGGGAAACTAGGAGCTGTGAGTCCAAGAAAATGTTGAGTTGACGTATGCTCATCTGGAGAGCAGCGGCCAGGAGACCGGTCACGGCATCGTATTCAGCTTGATTATTGGTGGCGGCACCTAAACATACTCCATCAATGTGAATTAACTCATGTGAAGGGGAGTATATTACCCAAGCTGCGGAGGCGAGATTGGGAGACCAACGGCTTGCACCATCAGCGAAACCGATATGGCAGAGTGGAAGAGGCTCCATCTGTGGTCATGCAGAGAAAAACAAATATTTAGGTTTTTTTTTTTTTTTTGAAATTTTTTGTGAAATGAACAATGTATGCCTATACTAAAATGGACGATGGTGTCCATCGGATTTTCTATGGGTAAAATCGTTTAAGGTACAACCCGTTGCGTGGGTTGCGTAGGGTGTTGCCTTCTGAATCGGTCAGAATGTATGCCCCCTGCCTGAGGCAGGTGTGTATGATGTAGGGGCCTTGCCACATGGACACGAATTTTCCCTTTCCGGTTTTATCATGAGCTTGATCGTAAGCAAGGACAAGGTCTCCCTCAGAAAAGGTTCTTGGGTGGACGCGTTTGTCGTAACTTAGTTTCGATCGTTGTTTAGCTGCTTCCATGTTTTGAATGGCTGTGCGCCGATCTTCATCGGCCTGCTCTAGGAGTAGTAAACGTTGCTCGATTGGGGAAGTGTTCGGTAGAAGTTCCACGGCGATGTGTAAAGCTGGGATCTGGCACTCAATAGGGAGGACCGATTCAACACCGTGAACTAAATGGAAAGGGGTAAAACTGGTGGCGGTTTTGGTTGATGTGCGGTAGGCCCATAGTGCCGGGAAAAGCATGTGATGCCAATTGGACTTGTGCTTGTCGACAGTGCGTTGGAGAATGGTCTTCAAGATTTTATTGATCGCTTCGACTTGGCCGTTTCCTTGGGGATAGTAAGCGGAAGAGAAATGGTGTTCGAATTTCAACATGGTGGATAACTCCTTCCAGACGGCATCTTCGAAGTGAGAGCCGTGGTCAGAGACTAACTGCTGTGGTACTCCGAAACGAGCGATAACATGGTTGAAGAAAAACCGTGCCGCAGTGTCGGCTTTGCAATTATAGGTCGGCATGGCTTCTGCCCACTTGGTGAAATAATCTACGGCCACAATGATGTGTTTGTGACCGCCGGCTGACGGGGGGTTGCAGTCGAGGAAGTCTATGGCCCATTTGCAGAATGGTCCAACAGTGATGACTGGGTGAAGGGGGGCAGGGGGGGTTCTTGCTTTGGGGGCAAATAGCTGGCAGTTCTGGCAATGCTTGACTGCGGTGATGCAATCAGTAAACAATGATGGCCAAAAATAACCGGCCCGAATGATTTTTTGGGCGGTAGCCATGCCGGAGAAATGGCCTCCACAGGCACCGCTATGACAATCATTGAGGACTTGTTCTGCCTCACTATGGGATAGGCAGCGGCGTAAGATAGTATCAACGCCGCGTCGATAAAGTACATCCCCAATAAGTAGGTATCGGGGGGCGTGGTGTCGTATGCGACGGCGTCCATCACGATCGATGTGTGGTCGGAATTTTTGCGTACGAAGGTAGGTCAAAATGTCTCCGTACCAAGGGTCGTCAGACGAAATGACGAAGATCTGCTCGTCAATCAGGTCCGTTTGGATGACGGGTGACTTTGAAGAGGATGGGAGATCTGTAATGAGGTGAGCAAGCGCGAGGGCTTTGGTGCTTTTGGGAGTCTTGAAAGTAAGGTCATATTCCTGGAGGATAATGACCCATTTAGCGACACGACCCTGTAGGAGTCACCGGGTGAGGAGGTAGACCATGGGGTTGGAGTCAGCGACAACCGTGGTATGACTAAGTAAAATATAGTGTCGCAGTTTTTGTACGGAAAAGACTACAGCTAGTGCTAATCTTTCCTCGTATGGGTAACGTAGAGGTGGGCCAGATAAGGTCTGGCTAACGTAATAAATCACATGCTCTTTGTGGGAAGCATCTTCTTGTACCAAAACTCCGGACACGGCATGTTCAGATGCCGAGACGTAAAGGGTGAAGTCTTGGGAGAAATCCGGTGGGGATATCAAGGGGGCTTGTGTGAGAGCTTTCTTGAGGGCTTCGAATGCCGTGTCTGCTTGCTCGTCCCAAACAAAGGGTATGTGGGTACGAAGTAAGCGTAAGAACCCGTGGACTTTGGTGGCATAATCAGGGACGAAGCGCCTAAGAAAATTGGACCGCCCTTGCAAGCTCTGAAGCTGTCGAAGCGTGCGAGGAGGGGGAAGTTCTAAAATGGCTTTGAATTTCAGGGGATCGACAGTGATTCCATCTTGGGAAACAATGAAACCCAACAACCGGCCCGCCGGGACGCAAAAGACACACTTGTGTGGGTTCAAGCGGATTTTATATTTGCGACAACGCAGGAAAACTTGCCGGAGGTCGTTAAGGTGGTCTGATCGTTTTCGGGAACGAGCTGTGAGGTCGTCAAGATAGACTCGTAGGATATGGACCAAGTCGTGAAAGCAATAGGTCATGGCTCGCTGGAAAGTGGCACCAGCATTTTTAAGGCCAAATGGCATGACGCGATAGGCAAAGGTGCCCCATGGGGTGGTAAAGGCAGTCTTGTACTGATCCTCCTTGCGGATGTGAATCTGGTTATATCCGGAAAACCCGTCCATGAAGGATAGGACCTCATGGCCCGCACACTCATCAATGAGTTGGTCAATGAATGGCGTGGGGAAATTGTCTTTTGGACAAGCGTGGTTTAGATCACGGAAATCAGTGCATACTCTAAGGGTGCCTTGCTTTTTGTTGACAGGAACAGGGTTCGACACCCATGTGGTGTACGGAATAGGGAAGATGAACCCTGCTTTTCGAAGTTTCTCGACTTCAGCCTTAACAGCGGGGAGCTTGGCAGGGTGAATAGGTCGCTGTTTCTGACGAACAGGGGGTACTTCCGGCCATGTATCGATGTGGTGTTCAATAATGGCGGGGTCGAGACCAGGCATCTCGGTATAGGACCAGGCGAAGACATCACGGAACTCTTGAAAGAGCTTTTTGTATGCCTGAGTTTCTGCTTGAGTGCAAGATACGCCCAGCGAGATGAGCTCAGGTTTCCCTGGTGTTGTGGAAATGTCTATCTGTATAGTGGGGGAAATGTTTGACATGTTCCCTTCTTCAAAGGCATCCGGTGCTGGGATGGGGTCCTTTAACCAATCGACCTTAGCGGGTATGAAGTCTTTCGACTCGACTGATAGCTGGTTGGATGCGGTGGAGGTAGATGCTTCCGGGAGGAAGTACGAGCGATGATGCATATCATCCCAAGGGTAGTCAGGTGCAGTGAGTGTCTCCAAAATCTGCTCATCAGTATTGAAGTAATCATACCATAAATCAAGGGGTTCTGGTTTGAAGGTTGTTGAAATCATATATATCGTATTGACTTCTTCTGACGAGGATGATGGTGGGGGGTGGATCTCCTCGATGAGGGGAGGAGATATCTCTAAGTCGGCATTGTTTAACTCATACAACGCTGCTCTATAGTCAAGTAGATCAGGGCAATGGTGAGAGTAGTGGCCGTAAACACTGCATATAGCACAAGGATGGTTAGTGCGCAGTGATTTGTCACGAGGCTGTAGAGGTGGTTCTAATCTGACTACTGGGATGCCGATGTCATCGTCCAACATATTCATATGCTCTTGGAGTGCTGGTAAATGTGGGCATTGATGAGTTGGATGGCCAATTTCATCGCATAATGAACATTTGGGGGGAGCTTGAAACACTGGTGGGGGTTTAACTGCCTTCGGAGGTGGTATAGCAGTGTATGGTTGTGGACCTCTGCCCCCAGTGGGCTTAGCAAGAAGAGGGGGATCTCTTGACGTCGAAGCAATCGTGAGACCAGGAGGAGGTTTCGTTGACGACGAAGAGATTGCAACACCAGGAGGAGGCTGATTTGTGGTAACGATAGGTTGTACCGGTTGGAGGATGACGTCGGGTGTGGGTGGTCGAACGGGAGGCGGAATATACCACACGGGTAATCCCAATGTTAGCCCGGGTAGGCTAAGGGTAGCCATAACCGGGGCGCTTACTACACCCGAAGGAGGAAATAGGAAGGGGATGGTGTGGATGGGTGTAACACCAATGTGACTGGGGATCAATGGTGGTTGACCACCGGACGTTTGCGTATTCTGCGAAAGAGTACAGAGGTTTGCGACTTGGGTCTCCGGTGACGGTGGTGGAATGGCCTGAAATGTAGAGGTCATTGGTGTATCGGAATAAAGTCCGGGTGCCACGGAAGACACAAAGGAGGTAACTGTACTAGAAGCGGGTTGTTCAACCATGGGAAGAACATTCTCGGGTGTTGCAGGGGCGTTGGGATCATAGTAGGTGAGTTGGTCAATTTTGACCACGCGTCCCTCATGGGGGAACATCATGGTGCGGAAGACGGAGGAGGCGACCGCTTTCATGGCGTACATGTAACTGCGGCCAAGTAAAAGGTTATAGTCGAGTTGGGCGTTAATGACCTCTATGTCGATGAGCACAGTTTTCCCACCTAATTGGACGGGCACCTTGGGTAATAAACCTTGAGGTTGAGCTGACCGGCCGTCGTAGGCCCGCAATGCAGTGGTGGATTGCTGGAGAGCAGGGGATCCCAACTTCTGCCAAACAAAAGTGGACATGACGCATGTGGAGGCACCCTCGTCGATGATACATCGATGGATGACAAGATTCCGAATAGAAACGGAAACTTGGACTGCTATGGTAGAAGGCAGCCGTGGTTCAGATTGGTCTAAATCAAAGGTCATCAATTTCGAATCATTTGGGTCAATCGCCCCAATAGCGGAAAGTAAAGTCTTGCGCTGAGTAGGACAGGTTTTTAAGACTTCTAACGCAGACATGGCTGCGGGGGATTGGGCTAAGTCATCGACAATGTTGTAATTGGACGCAGCCTGTGCATTGGGGTTGTTGTTGATTCGGCGAAGGGGGAAGCGAGGTGCTTTAGAAGCACCATCGAGTGGAACCTGAGGTATACGCAATGTCTGATCAGTGGGATTAGCATTAGTATCCTTTTCAGCGGGGGGGGCTTCAGAAGTCGGTCCGTATTGATTCCGACGGGTTTGGATATTGACGTCAGCGGTGGACATCATCAATAAGTGGTGGGTGCCTGAATCAAACATGGGTTGATCAGGAGCTGTGTAAGTTATTTGTTGTGGTTGCACGTTGCCCTGTTGGGGGGATAACGGCTGAGTGTTTACCACTCCCTGTGTTGGAAAAGGGTTTTGGAGGACCAAAGGTTGTTGTGGGGATGGTGGGGGGTTGGGTGGTGGCTGAGGAGCCGCCTGCCCTTGACGATGGGCGTCATTTGTCCATAGTTGTCGAGCTCGCTCCAGATGTGGGCAAGCGTGGGTATAGTGGCCATAGACACCGCAAATGGAACAAGGATGGTTTGTTCATAAATTAGCATTTTTGGGTTGCTTAGGTGGCCGATCAGGATTCTGATGAGCGGGCGCCGCGTTATTGTCTTGTGGAGGATGGGTAGGTTGTGGAGCTTGGTTACGGTTTTGATTGTTTCCACGGTTGCGTCCTCTTCCGCGGTTTGGTTGCCCACCCTGGTTGCGTTGGTTATTTTGATATTGGGGCTGATGTTGTTGTGCGTACACATGCCCTTGAGCATTAGGGGGATTCTGAGGAGCCGCAGGTGCGAGAGCAGGTTGCGGTGGATAGTATGCAGGTGGAGCTGGAGGTGGTCCAGTTGCCTGCTGGGGTTGTAGGTACCCCTGAGCTGGTGGAGGTGTGAGGTTAGCCGGTGCAACCGGTTGTGGGTAATGCATGGGCTGTTGTTGGAACTGCATGGGGTTTTGTACCGTAGGTTGAGCATAGTATGTAGGGGGTACATATGCCGATGGCGCTTGGCCATAACAATGTTGTGGACAAGAGGGTCCATGAACGTGATGGGTCTGGTTTGTTGGAGCATAAGAAGTTGTCTCCCCGGAACTAGATGTAGCCCTAGAAAGGTCTGGGGCGGGCATGGTGCTCACCATACTGAAAGGTTTTGCTTGCGGTGTAATTTGGCCAATAATGCCATCAGCGGCATGTGATGCCCCCAGTGTGTCACCGCGTGCAGAGTCACCTCGTGGGGCATCAGGTATGATCGTGTATAGGTAACCTGACTGGGCATAGATAAGATCAAACTGTTGGGCCTTAAGGATGGCCTCCTCCTCAGACTGGGGTCTTTCAGATGCTACATCCTTCGCAATGAGAGGAAGGAGGGATTTAAGGAACCAGTCTAAAAAGATTCGGTCGTCTAATTTGATCTTGCATAGGCTTCGGCGCCGACGCCAATCATGAATATGGTCAGTGATATGCGTGGCCGTGTTCTGTCTGCAAGACAGTAGGATCTCGACGCCCGCATCGTAGCGTACAGGTAGCTGGAAGAATTGTAGAAAGGTCGAGGCAAGGGAGGTAAATGTGGAATGCGTCCCATGGGGTTGCTCGATATACCATTTGGCTGCGGAGCCAGTGAAGGTGCGTTGTAAAAGCCGTAGGAGGATTGAGTCATCCACTATGGAGTTTGAGGAACACCATAAAGGGAAGGACATGATGTGATTTTGGGGGTCTTCTCCAGCCTTACCCTCGAACTTAGGGATGTCAGAGGGAAGCTTAGTGGGCATATGGGGCCAAGCAGGATCATGTCTGATGGGGTCATTTGTGAGCCTAGCTAAATCTGGCAGGTTGAGACTTGCCATGTATGGTAGACTAGCGGATGTGGTGACCGGAACCGGGACCTGCCTAGCCATTGTGGTATGGTGTAGGGGTCCAGTAGCGCCTATAGGTAGGGTATGTGCCCTCCAAAAGGTGTGGCATAATATGGGTTAGCGCTCCCAAGTGCAACTTGGGTTACACTTGGGTTAGGAATCGCACCAGGGATTCCTGGTATAGAACTGCCAAGTGCAACATGAGTTACACTTGGGTTAGGAATTGCACTGGGGATTCCTGGGATAGGGTTTGTGGAAACTGAAGGGGGTATGACCCCCATATTGGGCATGCCCATGACAGGTGGTGGTCCTGTGCTAGGCATTCCTGAATGTGGAGTGTTACCCATATTGGGCATACCCAAGGGGGTGGTTGTTGCCGTGGATGGTACTACCGCAGAAGGGTCTGCGGATGTCTGACCTATGGTTAATGTAAATTGTGGATCAACTGGTGTTTCAGACATATTTGTGGTTGGTGGTAACTCGGTGGGGTTTTCGGATTCTACCTCCAAATCAAAGGTGAAGTGGGGTATGTCAGAATCGGATGACCGTCTAATTGATTGACGATGTGTCGAATCAAGGGACAATGCTCTGCGTCCGTGACGTGGAGAGCCAAGTGGACTAAACTCTGGGAGTTCGCCCTGTAGACGACGAGAACGTCTAGAATTCTCAATGGTGAGAATATGTTTTTGTATGTAAAAAATGTGTTTTAAATATCAGGTGGTGATATATATGTAAAAGACTCAAAACCCTAATGCAACCAAGGGTGCAAGAAGGGGAGTGAAAAAAGAAGGCTCACAGGCCAAAAAATCAATCCTCAAAAAATGCACTTATTCTAGCAGCTGTGCTACAATAAGTGGAGGAATGCAACAACTGGTCAGAATACCAACATGCAAGCGGCTCCTAGAAAAAATAGGTGTAACTAGACTCAAAAGGTGGTAAAGATCATGCAAACACCTAATCTAAAAGTATTGTGACTCAAACAGACGATATCCTCTGCAAGGTGATGAAATCCAAGTCAGACAATATGAATGTTGAGATAACGGCTAGATATCCCCCTACCGGGAGGGACACCGGGTAATCAATCCTAAAAAGACAGGCTACTAGGATACTCCATTCATGACGCGTCGAGAAAAGGTAAATCTTCCGTTTGGTCCTTTGATCGCAATATCCCAATACAGGGATATCCCGAGAACTGTGAATGGTAGCCCTTCGGTTACTGAATGGGTTTCGGTATCCCACTCAGGCTTCCGGAACCATCCTCGCGACTTCAACCCTCCTAAGGGAGAGGCCTTCCCACAAACCGGTTGTGACCGCGCCAAAAAGTACTAAGAGATTTTAGCTCCCTAATTGGACAACTTCTATGTCTCAGATGTATGAACTGAGGGGTGTTATTGGAACACCTATCCCCCCAATACTACCTAGCTACAAGAATTCTTTTAGTGTTCCCCAAGTGGGGTTAAAAGTGTGTTCAAATTAAGGTACGTTTTAAGGCTTAGTTCAATTAAGTGATCGTGTGAGTGCACGTGAGGTGTTGTAAACTGAACTTTGAAAAAATTAAATGCTTTAAGGGAAATTTTCAAAAAATAAAGGATTTTTCGAAAATAAAAAGCAAATATTTAAGACTTTTTTCACTAAAAGGAATTAATATTCTTTTCAAAAGATAACTCAAAAAATAAAGGATTTCTTGGATTTATGAAAGCAAATGATAAACTCCTTTCTAAAAGAAATAAATGGATTTCTTCGTTTCAAGAAAAATTGCTAAGGGCAAGATTTCAAAGAAGTAAACAAGAAAAAATTTGAATCTAGATGAAAATGCAAAATGAGTCTTTCTTTCACTTTCTTGAAAATTTTGAAAAAGATTTCTAAATATGCACTTTTAAATAGTAAATTTTTTTTCAAAGCTGTAAAATATGCAGAATGCAAATACTGTAAAAAATGTGCTATGGGCAGAAAGTACAGTAAAAAATACTTTTCAAAATCGGGATGGCCGAATGAAAAAATTCAGCCGCGCGGGTTTTGGACGAACAGCCGCGATGGGCCGCGCATGTTTTGGCCGCACAGTCGCGATGGACCGCGCGGGTTTTGGGCGCACAGTCGCGATGGACAGCGCGGGTTTTGGGTGCACAGTCGCGATGGACAGCGCGGGTTTTGGGCGCACAGTCGCGATGGACCGCGCGGGTTTTGGGCGCACAGTCGCGATGGACAGCGCGGAAATAGGCCGCGAAGCCGCGGTGTGCAGCGCGGAAAAACACAGAAAAGTCACGATGGACCGCGCGACTGTCTGGAAAAAGGCCGCGATGGACCGTGCCGAAAAACCCAGAAAAGTCGCGATGGACCGCGCGGAAAAACCCAGAAAAGTCGCGATGGACCGCGCGGACTGTCTGGCAAAAAGCCGCGAGGCGGAAGCCGTGCACGGAAACCAAGAAACGAACCCGAAAATTGAAAATTTCGGGCTGTTTATGGGGCCAAATCTCAGAACAGCAATGGATCTGCTGTCTAAGATGGCAGATCTATGGATCTAAAGGTTAAAAACTCATAAAAACTAAGATTTAAAGGCAAAACTAGAGATCTAAAGTTCAAACCAAAGCGGAGTCGCCAAAACCTGTTGGCCCGGTTTTGCAACCAGGCTTAGTGCTATGGGCACCTGCTAACTAGTAGCAGCAGTTTCAATAGAAATAAAAACAATAAACTAAATAAACAATACTATTCATGGATCTAAGCAAGAATCTAAGCAAGAATCTAAGCAAATAATTTAAACATTTCAAAATCAAGAACAAGAAACATAAGAAATAATTTTTTGTATTAAAAAATGGGGGGCAAGCAAGTGCTTGCGATATTACCTTCAATGGTGAAGGTTGATGTTGAGCAACTCCCAAGATGAGTAGCTCCAAACTCCAAGAGGTCTCCTTCTCCAAGGTTGCTTCAATGGTTAAAAGTGCTCAGGGGAGATTTCAGCAGCATAAGGATGAGATAATGGAAGGATCTGAAATGAGGAGCCCCTACCACCTTTTTATAGGTTTTGGTGGTGGGAGATACCATTTGTGGTTTTGTGGAAACCAAATGGTATTGACCAACATGGTTTAGGTACTTTTCCCTCCTTTTTCCTTTTTTGAATAAAAATAATATTTTAATTCCCTTTTTAATATTTTTGGGAATTTGGACCCTTTTTTAGGGTTTTTTATGATTTTCTTGGAAAAATAATCTTTTTTAATGGAAAAAGGGGTGTACTAAGGTCTTTTGGTGACCTTTTGTTGGTTTCAGAGGCTCAGATGGTGGAAAAGTGGACAAATGGGTCATGTGAGTAAGGGAATGAGCTAGTGAGCACTTTTTAGGTGTTAACAATTACTGATTATTATTATTTAAATAAATTAATTAGGAGACAAACACCCAAGGGGACTGTTAAATGAGTGTTCACTAACCCACTAGGAGGAATCGAAGCTGTTGGAAAGTATGGGACAGATGGCAACAATTGCATCACACCACTAGCTGTTGGTTATGGGACAACTACCCCTAAAAATGTGGCATTATCCCCCAGGTGGAGGGAGTGAGCAGGAAGCTCATTTGATGACCCAGTAACAACTGAAAAGGCCTAGGCATCCTACATAAGGAAAATTCAAATTGAGCAGGCATCTCTTACACAATATTTTCTGCAGATATATTTCCTCATGTGCATTAGGTGATCAATGAGAGATTAGAATAGGGAGGCTAGTTGTGAGTGCAATCATAAGTCTGCATATTGCTAAGAAGAACCAGAGATGCTGGTGCAGGTCTATTGGACTTCTAGTTCTTGAAGATTCAACAGTTAGTGCTACTGCAAGTGGAGATCCTAAATTCCTAAGTTTATTCCTCCCGGTGGTTCAGTGAACAGGCTCGGGGGTCCTAAGGCAAGTACTTGACTGTCTTCAGGAATTGTTTGGGTGGAACAGTCTTCTTGGGCCGTTTGTTTCCCTACATATTTATCCAGGTTTTACAAATTTTCTATTTTATCTCAACTAATAGTTCTGTTCAGTAAAGTTAGTAATATCTGTTTTCTGTTTGGAGGAAGAATCTATTTCTAAAGTTGTTTAAAGTCTGAATGTTAAAGTTTAATGATGATTTGGAATTGATAAACCAATCTCTACATTTTTCCACATGTTGTTTTATGCATCGTACTCTAGTATAAAGAAGCAAATTAAGTATAGATGAAAAGATAGGCAAATTGCCATTGATTCGATAGTTAAGTACAATATTTGAGTTATGTTTTCATTTTCTATCCTATAGCTAATAATAGTAATAATTAATGTATAATATCTAATATATTCCATAATGTTCTTTGGTTTCATGAAAAACAACTCTATTTAATTCCTGTATAGTTACATTGCATTTTTCTTATCATTACTATGTACATAAGAAATAGATAGAATTCATATTTCTATACATCATATTATGTCTGTAAAATAAATAAGATAGCTGTAAATAAATAAATGTTTTCATTATATCAAGGCTGCACATAATAGTCATTACATAGTTTTTACATTTCTTACACACACATGGTTTCCATTTCCTACTATAACCATTGTCTTGAATTATTTTAATTCTATGAATTATTGAAAACACGATAAACCTTACTTCGTTTTCTCTCATTCTAATCATATATATTATAAACTGTAAACATTGTTTTTCCAAAAGTTGGGTTCATATGAAACCCTAGTTAGAAATTCGATCTCCATTATCACCCTTTTTGCAACATAAACCATTACAATCTATACAGGCTACGGATTGAATCCCAGTTTTGGCACCAAAGTCCTTTTTAGGAGCTCATATTCAAACATATATCTTTTTTTTTTTCAAACATTTAATTTCTATTCAAACAAAGCTCGAACTAGGGTATAGCCCTGTTCTTTCCCATTTTACAAACAAGGAGAAGAAACATTTCGTGATTACATAATGCAGAGTTATCATCTACGACAAGATTCATAAACGCTAGCATAGCTCGAAAATCACGATATCAACCTACAGTACTAAATCACATAACGTAGAAGAATAAAACATAATGATTTATCATATATTTTCATGGCCGAAGGAAAAGTTTTGTAACCACAGTAGACGAGCCTCGACTTTACTTATCGTTTCTCATAACTTAAACAAACATGTTGTGGCTCAATTGTTTAGACCAGTACAAGTTCTATTTTCAAGAAACGAAATCGATGTTCTCATAAACAAAATGTACAACATGTTTTCCAAACAAAATCGCATAGGGTTTTATTCCCTTCATCTCTGAACTCTTAAACACGAGTTTTACTTTCCAACCGGTCGAAACTAAGTATCAAACTTAAACGCAGAGTATCTAGATGAAGGTCTTTCGCTTTAGAGTTCTCACTATGACATAAAATTTATTCCTAAAAGATCAACCGACAGACAACACCAAAACTTGGCAAGATTGGTTGGAACCAACCACATCAATCAAGACCGAAGGAGCACCTACGAGGGTTTTTGGAAGACTCGGAGCTTACCAGGAATGGAAGCACGCCTTTCTTTTCCAAACCCTTTCTCAAATCGTTCTTCACAACCTGCAACTGACAAAACAATAGCTTGGATTTAGACAACTATTACATTTTAAGCTGAAAGACGAAATGAAACAAAAGAATCACTATTCTTTACAAGAACGATTACCTTTGTAGCAAGCGGTCAAGGTTTTCTTTTTCACCAGTTAAATGATGAAGTTTCCTCGCTGTAGATGAGACAGGATACCCTCTGTCATTTTGCACCTTGGTGTGTTTCTCACTCAAACTATAAAACGAAAAGCTCAAAACTATGAAACCTTTGACACTTCAAACCAGAAACCCAATCTGTTAGCACAACGCCATTACAGTGAAGGAAAAACCTACAACTTCAACTTAATTTACAGGTCTCGAGGTCGAAACCTCCCCCAAAATTTCTAACCCTAGGTTTCGGTAGCCTGTCGGCCACATAGGCCGAAGCAATAGCAAACAATAACTTCATTCACTCCTCAATAACCCAACACAACAACACAACATTAGGGTTGCATCCAAGGAAAAGAAATCGAGATGATAAACAATCACAAACGAGCCAACGCAATCGCCTTGGGAATCATATAACTTTTACATTTATTGCTATATAATTTCAATGCACGACCTTGCCACCTTGGCTCTCGTTGGATCATTTTGCATCCAGTTCAGAGGTACTACAAACTCACAAACAGTATACATTGGTTGAAGTGGTTGATATTACATCGGGTTCACACTACGTGGATTGGTGACAAATCCTTGTTAGCTGGAGTTGTGAGCCGAGTTTTAATGCAGGATTGAGACTCGATCTCCATGACAGCTCGAGGCATACGCCATTTAATTGTTAAAATATTGTAACTTCAAATAATATTATATTTGTACTTTATTATTCTGAAGATGTTTCATTCCTCCGTGAAGATCTTATTGTATATCCGGAGATGTTTATTCCTCCATCGAAATGTGGTAACTCGGGTTATTAGACTTCCCTAGTGGGGGTCGGCCCTGTATGTGTTATGTGGGTCAAAGGGTTATTAGACCCACCATGTGGGGGTCGGCCCAGTCAGTTACAATAGGGTATTTAACCTAATGGTTAAATACGAGCCTACATGTACCTGTGTAAAATATATGTCAGTGTAGTGTATAAATAGAGGAGGTGTGTTCCTCATTTGACACACACACACTCACTTGAGGATAGCGCACTTGTGGAGGAGAGGTCTTATATTGTGGAGGAGGAGATCATGTCTCAGGGTTTCATCTTTGTATATTGCTGGTCATCTATATTGAGGAAGCTTTGCTGGGTTTTCTACCCCATGAGGGTTTCCCAGGATAAATCTCTGTCTCTTGTGTTTATGATGTACTTGTTGTTTCTTCAGTGATCCTGTATATGCTATTATTGTGAAATGGAATGTAATGCTACTATTTTCTATCTTAGCATATTAAATCTCAACATGGTATCAGAGCTAACCTGAAGGAAGACAAGGTAGGGCACTTACAACACTTGCTTTACTTACGACAATTTTAAGGTTAGGGTTTTACATAGCAAAAACCAGTCGTCGTGGAACTTTCGCTATAAATCCATTTCTGCGAAGGTTCAGGGTCTGAAAAGCTTACAGGTCGAAGATAACATCCCCAGGTACCTTGTGTCCAAAGGGAACCCTCATATTCATTGTACGTTATGAGTTATGATCAGTACAAGTTAGGGTTTCTGCCTCTTCCAGATCTCAGTCAAAATCGGGTGACCTTGGAAAAAAGGTCATAACTTGGGATAGGAAGATCCAAATGAAATTTCGTAAAAAGTGACAGGTACTACACAGACTATAATATCTCTGGAAACTTTTTTTAGAGGTCTAAGGTGAACCAGTGACACGTGGCACGCCGTACAAGTTCACTCTCCTGTTTTATCCCATAAACAGGTCACGTTGCGACACTTGGTATAACTCTCTCTCAGAGAGTCCAATTGAGGTCAGACCTATCATGATGGAAATATAACAGGGCGATCTATCTCAAGAAAAGTGTTCAAAGGCTGAAGTTCAAATAGTGACACGTGGCATGCCGTACAAGTTCGCTCTCCTGTTTTATACCATAAACAGGTCACATTGCGACACTTGGCATAACTCTCTCTCAGAAAATCCAATTGAGGTCAAACCTGTCAGGATGGAAAGATGACAGGTCAGGATACTACAGAAAATGTTTTCAGACCCTATGGAGAAAAAATTTCAGATTTATAGTAGAAACAACCAGGTGCATATTTCTGTCAAAACAGAATTATTTTTGGAGCACCTTTATTCATGGCTTCCGAAATTTAGGGTTTCGGAGAAAGTTAGAATTTTTGGAATCGGAGTCCACGGCTGAATGCTACTCAGGAAAATCAAAATTTACAGACCAAGATCGAATTTTTTGGTTGGAAAGAAGGGTGGGATTCATCAAACCCTAGTTCGGGTTCCTGTCCAGAAGATTCAGAAGTTTCGAAGGCAATTTTGAGGGGTCAAATTTTGGAGATTTTCAAAATTGAAGAATGTTAGGTTGATCAGCTCAGCAAGACACATTCTTCCATCCATTCAGAAGTGTGAAAGTCAAAGATTGAATTTTTAGGGTTTCTCTAGCAAACCCTAATCAAGCTCTAGATCAAGTTTCAGGGGGAGTTGAGGCTAAGGCCTTACATAAGAATACTACAAGAAGTCTCGACAGGTATGACTTAAGAAGGTTCAGGTATGTCTTGAAATCTGATTCTTGATTAAGTTCATAATGTGTTTGTCTTCATATTATTTATTAGTAGAATCTTAATCAATGTTAGAATTGTCTTATCACTCTAGTAGTAGTATGAATGCATGTGAATGATCGAAGACATTCATTGATTAGGGCTATATGATTGTACTAATGCATTATGGTGTTGTGTGAGGTTGATGTTGTCTGCTAACAAGATACAGGTACATCACAAAACACAAATCAAGTTCCATGACCATGACCACATGAAGACAAAGACTCATCCATAATCTTTGTTCTACTTACGAGGTATGTATGACTTTGTTATATTATGCTTAACCTATGAGACATGCAGGTTCTAGCTCAGGATCTCTAAATCAATGAAGAGATTGTTTAGGTATGTTGCACATAACTAAGCAGGTATACTAATCCAGGTATGCTTTCCTATGTCATGTTAGAATCTTACCTTGTGTTAGGATCCCTTATATAAGTATACTTGGTATGATTGGTTATGCTTATTCATAAAGTTAGTAATCAAGGGTTTATGCATATCATGTCTCTTATCTTGGTTGATTATTTAACTAACTAGATCAAACAAGAATATGCATAAGTAAAGGAAGACTTCCCTGAAACCTTGAATATTATCTATAATCATGATTATACATTTTCAAGATTATTTAGAACTATAATGTTTTGATAACATTGAGATTATACTAATGAATGTATGTTTGTATATGAGATCATGAGGATGACACTTGAGCATGCACAGTGGTACAGAATGAATAGAAGTTCAAAAGACATACAGAAGATCAAGCGGGAGGCAACCACACAAACAGAAAAGATAAGTATTTAAATTGTTATATGAAATAGTAAATGATATTGCCTGTATGCATATTTGTATTCCTAGAATATATGATGCCGAGCATAAACATTCATAGAGCATTGAACAGTGTACTACTAGTATGCATATGATTGGTAAGTTGGACAAACATTCCATTGTTGCGTGTCTAGAATGAAACCTCTTTGCTGACATGCTGAGAGCTGTGCACACTCTCAATAGTATGTTCTGGTAGAGATGGAAGGCATCTAGATAGCCACTGTATGCATACATGATATGGGAAAGTGTTGTGCCAAAGTATTGGTCAAGATAGTTGCATAACTATGAAAATGATATCTGTATGCATAATAGGTTATCATGTCAACGTGATTTGATGATTATGAAGTATTACTAATCATATACTTAATCTTGATTTGTAGGAAAGATCATGAAGAATGATGAACACCGAACAAGTGATGGATGTTCAACAAGAAGATTTACAAATCAAACAAAATATAGAAGGCTCATGGCTAGAAGATTCTCTTAGAAACAGGAAGAGAATCATGATGAAATGTTTGCTCCAAGTGGCTAAGATAAGACCATTCTCTTAATGGTGTAATTAAAGAAGAAGTGTGAATCAGGTTCTGTATGGGTTCCCAGGATCGATAATCAATTGATCAGCTTAATGATCACCATGGGTGATGTGGATCTCAACCTTTGCTACAAGGTTGAATATGGATTCTATACACATATGACATGGATGCAAGAAGGAACTCACCACAGAGTTTGAATGATGTTGAGGCTCATATCAGTAGACCCATCTGATGAGAGATGGCACAGATAGATGGCTGTAGAAATGAAATTGAAAGATCTCAAATTGATGCATTACTTTCTAGGTCTAAAAGTATGGAAAGTCTCAGAAGGAATCTCTCTCAACTAGAGAAAGTATGCTGAGAAATCTTGAGAAGACTTGATATGTTGGAATGGCCACTCTTATGGATTCCAACTTGAAGCTGTTAGGAGATGACTCATCAAAGTTAGTGGATATAACTCTGTACAGTCAAATTATTGGGTCATTGATGTATCTAGCATATACTAGGTTAGATATATGCTTTGTTGTGAACACCTTGAGTCAGTATCTAGTGGAAACTGGATGTGTTCACCCGATAGTTGCAAAGCATGTGATGAGGCACATAAAGGATACGATAGATTTTGATCTATGCTATCTTGGAGATCATGACTTCAGATGGCTACTTAGATGCCGATTGGGAAGAAAGTGTATCAGACAGGAAGAACACATCGAGAGGATGTTATTGTCTGGGATTATCCATGATCTCGTGGTTTAGCTGGAAGCAGTCTAGTGTGACTCTTAGCACAAGCATAATATATGGCTGCTTGCTCTACTTGTTGTGAAGAAGTTTGGCTTCAGGATTGTTTGACTTAGAGATAGAACCAACTGTGATCCTATGTGATAAATAGAGTTGTATCAAGATGACATAGAATCTAGTGTTCCATGATAAGTCAAAGAACATAGGGAACTAACAAGATATGACGCAGAAAGGAACTATAAAGTTTGAATTTGTAACAGGTTACCGTTGTACTAACCAAACCTCTACCTCAAGTGAATAAGTTACCAACCAAACCTCTATCTCAAGTGAAATTTGAATACTTCCAAGACAAGCTCGGTGTAGTTCAAAAGGACCCTCCTCGAAAGGGGGAGTAGTATAGTCACTGATGATGAGATTGTCTCATCGAACAAGGTCGATGATGAGGTAACCTATTCTCTACACCTAGATACTTAGAAATATTTAGATTTAGGACTCTTATACTTAGAATACTTAGTTTTACTTATACATGCTTTTGATGATAGATGTATTGATGAGAATACATGCTTTTGATGATGAGATGTATTGATGAGAATACATGTAGGGATTGTATCATCCTTGAACACTTGTTCTAAAGTGAGCCGTAGACAGGTGTCTCCGAGAAAGAAAAGGGATTGTATCATCCTTGAACACATGTTCTAAAGTGAGCCGTAGACAGGTGTCTCCGAGAAAGAAAAGGGATTGTATCATCCTTGGACACATGTTCTAAAGTGAGCCGTAGACAGGTGTCTCCAAGAAAGAAGAGGGATTGTATCATCCTTGAACACATGTTCTAAAGTGATCCGTAGACAGGTGTCTCCGAGAAAGAAGAGGGATTGTATCATCCCTGGACATTGGTTCCCTGAATTGATCCGTAGATGTATGGTCTCCGAAAATGAAGTCCTTAGTGGACAGATAGGGATTGTATCATCCCTGGACCTTGGTCCCTGAATTGATCCCTAGACATATGGTCTCCAAAAATGAAGTCCTTAGTGGACAGGTAGGGATTATATCATCCCTGGACTTCGGTTCCCTGAATTGATCCGTAGACGTATGGTCTCCGAAAATGAAGTCCTTAGTGGACAGATAGGGATTGTATCATCCCTGGACATTGGTTCCCTGAATTGATCCGTAGACGTATGGTCTCTGAAAATGAAGTCCTTAGTGGACAGATAGGGATTGTATCATCCCTGTACCTTGGTCCCTGAATTGATCCGTAGACGTATGGTCTCCGAAAATGAAGTCCTTAGTGGACAGGTAGGGATTGTATCATCCCTGGACTTCGGTTCCCTGAATTGATCCGTAGACGTATGGTCTCTGAAAATGAATTCCTTAGTGGACAGATAGGGATTGTATCATCCCTGGACATTGGTTCCCTGAATTGATCCGTAGACGTATGGTCTCCGAAAATGAAGTCCTTAGTGGACAAATAGGGATTGTATCATCGCTGTACCTTGGTCCCTGAATTGATCCGTAGACGTGTGGTCTCCGAAAATGAAGTCCTTAGTGGATAGATGGGGATTGTATCATCCCCGGACTTCGGTTCCTGAATTGATCCGTAGACGTGTGGTCTCCGAGAAGTGGGGATTGTATCATCCCCAGACTTTGGTCCCTGAATTGATCCATAGACGTGTGGTTTCCGAGAAGTGGGGATTGTATCATCCCCGGACTTTGGTCCCTGAATTGATCCATAGACGTGTGGTCTCCGAGAAGTGGGGATTGTATCATCCCTGGACTTCGGTCCCTGAATTGATCCGTAGACGTGTGGTCTCCGAGAAGTGGGGATTGTATCATCCCCAGACTTCAGTCCCTGAATTGATCCGTAGACGTGTGGTCTCTGAGAAGTGGGGATTGTATCATCCCCGGACTTTGGTCCCTGAATTGATCCGTAGATGTGTGGTCTCCGAGAAGTGGGGATTGTATCATCCCCGGAATTTGGTCCCTGAATTGATCCATAGACGAATGGTCTCCGAGAAAGTGATTTTTTTATGATGATGTGGTTACTTGTATCGGTATGGATACTTGTATTGATGATGTGGTTACTTGTATCGGTAGGATACTTGTATTGATGATGTGGTTACTTGTATATGTAGGATACTTGTATTGATGATGTGGTTACTTGTATCGGTAGGATACTTGTATTGATGATGTGGTTACTTGTATCGATAGGATACATGTATTGATGACATGGTTACTTGTATCAGTATGGATACTTGTATTGATGATATGTATACTTGTACTGGCATGAATACTTGTACTAATGATGTGGATACTTGTATTATTATGGATACCTGTATTGATGACGATGCTGATGATCGTGTGATGACGATGCTGATGATCGTGTAATGACGATGCTGATGATCGTGGGATAACGATGCTGATGATCGTGAGATGACGATACTGATGATCATGTGATGACGATGTTGATGATCGTATGATGACGATGCTGCTGATCGTGATGGTCTAGATGACGATGCTGATGATCGTATGATGACAATGATGCTGATCGAGATGGTCTAGATGACGATGTTGATGATCGTGAGGATTCAAACGTTGATGTTGCTGTAGTTGTTCGAGTGCTGCAGAAGATAAAGATTCAGTACTGAAGATGTTGATGTTCCAGTATTGAAGATGTTCCAGTAACTGCTTGAGTTACTGATGATGTTGAGAAAGCTTCCAATGATTTATAGATGTATCATGTATGATGTTGATGACTCCTTGCTCGTGCAGATACTGTTATGATATCCTTCTCGTTAAGGGGGATTTTTAAAATATTGTAACTTCAAAGAATATTATATTTGTACTTTATTATTTCGGAGATGTTTCATTCCTCCATGAAGATCTTATTGTATATCCGGAGATGTTTATTCCTCCGTCGGAATGTGGTAACTTGGGTTATTAACTTCCCTAGTGGGGGTCGACCCTGTATGTGTTATGTGGGTCAAAGGGTTATTAGACCCACCATGTGGGGGTCGGCCCAGTCAGTTACAATAGGGTATTTAACCTAATGGTTAAATACGAGCCTACATGTACCTGTGTAAAATATATGTCAGTGTAGTGTATAAATAGAGGAGGTGTGTTCCTCATTTGACACACACACACTCACTTGAGGATAGCGCACTTGTGGAGGAGAGGTCTGCTATTGTGGAGGAGGAGATCATGTCTCAGGGTTTCATCTTTGTATATTGCTGGTCATCTATATTGAGGAAGCTTTGCTGGGTTTTCTACCCCATGAGGGTTTCCCAGGATAAATCTATGTCTCTTGTGTTTATGCTGTACTTGATGTTTCTTCAGTGATCCTGTATATGCTATTATTGTGAAATGGAATGTAATGCTGCTATTTTCTGTCTTAGCATATTAAATCTCAACATTAATGAACCATCAACTCGCCACCCTGTCGACATAATTTCATGTCAGTGCATAAAATCCAACAATATAAATTCAAATTGATATCCACAAATTTAATAACATTATCATTATGTTTGCATAGAAGCTTTTAGTTCTAAGTTATGATTGAGATTCGAGATATTATTTGGATATAAATACTTTACATAGTCACATATTAAAGCTCCATTCTTATGTGAGTTTAAATATTGTGAACATTTGTATATACTGTCAATAGTTTAAGCTCTAACTTTATGATTACTATTAGGGTATTAAGGCTTAAGTTTAGCCACATATATATATGGTTTCGATTTCATATCATTTAATAAGGTGAATTTTCATTTATATAATGAATAATTTTGCCATTATAAAACCATTATATAGGAGTTTACACTTTGAATTTTCAACAAGACCATTGATTTGTAACTAGCATAAAAACCATGCTATTGCCATGAACTGCATACCCTAACTCTTAATGCAATGTTTGTGATGATTGGTGACAGATTTACGACTTTAGTAATACACAGGTATTTATTATCTTAAAGATGACGGCAGATCCAACTACTACAACGACGATGATTTAAGCGACTAATATACCAGCCTGATGATGTTTTTAGACGATGTATTGAAATCATAGTAGAGTTGTAAGACAGCCTTGAAAAACAGTAATTATAACTATTTAAATCATACCTGTATGCTTTTGTGAGCCATAACAGATTTCTAACATTCTATTTATTCACGACGTTGAATTTTAACTTTACACGTACTTTGAAACTACGCAGTCGTGAAACTTCTTATCTGTCGTCTGCACATAGAACATTCAATTTTTCTTTAGCGTTGCAGCTAAGTAAGCTCTAGGGTACCTCGTAGGACACCCTTTGATCAAAATTCAAACTGTCAGTGTCTTGTCAATATTATAAATTTCACCTCATAATTCTGACCTGTCCGTACATTTAATTACATTAATCAGATTGACAAATGTGTGTTAAAGTCGTCATTATCATAATGCTGCTAATACATAAATTAAATTATGTTTAGTACTAACAACTTTTCATTTAATGCTGCCATTATCAAAAAATATTATTTCTGCAATTATAAATTATCGTAATTAATGTCGTTTTAAAAATTTTTAAATTTTTATGAAAATTCAGGATGTTACATGTGGTATCAGAGATCATGTTCTAACTCTAGGCTTGAAAGAGGTCCAAAAACATGCAGCAGAAAATTTTTATACAGCAGAAAATTGTACTAATTTGAAATTTTAATTGTTATGTTATACATAAACTATTTTCAGTTACAGGTATGGAGAACTCGGCTAAACAATTAGACGATAGATTTCAACCAAACAGTCACAACTTGGGACAACACTATGTAGAAGGAGGACACGGTGAACTAAATAACAGTTCGTCAGAATTGTTACATGTTTTTCATGAATTAAAGGTAGAAATCAGATATGTGTTGATGTATATGTAACTTCGGAATGTATTTCATCTGTGTATTATATATATATTTATTGTACCCTTATAAGAGATGTGTTATTCCTCTATAAGGAAGTGTCGTCATGTGGATTGACAAGTGTCGCAAGTGTGTGTACTTGCCGATGGGTTATTAGACCACCTTATGGGGTCGGCCTTAATTAATATATAATATAATGTGGATGTATCCAAGTAGACAAGTCAGCCCCAGTAGGTCACTGGGCAAAAAGGTGAGTATAAATAGAGATAGGAGATCTCTATTTTACTCACTCGAAAAAGTAACTATCTCTCTCTCTGAAAAGTGGAGCACTAGTGAGGAGGAGGAGGATCATCTGCTAGGAGACTATCTCAGTGTTATTTGGTTGTATTTTGGTTGAGCCATTGCTCTCTCTATCTCTGAGGAAGTTGTGGGGTTTTTCACCTTAGGGTTTTCCCCACGGAAACTCTGTGTCTCTTGTCTCTATGCTTTTGATTCTTGTGATGCTTGTGATGCTTGTCATATTATGATTGTCATGCATTGATATATTGTAGATGTTATTATCTCAGCAAAGATCTTATAGTATTGTGATTTAATATTAAAAATTTAACATGGTATTAGAGCTTAACTAAGAAGAAGACATTTTGCAGTGACGAAAGCTTGTATTCCTTGTTTATTGGGTTTCTCTCCACAAATTTTTGAAATTCAGTATAGTATATTGGATCTACTCATCAAGGCGCATCTATCTGTCCAATCAAAATTCAGTTCCGAGCATTTTCAGATTTGGACCTAAAAATTAGGGTTTCCACAAAAATAGGAATTTCTGGAAACTGAAGGCACAGCTGGAAGCGCCTTGCAAAAATCGAAGGTTAGAGCTTTGGATCGAGATTTTTGGCTGGGTAGATCTCCGGGAAACTCAAACTCTAATTCAGGGCTCTCCCTAGTGAACCCGGGAGGACAAAAAGGCAATTTTGAAGGGCAAGACTTTGCTGATATCAAATTTCGAATGTACTAGGCTGATCAGCTCTCCAAGGCGCATCTCTCTATCCTTTCAGAATTTTGAAATTCACGTTTTGAATTTTTAGGGTTTCTCTGACAAACCCTAATCCGGGACCAGATCCAGTTTTCAACACTTCAAGTGGTAAGTCCTAAATCTTTTCTATTTCCATTTGAAGTAATCTTAAAGATGTCTATCCACACTAAGCTTGAGGATAAGCTTGAAGGGGATGACAACTCTTGAGCCTGGAAGTATAGGATTGGGTTAATCCTGGAAGAGAATGAGTTGGACTCATATGTGAAAGAAGACATCCCTATCCCAGAGGATGAAGAAGCCAAGGCATTGCACAAGAAGAACTTGGTCAAGGCAAAGAGAATCATTGCTGATTCTATCAAAGACCATCTCATACCTCATGTGTCTTCTCTTAAGACACCCAAAGAGATGTTTGAATCCTTGACCAAGCTATTTGAAGGAAAGAACATAAATCGGAAGATGACCCTGCGGAACCAATTGAAAGCAGTGAAGTTTCAGAATGGAGAAACCATTCAATCTTACTTTTCAAGGGTCTCCTAGATCAAGGAACAATTAGAAGCAGTAGATGAAATGGTGGAGAATGGTGAAGTGGTGATGACCACTCTAAATGGCCTACCAAGGTCATGGGATTCCTTTATTCAAGGAATTTGTGCAAGGAAGAAATTGATCTCCTTCAACAGATTGAGGGAAGAATGCTCTCAAGAAGAAGCTAGACTCATAGCTCGTGAGGAAAAGATGGGAGGAGAAGATCAAGCTCTTGCAGCTCACACCAAGAGAAGCAAAACCAAGAAGGATCACTCTCACCACAGAAGATTCCATCAAAAGAGTAAGAAGGACCTAAGATGCTTCACATGCAATGAGAAGGGTCACTTTGCTTCAGATTGTCCCGAGAACAAAAGGGATAATAACAAGAAATCCAGTAAGAAGAAGAAGGGCAGCAAAAGAAGGTTTCATGCTCATGCTGCCGAAGATGGTGAACCTCCAAAGAAGAAGGCTAGGGCAGAAAGTAGTAGTGATGATGACTCATCAAGTGAAGAAGAATATGTTCTAATTTCTGCTCTTACAGGTACCATCTCCCATGGATGTAATGATTGGTTGATTGATAGTGGGGCTTCCAAACACATGACTGGGTTTAAAGAATCCTTTGTGAACCTATCTGAACATGAATCACCCCATAAGGTGAAACTTGGGGATGATTATCAATACCCAATCAAAGGAAGTAGTGAAGCCTCCTACAACCTAGATTCTGGAAAATATTGAAGATGAAAGAAGTACTTTATGTACCTGGGCTCAAGAAGAACTTACTCTCCATCTCTGCATTGGATGCAAAAGGTATGAGGGTTGCATTTGTGGATGGCCAATTCCTAATGTGGCCAAAGGGAAAGACCATAGATGATGCAGTAGTGATTGGAGAGCAAGAGGGAGGCTTGTATAAATTGAAGGGACAACCTGAACATGCCATGGTACATGAATCCATGGATCCAAGTGAACTTTGGCATAGAAGACTTGCTCATATGCACTATAGGGCACTTCCAATTGCAAGCAAGGCAGTAGGGGGTCTTCCTGAAATCAAGACCAAACATGAAGGTGTTTGCAAAGGATGTGCAAATGGTAATGTTAACACCCAAAAAGTGCTCACTAGCTCATTTACCACATTACATGACTCATTTGTCCATTTTCCTACCATATTTCCATTAAAAATCCCAAAAAACCCATTAAAAAGCCTCCAAAAGGCCTAAAATGCCTCCAAAAGGCCAAAAAACCATCAAAATAGCCTTGGCGTGCCACATCGGCCGTTCTCCGTTTTTCACATGTTTTATATCATCGGATTCATTTTTCCGAGATGGTGATGACGCTTGAGATCATTTCTCGCTCTCACCCCCCGATCTTTCGGGTATTTTTTCACAACGCCCTCGTTACCTTTGGTTTGCGTGCCACATCGGCCATTACCCGTTTTTGACATCCTTTATATCGCCGGATTCATTTTTCCGAGCTCGTGATGATGCTTGAGATCATTTCTCGCTCTCACTTGGTACAATTTCAACATTGTGTCCCAACACCTTGCTGCCTCGGTTTGCGTGCCACATCGGCTGCCATCGGATTGTTCCACACTTTTACATGAGCCATTCACTCCTGTCATACTACAAATGTTTCGTTATTTTGCCACCATTTCATCTACCCCGCAAGGAGGTCCATCAGTGTTCCCACCTACCCTCGTTCTTGGTCATCATTACTTAACCTTGATTGAACACTTCCTCCTTGCCTAGCCATTCCTTTTGTTCGGTATAATTTTATCCCTTTTTCGGGCCGGACAACTCCTTTACGAAAAAGGCACTTAGGGAGTTTCCGTTAAGCTCTTTTCTGACTCCTAAAAGAATGAAAAGATCGCCGAGCAATCTTGCTTCCTTTCACGCTCGTTAAAGTACCTGAAAGGGCGTCTATCTGGTATAAGTTTAACCCTTTTCCGGACCTGGTAGACTACTTACGAAAAAGGAATACTCTAGTCACACCGGCTAGAAGAGTTCTTCATTGCATCCTTTTATGCTTCTTTGGGCCTTGGAGACTAAATCTACGAAAAAGCAACCCCCTGGAGTCTTCTTCCTTGCTTTCAGACTCTCTAAAATTGAAAGCAACCACGAGCATGCACTGTCCTGGGCTCGTCAAATCCACACGACAGTACCATTCCATCACTTCAGAGTCTTCTTATCGCTTTCAGACTCCTTAAAATTGAAAGCAACCACGAGCATGAACTGTCCTGGGCTCGTAAAATCCACACGACAGTACCATTTTACACACACTTCTTCTAGTTCCTTAACCCATGAAGAAGTACCCTCCTGTGCCTCCTGGCACTATGATCGATCATCTCGGCAGCACCCCCAATTAGGTCGCCTTTGTTCAGAGTATTCTGCAGTCTCCTGCCACGTTACACCAGCTTGAGTCTCCCTCAGCCAGTTATTCCCCCAGATCCATTACAGCTATGATCCCTTTCCCCTGAGTCAGTTTCATATGCTGCCAGATCATTTCCATTATCATACTCTGAACAAAGGAAGTTTGAGTCCACCCACTCTACTTGCCCAGTTGTCCCCCCACAGTTTATCAGTCCTGCCATCAGCACTATCACATTTCGGTCTTGTACCTCGCGCTCCTGTCAAGGAAACATCATTGCCTTGATAGGGGCAGGTCTCCCTCTGTCGACGACAGCTCCTCTATTCCAGAGGATAGGCCCAGAGGTCCCTACGCCTTGGACTTATCACCATCTGTGGTAGGTGCCTACGGATCATTCCGAGAGGAGACATCATTGCCTCTCCGAGTGGTTGTTCCTCACATGCTCGACTTCAGCACCTTGATCGCATCGTTGAGGATCGCGTAGGATTATATCCCATCAGTTTCTAGTCGAAGACCCCGGATTTCCCCCGACTCTAGCACATTGGTGAGTCACTTCGGAACACCCAGTTGTATGTTCCTGTGGATGTCCGGGCTGCGTTGGCGTCTGTATTCGGAAGCCATCCAGTTCCATGCTTCCTTGAGTACCCAGTTTCAGTTCCAGATCTGTTCCAGTTCCGTATACCATGGAGAGTTTGACCCCAGTAGCACTGTTGATTGTTCCGGTGCACCAGTTCTGCAGTTCACACATGATCCACTCAGCAGTATGTCCCAGATTTGTGTCCCCTCTGGACTCTTATGATGTACACAGTGGTCATGTATCTTACAGGTCCCCCTTTTTTGGGCCTCACAGTTATATTTATGTATCTTGATACGAGCATGGGTATGCCCGCCTCGTCCATATATTGAGATTATTCCTCAGTCAGTATTTGAGGTCATGTATATTTCAGGTCCCCATTTTTGGACCCCATTGTTGTTATTATGTTATATCCTGATACGAGCATGGGAATGCCCGCCTCGTCCATATGATCAGATGATTCCTCATCCTTTATTGAGGTTATGTACTTTTAGTTCTTGCAGTTGTTCGGGATCGTTGTTCCGGGCTCCAGTTTGTTTCTTCTCTTCTCTCCACATCCCAGGAAAACCATTCATGACTTATGATGTCCATCGGCCATACGATGAGCTCCTGCCCTCGCACATCAGGGGGCAATCTGTTAACACCCAAAAAGTGCTCACTAGCTCATTTACCACATTACATGACTCATTTGTCCATTTTCCTACCATATTTCCATTAAAAATCCCAAAAAACCCATTAAAAAGCCTCCAAAAGGCCTAAAATGCCTCCAAAAGGCCAAAAAACCATCAAAATAGCCTAAAAAAGGCTAAAAAACCCCCTTTTCCTCCAAAAATAGCAAAATCCCCTAAAAAGGGAATAAAAAATATAAAATAATGAGGAAAAGGAGGAAAAAACCCTATACAGCTGCCTAAAACCATGTGTTTCCTAAAACCATGGGTCAGCACTCCACCACCAAAAAACTATAAATAGGTGATGGAGATCCCTTATTCCATATCCACAATCACAAGCACCCTTACTCTGCCAAAATCTCTCTCGAAACCCTAGTCCACCTTTGAACTAGTTTCACCTTGAGAGCCACCTTTGGCCCATCCCCAACATTGGAGAAGGAGAAGGAGCATTCTTGGAGCTTGGAGCATCCTCTTGGACACTGCAAAGGGCTTCACCAACCTTGACACTCAAGGTAACATCAATACAAAGACATTCTTTCATTTTGGTGTTTATGCTTCATGCTTGTATTAGAAATAATTTAAATTTTGGTTTATTGCATAATTAGTTTAATATACTGAACTGCTACTAAGGAGTCCATTCTCCTTAGTAGGTGCTCATTGGCACAAGCTAGGGGTAAAACCCTAGCTACAGGTAAGAACATTAAGAAGGCTTTCCCAAGCAGTGAAAGCAAGGAAAAATACATCCTGGAAATCATCCACTCAGATGTATGTGGCCCTATGTCATCCAGCTCCCTGAGTGGGTATGTTTACCATGTATCATTTATCGATGACTTCTCCAGGAAGACTTGGGTATACTTCTTGAAGGGAAAAAATGAGGTGCTTGATAAATTCAAGGAATTCAAAACCTTGATGGAGAATCAAACTGACAAGAAAATCAAGACATTCAGATTTGACAATGGTGGAGAATTCACCTCAAATGACTTCAAGAAGCTTTGCAGTGATTCAGGGATTAAGAGGGAGTTGACTGCTCCTTATAATCCTCAACACAATGGAGTTGCAGAAAGGAAGAACAGAACAGTCATGGAAGCAGCAAGGGCAATGCTGCATGACCAGGATCTACCTATGCATCTATGGGCAGAAGCAGTTAGAACAGTTGTATATGTGCAGAACAAAACTCCCCACAAGATATTGGACAACAAGACACCACAAGATATTGGACAACAAGACACCAGAAGAGGTCTTTTCTGGGTTCAAGAATATTGATGTCAGCAAAGATGAATATAAGGACAGGTAATCCAGGAAGAAAAGATCAAAAGGGAGCACACTCCAGCAGCTTTTGCAAGGATGCAGATCTTCAGAGGGAGTTGACCATCTTCCTACATTCCACAACAGAAAGGTGTAGAAGAAGCTACTTCAGCAGCTCCTACCAGGAAGCAAAGACTCAGAGGGAGTCCACCCAAACAAACAAACAAAGATAAGTATTTCAATTATCATTTCTTGCCTATTTTGTTTGTTTAATAATATTATTCTCATGTTCCTAGACTTAGGAGATGTATTGTGCATATTTGAATGATTGCATTAATGAACAATATACTACTAATATGCATGTGATGGGTAAGTGGATTATGGCACTGTACAACATTCCGGTGCTACTTATCTAGAATGAAACCTCTTTGCTGACATGTTGGGAGTAGTGCAAACTCTTAACAATGTTCTGGTAGAGACTGGAAGGCATCTAGAAATTTGTGGAACATGGATAAATGTTGTATTGAAGCATTGGCTAAGATAACTGCATGACTGCATGACATATTTATTTATGTGTAAAGAATTTGTTCTGAAAATTATGAGATGTTTCTAATCATGCAATTTAACTTGTTTTGTAGGAAAGACCGTATATCTTCACCTACAAAAGGACTACAACATTTGTTCCAGCAAGAAAGATATCTATTGAAGATATTGAAGTTCCCAGGATCTGGGATGAAGAAATGGAATGCCATGATTCGTAGATCATGAAGAAGATGTTTGGGATGCAGTCCCAAGACCTGACAGGCAGTCATATGTATGCAGATTGAAGAAATCCTTGTATGGCTTGAAGCAAGCTCCCAGAACCTGGTATGGTAGGATGGACAGTTTCCTATCTAGCTTGGAATTTACCAAGAGTAAAGCAGATTCCAATCTTTACTACAAGGTTGAGGAAGGGAATCCAGTGATTCTACTCCTGTATGTGGATGACCTATTTGTGACAGGAGATGACAGACTGATTGCAGATACTAAGAGGAAGTTTGCAGCTGAATTCGATATGAAAGATTTGGGAATGATGCACTATTTCCTAGGTATGGAGGTGTGGCAGAATGCAGGTGGAATCTTCCTTGGTCAAGGGAAGTACACAGTAGATATCCTGAAGAGATTCGGGATGATGGATTGCAAGGCCATGGCCACACCTATGGCATCGAATCTGAAGCTTCTATGTGATGCTTCATCTGAGCCGATTGATGTCTCTATGTATCATCAGATGATTGGGTCCTTGATGTACCTAACAAACACTAGACCAGACATTTGCTTTGCTGTGAACACATTGAGCCAGTTCCTGACGGATCCGAGGAGTGTTCACCTGGTTGCTGTAAAGCATGTTCTGAGGTACTTGAAGGGTACAGTGGATTATGGACTCAGGTATGAGGCGAATCAAAAGTTTAAACTACAGGGTTATGTTGATTCAGATTGGGCTGGCAGTGCTGCAGATAGGAAGAGCACATCTGGGTGTTGCTTCAGTATGGGATCAGGTGTGATCTCTTGGTTTAGCAGGAAGCAGTCCTGCGTAGCACTGAGTACAGCTGAGGCAGAGTATGTTGCAGCCTACTCAGCTAGTTGTGAGGCAGTATGGCTACGGAAGCTACTGTCTGAGTTATTTGATCTCCCGTTGGAGGCTACTGGTATCTTTTGTGATAACCAGAGTTGTGTGAAGCTGTCCGAGAACCCAGTGTTTCATGACAGGTCAAAACACATAGAGATCAAATATCACTATATCAGGGATATGGTGCAGAGAGGAGCTGTGAAGCTTTTGTATGTTGCGACGGACGAGTAGATTGCAGATGTGCTGACGAAGCCACTAGCCAGAGTGAAGTTCGAGTACTTCAGAGAGAGGCTTGGCATTCTTCAGATCGAGGACACTTCGAGGAAGAAGTGATGGACACATTTGCTGAAGCCATTCCAAGCATGTTGGAAGGAGGATCCTTCACATGGCTGTGGATGTAAGCGCTGGATAATGGGCATCAGGATGATGTTCTGGTTTCTGCTGGATATGATCAGTTGGATCATTTTTATGTATGTATGTACGCATCATGTTGGATGCTGGATATGATCAGTTGGATCATTTTTATGTATGTATGTACGCATCATGTTGGATGCTGGATATGATCAGTTGGATCATTTATGTATGTATGCATCATGTTGGATGCTGGATATGATCAGGTGAATCATTTATGTATGTATGTGCATCATGTTGGATGCTTGGACCATGTATTTGTATATGTATCAGGTGGATACATTGTATGATCAGGTGGATCATGTATGGTGATATGTATCATGTATCAGGTATATACTTGGTATGCATCAGGTGGATGCATTAATGATCAGGTGGATCATGTATGATGATATGTATCAGGTAGATACTTGGTATGCATCAGGTGGATGCATTAATGATCAGGATGATCATGGATGATGAGCTTCAGGATGTTGCTCCAGATGACATGCAGCAGGATGTTGCAGTGATGATCAGGATGATCATGGATGATGAGCTTCAGGATGTTGCTCCAGATGACATACAGCAGGATGTTGCAGTGATGATCAGGATGATCATGGATGATGAGCTTCAGGATGTTGCTCCAGATGACATGCAGCAGGACGTTGTAGTGATGATGATCAGGACGATCATGAGTACATCAGGATGATCTATGGTGAGTATCAGGTTGATACTCTATGGCCGTGGATCAGGTTGTGCAGATGAGCATGTCTGGGAGATCCTATAGGTCGGAGTTGTGTACCCGTAACAGCCTGGGATGCTCTTTCGAGACATTGCTCTGGGAGGACATGTAATAGTGCCCTGGGAGATCTCAGGTCGGAGTTGTGTACCTGTAACATCCTGAGATGCTCTTGCGAGGTTTTGTCCTATGGCATGTAATTTGGGCCCTGGGATATTTCAGGTCGGAGTTGTGTACCCGTAACATCCTGAGATGCTTTTGCGAGGTTTTGCCATACCCAAATGTAATTTGTGCCCTGGGAGATTTCAGGTTGGAGTTGTGTACCCATAACATCCTGAGATGCTCTTGCTAGGTTTTGTGGTGGACCACATGTAATTTGTGCCCTGGGAGATTTCAGGTCGGAGTTGTGTACCCGTAACATCCTGAGATGCTCTTTCGAGGTTTTGTGGTGGGGTCACATGTAATAGAGCCCTGGGAGATCCTACAGGTCAGAGTTGTGTACCTGTAACATCCTGGGATGCTCTTTCAAGGTTTTGTGACACACGTAATTAGTCCTGAGGATTCCACAGTATGGCCAGTGATGACGAAGACCTGCAGGTGGTGGGCCTACATCCAGTATGAAAAAGGACTGGCTCTGTAGAACTTCGTATGACGAGTAGAGTCAGAGATTGGTTGAGATAGTAGCAGCGGTGACGATGATGATGACGATGCATCGATGACGATGATCCAGAGAAGAAGACTTGTCTAGCAGATCTGTGTCGAGAAATACCTTCCTAGTTAAGAGGGAGTGTTGATGTATATGTAACTTCGGAATGTATTTCATCTGTGTATTATATATATATTTATTGTACCCTTATAAGAGATGTTTTATTCCTCTATAAGGAAGTGTCGTCATGTGGATTGACAAGTGTCGCAAGTGTGTGTACTTGCCGATGGGTTATTAGACCACCTTATGGGGTCGGCCCTAATTAATATATAATATAATGTGGATGTATCCAAGTAGACAAGTCGGCCCCAGTAGGTCACTGGGAAAAAAGGTGAGTATAAATAGAGATAGGATATCTCTATTTTACTCACTCGAAAAAGTAACTATCTCTCTCTCTGAAAAGTGGCGCACTAGTGAGGAGGAGGAGGATCATCTGCTAGGAGACTATCTCAGTGTTATTTGGTTGTATTTTGGTTGAGCCATTGCTCTCTCTATCTCTGAGGAAGTTGTGGGGTTTTTCACCTTAGGGTTTTCCCCACGGAAACTCTGTGTCTCTTGTCTCTATGCTTTTGATTCTTGTGATGCTTGTGATGCTTGTCATATTATGATTGTCATGCATTGATATATTGTAGATGTTATTATCTCAGCAAAGATCCTATAGTATTGTGATTTAATACTAAAAATTTAACAATATGTGAAACAAGACAATGAAAGAATTCTGCAGGCACAAGAACAATTAAATCAAGTGTTGTTTGAACAGTGCCCGACTGAAGAGCAAGAGAGAGATAATGAAGATATCTCCAAAGTTGAGGATCTTCCTCATGATAATAAAAATATGAAAATGAAAACCCGTGAGGTGAAAGACAGCTCAAACTCATCAGGAGATGCTATTGAAGTACGCAAAAGAAAACATAACTACACTAGTGGTAGCAGTGAAGGAGATTCCAAACCCAGAAGGAAAAATCACAAGGAGTATGAGCAGATTTCTGGAGAGTTCAAAAATACTAGACCTCCAACTTTCAATGGAGAAACTGAGAAAGGAGAGACAGCTGAAGCTTGGCTGTCCGGTATGAAGAAATACTTCTAGTTCTATAACTATTCAGAGTTCTTGAAGGAAAAATGGCTATATATAACTTGACCGAAAAAGCGGATATTTGGTGGTAGGACATCAAAAGAGTAAAGGGAATCAAAGATGAAGATGTAAGCTGGAGTAATTTTAAACGATATTTTAAAAAGAAGTATTTATTTGAACAGTATTATGAAGAAAAATCCAAAGAGTTCTATGTTTTGAAGTTGGGAGGTATGAACATGAAGGAATTGAACAGTAAATTTCGGAACTTACTAAGATATGTGCCATACCTCATAGAAGAAAAACTAAAGATTCAAAGATACTTGAGCTTCCTACCTTTCAATATTAAGGACAGAATCGAGTACGACAGTCCTAAAACTTTGGAAGAGGCTATGAGAAAGGCAGTTTTCTGTAATGACACAAATAGGAAAAGAGAAGGAATGTCAAACTGGAAAAATCATAAGCCCAACAACTTTGAGCAGAAAAAGAAAGATTTCGGATTCAGTGGAAATTCTGGGTTCCAAAGGAAAAAATTTCAAAATTGGAATTTCCAAGGGAATAATTCAAGAAACAATTCAAAGCAAAATTCTACAGCACCCAAAAATGCTCCTAATAATACTAGGACAATTGAGCAAAAGGCACCTATCAAATGTTTTGAATGCCAACGTCCTCAATACGCATCAGAATGTCCCTTGAGGAAGTGAAAGACTAACAACATCAATTCTATTCAGACTGAACCTACTGTTGGAGACGTGGCGAGGGAGATGCCCAGAATTAATGCAGCACTCGACAACAGGCAATCAGGTCATCAAATCTCTATGGTAGAGATTGAAGGTATGATACAAAATCATCCTGTTACTGTTTTATTTGACCCATGTGCTAGCTTAAGTTATATATCACTAGATATTGTGGATAGTCTTAATTTGAAAACATAAAAGTTTAGTAAATCTTGGCTAGTTAGATTAGCAACTGGAACAAAGAGAAAAGTATCAGATTTTATAGAAAGTTGTACTTTATCCATGAATCATTTACAAACACAAATCAAGTTGAATATTCTACCTTTAGGATCTCATGATATTATAGTTGGGATGGACTGGTTAGAAGCCCATCATGTAATTCTAGACTATTACGAAATTTTTTTTACGTGTTTAAATGAAGAAGGAAAAACTGTAGAAATAAAAGGCATCCTAAGGAAGGTAACCCTTAGACAGATTTCATCCTTGCAAGTTAAGAGAGCAATTAGAAAATGATGCCAGTTGTTTGTAGTAAACATACTAAATGATGAGGTTATTGGTAAAGAGGACAAACATAAATTAGAGGACATACCTGTCCTAAAGGATTTTAAGAATGTATTTCCTGAGGAGATTCCAGGATTACCTCCTAAAAGAGATTTAGATTTTACCATCGAATTAATACCAGGAGCAGTACCAAATTCAAAAGCTCCATACAGAATGAAAATACTGGAATTAAACGAATTAAAATCACAGCCAAAGGATCTTATTGATAAGAAGTATGTTACACCCAGTGTGTCTCCTTGGGGAGCACCTATCATCTTTGTTAAGAAGAAAGATGGATCCCTAAGGCTGTGCATAGATTATCGTCAGCTTAATAAGATGACGATCAAGAATCGATATCCGTTGCCCCGCATAGACGATCTATTTGATCAGCTGCGTGGAGCAATGATATTTTCAAAGATTGATCTAAGATCAAGATATCATCAAGTATGGGATAAGGATGAAGATATTTTCAAGACAGCTTTCGGAACTCGGTATGGACATTATGAGTTCGTAGTCATGCCATTTGGCTTGACTAATGCCCCAGCTATATTTATGTGTTTGATGAATAATATTCCGCACAAATACTTAGACAAGTTTGTTGTTGTGTTTATAGACAACATTCTAGTGTATTCAAAAAGTAAAGAAGAGCATGATGAACATTTATGGATTATCTTACAAGTTCTGAGAGATCATCAACTATACGCTAATTTTAGTAAGTGCAAATTTCACAAAGACAAAATTCAGTATGTAGGACACATAATTTCAAAAGAAGGAATCTCGATTGACCCCGACAAGCTAAGGGCCATTAATGACTGGTCGGTTCCTAAGGATGTGTCGAATGTAAGATCATTTATGGGCATTACTGGATATTAAATAAAATTTATAGAAATTTTTTCAAGAATTGCCAACCCCATAACTTCCTTGCAGAAGAAAGAGAAGAAATTTGTGTGGGATCAGAAATGTTCTGACAATTTTAAGAAATTAAAGGAATTATTGACGACATCACCTATCTTGAGGATATCAGACCCTAACAAGGATTTTGTAGTTGTTACAGACACATGCAATGAAAGACTCAGTGGATTCCTAACTCAGGAAGGGCATGCAGTGGCATATGAATCTATAAAGTTGAAAGTACATGAAAAGAACTTCTCTACCTATGATTTAGAGTTATTGGCAGTTATTCATGCCTTAAAAATTTGGCGTCACCACCTTATTGGCAAAAAATTTACGTTATTAACAGATAACATGGGTCTGAAATATTTATTAGATCAAACAAACCTGAATGCTAGACAAGCTAGATGGTTAACTTTCTTAAGTGGGTATGATTTCGAAATTTAGCATATTAAAGGAAAGGAGAACAAGGTTGCAGATGCTTTGAGTCGTAAGGCAAAACTGAATTTTATTTCAGCCATCAGTCTTTATTCAACTAATTTGGAAAATCAGATTCTTGAAAAGAGTGAAATAGATGAAGAATACCAAAAAATGAAGGAAAAGACAGCAAACAACAGTTCTGAAAATTTTATGGCAGATTACAGCATGAAGGATAATGGATTATTACTATATAAAAACAGATTGTATGTACCAGACATACCAGAAATAAAATTTTTGATATTAAATGAGGTGCATAAAAGTCAATATTCTAGTCATCCAGGTTATCAAAAGACCATTACTATGTTAAGAAAATAATACTATTAGCCCAGAATGAAGGATGAAGTAGCAGAGTACATAGCTAAATGTTTGGATTGTCAAAAAGTGAATGTTGAACACCAACATCCTGCTGGATTGTTGCAACCGTTACCGATACCAAGTTGGAAATGGGAAGTGATCAGCATAGACTTTATTACTGGATTACCTAAAAATTAGAAACAACATGATTCTATCATGGTGGTAGTGGATAAACTCAGCAAAGCAACACATTTTATACCTGTGAAGACTACTCATAAAGCTCCAGACATTGCATAATTTTTTATGAAGCAGGTTTTTCGACTACATGGAATACCAAAAGTAATAATTTTAGATCGTGACTCTAAGTTTACATGAAACTTTTGGAGGTCACTGTTTAAGGGGTTGAATACAACCTTAAATTTCAGTACAGCATTTCATCCACAAACGGATGGATAGACAGAAAGGGTAAATCAAGTTTTAGAAGATTTATTAAGAATGTATGTTAAGAATCATCCTGGTAAGTGGGAAGACTACTTGCACTTAGAAGACTTATTCCTTATCATGCATCGACCAGACTTAGTCCTTTTGAAATTCTTTATGGTAGGAAATGTGATACACCTGTTTCGTGGAATGATGCAGTAAATGGAGTTGTTTTAGGTCCTGAATTATTGCAGGAGTTAGAACTAATTGTGAAACGGGTACAAGGACATTTAAAAGTTGCCCAAGATAGGAAAAAGAGTCAAGCAGATTTAAAAGAACTCATAAAAAGTTCTAGGTTGGTGAACATGTATTCCTCAAGGTAAGACCGAAAAAGAGTTCATTGAAATTGGGAAGTTGTGCCAAGTTGGTACGCAGCTATTGTGGTCCTTTTGAAATATTGTCTAAGGTTGGAGTAGTGGCATACCCACTGGCTTTGCCACCAAACTTAAAAATACATAATGTTTTTCATATATCATTTTTAAAGAAATATGTACACGATGCTACTCATGTTGTAAACTGGAATGATGTACAGGTGGGACAAGATGGAGATTTTCCGGTGGAACCGGACTGTATCCTCGGAAGGAGGGAAACTATTCTCCGGAATCACACCATTGGGAAAGTGAAGGTGCAGTGGAAGCACCTTAGCCCAGAAGAGGCAACTTGGGAGTTGGAGAGTAGTATGTAGGAAACATACCCAACTCTGTTTCAGAAATGCTCAAGGAGTGATTATCCAACTTCGAGGACGATGTTGAGACTTAAGGGGGGGGGGTGTATGTCACCTACCCAAATTTAAGAAATTATTATTTTATTTGCAAAATACTTTATGTTAAATTTAATTACAAAGTTTTGTAATTATGATCAGTTTTGATCAAGGATGAATGTAATCACTGATTATTATTATTTAAATAAATTAATTAGGAGACAAACACCCAAGGTGACTGTTAAATGAGTGCTCACTAACCCACTAGGAGGAATGGAAGGTGTTGGAAGGTATGGGACATATGGTAGATATTGCATCACACCACTAGCTGTTGATTGTGGGACAACTACCCCTAAAAATGTCGGATTATCCCCCAGGTGGAGGGAGTGAGCAGGAAGCTCATTTAATGACCCAGTAACAACTGAAAAGGCCTAGGCAGCCTACATAAGGCAAATTCAAATTGAGCAGGAAACTCTTACACAGTATTTTCTGCAGAAATATTTTCTCATGTGCATCAGGTGATCACTAAGAGATTCGAACAGGGAGGCTAGTTGTGAGTGCAATCATAAGTCTGCATATTGCTAAGAAGAACTAGATATGTTGGTGCAGGTCTATTGGACTGCTAGTTCTTGAAGATTCAATAGTTAGTGCAACTACAAGTGGAGATCCTAAATTCCTAAGTTTCTTCCTCCTGGAGGTTCAGTGAACAGGCTCGGGGGTCCTAAGGAAAGTACTTGAATGTCTTCAGGAATTGGTTCGGTGGAACAGTCTTCTTGGGCTGTTTGTTTCCCTACAGATTGATCCAGGTTTTACAAATTTTCTACTTTGTCTCAGCTAATAGTTTTGTTCAGCAAAGTTAGCAATCTCTGTTTTCTGTTTGGAAGAAGAATCTATTTCTAAAGTTGTTTAAAGTCTTAATGTTAAAGTTTAATGATTATTTGGAATTGATAAACCAATCTCTACATTTTTCCACATGTTGTTTTATGCATCGTACTCTAGTATAGAGAAGCAAATTAAGTATAGATAAAAAGATAGGCAAATTGCCATTGATTCAATAGTTAAGTACAATATTTGAGTTATGTTTTCATTTTCTATCCTATAGCTAATAACAGTAATAATTATTGTATAATATCTAATATATTCGAAAATGTTCTTTGGTTTCATGAAAAACAACTCTGTTTAATTCCTGTACAGTTACATTGCATTTTTCTTATCATTACTATGTACATAAGAAATAGATAGAATTCATATTTCTATACATCATATTGTGTCTATAAAATAAATAAGATAGCTGTAAATAAATAAATGTTTTCATTATATCAAGGATGCACATAACAGTCATTACATAGTTTTTACATTTCTTACACACACATGGTTTCCATTTCCTACTATAACCATTGCCTTGAATGATTTTAATTCTATCAATTATTGAAATAAACCTTACTTAGTTTTCTCTCATCCTAATCATATATATTATAAACTGTTAACATTGTTTTTCCAAAAGCTGGGTTCGTATGAAACCCTAGTTAGAAATTCGATCTCCATTATCACCATTTTTGCAACATAAACCATTACAATCTATATAGGCTACGGATCGAATCCTAGTTTTGGCACTAAAGTCCTTTTTAGGGGCTCATATTCAAACATCTATCTTTTTTTTTATTCAAACATTTAATTTCTATTCAAACAAAGCTCGAACTAGGGTATAGCCCTGTTCTTTCCCATTTTACAAACAAGGAGAAGAAACATTTCGTGATTACATAATGCAGAGTTATCATCTACGACAAGATTCATAAACCCTAGCATAGCTCAAAAATCATGATATCAACCTATAGTACTAAATCACATAACACAGATGAATAACACATAATGATTTAGCATATATTTTCATTGCCGAAGGAAAAGTTTTGTAACCATAGTAGACGAGCCTCGGCTCCACTTATCATTTCTCATAACTTAAACAAACATGTCGTGGCTCAATTGTTTAGACCAGTACAAGTTCTATTTTCAAGAAATGAAATCGATGTTCTCATAAACAAAATGTGCAACATGTTTTCCAAACAAAATCGCATCGGGTTTTATTCCCTTCATATCTGAACTCTTAAACACGAGTTTTACATTTCCAACTGGTCGAAACTAAGTATCAAAATTAAACGCAGAGTATCTAGACGAAGGTCTTTCGCTGTAGAGTTCTCACTTCGACATAAAATTTCTTCTCAAAAGATCAACCGACAGACAACAACAGAACTTGGCAAGACTGGTTAGAACCAACCACATCAATCAAGACCGAAGGAGCACCTACGAGGGTTTTTGGAAGACTCGGAGCTTACCAGGAATGGAAGCACGCCTTTCTTTTCCAAACCCTTGTTCAAATCGTTCTTCACAACCTGCAACTGAAAAAACAGTAGCTTGGATTTAGACAACTGTTACATTTTAAACTGAAAGATGAAATGCAACAAAACAATCACTATTCTTTACAAGAACAATTACCTTTGCAGCAAGAGGCCAAGCTCTTCTTTTTCACCAGTTAAATGATGAAGTTTCCTCGCTATAGACGAGACATGATACCCTCTATCATTTTGCACCTTGGTGTGTTTCTCACTCAAACTATAAAACAAAAAGCTTAAAACTATCAAACCTTTGACACTTCAAACCAGAGACCCAATCTGTTAGCACAACGCCATTACAATGAAGGAAAAACCTACAACTTCAACTTAATTTACAGGTCTCGAGGTCGAAACCTCCCCCAAACTTTCTAACCCTAGGTTTCGGCAGCCTATCGGCCACACATGCCGAAGCAATAGCAAACAATAACTTCATTCACTCCTCTATAACCCAACACAACAACACAACATTAGGGTTGCATCCAATGATCAGAACTCAAGATGATCAACGATCACAAATGAGCCAACGCAATCGCCTTGGGCATCGTATAACTTTTACATTTATTACTATATCATTTCAATGCATGGTCTTGCCACATTGGCTCTCGTTGGAGCGTTCTGCGTCCAGTTCGGAGGTATTACAAACTCACAAACAGTATACAGTGGTTGACGCAGTTGATATTACATCGGGTTCACACTACGTGGATTGGTGACAAATCCCTGTCAGTTGGAGTTGTAAGCCGAGTTTTAATGCAGGATTGAGACTCGATCTCCACGACAGCTCGAGGCATACACCATTTAATGAACCATCACCTCGCCACCATGTCGACATAATTTCATGTCAGTGCATAAAATACAACGATATAAATTCAAATTGATATCCACAAATTTAATAACATTATCGCTATTTTTGCATAGTAGCTCTTAGTTGTAAGTTATGATTGAAATTCGAGATATTATTTGGATATAAATACTTTATATAGTCACATATTAAAGCTCTAGTCTTATGTGAGTTTAAATATTGTGAACATTTGTATATATTGTCAATAGTTTAAGCTCTAACTTTATTATTACTATTAGGGTATTAAGGCTTTAGTTTAGCCACATATATATATATGGTTTCGATTTCATATCATTTAATAAGGTGATTTTCATTTATATAATGAATAATTTTGCCATTATAAAACCATTATATAGGAGTTTACACTTTGAATTTTCAACAAGACCATTGATTTGTAACTAGCATAAAAACCATGCTATTGCCATGAACTGCATACCCTAACTCTTAATGCAATGCTTGTGACGATTGGCGACACATTTACGACTTTAGTAGTACACAAGTATTTATTATCTTAAAGACTAGGGCAGAGCCAACTACTAGAACGACGATGATTTCAGTGACTAATCTACCAGCCTGATGATGTTTTTAGACGATATATTGAAATAATAGTACAGTTGTAAGACAGCCTCGAAAAACAGTAATTATAACCATGTAAATCATACCTGTATGCTTTTGTAAGCCATAACAGATTTCTAACATTCTATTTATTCACAACGTTGAATTTTAACTTTACACGTACTTTGAAACTTACGCAGTCGTGAAACTTCTTATTTGTCATCTGCACATAGAACATTCAATTTTGCTTTAGCGTTGCAGCTAAGTAAGCTCCAGGGTACCTCGTAAGACACCCTTTCATCAAAAGTCAAACTGTCAGTGTCTTGTCAATATTATAAATTTCACCTCATAATTTTGACCTATATGTACATTTAATTACATTAATCAGATTGAAAAATGTGTGTTAAAGTCGTCATTATCATAATGCTGCTAATACATAAATTAAATTATGTTTAGTACTAACAACTTTTCATTTAATGTTGCCATAATCAAGAATTATTATTTGCGGAATTATAAATTATCGTAATTAATGTTGTTTTAAAATTTTTTAAATTTTTATGAAAATTCGGGATGTTACATGTGGTATCAGAGCTCATGTTCGAACTCTAGGCCTGAAAGAGGTCCAAAAACACGTAGCAAAAAATTTTTATACAGTAGAAAATTGTACTAATTTGAAATTTTAATTATTATGTTATACAGAAATTATTTTCAGTTACAGGTATGGAGAACTCGACTGAACAATTAGATGAAAGATTTCAGCCAAACAGTCACAGCTCGGGACAACACTATGTAGAAGAAGGACATGGTGAACTAAATAACAGTCCGTCAGAATTGTGACATGCTTTTCATGAATTAAAGGCAGAAATCAGATATGTGAAACAAGACAATGAAAGAACTCTACAGGCACAAGAACAATTAAATCAAGTGCTGTTTGAACAGTGCCCGACTGAAGAGCAAGAGAGAGATAATGAAGATATCTCCAAAGTTGAGGATCTGCCTCATGCTAATAAAAATCAGAAAATGAAAACCAGTGAGGTGAAAGACAAATCAACCTCATAAGGAGATGCTATTGAAGTACGCAAAAGGAAACGTAACTACACTAGTGATAGCAGTGAAGGACATTCCAAACCCAGAAGGAAAAATCATAAGGAGTATGAGCAGATTTCTAGAGAGTTCAAAAAGATTAGACCTTCAACTTTCAATGGAGAAACTGAGAAAGGCGAGATAGCTGAAGCTTGGTTGTCCGGTATGAAGAAATACTTCTAGATCTATAACTATTCAGAGTTCTTGAAGGAAAAAATGGCTATATATAACTTGATCAGAAAAGCGGATATTTTGTGGTAGGACATCAAAAGAGTAAAGGGAATCAAAGATAAAGATGTAAGCTGGAGTACTTTTAAACGATATTTTAAAAAGAAGTATTTATCTGAACAGTACTATGGAGAAAAATCCAAAGAGTTCTATGATTTGAAGTTGGGACGTATGAACATGAAGGAATTGAACAGTAAATTTTTTAATGTACTAAGATATGTGCCATACCTCATAGAAGAAAAACCAAAGATTCAAAGATACTTGAGCTGCCTACTTTTCAATATTAAGGACAGAATCGGGTATGACAGTCCTACAAATTTGGAAGAGGCTATGAGAAAGGCAAATTTCTGTTATGACACAAATCGGAAAAGAGAAGGAATTTCAATCTGGAAAAATCATAAGCCCAACAACTTTGAGCAGAAAAAGAAAATTTTCAGATTCAGTGGAAATTCCGGGTTCCAAAGGAGAAAATTTCAGAATCGGAATTTCCAAGGGAATAATTCCAGAAACAATTCACAGCAAAATTCTACATCACCCAAAAATGCTCCTAATAATACTAGGACAATTGAGCAAAAGGCACCTATCAAATGTTTTGAATGCCAAGGTCCTCATTACGCATCAGAATGTCCCTTGAGGAAGAGAAATACTAACAACATCAATTCTATTTAGACTGAACCTAATGTTGGAGACGTGGCGAGGGAGATGCCCAGAATTAATGCAGCACTCGACAATAGGCAAGCAGATCATCAAATCTCTATGGTAGAGATTTAAGATATGATACAAAATGATCCTGTTACTGTTTTAATTGACCCAGGTGCTAGCTTAAGTTATATATCACCAGATATTGTGGAAAGTCTTAATTTGAAAACAGAAAAGTTTAGTAAATCTTGGCTAGTTAGACTAGCAACTGGAACAAAGAGAAAAGTATCAAATTTTATAGAAAGTTGCACTTTATCCATGAATCATTTACAAACACAAATCAAGTTGAATATTCTACCTTTAGGATCTTATGATATTATAGTTGGGATCAACTCGTTAGAAGCCCATCATGTCATTCTGGACTGTTACAAAAAATGTTTTACATGTTTAAATGAAGAAGGAAAAACTGTAGAAATAAAAGGCATCCCAAGGAAGGTAACCCTTAGACAGATTTCATCCTTGCAAGTTAAGAGAGCAGTTAGGAAAGGATGCCAGTTGTTTGCAGTAAACGTAGTAAATGATGAGGTTATTGGTAAAGAGGACAAACAAAAATTAGAGGACATGCCTGTCCTAAAGGATTTTAAGGATGTATTTCCTGAGGAGATTCCAGGATTACCTCCTAAAAGAGATTTAGATTTTACCATCGAATTAATACCAGGAGCAGTACCAAATTCAAAATCTCCATACAGAATGAAAATACTGGAATTAAACGAATTAAAATCACAGTCGAAGGAGCTTATTGATAAGAAGTATATTAGACCCAGTGTGTCTCCTTGGGGAGCACCTGTCATCTTTGTTAAGAAGAAAGATGGAACCCTAAGGCTGTGCATAGATTATCGTCAGCTTAATAAGATGACGATTAAGAATCAGTATCCGTTGCCCCCCATAGACGATCTATTTGATCAGCTGCGTGGAGCAACGACATTTTCAAAGATTGATCTAAGATAAGAATATCATCAAGTACGGGTTAAGGATGAAGATATTTTCAAGACAACTTTCAGAACTCGGTATGGACATTACGAGTTCATAGTCATGCGATTTGGCTTGACTAATGCCCCAGCTGTATTTATGTGTTTGATGAATAATATTCTGCACAAATACTTAGACAAGTTTGCTGTTGTTTATAGATGACATTTTAGTGTATTCAAAAAGTAAAGAAGAGCAGGATGAACATTTACGAATTATCTTACAAGTTTTGAGAGATCATCAACTATACGCTAAGTTTAGTAAGTGCGACTTTCACAAAGACAAAATTCAGTATCTAGGACACATAATTTCGAAAGAAGGAATCTTGGTTGACCCCGACAAGATAAGGGCCATTAATGATTGGCCGGTTCCTAAGGATGTGTCAGATGTAAGATCATTTATGGGAATTACTGGATATTACATAAAATTTATAGAAATTTTTTCAAGAATTGCCAACCCCATAACTTCCTTGCAGAAGAAAGGGAAGAAATTTGTGCGAGATCAAAAATGTTCTGACAGTTTTAAGAGATTAAAGGAATTATTGACGACAACACCTATCTTGAGGATATCAGACCCTAACAAGGATTTTGTAGTTTGTACAGACACATGCAATGACGGACTCGGTGGAGTCCTGACGCAGGAAGGGCATGCAGTGGCATATGAATCTAGAAAGCCGAAAGTACATGAAAATAACTACTCTACCTATGATTTAGAGTTATTGGCAGTTATTCATGCCTTAAAAATGTGGCATCACCACCTTATTGGAAGAAAATTTATGTTATTAACAGATAACATGGGTTTGAAATATTTATTAGATCAGACAAACCTGAACGCTAGACAAGCTAGATGGTTAACTTTCTTAAGTGAGTATGATTTCGAAAATCAGCATATTAAAGGAAAGGAGAACAAGGTTGCAGATGCTTTGAGTCGTAAGGCAAAACTGAATTTTATTTCAGCCATCAGTACTTATTCAACTGATTTGGAAAATCAGATTCTTGAAAAGAGTGAAACAGATGAAGAATACCAAAAAATGAAGGAAAAGACAGCAAACAACAGTTCTAAATTTTTTATGGAAGATTACAGCATGAAGGATAATGGATTATTACTATATAAAAACAGATTGTATGTACCAGACATACCAGAAATAAAATTTCTGATATTAAATGAGGTGCATAAAAGTCATTATTCTGGTCATGCAGGTTATCAAAAGACCATTACTATGTTAAGAAAAGAATACTATTGGCCAAGAATGAAGGATGAAGTAGCAGAGTACATAGCTAAATGTTTAGATTGTCAAAAAGTGAAGTTTGAACACCAGCATCCTACTGGATTGTTGCAACCGTTACCGATATCAAGTTGGAAATGGAAAGTGATTAGCATAGACTTTATTACTGGATTACCTAAAAATCAGAAACAACATGATTCTATCATGGTGGTAGTGGATAAACTCAGCAAAGCAGCACATTTTATACCTGTGAAGACTACTCATAAAGCTCCAGACATTGCGGAAATTTTTATGAAGCAGGTTTTTCGACTACATGGAATACCGAAAGTAATAATTTCAGATCGTGACTTTAAGTTTACAGGAAACTTTTGGAGGTCACTGTTTAAGGGGTTGAATACAACCTTAAATTTCAGTACATCATTTCATCCACAAACGGATGGACAGACAGAAAGGGTAAATCAAGTTTTAGAAGATTTATTAAGAATGTATGTTAAGTATCAGCCTGGTAAGTGGGAACACTACTTACACTTAATAGAATTTGCTTATAATAATAATTATCATGCATCATCCAGACTTAGTCCTTTTGAAATTCTTTATGGTAGGAAATGTGATACTCCTATTTCATGGAATGATCCAGTAAATAGAGTTGTTTTAGGACTTGAATTATTGCAGGAGTTCGAACTAATTGTTAAACAGGTACAAGGACATTTAAAAGCTGCCCAAGATATGAAAAAGAGTCAAGCACATTTAAAAAGAACTCATAAAGAGTTCCAGGCTGGTGAACATGTATTCCTCAAGGTAAGACCGAAAAAGAGTTCATTGAAATTGGGAAGTTGTGCCAAGTTGGCACCCAAGTATTGTGGTCCTTTTGAAATATTGTCTAAGGTTGGAGCAGTGGCATACCAACTGGCTTTGCCACCAAACTTGAAAATACATAATGTTTTTCATATATCGTTTTTAAGGAAATATGTACACGATGCTACTCATGTTGTAAACTGGAATGATGTACAGGTGGGACAAGATGGAGATTTTCCGGTGGAACCGGACTGTATCCTCGGAAGGAGGGAAACTATTCTCCTGAATCGCACCATTGGGCAAGTGAAGTTGCATTGGAAGCACCTTAGCCCAGAAGAGTCAACCTGGGAGTTGGAGAGTAGTATGCAGGAAACATACCCAACTCTGTTTCAAGAACACTCAAGGAGTGATTATCCAACATCGAGGATGATGTTGAGACTTAAGGGGGGGGGTGTATGTCACCTACCCAAATTTAAGAAATTATTATTTTATTTGCAAAATACTTTATGTTAAATTTAATTACAAAGTTTTGTAATTATTATCAGTTTTGATCAAGGATGAATGTAATTACTGATTATTATTATTTAAATAAATTAATTAGGAGACAAACACCCAAGGGGACGGTTAAATGAGTGTTCACTAACCCACTAGGAGGAATGGAAGCTGTTGAAAGGTATGGGACAGATGGCAGAAATTGCATCACACCACTAGCTGTTGGTTATGGGACAACTACCCCTAAAAATGTGGCATTATCCCCCAGGTGGAGGGTGTGAGAAGGCAGCTCATTTAATGACCCAGTAACAACTGAAAAGGCCTAGGCATCCTACATAAGGAAAATTCAAATTGAGCAGGCATCTCTTACACAATATTTCCTGCAGAAATATTTCCTCATGTGCATCAGGTGATCACTGAGAGATTCGATTAGGGAGGCTAGTTGTGAGTGCAATCATAAGTTTGCATATTGCTAAGAAGAACCAAAGATGCTGGTGCAAGTCTATTGGATTGCTAATTCTTGAAGATTCAACAGTTAGTGCTACTGCAAGTGGAGATCCTAAATTCCTAAGTTTCTTCCTCCTGGTGATTCAATGAACAGGCTCGGGGGTCCTAAGGCAAGTACTTGTCTGTCTTCAGGAACTGGCTGGGTGGAATAGTCTTCTTGGGATGTTTGTTTCCCTATAGATTTATCCAAGTTTTACAAATTTTCTACTTTATCTCAACTAATAGTTCTGTTCAGTAACGTTAGTAATCTCTGTTTTCTGTTTGGAAGAAGAATCTGTTTCTAGAGTTGTTTAAAGTCTTAATGTTAAAGTTTAATGATTATTTGGAATTGATAAACCAATCTCTACATTTTTCCACATGCTGTTTTATGCATCGTACTCTAGTATAGAGAAGCAAATTAAGTATAGATGAAAAGATAGGCAAATTGCCATTGATTCGATAATTAAGTACAATATTTGAGTTATGTTTTCTTTTTCTATCCTATAGCTAATAACCGTAATAATTACTGTATAATATCTAATATATTCGAGAATGTTCTTTGGTTTCATGAAAAACAACTCTGTTTAATTCTTGTACAGTTACATTGCATTTTTCTTATCATTACTATGTACATAAGAAATAGATAGAATTCATATTTCTATACATCATATTATGTCTATAAAATAAATAAGATAGCTGTAAATAAATAAATGTTTTCATTATATCAAGGTTGCACATAACAACCATTACATAGTTTTTACATTTCTTACACACACATGGTTTCCATTTCCTACTATAACCATTGCCTTGAATGATTTTAGTTCTATCAATTATTGAAAACATGATAAACCTTATTTCAAGATTATCTCAACAGTGGTGCGTTGTACCCAATGATTCAGAATCAGGAACCGTGGTGTGAAATCTGTAGAACCAGATGACACCGACCTGGGGACTATTATCTAATACAAAAATACGTAAATACACCTAAAAACTTATACTGCAATTTCTGTAATTCAGTTGGACACGGCGAATCCAACTGTCGTGCATATGAACTGATGAATGAAAGAAAGCAAGATATGGAGGCAATGCGAGGTGCTGGAATGTACTGCATCCATGAGGAAAATCAGCCAAAACAAGAGAATACCCACTATGATCAAGGTGGATATAGAGGCCGTGGTGGTGGATACCGCGGGAGAGGAAGGAATGCCGACTTGACCCAAGGAAGAGGCCGTGGCTAGGTAATTTGCTATAACTGTGGCCAGCCAGGTCATGTATCTAGAAATTGTACCAACCCATGTACTACGTGCAGTTATTTTAAATCATTTGATCATGTTATTGAAGACTGCCCCATGCTAGAGGTCGAAATGCAGAAACGACGAAGGACAGAACCGCCGAACCCTAACATATAGTTGATCGCAGCCGAGATCAAACCTACAGACCCAAGTATAAATGCAGTAATGTGCAGTGGTGCTGATATAGGAAGACATAGAGGTGCAGAAGCTTCGACTTCAGGAACACGTGATCCTAAGCAGACTCCTGGTGAACCAATATGGATTAGAAAAGCTGCTGGGAGAACACCGGGTCTGGACCTACAGAAAAATAAAGGAGCATTTACAGAAGCATAGGATATCCTTAGAGAGTCAGCACTTGAGTAGACAAGAATCCTATTGCGCAGCCAAGTACCGCAGATAGAGGATATGCCGCTGGCATATGATCAGACGTGCGTTGCACCAGACATAGACACTTCTGTTGCATAGTTCCTACGTAGCTATATGAAGCTATTGAAGAGCGCAGATGTTCTCGTGGAGTTTGAAAAATAACTAAATCAATATGAACCACATCGTACGAGGAAAAATTCCCATGGCGCAGTTCATAACATTCAGAGCCCCAAAAGAACCGGAAGGGAAATGTGTTTCACTGCACAGATTGGAGACTATGAGATGGACGAGATCATTTTGTATCTCGAGTCTGAAGTAAATGTATTGACCAAGTAGACATGGCAGTAGATGGGCAACCCAGAGTTACAGTGGTTGCCTATACAGTTAAGAATGGCTAATCAAGGGATAGTTATACCTTTGGGGAGGTTACCCAACACTGTTGTTGGCATTGACGGGGTGCGAAGCTATGCATATTTCGAAGTGATTGAAATCGTGGATGGCAGTCATCCTTATCCAGCGCTGCTGGGTATTGATTGGGAAATGACTAATTCCACCATTATAAATTTGAAAACAATGAAAATGATATTTGAAGGCAATGCCTTAAGGTTTATTGCACCATTGGACCCTTTGCAGGGGGAGCGATATGTTGAACCAATTCAGGAGGAGTACAGAGCTCAAGACTTGGACTGTCTCTATAAAATGACAACAAATACTGCTAACTATATTAATCCAACTGTTGATGGAACGCTCAGCTAGCGCTGTGACAGTTCTTGCATCTCTGACTCTGAGGTAGGACTAGAAAACTAGCAAAACAGATTGCATGAAGCATATGCCAGGAGATGCACAACCATTACGAAGTCACTCCGCTGGATTGGAAATGAAGTAAGTCTAATTCCAACCTATGATGGTTCATCCAATGTTTATTTGTTTATCAAATAATATACTGCAACAGTTACAGATGAGCACCTCATATTAGCATTAGATGTGGCACTGCGCGAGAGACCTGCCATATGGTGGGATGTGCATAAGAAGACATTGAAAACTTGGGATCAATGCATAATTAAGATGCAGATTAGGTTTGCTGTGAAGGTTACACTACCTTTTGAGAAATACAATGGCCAGACAGATCCTAGGGATCATATTGAAGTTTGTGTACAATCTTGCGAGGAGAGGCCACAACCAGAATGGTTGCATCTGTTTGTGCACACGTTAGAAGAACCTATTCCTAAGAAATGGTACCTGGATACGAAGCTGCACAGAGACACCTCAAATTGGTCTATCCTGACTGTGAGCTTTCAGAAGGATTTCAACTTTGAAGATGAACATCTGAGTATCAATGATGCGTTGCAGCTCATTAAGGAAAATATATTTAGACTAGACTGCACACACAGAAACATGACTCTAGAAGAATTTTTTGGAGCAGACAGTGTACCTGCATGCCTACAACCAGAATGGGAGGAGCAACTAGAGCATGCTATGGATTGTTACAACCTCGCTGAAGAATCCAAGGATAAAGTAGATCGTGATGACGAGAACCCACGAAACATAAAGATACCTGAATCAGACGGAGCACGCGAGGTAGAAGGACCTCCACTGGAAATTCCAGATATGAGCAGACCTGTCGAAACAAAGAAAGTTAACATTGGCACCAGCGAAGAGCCAAATTTCATAGCTATAAGATATTACTGGGATGAAGATACAATTGAAGAGGTCACTGGTATATTACAAGAATATCAAGAATTATTCCTAACTAAGTTCGCAGAGATGAAAGGCATTTTGGGGGAATTAGGAGTGATGAAAATTCCTCTCAAGCCTGGCGCAAAGCCTGTGAAGCAAAGGCCATATAGACTGAACCCACGCTACAAAGAACAAGTTAGAGCAGAACTCGAAAAGATGTTTGATGCAGGGATCGTTGAACCAGTTGAAGAATATGAATGGATAAGCCCGATGGTTGTCCAGGATAAGAAAACAAAGGGAGAGATCAGGATCTATGTTGATCTCAGAAAGCTGAATGATGCTTCAATGCATGACCCATTTCCTACCCCTTTCACTTATGAGGTGCTTGATAACATTGGAGGGAATGAGGCATACTCTTTTATTGATGGGTTTTCTAGATACTATCCGATCGGAATTGATCCAGCAGATAGGCATAAGACCACTTTTGCTACAGAATGGGGGTCGTTCTAGTACATAGTCATGCCCTTTGGTCTGACGAATGCACCAACCATATTTTCAAGAGTCATAATCACATCATTTAAAGAGTTCATACATAAGTTTTTAGAAGTTTATTTTGATGATTGGACTATTTTTGGTTTGCTGAAGAATCATCTTGCGAACCTCAGGATGACGCTGGAAAAATGTAGGTAGCATCAGATTTCTTTGAATTTGAAGAAATGTATTTTCTTTGTCCCCTACGAAATTTTGCTAGGACACATTGTGTGAAAATAGGGCTTGATGGTAGATCCTGCGAAGATCATAGTCATTGTCAACTTGCCAACACCAAATTCAGTCAAGTAGCTGTGCACTACATTAGGACACACCGGGTACTACAAAAAATTCATAAAAGGATATGCGTAGATAATCGCAGCTATGGAGAAGCTGTTAAAGAAGATGTGTCATTCATTTGGAATGAGGACTGCGAGAAAGCATTTGACACCTTGAAAGAAAAAATGGTCACTGCGCCGATCCTAGTGTTTCTAGACTGGGAGAAGCCATTTCAAGTCCATGTTGATGATTCATGTATAGCATTGGGTGTTGTTCTTGCTCATCCAGGAGAGGGAGATATTGACCATCCCATTGCATTTTCAAGCAGAAAGATGTCATCGACTGAGAAGAGTTATACCACTACTGAAAGAGAAGGACTCGCAATGGTATATGCGCTGCATAAGTTCAGGCACTATTTGCTTGGTGCCCAATTTTCTATGTTCACCAACCATTCTGCTTTGAAATACCTGGTTAATAAGCTAGTGTTAGGGGGGAGAATATGCAGATGGTTATTACTCTTTCAAGAGTATGACTTTGAAATAGTGGTTAATCCAGGAAGGTTAAACTTAGGACCTGATCATCTATCAAGGATTGAGTCAGGAGAAGAGCCTACGAATCTGGAAGACAATATTCCTGATGTGTAGTTGTTTGCTATATAGGTTTTCGATGACTATTATCAGGATATCATTGATTTTCTAACTATAGGGATGGCACCTAAGGAGTTCACTACTTAGTAAGAGAAGCAGCTGGTAGTGCACGCAACAGACTTCACTATAATCGTAGGTCAGCTATACAAGCTGGGACCAGACGAAGTACTGTGCAGATGTGTATTAGAGCATGAGAAACCATTCATATTGGAGGATGCACATTCAGGAGTCGCAGGAGGCCACTACGCAGGGAGAGCTACTGCACAGAAGATATTGCATGCAGGTCTATGGTGCCCTACCATTCATAAAGATTCGAAGGAACATTTCCAGAACTGTGATGTCTGTTAGAGGATGGGAGAGCCGTCGCGCAGGGGCGAAATGCCATTAAATCCACAGTTGACATTGCAGGCCTTTGAGAAATGGGCCATTGATTTTGTGGGACCTATAAACCCACCATGAAAGAGAATTGGTGCGAGGTACATTATTACTGCAACTGATTACCTCACCAGATGGGCAGAAGAGAATCCAGTGAAAGACTATAGCGCAACTACAGCCACAGAGTTCATTTTTGAAAATATCCTTACAAGGTTCGGATGCCCAAAGATTTTGATGAGTGATCAAGGCACTCATTTTATGAACAGAACCATTGAAGCTTTAACTTAAGAGTTCCACATTCATCATCAGCGCAACACGCCTTATCATCCATAGGCGAATGGAACTGTTGAAGCATTCAATAAAGTATTGGAAAATGCACTAACTAAGATATATAACGTCAATCGCGATGATTGGGACCTGCACATTTCATCTATACTATGCGCAAACAGGACTACATGCAAGAAACTGACTGGCCACACACCTTTTAGGTTGGCCTATGGGAAAGAAGCAATAATGCCAATGGAGTACATCAATCCCATCTTGAGAATAGCTGCGTTTACAGGCATGGTAGATCACGGATTGCTAGAAGAAAGGCTACTACACTTGGTTGGTTTGGAGGAGGATTGTTTCGTCGCAGGCTTCCACCAGAAAATACAAAAAGAGCATGAAAAAGCATGGCATGACCACCATATCAAGAACAAGTGCTTCTAGGTAGGTGATCTAGTCCTCCTATATGATAGCAAGTTTATGAAATTTCCTGGAAAATTTAAGATGCATTGGTTTGGCCCATATACTGTAATGCATATTACTAACGGTGGTGCAGTTCAATTAGCCACTTTAGACGGAGACACCTTGCCCAGTTTGATAAATGGAAGCAGACTAAAGCTTTACCACGATAGTCCTTCTTTGCAGAACCCTGTATGATAAAGCAGAGGGGACAATTCTAAGTGTCAAGTACAGTTGAAATTGGACACTAGAAAGTGTGAAGACTTTGTATGAAAAAGTTACATGGAAAAAGGCCTATGTGCCACACAACACTGCTGAAGCTACGTGGCCGCACCAAAAAAAAAATGAACTACGCTTTTAAGAAGGGAAAGGAATAGCTGCATAGAGACATATGGCACAACTACGATCACGCAACAAGTACAAAGACGGGCATCGGAAATCCACACCATAATGACCGAACCGATAGTAGGTCATGACAAGAAAAGATGACTGCAACAGTTGTCAGCCAGGTATTAAACCGTTAACCAAAAGGATGGTGCCAGCCAAATCATGCATTTATGGAAAACCCTATCTTGGTGAGCATTGTAAAGACTGAAGTGACCGGGGTCATAACAGGATAGGCCCAATGGACTTGGCATTTAAATTTTGATCGGCTGTCAGACAAATTGGCAGTACCGTTCCACCCCGCCAATTAAAGGAAGTTTATAGAACATGGCGTAAAGAATGGTGGAAAGAGATCAATGATCTGGCGAAATATAATCCCATGGGACGGGCACTTAATGCCTAATCTAGCCGTTCCTGGTGCATTCAATATCAAATTAGACGGAGATCTATACGGGATTCACTAAGCCATTGTAGCATTTAATTCCTAGGCGATTCATTAACAGCTGCAACATCAGGGCGTAATCCTATAAATATTCATACACTCACCCTTATGCAAATCTACCATGAATTTCAAATTCTACCAAGTGTGAAGAAATTAAGAGCTGAAGTAGCAAGAGCATTGATATCCGTTGCGTTTATGTTTAACGAGCCGAACTTCCAAAGAGCATTGAATCACGGGGTTGAGCAAGAAGGGTGACGACCCTTCCAAAGAGTTTGTGGGCAAGAAGGATGATCAAGAACTAGCCGCAAGCATCAAAAGAACGTTTAATTTGTCTATAGGGAGTAGGGGTTATGAGACTAACCCCATTCTAAATGAACCTCTGTGGTTCACAATTCAACTGTTGGAAGGAAGACTTCTACGGAAATCTAGGCCAACGCAAGTATCAGCGTCGGTGGTAGCCTTAGCTGCGAAAGCTATAGACAGCCATGAATACAATTGGGCGAACTTTCTGCTAAATGAATTATTATTGGATATTGAGGATGTCCAGGGAAAAAGGTTCCCCTTCTATTTTAATTGGCTTCTGGTCATTATCGCCTTTGTGGGATGGAAAGAACCCAACCATCAGAATGGTCTGCCGGTAGCGCAGGTTGATTGGCGCGCAGTACGGTTTGCAAACATGTGGTCATCTACAAATCCAGAGAAGCAGAGGCATAATAATCTACAATTCTTCACTTGCTTAGAGCAGTTGCGCACCGTGATTGAGAAGACCCTGAGAATCACGATAGAAGTGACAACCTAGTATAAGCCGTTCTTGCTTTTTGAAGTTGGGCTACATTCAATTTTTATTCAGCCGCGCCTGAACGTAGAAAAATGGTATGAGGGAAAATATTAGTTAGGTGTCCCAATTATTGAGCTCATTATTGAGGATTGGCTCGAAGAATGGAGAGAACATGCACCAGAATCGGTCATCACCCCATCGGATGAGGAAGAAGAAGAAGAAAACAAAGAGGACAAAGATGCGGAAGTCCAAAGTGCATCGACCTCGAAACCTGCTCAGCAAGCAGGTGAAACAAGAAAGGAGCCACAAGTTGGCAAGAAGAGAAAAGAACCGGGCACTGGAGGCCCTCATACGCAACAAAAGAAGAAGTCCAAGGCTATGAGGTAGCCCCTAGATAGAATATTGCATGATGATGACTATGAAATGATAGCATTGCGAACAACTGCACATCTAGAGGATGTGCCTGCATTTAAGGGAAATCGCAACAAGCTCGACCAGGCGCAGGTCCAAGAAAACATTAATAAGTTGAGCAACTTAGTCTTGAGTATGGAACAAGTCCATCGAGATATGGTTCGGGAGTTGGCCCAGAGCATCGATCCTGGAGAATCAAGCGAGCAGATGCGAAGGCCACTGGCCTTCACCCAAAGAACGCGATTAGTTAAGATCGCGCCATTGTCAATTTTGTATCCAACTGATGAGATGACAGAGAGTGTGAGGCTTCCCGCACGCTTGGAACTTAATGTAGCTGTGCTACCAGTAGAAGGTCTACACCAACTGCACACCGAGATATCTCATGAACTACATGAGTGAAATGTCATCTCGCATAATCAGTGCTATTAGATGGAAGAAAATTATAGGAAAACTCAAAGTGAATGTCAACAGAAGGATAAGGAGCTTCAGCTCACACAAGAAAAAGAGCACAGGATCAGAGGAGTAGTGTCGGATATATGCACGAAGTTCTACGCAATCGAAGAAGAGATAGAAATAGAAGCATCCATCCTGCATATCGGTGCTACTATGAGCAGTTTACAGGAACATATGAGGGAATTGGAGAGCTCCCATAAAGATGAAGTGGAAGGGATGAAGGCTTCCCACCAGGAAGAAATAGTTGAGCTAGTAACATGAAAGCCAATTGACACAAAGAAGCAAGAAGAGGAAAGAAGAGCAGAAGCAATCAAGGCTTCCATGCAAAGCATCTGCGCAGCAGTAGCGTAGTGCTAGATCTTGTCAAATGACGTCTCCAATGTATGGAGCGTACTACAAGAAATTCCAGAGCTGCAGACTATCCATGAGGAAAGAGAGAAAAAGCAACAAGAGTTGGATTCCATAGATGTGTCCATGAAGGACTTATCGGTCCACCAGAAGAGGACGACCTTCGAGCAGACCAAGGCATTAAGGAGGGAACTCGAGGCCTTGAGGGAAAAGGAAGCTGAAACCTCTGCGAGGTTGCAGCAACTGATGGAAGAAGCACTTACCTTGACCAATGACATTGAGGCAAAATTGCAAGAGCTTCGAACATAAAAAAACTGCGTCAAGGAAGAGACGCTGGAACCTGCCTCGCAAGAAGTGTTCGATAAAGTGAAACAATGTGAGCAAGAAGTAAAACAGGTAGTTGCACAGCTAAGCCCAACTGTGGAAGAATTCAGTACAAGGGAAGAAATTTCAAAGAAGGGACAGATGGAACAGTTGGACTAAGGTGGCTCGGGACGAGCCACAAGTAATTGTTAGGGGCTTGTTGGGTGTGTCCCAAGTGGGTACCATTTTGTTGAAACACGATTTTGAGCTGCGCACTAGAAAAGCACAACATTGGGAAGTGTGCATCTATGCTGATGTGCAGGACTCACGCAACAGCTAATTTTGGTAAGAAGATATAAGTAAAGGTCAGACGAGGAAGTGACCTATTTTTGGTAAAAATCCGGGCGAAGGCAGAAGAAAGCAACCTGCTTGGAAGAATGGCAGCAAGTAACTTGAGAAGCTAGGCCACTATGCCGATGGCGATAGGAAAGCAGAAGAAGCAGAAAGGGATAGGCCACAATGCAGTTGTAACCATTTTTTAGGACTGCGGCTGTCAGAAGAGCGTGTGAGCCACGAGTGGCCCAGTAGGATGGCCTGGAGCAGGAGGAGCAAGCTGTCAACGACGACAATCATGCTGACCATTAGCCATGCCATATTTTGTAAACCTAAGGGTTTTTGCCTATGAATTGTAAAGACATGACCTACGGGCATGATCTATAAATAAGGCATGATTTTGGAATGGAAGGGTTACCCTTCATTTTGGTTAGTATTGAATATAGTTAGAATCTTTGAAGTTTGAAGCTATTGTAAAGTCTCTGCAGCTAAGTGCGTAGAGACCTATCTAAGAAAGAAGAGAGTCTGCAGCTGAGTGCGTAGACTAAGGGCTGTTGTACCCTTCCCAAAAGACAAATATAACAACATTTCTTGTGGATGTAGCCTCCGTCCGGGGGGTGAACCACGTTAAATCCTATGTAGTGAGACTGTCTATGTGTTGGTACTTTGCACTATCTGTTTGCTTACCATGCATGCTTGAATTCTCAATTATCAATTGGGTTGTTAATGCTTTTATATGTATTTTCCATAGGAGAAAGATGGGAATGATATGTTAAGTATTTCATGAATGGATGATTGATGAATGCAAAGTCTTCTAGGCCTGTGAAGGTATCAGTCGTGAATAAGCATATGTGCATGTAAAAGATTGAGTTATATAATTCTGGGAATGCATAACATTGGAAGTGCACAGTACTAACATCTTGTTTGATTACATCAAGTATAAGGCTAAATAATCAATGGAAACAATTGAATGAATAAATGCTAAGAGAAACCTGTAATACAGTTGCATTCAAAGGGGAAGTGCATAAGTCTGTTGAGATGCCCCATCGAGTGAGTTAAATCGACCCATGCAGACCGTGGAGGCACTGGGTGCACAACATTGTAACTTGGAGAAGTGTCAACCTGCGACGAAAGTAGTCGTTACGTGACCCTCAGTCCACAGCGTGAGCTTGTAGTGCATTGCGCAGTGTATTTAACCGATCAACTCGTCACACTGCTGTGGAAACTTGATTCCGCAGCACCCCCATAGCTTCGCCTCGGGTGAGACCTCAACCTACGTGCAGGTTGTTGCCGAAAGGGCCAGTGAAAAGGGGTTTTGTTTGTTAGAGCTAAAACCACTAAGAACCTGGGCCTATATTGGAAAACCTTTAGATCAGTTACCTACACCAACATATATTATGAAAAGGTACAATTACGTAAATACACAACCTTACATGAAATGTTACCTTGGAAGCCTGTATATACTAAGGCCATTTTATTATTGTATTCATTCATCTTTTTATCTATTATATCAAATATTTATTTATACATGTTTATATATTGTTTATTGTGTGAATATACATATAATAATGAAAGATTTTGTATTTATAACGTAACATTGGTATCAAAGCTTTGGAATTTCCTTTGGAAGAACTTAGGAATTTGATCAAACAATTAAAAGTAAGCTTCAATCATGCAACTGAAATGGGATGTGAAGCAAGAGCAAGGGAATAAAAGACGATAAGTGAAGTTCGTAAATTAATACATGAAACGAAAAGGGCTTTCGAAGGCATGATAGATATCTGTCAGAATTTGAAGACTGAAACTATTTCTGAGGAAGAATAGAAAATAGTTATAAACACTGAAAAATGCAAAGGAAACTGTTGTGTGTTTCAAAGCAAAGAAAATTGGATTTTCCAAGAAATTTGGACAAGTCTCCTATAGCAACAACAATTGAAGATAAAGTATGCAACACAAGGAATTCTAAATTTGAACATCCACATGTTGATTTTCCACCAGTGACGCAACACATTCTCACAAATCTGAGAAGATGTTACTGATCTAATTAACTACGAAGATGGTGTTTCTAGGATGATGGATGATGATTTTTTTACACTTGTTACAAGCTCATGAGGAATTGATTATCATAGATCAAATGAAATGAAAAATATTAGTGAGGAACAATTCATGGTACCCGAGATAGAGGAATGGCATAAATTGGAAGCCACGAGAGCCAAGTTAGCAATCAGAACTATTGGAAAACACAAAATTTCGAGATTAGTATCTCTTAAACCACCCAAATTGGTATGCATGGCTAACTTATGTGTTTTTTCCATCGATTTTGTGGATGGAGTTGCTGAAACCCATGGTGAAATTATGAAGAATAAATCCTTCAGTGATTCTTACTAGTGTTATAGCATTAAAAGCCAATTGAATACTTAGGATATAATTTATTTTATTTTTTAGTACTTTCCTAGGTAGTTTCACCATCTATTTGGCCACTAGTTGACTTCCTTGGTCCACCACATGTCATCCTTATCCACTTGAGCACATCCTTGGTCATCCTGCCTACTTTTCTAGCTATCCTAAAAAGAAAGGGAGCACTTCCTTCTTTTGCAGTGCTTTCACAACATTTTCTTGCTTTTGGATGGATAAGACTAAAGCTAGGCACTCCAGTGCTTTTGGCAGCTGCTCGATTTTGTGGCCAACGCACATTGCCTCTTTCTCACTCCAAAAGCTATAATATTTTTCCATTTTCGCTCTACTTCACTTTCCAAAATATTTTTAGCCAATTCGTGAGGATCTTGAGTGAGTTGGAGAGAGATGTTTCCACCTTTGGGGGTTTTAGCTAGTTTAATAAGCTTGCTTTTGTGACCAATTCTAATGCCTCCATAGAAATTTGAATTTATGATGTAACTCTATATATTTGCATCCAATTTATGGTACATGGTTGGGTTATGTACATTTATACTAATACAGTTTATTATTGTGCATAATTTTGAGTCTGATTTTGAGTGTTCTTGTCAATTCTAGACTAGCAATTTGAGTGAGAAGTGTTTTCAATCTTATGAACATCATGTGATCATATTTCACATGGTATCATAGCTATTTAGGATAGCACAATTTAATCCTGTAGCGCACCCGAAGTAAGGATTTACCACAGAAATCCCGCGGACCATTGCCTTTTACTCTTGGGTTTAGCTGAAGAGGTATACCCGGGTGTGATAAACTCCTGAAAGTGCCTACTGTAAAATTGCATAGCTCTATAGTTTGAATCATTCTCCAGAGATTTGTTTGGTTTTGATTTGGTAGGTACAAATCATCCTATAGTGTGCACCTCATTCTACTCATGGATCCATCTCAGAGCGTGATCTTGAATCCATTTAATTATTTTCAGTGGAAGGCGCAGATGGAGATATTGTTGAGGTCGAAAGGCCTCTATAGAGTGACCATGGGCACTGAAGGAGAGCCTACTTCATCTATAGATAATTCAAAGTGTCACAATCAAAGAGATGAGGCTTATGGACTTCTCTTCCTCAGCACATCGACATATCTTCTTTTCCATTTGGATGGTCTGACTTCACCAAATGAAGTTTCGGAGAAATTGAAAACCTTGTTTGGTAAAAGTGATTATATAAGAGGACATCAACTAGAGAATGAACTGATTTCTCTAAGTCTGAGTAGTTATGAGAATCTACATGATTATTTATCCAAGTTCAAGTCACTTTTCTTGCAGTCGAAGCAGTGCGATATTGAGAAAAAGGATGAGAATCTACATGATTATTTCTCCAAGTTCAAGTCACTTTTCTTGCAGTCGAAGCAGTGCAATATTGAGAAAAAGGATGAGAATCTACATGATTATTTCTCCAAGTTCAAGTCACTTTTCTTGCAGTCGAAGTAGTGCGATATTGAGAAAAAGGATGAGAAGTTAGTTTTGGACATACTCTCGAAATTGGGGCAAGACTATTCAGTATTTTTCTCGACTTTCCATGACACAAAACTAACTGTGAAGAATTGGAAGATGCCTAGTTTATCCGAATTCATGGATTCTTTGAATCAGGAGAAAAATAATATTATGTTGATGGGCGCACTGAAGCCTTCAAAATATCAAGCTCTAGCTGTTGGTGACTCAAGGAATTCGAAGGGTAAGAAGAAGGAAAACTCCAAAAATCCTTCTGAGCAAAAGAAGGAAAGATCTAAGTCACAAGAGGATCCCTCCACATCTAGAAATGATCAATAGAAGAAGGAGTGAACCAAGTGCTCATACTGCTAAAGGGGGTTTTATCCATAAATCTCCTGTATGAGAAAGACCATAGATCAGATGGCACAACTCTTTGAGAAGAACCATATCCCCATTCCTGAAGGTGCGAAGAAGAAGGAAGGAGGTTCTAACTCAGATGATAAGGAGCGAGTCCATGCTCTAATGGAAAACACATCTTCATACAATTCTTACATCATTGATTCTGGAGCTTAAGGCACATGGTTGCAACCAGAGAATCATTTTCCACCCTCAGTTCCTCCGATGGCCCATATTCTATTATTATTCTTGGAGATGACTCAGAAACTGCTTCAAAGGGTAAGGGTAGAGTAGACCTTGAAAATGGCTCATTTTTTGATATCCTTTATGTCCTTGGTCTAGATGCAAACTTATTGTCAGTCTACCAAATGACCCATACTGGTTCACCCAAAAGAGTTGTCTTCACCCCTAATGATGTAGAGATCTCTGAGATCTCCATAGGAAGAGTTGTTGCATTAGGCACTGCAGATCATTCCACCAAAGTCTACAAGTTTTCATAGTTTTTTCCTACATATCCACCAGTAGCACTCCATTCTCATGATAATGAAGAAATAAAGCTTTGTAATGAGAGGTTTGGCCATCAAAATTACAGATACCTTCATGAACTTCATGAAAAAAACATGTTTGTAGGATTTCCAAACATCACTTTAACAAAAGGAGTCTTCTAGGGTTGCATTCTCAGAAAACAACTTGAGAGAAAGTTTGAGAGAACCTTTGATCCTTTCGATCTGATCCATAGTGATATTGTTGGTCCTTTCCCTCATATGTCACTGAAAAAATCCAAATACCTATTAACCTTCATTGATAATCATACTAGGTATTGCTAGGTCCATTTTTTATAGTTTAAATATGAAGTTTTTGGCCATTTAAAATTTTTTAAAGCCATGGTTGAGAACCAGTCTGGAAGGAAGATAAGGGAAATCAGACTTGATAATGGGGGAGAGTACATTAAATCTGATTTTCAGCAACTTTGTGCAATGTCTGTCATCCACATGCATCACACTGTGCCATACACTCCTCAGCATAATGGAGTTGCTGAGAGACATAATCGATCTATGAAGGATATGGCCACTTGTATGCTAGAAGAAAGGTATTTTCCACCAAATTTGTGGGCTAAATAAATCAAATGTCCAGCCTACATACAAAACAGAGTCCCACACAAAGAACTAAAAGGAGTTACCCCTTATGAAGCTTGGTGTAGTAAGAAGCTTGGTATTTCACATTTTAGGATTTTTGGTGTCAAGGCTTGGGCTAGAGTGCCATCCGAGAAGAGAAGGGCTTTAGAGCCATAGATTATGCCATGTTTCTTTGTTGGCTACTCAGAAGACTCAAAGGGGTACAAAATTCTTGATTTGATCACCCACACATCATTCATAAAAAGAAGTGTTCAGTTTGAGGAAGAGACCCTACAAGGAGTTGAGATTGGAGAATCTTCTCAACCACCACCGGAAGAAGGAAATGAAGAGTTGAATGAGGCTTCTGATGATGAATATCCTTATTTTGATTCAGATTACTATGTTGATGATATGATTGCAGACCCAAGATATCCATCAAGGCCAAAGTGGGCAGCAAAAACCATAGAAGTTATCAAGTAATTTTCTCACCAAGAATACTTCACAGAGAATACTTTCAGCCATCTTAAGTTGCTTCTTGAGTGGATGAACATGACGTGAAGGCTGATTGATGAATTAGGTTCAAAATTTTGTCCTTTTCCATTTTGAGGGAGGTTTTTGTCCCATGAGTTTTTCCCTGTTTCCTTGTTTTTGGACAACGATATGTAAAGGGTGACCAAGCCTTGTTGCTGAGACCTAATATTTTATGACATGTTTTGTCACTTATAGTCAAGATTAAGGGATGGTGTTATAGCATTAAAACCCATTTAAATACTTAGGATATAATTTATTGTATTTTTTATTACTTTCCTAGGTAGTTTCACCATCTATCTGGCCACTAGTTGACTTCCTTGGTCCACCACATGCCATCCTTATCCACTTGAGTGCATTCTTGGTCATCCTGCTTGATTTTCTAGATATCTTGAATGGAAAGGGTGCACTTCCTGCTTTTGCAGTGCTTTCACAACTTTTTCTTGTTTTTGGATGGATAAGACTAAATCTAGGTGCTCCAGTGCTTTTGGTAGCTGCTAGATTTTGTGGCCAACACACCTTGCCTCTTTTTCACTCCAAAAGCTATCATATTTTTTGATTTTTAGTCTACTTCACTTTCCAAAATATTTTTATCCAATTCATGAGGATCTTGAGTGAGTTGGAGAGAGATGTTTCCACCTTTGGGGGTTTTAGCTAGTTTAGTAAGCCCACTTTTGTGACCAATTCGAATGCCTCCATAACAATTCGAATTTATGATGTAACTCTATATATTTTTAGCCACTTTATGGTACATGGTTGGATGATGTACATTTATGATAATACAGTTTATTATTGTGCATAATTCTGAGTCTGATTTTGATTGTTCTTGTCAATTCTAGACTAGCAATTTGAGTGAGAAGTGTTTTCAATATTATGATCATATTTTATAACCAAATGTGGTCTTACAAGCTTCAAACTAAGACCGATAGCATAAATCAGAGGTGATTTATAATTCTTGTTCTGAATAACAAGGTTTTTCCATTATGCATCATGTTGTCATGATTCCAAGCGAAGGATTATGTTTTTGTTAAAGGTGTTTCATTCATGGAGATCTCGGCCAAGACTTGACAGAATGCCAGAGAAATATTCTATGAAGCTTCGAAACTACCTTCCCACTAAATTGAATTAGCACCCAAAGAAGTTCCACCCTTCAAAATTTTAACAACCATGCTCGAAAAATACACCGTCTCTCATCAACACAAGTAGACCACTTTCCCAAATTTCCATAAAAATATAGTTTAAAATTAAACTTAAGAAAATGAATCCAGCGATTGAAGGAATTGATTGGGTTGTTCGGAGGAATTATTGTAGCTTGGGTGCTTGGGAGGAATGATTGTTACACTCCCAACCCAGGTTCAATTCTCATAAGTGACATGTTGATTCTCTAAATGGAATAACAGGTGTTGGCATTCTTCCGGTGGACTATCTGTTACACCTAAAATCCTACCATCATGAGATTCAGTGTATACATCCCTAAACTTTCATTGACTAAGTTATTGGACTGGAAGAGATATAACCCATTTTCACTAGGTTTTGAGAGGTCGTCGCATGCTGCACTCATGCAACCTGCGACATTGCATCTTTCTCTCTTGCAGGGTGTGGTGATGTCAGTTAATGGACAACAATAGCTCCTTCGAGCCCATTCTCGGAGCTATATGACATGGATCCATATCCCTAACCTTGTGGGAGAATTGGCACTCGGTTCGTAACCTCTTGGAAGGATCCCCTATCTCTCTCCTACCATATCTCAACCTACCCTATCCACTTAGTCCTATTAAATGAATCTCCTTCCCATTCCAAAGGGAGGAAGTCTATAGTGTCTACATGTTGGTGAAATCATCTTGGAGAGATATATACTCATCCATTGAGATACTCACACTTCCTTGGGAGTATATGGCATTGGCTTGGATGGAGAAGGATTGCTACGTTAAGCCTCGGTTGTAATCATTCTTTTCTATGTATTTTCCCTATATTTACAGTAATATAAATGCTTTCCACCAATATTGTTGTGATTGATGATATTGTGTAGTTTACCTGCTTAACTGTTTACTTAGATTTGTTATCGTTTGGATACTTTTACTTGTTTGTCTTGTTTTGTGCATTTTGGCAGGTCTTGCAGCTTAGATCTGACGACCGCGAGGCATGGAACAACATCTTGGAGAAAGGGATACAAACTTAAGGTAAGATATCCGATAGCTTGATCCTTAACTAGATCTAGGAAAGTGGTTTATAGTCTGTACTATTTGTTCTAGACTCACATTGAGCTAGGGAGATCCGGCTCACGTCCGCTCGAGTGGATTGTCCATCAAATAAATCTGGAGACCATACTAGGGAAGAAAATTGTTTTGGAGTTGTCAATTTGAATGTCATTTTCAGTTGATTTCTTATTAGAAGCCATTTTATTTGTCATTTGCCTCTTAAACTGGTTTCACCATCAGATCTTCACTTTGAAGAGTTTGATTACCTTCCTTTGAGTTTGTACTTCTCATTTTCAAACCTTTTCATGCTCACTGTTTGGAGAGTTGGTTCATTTTTTAACTTAGATCTCGCCTGTCGCACTTGGTCAGTGGACTCAAAGCGACATTGTGTCATTTTTTATCTTTATTCTTTGCCTTTTAGTTAGTTGTTGCAATCCTTCCATTGGTCTTCTACGACACCGTCGCACGTCCTGCATTGGTGAACTGCAACGTCGCATTGTGTACAAGCACAAAGTGTGCCGATCTGCCATTTTTGCCATACAGGAACCCCTTCTCCATTTCTGATTTGATTTTTGGTTTGTGTACAAACTGACTCTGTACTGTAAGATACAGTCAGAGACCCCATTTTGATTTTTGTGATTGAGTTGTTTGGTTTTATTCGGAGTTGTTTTGGGTTCCATCTTGGACAAGTCTGAGATTTGGTAGTGGTGGACACTCTTGTCTCCCCCACCTGCATCCACTCAACCTTGCATTCCCTCCTCTCATTTCCATATCTGATCATTGTATTGGATCTGTTTCCATACCTCATTTGCATTCATTGTTGATATTTGCTTGCTTTAGTGCTACTTGTTACTGATTGATTTTGAGTGTTTGTGTGTATTTTCAGTCCATTGAGTGCTCATCTTTTCTTTATATTTTCTGAGTTATTGAAGTGCTACAAGTAATTTTTTCATTTCAGTATTTGTGTTTAAAAAGCATCGTTGTTATCAAATTGTTATTTTGATACATCCATTGAAAGATCAAAAGTACTTTATTTCCATCATTTCTCAAGCTCATTTGAAGAATTGCATATGCATTGGAATGTCTCATTTGTAGATATTTTGGAAAAGTTGAAAGAAAATTGCATTATTTGTGTTTTTCACGGATTATGAGTTGCTCATCTTCTTGAAAAATTTAGATAGATATCAAGTTTTGCAAAAGTAGTTCCAAGCTTGGAAAGTTAAATGCATCTTTTGGTTTTTATGCTTTTAGGCCATTGTAGTGAAAGTGAAAAGTTTCCATACTCTACTTAGAAACTCTCTCTTTTCATTGCTTAGCATAATTCTTGTTTTGAAAAGATAAAAGAAAAAAAAAACATGCTTTGATTTGGTTTAGTAGTGTTGTGTCTTTTATGTTTCGCTCAAAAGAAAAGTGTAATTTTTGCATGTAGTTAGTGCTTGCATTATGTTTACGATTATGTACTCACCTCATGCATTCACCTAACCGTCCAGATAAAATTAACGGTAGAACTAGGGTAAAAATTTTAGTAACTTGTGTGTAAGTTAGAGACGTGTTCCGGCGTCGTTAAGCGTGGCAGCTGTCATTATTTTCCAGCACTGTATCCCGAGGGTATTGTAGTCTTCCACGTATTTATCGGTATATCGAGCTCTTTCATGTACCCACCAAGTACCACACGTATGTGGTGTATATTGAAAGGTGTTTCACATACTCGGTAGTATATCGGAAGGTCTCTTGTTGAACGGTTGTGCATTAGACAATACCACTACAGATTTGAGCTCCCACGTACCTCGCGTATATTGGGAGACACTCTTAGGATTCCTGAAACCAATTGAGTTAACCTTTTGTCTATCTTGGCGGAGTAATACACCGAGAACAACACTCGGGGATATTACTATGCACATACCATCCAGGTAATCGGGTATTCAGGCAAGGGTACGGTCCCAATCCTCCTTGTCGCGTTTTACTGTTGGACCCTGTGGTATATAGTGATTTGCGAAGCCTTGACAATCCTGTGAGGTTCTAGACCTGTGAATCCACTCTTATGACATAATTTTGCTTGTGGCCTTAGTTTGTGTAGGGTTTTTCTGGTCTACTTTTCTTTTTTGTAGCTTGCCTTAGGAGAGACTTTTTGTTTCAGTCACTCTGGCTGACTTTCCTTGGAGAAGGTCTCGCAGGATTCAGAATTTGCCACCCGAATATCCCCTTAACCAGGAGGTAATTTTGAGGGTAAGAATGGATCCACAAGCCACAGTCGGGTCACATGAAGTGGAAAACCCCACTTTGAATGTTGGAGGACTTTTGTTTCCTCATACTCCTCCAGATTCACCTGCCTCTCACCCCCCGTAGGGTGAAGAAGCACAAATCCCCACTTCACAAGACTTACCTCTCATTGCAATGGGAGAGCCTGTATCATTGGAATGGATGAATCAACCCCAAGACGACCCCACAACAACTGCTATTCTTTCAACATCTTATTGGACATCTTTTCTAGGCCACCCAGTGGCCCATTTTTTTGTTGCACCCCCACCCAGTGGGACTACTCCGGATGATCCCTTAGCTTACTATTGCAGCCAATTGGCCCATTTTCATTCTATGGTTGAGGAGCTTCAGAGATCAAGTCTCCAAAGACGGGTAGAATACCCGACGTTACCTCCTTATCGACCAATCCGAGGTCGATCTTTATCTTTTGAGTCACTAGAGTCATCCATGCAACACGTGACCACGGCTGAAGCTGGTCAACAATCCATCCCTGCACATGCATCTCCTAGACAGGAGACCAGTTCAGCACCTCTCACGACCCAACTTGTTGAAACACAATAGTTCAACATAGCTGTGATCACCACAGTTACGTTACCTGCTCCTCCCCCACCTCAAACTTCGAGGGGAGGATAATCTTTACCCCCTACCTTCCTTACGAGTAATGTTAACCCTACGGTGAATGATTACACACCAGTGTTGGGTCAACCTTTACTTAGGGGTCAGCAAGTTGTTGCTGGGGGGAAACCCCCGTCTCTTAACCATAATACTGTAGGAGGAGTTCCCATCGGGCCTTCCATTGGAAATTCCTTACCTCCCCAACCTTCCATGACGAGACTATCCCATGTTGAGGGAACATCCAATGTAATTCAACCTCCATCGATTCAAGCATATGTAGGTCATCTCAACCCTATGTCGGGTCAACTTAATCCAAGAAACGCACTCTATGGGATAACCTACCCCGAATGCCCTTACACTCTATGGGGATAGCAAAATGTTTTACAACATGGAACCCCACTTACTGTTGGCGGGCAAAACTACCCTATAGCAAGGAAACTAATGCTATCAACTGGTATGGGGTGACAGGTAAGTGTATTAACTGTATTGCAGAGATATTAATGAAAAGAAAGGAGTCATAGACCTTGAGGACATACCTTTTAACTGATGTTCGATCCTAGATTTTATTTGATCTTGCGCTTAGTCCTCAAATTCACCTTCTGTTCAGTAAACCTGCAAAATAAACACCTTTCTCAGCGTATCTTGGACAATATATAATGTTTGAAAGAAACAAAAGCAATGTTAAGCATTCGATATTGACCAAAACAGATCCAAATTAAGATATTATTTTAGAAAACATTTAAGTTGGAACAAGGAAGACACTTCAACCTTTATTGTCAAATGCAATTTGATGTACAAGTATACCTGACCTTGTGACATGCTCTTGCAACTTGATTCTGGGCTCTTTCTCTTCTCTGGCTTGGATATCTTCAACATCAACTCCTCCAATGCAAGCTTCTCTTTTAGATCTCTATGTCTCTAAGTTTCTCCATCTATCCATCTAACCTTTCTCTTTAGTCTTCCTTGTATTTATAGGATCAGAGAAATAGTTCAGGTCAAGATATGGTTATGGAGGAAGTTGGGGGAAGTTGGGAAACTACCAACAACTAATCCTCCTTGTGAAATTAATTATTTTTTAATCATCTTTTGAGATGTACACTACTATTTTTTAGTGAAGTAGCGTTTAGGGTGCTACTATGGTGCTTATCAACTAGCGCTCATCGATTTTTAAATGTTAAGCACTACTATGCTGAGAAGGAGTAGCACTTATAAGGCTTTGAGCGCTACTATTATACACTAGAGTAGCGTACAGGAACTAGTCTATTTAAGTAGAGTAGCGCTCATATCTCATAATGATATTTTTAGGGTTTTTCCAGTAATGTCAGGAAATGGAGTAAGTCAAAGTATCATCTAAGGTTAACATGCTCCTCCATCCAAGTTGTCCTTTTGTGTGATCAATAGCTCAAGGTGATCACGGACGGATAGGTGCAAGTTTGACCTATAACAGATGCCCCCTAATGTGTGAGGTTAGAGGGAAACAATGGTCGAAATACATTATAATCCAAAGCCAGAGGAGGAGCAAAGAACCGCAGAAAACAAGTTATAAGAACACCTGCAACAAAGATCAAGGTCAGCTAGAAATTACATCTTTGACATCATATAGATGTGCAGTGTGGTACAACATGATATCCGATACATAACAAGGAGATGTATATAAAGCATGGCCACTTGGAATACAAGCATGGATCCATGTCAAACTGAGAGATCATAGCCATAACAACAAACTGGATCTATGTCTCATTGAGAGCCGAATATAAGTGAGGCTCAGTCTTGCGCAACTTGGGTGATAACAAAATGAGGTAATGTCATCCAAGATCCCAAGGTCTTCATCCAAAATAACTCTAGGTACAAACCCTTAACCATGTGAATAGATGAGCTGACAGTCGAACATGGGGGGTATCGTTTGATTACTGGTCATTCATGTATACCATTAACAAATGCGAGGACTTCCAGCGATAATGATGATGGGGTCCAAGGTACCAAGTACGATCCACCAAGTGTGAATAGATGGACTTGGAGTCGAACACTTGGGAATCCTGTCGAAGAAGAGACATTGATGTATTCTCATCATTGAACAGCGAGGAAAATTGCCACTGGTGACTGCAATCTCCAAGGTACTAACCGAAACTCTAAACTTCATTCCCAGAGTAAAATGAGTTGATGTCGATGGGAAGAAGTCCGTTGGAAGGGAGGCCTTAAGGCATCCTCCATCATCCAACTCGAGAGACACTCAACTGGTAAGAGTTTATATGGAATAATATGTAACAAGACTGACACTAGGAAGGCCAACACCTGAGGTCAAGGTAAATTGCAGAATGGCCAACACAGGGTATATCCTTGAACATTGAGCACGACACAAGATGACTCAGGCAGTTTCTGACATAATGGGGTAAATAATAAACCTGAAATGTAAGAGACATTATCAGACCCTCCATATGGTTGGAAGAATAACCAACCGGGGGAGTAAACAACTCGGAGAAAAGGTTCACCTTGAGGTCAAAAACTAAACCCAACCGACAAGATAGACTCAAGTAGGTGCTGTGTTCAAGGATAGAACTGACTGAACTGCCTTTGACAATGAAAATATGATACGTCTTTCCCATCCTTTATTCTTTTTAGATAAAAGAATACCTTTCTTGTTGTTTTAATGAGTCCAAGAAAGAATGAAATCTCAATAGATCCAACCATGTAAAAAGTTTAACGAGCCCATGGGAGGAAGACTCGAGATCTTCTTCATTATTTATAGAGTTCGAAGAATAGATAGAAGATTACTCTATATTACTGATCTTTGGATTTTAATATCAAGTCGAGATCTGTTCTTGCTCGCCGGTGTTTTCAATTTTAAGGAGTCTGAAAATCTTAAACAATAACTCCATATATCTGCTCGTGGATTTTAGTATCAAGCCCAAGTAGATTAATGCTCGCCGGTGTTTTCCTGTTTATAGAGTCTGAAAAACTTAAACAATCCTCTTTTCACCTATCCGTGGATTTTATATCGAGCTCGGATTGGTCTGTGCTCGACGGTGTTTTCTTGTTTATAGAGTTGAAAAACTTAAACAGTCCTCTACTTACCCTCTCGTGGATTTCACATCGAGCCCGAGTAGGTGAATGCTCGCTTGGTATTTTCATGTTTAGAGAGCCTGAAAACCCTAAAGAAAGGCTCCAAAAGGTCCTTTTTCGTGCAGTTAGTCTCCTCCCCCGAAAAAGTATAAAACAATGGAATAAGAACTCTTCTAGCGCATACAGAAGTATACCTAGAGTATACCTTTTCCGTAGTTAATCCACCTAGGCCCGGAAAAGGTGTAATTCTATACCTGAGTGGATGAGCCTTCGATTACTTTAACGAGCTCCAAGAGGACAAGCTTCCTCGGCAATCTTGTTTAGGTTTAAATAGTCCAAACAAGAGCTTAAAATGACTTAAAGGTCAGCTTCTAGGATCATAGCTTCATACTCTGCCAAAACTAGGTCTTCAACAAAATATTAGTTGATGCCGCAAAAAATCTTGAATGATATATGAATTTGAACTATTTAACTAGTTGACAAGGTCTAACATCAAGAGTTTTTAAACTTAGGAGATGAATCCTACAAAAATTAAATGAAAATTGAGCTTGGATTAATACTGCACCATATGTGTGTTCCAATTGATTAATTAGGTATTTTTGAAAATTTTTGAAACTATAGAAAATTAAACAATGGTGGTTAAAAATCCAACTCCAATTCATATATATAATTTCATTTTAAAAATAAATTTCCAAATTGTTTTGTAGGGCAAATATTGGGGCAACCTTTTACATTTTCAAATCTCCGTGGCGATCAAACCAAGCATCCAAACGTTGTTCTTCTTCCACCAAGTAAGTTAGAATTCACCCTACTTGCATTTTCATGGTTTAGTTTTCATTTTTTGAGAAAAAAATTGCTTGCAACGTGATGCTCACAACCTTTGTTGCACGGGTGCTACTGTGTAACAATAGCAGTAGCATGTAAACGAGATGAGCGCTACTATGCTTAAGCAGAGTAGCACCCATACGTGACTGTGTAGTATACACAGTAACGCTCACTCTTGAAAACCTATACACAAGCGCCGAGACTCAAAGAATTTTCATTTTTTGTGCAGGATGGTTCTTCAATGGAGGGAGAGAGAACATGAGGACATGGATAGGTTGGCCATGCAAGATCCAACCACTCTCCATGCTCTCCGAAGATGCGGTTTATTGAATTTTTACCGAACCTAAACATGAGGGCCTTAAACAAACTGTTTTGAAGACTTATTCAGTACTGGGATGTGGATACCAATACTTTTGTCATCCGTGGGAAAACTTTGGAGCTTACAGTTGATGACATATATTTCATTACTGGTCTCTCATGGAGAGGAGATGTAATCAATCTGAAAGGGTCTTCTCGTGTGGGTGTAAGATCTGTGCAAGAGTACATGAATTCATATTGTATTGCCGGAGTGGAGAAATCGGGAAGCCAAGTCTTGATTTCAACCATCGAAAGCCTCCCTTTGAAAGTGATAGTGAGCATGATCAACCGAGTGGTAGGTAGTGCCTCACTACACTTAGCTTCTAGGCACTCTATGCATATTGGTGTATAATGCTTACACGGTCATGTCTATGATTGGTGTACTAGTTTACTGGCGAGCATGAAATCTCAATTGACAGGTTGCAAATCCGGCACAATGAAGAATTTTGGGTACGGTAGTATTTTGTGTACTTTCTTCTTTGAGAGGATTCCTGCTATTAGTTTGGGGATGCCTCTACCTCAGGTTAACCCCCGTGAGCCCAGACTAGGCCGTTGGGGTGACATATTCCTTCGCTAGGGTGGTGGGGAAATTCACTGCTATTATCATACTGATGATTTCTGGGGGTGGTGGGAGAGGCAAGTGCCCGCTTTGGAGCAGTTTCCATATGTTGGATTGGATTTCTGTCATGATCCAGAACTGGCTTCCTCCAGGTGGAGCCTGGGGAGATATTGGTATGTTTAAATTTTGAGAATTATTTAATTTTTTCAAACTTTTTCAAGTATTTGATTTTTATAAATGAATTTTGAAGTTCTAATCAAGTGTCATATGCATATCTTGGGCCTGTTCGTCCTGAGGGACATCCTACCATCTTTGTGAGGCCAGCTGATATTGCTGCAGCAGATGCTATGTTGGGGACCCTAGAGAGAAAAATGAGTCGGTTGACTCACGAAGTTCCTGCATGTCGTATGGATCAGATACCTATTGATATGCAGGAAGATGTTGTTGGGGTGCCCCCGGCATGGCTTAGGGTGCTGCGGAAGATAGCTAGGCTAGTCATATGCTATCGCAATGCAGTAGATGATGATGAGGTCCCTCCGTCTCCATAGGAGAGGGATACATTCTATGTATATATTTTTTAGGCTACTATGCCCAATTTTTTGTACTTTTATGACATGACTTGATAGACTTGTGACCCAAAACTCATATATTGTTTGATACAGTATCGGTTATATACAATATCGGTTATTTACATGTGTATGTGTTTTATGTGTGCAATGTTGTTTATGAAAATGTATGATGCAAATGCCAGTCTAACACATAGTTTGATAATGAATCAACTAATGTGTTTAAACTTCATGGAATGTGTTCATATATAATAGAATCAAATTGTCTTTCCAATAGTCTAACTCGTAGAAACAGACGTTGCAATCCAGGATCCCTAATCTGATAGACACCTGTTAACTGAAATACAATTAATTGTGAGTCAAGTATTACCTCCAAATGTGAAATGCCATGACTGAGAGCATCTCGGAGAAGTTCTATAACTGCACTGTATTCAGCCACATTATTCGTGGTAGGACCCAAACAAACCCCCCCCGAAGAGACAAGTTGGCCAACGGGTGAATAAATGACCCAAGCTGTTGCAGCCAACTGACAGGTGTGGAGACTGGTGCCATCAACAAATCCTAAGAAATGTTTGGTTGACATCTGATACATGAAACAAAAAACACACATAAGATTAACTAACAAGCATAACAAAAACTAGCTTTACAAAAATATACAGTTATGTTACAAGAAAAAGTACTTCAGCCTAAGCATAGTACTTCTTCAGGTAGGGTCAATGCCTGGATCCTCCTCGTGAGGCCGGGAAAAGGTGTCATGGAAATCACGGAAAAGATTGGTATACGGAATGATCTCATCGAGATAACAGCCCGTTTCAATAAAAATGTTTCCGGTGACCCCAATGAAAATGTTCACCCGCAAAGTATTCAATCTATTCTCTTCAACAAAACCAACTTGTGAGGAAGTGAAATTAGTATTTTCACTGGGTGTTGGACAAAATTTTCCTCTCTCTATCAAGTTAAGAAAAGGAAACAAGAAGGACCCGGGATCTAGATGTTCACAAGGATGGTCCAGGTCGGTCATGGCTTCTAACATTTCCTCCTCAGAAGGTAAAGTAGTATCTGAACTGTCAAGAGAGTGGATCGGGTCTGGTGACTGAGTAGTAGCACAATCTGTATTTGACTCAACAGACACCAATGGAGTCAACATATGTTCTGTTGCAGTTTGATAAGAATCCAGGTGGGTAACTTCTGCAATAGGGGTGGGCACGGAGGGGTTTGTATTAGTTGGGAGAAACCTAGAATCAGTTGTTAAACTAACCATGGAAGTTTCAGACGATGAACATCCCTCAGTACCAATGAATAAGGTAGGAGCCGGTACGTCAAAAGTGACAATTAATGACCCGTAAAGTCCTGCTCCTAAACTCTCACCAACCGGGGTTGTTTGATCAATCAATGGAACTGTGGTCTCCGAAGAAGTCTGGTTGTTTCTCTGAGTGAAAGAAAGTTGATCGACTGTAACGATCTTACCTTCAAATGGGAACATAACAACTCAAAAAACTGTCGATGCAATGGCTCGCATGGCATATGTCCAAATCCTTCCCAATAACATATTGTAATCAAGCAGAGCATCCAGAACTTCTACTTCTACAACAACTGTCTTATCGGCCAATGTGACATCAAATGATGGCAAAACCCCATGTGGACGGAAAGTTCTGCCATCAAATGCAGTAAGCAGTGTGTTAGAAGGCGCTAACGCGGGGGAACCTAAAGCTTTCCAACAGGAAATTGACATTACGCAAGTCGACGCGCCCTCATCTACGACAGCTCGTCTGATGGTCATTGGACCATGAACGACTTCAATCTGAAGAGCAACGTGGTAGGGCAACCGATATTTGACATCAGTCATATCAAATCACGCAGACATGTTAGAGGATTCCATACTTCCAATAGCTGCCAAAAGTGCATTCCGTTGTAAAGGACAACTTTGCAAGACTTCTAAAGTAGACATGGCACAAGGGGTCTGGGCTAAATCTTCAACCACGTTGTAGTTGGAAGCGGCCTGAGTGTTGAGATTGTGCGATGCCCGTTTCAAGACACCTTTTGGAATCTTGGGCATTGGATCGACAGGTATGTGGAGTGGAGTGGAGGATTCTGGAATCTCTTTATCCTTTTTTTGTGCGTCCGGGGTATAGTTCCTGGCTCTCATTTGTAAGAGTGCATCTGAATTAACCATGTTAATAAAGGTTTGATCAACCGTAGCATGTCTAGTGCCCCCAGTGTTGGAGGTTCCAGAAGTTGAGCTCTGCCCTTTAGGGAATGGATCTTTCAAGATGGCAGGCTTCTTTTCTCTTAAGAGCTTCTGGGCTTCTTCAAGCAGAGGGCATTGGTGACTAAGGTGGTTCTTCTTGCAAAGTTTACAAGGGAACTTAACCTTCTTTTCCTCTTTGTTACCCTCTTCGACATTCTCTTTTTTGGGCTTTTGTTGGTTCCCCTCTCCTTTCTTTCCCTTCTTTTTGTTATTGGGCTACTAAGGGCCCTTTTGATTGTTCTGAACCTGGTTGACAGGCTCAAAAGTAGAAGGAGAGGTTGTGACAAAAGAAACATCTGCAGTCGATTGTTTGACTGATAAGGCATGAACCTGTTTGGTCAATGCTTCGAAAGCTGTAGATTCAACTGAACCCACTATGTCGTTAGCATGTGGTCCAGAATTAGGTCTACTCAGATCGGTATTCGATCGCGGTGCATCAGGTATAATCTCATACAATAACCCAGATTGTGCATAAACGAGATCTAACTGCTGGGTCCTTAGGATGGCTTCTTCCTTGTTAGATACTCCAGATGTAGCTACTTCCTTAGAAATATAAGGAAGGAGTGATTTCAAATACCACTCAAGAAGGAATTCTAGAGGTATGTTGGCCTTAATGAGCCTCTTCCATCTTCACCACTCTTGAATGTGGTCAAATAAATTAGTGGCTTTATTTTTCCTAAATGTAGACAAAAGGTCTGTTCCGTCATCATACCGAACAGGAAGCTGGAAGTGATTCAAAAAGACAGTCGCGAGATCCCCAAAATTAGAGAATGTAGCTGCAGCACCGGTTAAAGTCCTTTGGAACAGTCTCAATCTAATGGAATCTTCATTTAATGAATTCGAGGAACACCATAAGTGGAAAGTAGTGACATGATCACCAGGGTCTTCACTTGCTTTGCCTTCGAACTTTGGAATGTTCAAAGGTAACTTGGTAGGAACTGATGGCCATGTAGCATTATGATACACTAGATCGTTGGTCAGTTTGGAAAGATCTGGCAAATTTAAAGTTTCCAGAAATGGTAAATGAGGCCGGTAAGATGGTACTTGATAAGCTAGGGTCGAAAAAGGGGAACCACCCATAGTTTGACCCATGAACTGCTGGTAGGGGTTGCCCCCAGCTGTCTGCTGGTAGGGGTTTCCCCCAACCATCTGTTGATAGGGGTTTCCCCTGGCCATATGCTGATAGGGGTTTCCACCTACCATCTGTTGATAGGGGTTTCCCCCAGCCACTTGTTGATAGGGGTTGCTCCCTGCCATCTATTGTTGTATGAAAGAATTATTGAAATTTCCCCACCCATATGAAAGTGGATTAGTGCTCTGTGGGTTCGTCCACTGTGGCTGGGTGTTAGCCCCGCCATATTGCTGGTTAAAAATATTACCCCCTCCCCCTGAAAATAAGGAAAAATGGACATTACCTACATGCATATTACATTGATTCATGTTGGGACCTGGAAAGGAATTGAAACCAGTGGTGGCTGATGTAGACGGTGCGGTCATGGTACTCATGACATGCACAGTTGTAGAAGCAGTTGGCCCTACAGCAGGTGTGGAAATCCAAGTACTGGGTATCTGATATAACGGTTGAAAAGCAGGAGGTGGTGCTAAATTGGCTGTACTGCTAGGCCCAACTGTAGGTGTAGGGATAGATGCCATCATTGTTGAACTTAGCATACCTAATGTACCAGTATTAAAACTGAAAGACGGAGTAGACATAGAGGTTGTCTGTTCCTGACTCGGGGTAGTAGTAAAAGAAGGATTTACCGTGTTAGTGTTCATGCCTATGGTGCGAGTTTGGGGAATTCCCTGTTTACCTCCTAGAGTAGACATCAGATGTTCGGGAAAGGAATTATATGCACTGTAATGGGGCTGCTGGAAACCAACAGGTAACATAAGCGGATTTCTAGGATTGGTCAGAGGAGGATTGAAAGGAGTGTTATACTCCGCAGAAGTAAGATCTTCAATCTCAACTGAACTAAAGTATCGCTGATCTGGGGTACCTGGTTGTGGTTCCTCAGGAACCTCTATTTCAGGGTTTTCTATTGATGTTTGTTGTTCTTCAGGAAACTCAACTTCAAGTGGTAATTCCTCAGGAATTCCTATTTCAGGATTTTCCGTTGTAAAAATTTCCTCAGGAAATTCTGTTTCAGGAATGGTTTCTGAAGAAACACTGGGGTTTACCCGCTGCCATCTAGCTGGTGGTAAAGGTTCTGTTGTAACTGGTGGAAGGTTTTGAAGCCTTCTCGATCTACAAAGTTCTTGATTCTCTGTGACTATATATATGAAATAACAAACTAGAACCTAGTGGCCACTACGACTAGGGGGCAAACAACATGCCAACTAAAAAGTCCTAAGTATGCAAACCAGGAAAACAAGATGCCTTCTGGAGAAGCTTTTGGGATGATGAGGGCCCAGAACAGATCAACAAAGGAAGAAAGACAGCTACCCGGGGTCCACAATACAATGACTAAGGGTGCAAGCGCTGGAATAACCCAACCACCCTCCCAAAGACCTGCAAGGGATTTCCTCCCACGTCTATCTTAGGTATAACAGATATACCCTCTGCTGTCACCTATGTATGAACCTAAAGTCAGATACTAAGGATACCACAACATCAAAAACTCCTGGGGGAACAGTCGCTGGTCGAATCAGAAGGTGTGGGCAGGGTAACTAAGCCTGAAACTTTAAAGAGTCCCCATACGCGATCCAATCCTGGTATATGCTCGAAACAAAAAGTAGGAGGAGTATTCCCAACAATCTGATCTAACAAGACCTACTGCATAAATCCCAGGAAAGCTTTGAGTGAAATGGATTTACCTGTGATAGTCGAACTACGATTTTTGTGTAATGTGTGATCTTGAGTGGTTTAAGGTGATTTAAACTCAAGATCCTAACCAAGACTAGTTGGTGTAGTGTATCCCTAAAAAAAGAAAAATTGTTTCTATTTCATTTTATTAAAAAAAAGTTTAGGGCTGTTATTACTCAAAAGGTAGTGCTTTTGTGTGGCGTGGTTGCAATAGGAAAGCAAAAGTGCATAAATTCAAACTTTCTACAACAAAGCTCTTTTTATTTTTCCATTTACTTCTTTTCCAAACTGAAAAACTGAGCAAATCTACTTAAATCTCTTTTTGTTTTCTTTTTTGAAATTGTACAAAATAACCTATGCTATCTTGTAACAAAAAATAAGCCTTATTAAACTTAAACTACCAAATTTTTGCTTTTTCTGTTATCATAAACGAAAAGAACTATAAACATGGAAAGCAAAATAAGACTCGTGTGCAATGTGTAAGTATGGATAAAAAATGGTTCTTAAGCTTATAGCTGTCAAGGCACTAGCTCAAAAAGACTTGACCTACATGTTTTTTGCAAAGAAAAAGCCTCTAAACTCGGAAACAAAGTGGGAGAAAACAAAGGAGATAGATACAAGAGGACTGACCTAAAGCATCTAACCCTAGCAAGACCACTATGCCAAGCAAAATGTAGACAAGCAAGCTACCAACTACCCTACTAACACAAAGAACTAAGAAATGAATTAGCCTAAAGCACTTTAGATACAGTTGAAACCAAAAAAAAAAAACAATAAGTCCAAGAAGATTGGAAATCAACAAGTTCGGAAGACACCCTAGAGGCTCTAAAATGGACCAAACCCTAAAACAAAGGATAGGATAGGTAAAGAGCAAACAAATGTTTGCCACAAACAGCAGATACAAAAGTATGCAAGTTTGTAAACTAGCAACATACAGTTAGGGCCTAAAAAGCAGAAGTGCTCACCACAAAACACAACCTAGTCTTCCAAAAAGTTATAAACAGTCCAAACGTTCCAAGGGTAAACAAGCGATCCAAAGATGGTAAAAAGACTCAAAGAAAGGTTCTATGACTTAAAAAAAAGTTAAAAACATCATACACCAGTCAAGGAGATCTAAAAGCAAAGTCAGCAGACCACCAAAAGGGCTAAAAACTCAAGTAGACCACTAACAAAAGGCTTCAGGAAATGTACCCTACTATGAAGTAGGGAAACTCGCGCCCCTGCAGAGATGGGCGCTACTGTATGTATAACACAATAGTGTATGGGCGCTATTGTATGTACAACAAAGTAGCGCTCATATGTTAAAACTTTAAAAACTGACTTTGAAAAGATACAAAAAGACTGATGGAAGCAGAGAAAAACAGGCAATGGATACCTACAGGGTTTCTCAGCACATAAAAGGAGTCAAAACAGTTCTGGGAAGACAAACACGAAAAAGTTTCCTAGAGAAAAAACACAACTATCCCCAGTATGGTTGCCAGTCTGTTGGTGGGAAAAACTACCCTATAGCAAGGAAACTAATGCTATCAACTGGTATGGGGTTACAGGTAAGTATATTAACTGTATTGCAGAGATATTTATGAAAAGAAAGGAGTCATAGACCTTGAGGACATACCTTTTAACTGATGTTCGATCCTAGCTTTTATTTGATCTTGCACTCAGCCCTCAAATTCACCTTCTGTTCAGTAAACCTGCAAAACAAACACCTTTCTCAGCGTATCTTGGACAATATATAATGTTTGAAAGAAACAAAAGCAATGTTAAGCATTCGATATTGACCAAAACAGATCCAAATTAAGATATTATTTTAGAAAACATTTAAGTTGGAACAAGAAAAATACTTCAACCTTTATTGTCAAATGCAATTTGATGTACAAGTATACCTGACCTTGTGACATGCTCCTGTAACTTGATTCTGGGCTCTTGCTCTTCTCTGGCTTGGATATCTTCAGCATCAACTCCTCCAATGAAAGCTTCTCTTTTAGATCTCTATGTCTCTAAGTTTCTCCATCTATCCATCTAACCTTTCTCTTTAGTCTTCCTTGTATTTATAGGATCAGAGAAATAGTTCAGGTCGAGATATGGTTATGGAGGAAGTTGGGGGAAGTTGGGAAACTACCAGCAACTAATCCTCCTTGTGAAATTAACTATTTTTTAATCATCTTTTGAGATGTACGCTACTATTGTTCAGTGACGTAGCGTTTAGGGCGCTACTATGGTGCTTGTCAACTAGCGCTCATCAATTTTTAAATGTTGAGTGCTACTATGCTGAGAAGGAGTAGCGCTTATAAGGATTTGAGCGCTACTATTATACACTGGAGTAGCGTATAGGCGCTAGTCTATTTAAGTAGAGTAGCGCTCATATCTCAAAATGATATTTTTAGGGTTTTTCCAGTAATGTCAGGAAATGGAGTAAGTCAAAGTATCATCTAAGGTCAACATGCTCCTCCATCCAAGTTGTCCTTTTGTGTGATCAACAGCTCAAGGTTATCACGTACGGAGAGGTGAAAGTTTGACCTATAACACTTACAGTCCCTCAAGTCCCTCCACTCCCATTTGGTCCACCCCCACCTCCCATTGGAGGCGGCGGGCCCCCACATAACTTTGGAGGAGGAAGACCTCTACCTTCTAGAGGAGGACCACCTCACTTTGGTCATCATGGCCCACCCCCCCTTGGTGGAGGTGGTGGAGTACCACCCCCTCCTGGCGGTAGTGGTGGTGGAGGACCATCCCATCCTGGTGGCGGTGGTGGAGGACCCTCTCATCCTGGTGGCGGTGGTGGTGGACCACCACCCTACTATAGTGGAGGTGGCAGAGGAAAATATTATCCTTCCAATGGAAACGGTGGTCCACCACCCCCTCCTAGTGGAGGTGGTGGAGGCCCGTTCTATTCCGGTGATGGTAGCGGACCACCACCTCCTCCCGGTAGAGGCGGTGGTGGCCAATCCTACCCTAGCAGTGGTGGCAAACCCCCACCATTTGGAAGCAGCCCACCCCCTCCCGGAGGCAGAGGTGGGCCCCCACCTTTTGGTAATCGGCCACCTTACTATAGTGGCAGACTTGCATTCGGTCCGGGAGAACCGTACCCCTATGACCAGTTTCCTCTTGGAACACCCTGTGGTCAGTCGATACTAGGTCCCATAGGTCCTTACATGCCTTATCAGTACTATCAGTACCCGTAGCCTAATCCACAGCTTCCCTTTTAGGCTACTTTGGACCTACCCGACTTGTCTCACTTGACCAATGACCCCATCTACCACAGAACTAACTGGCCATCCATTCCAATGAAACTTCCATCGGATATCCCAAAATTTGATGGCAAGCCAGGTGAAGATCCTAAAAACCATATGATGACATACCACTTGTGGTGTTCATCCAACTCCTTGATGGACAACTTGATCCATCTTAGATTATTTCAACGGACTCTCACTGGTTCGGCTGCTAAGTGGTATATTGAACTACCACCTCATTCTTTTCCTGATTTTGGTTCTCTTGCTATGAAATTTTTGACTCATTTCCAACTACCTATATGGTATGAAACTGGTACAGATCTTTTAACGTCGCTCCGTTCGAATACTGCTACTCACATCTCATATCATATACATGAGTGGTGAAGGAGACAATGTCTCATTAAGGCTCCTATTCCAAATCATCTCCTAGCATACTGGTTTACGAAGTCTCTCATACCTTCCATAGCACGAGATGTTTCCATGGGAGGCACTGTCACTGAGGAACAAGACATCACTTGTGCCCATTTGCTAGACTTAGTCTATGCTCAATCTGTCACGTTGCTTGATATTCTTCCTGAAACGCCCCGCAACAATTACGACCCCATGAAACCACCCAAGGGACCACAAGCCAATGGAATCATTGGATCCCTTCACACCCAACCTTATTCTCAAACTGTTGGTTCATCGAACCCCCAAGGTTCTTCCCCATCACCAACGTAGGCTAGTCACAGCACCACCAAATCATCCACTCCTGCTATCACCAAAGAAGTGAATTCTGTTTCATCAACTTCACCTCAAAAGTCTGGTGGTAAGAGAAAGAACAAAGGAAAACCTAAGAAATCTTCCACCCAACAGGAACAAAAGAGAACCCCTGATGATACCAAACAGAAAATGAAGTTGAAGTATCCTTGTCTACTATGTGGTGATGATCACTTTTCTAAAGAGCGCCCCCATAGAGACAAAGTTCAAAAGTTTCTTAAGGGAAAAACCACACCCGCAGTTCTCAACGATCCCTTCCCAGCTCAAAATCAGCAGACGATCGCTCACACTTCATCTTCCCAAGGAGAAGCATCCACCACCGCACATGTTCTCATGGTACAAAATGAGACTATCAACTTGAACACCTGTTCCTGTTCATATGACTCTGTTCTGGTGAAGGAACCTATTGGAAGTGTTAAAATTCAATATGCTAAGATAGAAAATAGAAGCATTACATTCCATTTCACAATAATAGCATATACAGGATCACTGAAGAAACAACAAGCATAACATAAACACAAGAGACACAGATTTATCCTGGGAAACCCTCATGGGGTAGAAAACCCAGTAAAGCTTCCTCAATATAGATGACCAGCAATATACAAAGATGCAAACCAAAGACATGATTTTCTACTCCACCATAGCATACCTCTCCTCCACAAGTGCGCCTCTCTTAAGTGAGTGAGTGTGTCAAATGAGGAACATACCTCCTCTATTTATACACTACACTGACATGTATTTTACACAAGTACATGTAGGCTCGTATTTAACCATTAGGTTAAATATCCTATTATAACTGACTGGGCCGACCCCCACATGGTGGGTCTAATAACCCTAGTTGCCACAACCAATCCGGAGGAATAAAGATCTCTGGATTCATAGTATAATCACATCGGAGGTATGGAACATCTCCGGAATAAATAATATACAAATATAATATTCTTAGAAGTTACAATATTCAACACTCCCCCTTAACGAGAAGGATATTATAACAACATACGCAGGAGCAACGAGTCATACATCATACATGATACATCTATATATCATCGGAAGCTTTCTTCAGTTCATCATCATCATCAGTAACTCAACTAGTTACTGGAACATTGACATCACTTGATCATCAGCATCATCATCACACGATCAGCATCATCATCACACGATCATCAGCATCAATCATCAGCATCGTCATCACACGATCAGCATCGTCATCACACGATCATATTACAGGATGATCAATCCTGCTCTCTTTAGGACATAGGTCCATGGATGATACAATCCAGATCAAGTTCCAAGATGATCAATCCTTATCTCTTTAAGACAAGTCTCATGTCTAGGGACGATCTAATCCCAACCAAAGTGCCAGTCCTTTTTCATACTGGATGTGACCTAGATCAGATCTAGGATTTACCGCCACAGAGCTAGTCCTCTTTCATACTGGATGTGTCACGTCTACAGAGCCAGCCCTGTTTCATGCTGGATGTATCACATCTACAGAGCCAGCCCTGTTTCATGCTGGATGTATCACATCTACAGAGCCAGCCCTGTTTCATGCTGGATGTATCACATCTACAGAGTCAGCCCTGTTTCATGCTGGATGTATCACATATACAGAGCCAGTCCTGTTTCATGCTGGATGTATCACATCTACAGAGCCAACCCTGTTTCATGCTGGATGTATCACATCTACAGAGCCAGCCCTGTTTCATGCTGGATGTATCACATCTATAGAGCCAGCCCTATTTCATGATGGATGTATCACATCTACAGAGCTAGCCCTGTTTCATGCTGGATGTATCACATCTACAGAGCCAACCTTGTTTCATGCTGAATGTATCACATCTACAGAGCCAGCCCTGTTTCATGCTGGATGTAACCTAGAACAATTCTAGGATTTGTCACGTACATTTTGAACCGAGGTCCAGGGATGATCCAGTCCTATCATGTACCTTTTGAGCCAAAGTCCAGGGACGATCCAGTCCTATCATGTACCTTTTGAACCGAAGTCCAGGGACGATCCAGTCCTATCATGTACCTTTTGAACCGAAGTCCAGGGATGATCTAGTCCTATCATGTACCTTTTGAACCGAAGTTCAGGGACGATCCAGTCCTATCATGTACCTTTTTGAACCGAAGTCCAGGGATGATCCAGTCCTATCATGTACCTTTTGAACCGAAGTCCAGGGATGATCCAGTCCTATCATGTACCTTTTGAACCGAATTTTAGGGACGATCCAGTCCTATCATTCAATTCTCGGAGACCTCATGTCTACGACTCAATTCAAAGGACCATAGTCCGAGGACGATCCAATCCCCTTACCTGTTCATTCAGGATTTAGTTCTCGGAGACATCATGTCTACGGCTCAATTCAAAGGACTAATAGTCCGAGGACGATCCAATCCCCTTACCTGTTCATTCAGGATTTTTTTTTTTCTCGGAGACATACGTCTACGACTCTCTTTAGGACTGAAGTCCAGGGATGATCCAATCCCCTCAAGTTCACCAAGGACTTCATTCTCGAAGACATACATCTACGGCTCTCTTTAGGACTTAAGTCCAGGGATGATCCAATCCCCTCAAGTCCACCAAGGACTTCATTCTCGAAGACATCCGTCTACAGCTCTCTTTAGGACTGAATTCCAGGGATGATCCAATCCCCTCAAGTCCACCAAGGACTTCATTCTCGAAGACATACATCTACGGCTCTCTTTAGGACTGAAGTCCAGGGATGATCCAATCCCCTCAAGTCCAGCAAGGACTTCATTCTCGAAGACATATGTCTACGGCTCTCTTTAGGACTAAAGTTTAGGTATGATCCAATCCCCACATCACTATGGGTACAAGTATCTTCATCCATACAAGTACAAACACGTATCAATACATCAAGGCATCATGTAACCTCATCATCAAAACATGTATATCAAAACATGTATCCTCATCATCGAGACATGTATATCAAAACATGTATATCATCATCAAAACATGTATATCACTAATACATCTATCATCAAAAGCATGTATTCTCACTAATACATCTATCATCAAAAGTAAAAATATAAGAGTCCTAAATCTAAATAATTCTAGGTAACTAAGTGTAGTGAATAGGTAACCTCATCATTGATGAGGCAGACTTGTTATCAGATACTATGCTACTCCCCCTTTCGAGGAGAGTTCTTTTGAACTATACCAAGCTTGTCTCGAAAGTATTCAAACTTCACTCGAGACAGAGGTTTAGTCAAGATATCAACAATCTGATCCTCAGTGCTTATATATTCGAGCTTGATAACTCCTCTTTGCACCATATCTCATATATAGAAGTATCAGATCTCTATGTGTTTTGACTTATCGTGGAACACAGGATTTTCAATCATCTTAATGCATCTTTGATTGTCACACATAATCACAGTGGGATCCATTTCTAAGTCAAACACTCCATATAAAAGCTTCTGAAGCCATACTACTTCACAGCTGGCAAAGTAGACAGCCATATATTCTGCTTCAGCAGTACTAAGAGCCACACTAGATTGTTTCTTGCTGAACCATGAGATCATGGTAGATTCAGGACTATAACATCCAACTGATGTACTCTTTCTGTCTGAGACACTTCCTGCCCAATCAGAATCTGAGTAACCATGTAAACGGAGTTCATGACCTCCAAGATAATATAGGCCAAAAATCTAATGTACCTTTTAGGTACCTCACTACATGCTTTGTAGCTATTAAGTGAACCTTTCTAGGTTCTACTAGATACTGACTTAGGGTATTTACAGCAAAGCATATATCTGGCCTAGTATTTGTTAAATACATCAATGACCCAATGATTTGTCTATATAGGGTTAGGTCCACTAAATACGATGAGTCATTAACTAATAACTTTAAGTTGGATTCCATGGGAGTGGCCATGGATTTATACTCCAACATATCAAATATTTTTAGAAACTTCACAGCATACTTACCTTGATTTAAAAAATTCCTTTTGGATCTTGCCATACTTCTAGACCTAAGAAGTAGTGCATTAATCCGAGATCTTTCATTTTCATTTCTGCAGCCATTTTCATGACCTGTTTCTCATTCCTTGTCAGAAAGAGATCATCGTCATACAATAATGGTATGATAGGTTCATCATCCACAACCTTAAGGTAAAGGTTAGGAACAACTTTACTTCTGGTAAAGCCCGAGCTTTGTCATGAAGCTGTCAATTGTCCATTATTCACACTCTGCATTGAGTGATCTTCTGCATATCTATCTGTGCCATCTCTCGTCAGATGGGTCTACTAATATGAGCCTCAAAATCATTCGAACTCTGTGGTGAGTTCCTTATTGCATCCATGTCATATGTGTATAGAATCCATATTCAACCTTGTAGCAAAGGTTGAGATCCACATCACCCATGATGATCATTAAGCTCATCAATTGACTACCGATCCTGGGTACCCATACAGAACCTGATTCACACTTCTTCTTTAATTACATCATTAAGAGAATGGTCTTATCTAGTCCCTTGGAGCAAAACATCTCATCATGATTCTCTTCCTACAAATCAAAATTAAGTACATGATTAGTAATACTTCATAATCATCAAATCTTATTGACATGATAACCTATTATGCATACAGATATCATTTACATAGTTATGCAACTATTTTGACCAATACTTTGGCACAACACTTTCCCATATCTTGTATGCATATAGTAGCTATCTAGATGCCTTCCATCTTTACCAGGACATACTATCGAGAGTGTGCACAGCTCTCAGCATGTCAGCAAAGAGGTTTCAATCTAGACAAGCAACAATGGAATGTTTGTCCAACTTACCAATCATATGCATATTAGTAGTATACTGCTCAATGCTTTATGAATGTTTACACTCAGCATGATATATTCTAGGAATACAAATATGCATACAAGCAATATCATTTACTATTTCTAATAACAACTCAAATAATTATCTTTTATGTTTGTGTGGTTTCCTCCCGCTTGATCTTCTATATATCTCCTGAACTTCTATTCATTCTGTACCACTATGCATGCTCAAGTGTACACTAGTTTCATCCTCATGATCTCATACACAAACATACATTCATTAGTATATTCTCAATATTATCAAAACATTCTAATTCTAAATAATCTTGAATATGTACAGTCATGATCATTAGTATTCAGGGTTTCAAGGAAGTCTTCTTTTACTCATGCATATTCTTGTTTGATCTAGGTAGTTAAATCATCAACCAAGATAAGAGACATAATATGCATAAACCCTTGATAACTAACCAATCATACCAAGTATACTTACATAAGGGATCCTAACACAAGGTAAGATTCTAACATGACATAGGAAAACATACCTGGATTAGTATACCTGCTTAGTTATGTACAACATACCTAAACAATCTCTTCAATGATTTAGAGATCCTGAGCTAGAACCTGCATGTCTCATAGGTTAAACATAATATAACAAATTCATACATACCTCGTGAGTCTTTGTCTTCATGTTGTCATGGTCATGGAACTTGAATTATCTTTTGTGATGTACCTGTATCTTGTTAGCAGACAACATCAACCTCACACAACACCATAATGCATTAGTACAATCATATAGCCCTAATCAATGAATGTCTTCATGCATTCATACTGTTACTAGACTGATAAGATAATTCTAACATTAATCAAGATTGTACTAATAAATAATTTGAAGACAAACACATCATGAACTTAATCAAGATTAAGATTTCAAGACATACCTGAACCTCCTTAAGTCATACCTATCGAGACTTCTTGTAGTCTTCTTATGTAAGGCCTTAGCCTCAACTCCCCCTGAAACTTGATATGGAGCTTTATTAGGGTTTGCTAGAGAAACCCTAAAAATTCAATCTTTGACTTTCACACTTCCGAATGAATGGAAGGATGTGTCTTGCTGAGCTGATCAAACTAGCATACTTCAATTCCAAAATTTGACCCCTCAAAATTGCCTTTGAAACTTCTGGATGTTTTGGACAGGATTCCGAACTAGGGTTTGACGAAGCCCAATCTTCTGCTCAATCAAAAGGTTTGATCCAAGGCTCTAAACTCTTATTTTTCTAAGGAGCTTCCAGCCATGGTTATAGACTTCAAAAATTCCAACTTTTGCTGAAGCCCTAATTTTCCATCTTTCCGATCAAAATCCCGAGCTAGGGTTTGATCAAGCCCGGTCTTCTACCCAACCAAAAAAATTGATCTTGGTCTCTAAATTTCGATTTTTCTGAGTAGCATTCAGCTGTGGATTCTGATTCCAAAAATTCTAACTTTCTCCGAAACCCTAAATTCCGGAAGCCATGAATAAAGGTGCTCCAAAAATAATTTTGTTTTGACAGAAATATGTACCTGATTGTTTCTGCTATAACTCTGAACTTTTCGCTCCACGGGGTCTAAAAAATTTTTCTGCAATATCCTGACCTGTCATATTTCCATCCTGATAGGTCTAACCTCAATTGGATTTTCTGAGAGAGAGTTATGCCAAATGTCGCAACGTGACCTGTTTTGGGATAATATAGGAGAGCGAACTTGTACGGCGTGCCACGTGTCACTTTTTGAACTTCGGCCTCTGAAAACTTTTCCTGAGATATCTTGCCCTGTTATCTTTCCATCCTGAAATGTCTGACCTCAATTGCACTCTCTGAGAGAGAGTTATGCCAAGTGTCGCAATGTGACCTGTTTATGGGATAAATTAGGAGAGCGAACTTGTATGGCATGCCACGTGTCACTGGTTCCTCTTCGGCCTTTGAAAACGTTTCTTGAGATAGTACAATCTGTGTACTACCTGTCACTTTTTACGAAATTTCATTTGGAGCTTCCTAGCCCAAGTTATGACCTTTTTTCCTAGGTCACCTGATTTTGACTGAGATCTGGAAGAGGCAGAAACCCTAACTTGTACTGATCATAACTTACAAAGTACAACGAATCTGAGGGTACCCTTTGGACACAAGATACCTGAAGATATTATTTACAACCTGTAAATTTTTCAGATCCTGAACCTTCGCCAAAATGGAGTTATAGCGAAAGTTCCACGATGACTAGTTTTTTCTATATAAAACCCTAACCTTCAAATTGTCGTAAGTAAAGCAAGTGTCGTAAGTGCCATACCTTGCCTTCCTTCAGTTTAGCTCTGATACCATGTTAAAATTCAATATGCTAAGACAGAAAATAGAAGCATTACATTCCATTTCACAATAATAGCATATACAGGATCACTGAAGAAACAACAAGCATAGCATAAACACAAGAGACACAGATTTATCCTGGGAAACCCTCATGGGGTAGAAAACCCAGTAAAGCTTCCTCAATATAGATGACCAGCAATATACAAAGATGCAAACCAAAGACATGATCTCCTACTCCACCATAGCAGACCTCTCCTCCACAAGTGTGCCTCTCTTAAGTGAGTGAGTGTGTCAAATGAGGAACATACCTCCTCTATTTATACACTACACTGACATGTATTTTACACAAGTACATGTAGGCTCATATTTAACCATTAGGTTAAATATCCTATTATAACTGACTGGGCCGACCCCCACATGGTGGGTCTAATAACCCTAGTTGCCACAACCAATCCAGAGGAATAAACATCTCTGGATTCATAGTATAATCACATCGGAGGTATGGAACATCTCCGGAATAAATAATATACAAATATAATATTCTTAGAAGTTACAATATTCAACAGGAAGCAATACTGAAAAAGCTTCCACTTCGATGCCCAAAGTCACCGTATCGACTCCTCTCACCATTGAGAAGCCCTCGTTTGAGTCAGTGTTGTGTTTACCCAAGAGCATGATTACAAAATCAGTTTTCAATCCTAATGCTCGGGCTGCTCAAAATTACAACATTGTAGAGGACCTAGCACAAGCTCCTTGTGCTATGTCGACGCTCGAGGTCTTGCAAAACATTCTGAATCAGCGCAAGGCTCTCCTCGCTGCCATTGGTGCAGTTGGCCCAAATTCATAGAATACCATCATGTTACAGCTAGAATACTTCAAACCAAGGATCTCCCATCAATTGGCATTTAAAGTTGCCACAAACATTTCTGGGAAGATAATCCATCGTATCGTTTTGGACGAAGGAGCCTCTACGTCAGTCATGTCAATCGCATATTAGAGAGCCATTGGTTCTCCCGAGTTCTCCTACTACTTTGAGAGCCTTTGACGGATGTGGATTTCAACCACATGGGCTGTTACAAGCTTTACCAATTGAGCTGGGGGGCAAGACCGCAACCCTTAACATGGAAGTGGTCTCTTCCCCGTTGGATTATAACATTCTGCTTGGTTGTAATTGGTTTTACGCCATGACTGCAGTCGCATCATCTGTCTTTCACATAGTATAATTCCCACATCAAGGTCGAATTGTTACTGTCGACCAACTGGATTTCTGCACACCTGACACCGCTACTCACCCAGGCGATAACATTCCTTCAATTGGAGAATCTTCACAGAAGTATGAGAGCGTGGGGGTCAACCTCATTAAGGATTCATCCCTCATGTGCATCTTTCCTACTTCGGATCCCCCAAATCATGTTGCCATAGTGAACATGATCTCCTCGCAGATTTCATCTATCCCCAACTCCACTGATCCATGGCTTGTACTTGATGAAGCCACCACACACCTGATTGTACATTACCATAGGCCACTTAACCATTACTTTCATATTAGTAGTATCTTGTTCATTAATGTAACTTTTCTAAAATGCAAAATGTACATCCTAAATCTAGGAACATAAGTATGTGCATGACTGAACAACATCATTTAAGTAATAAGAAATGATAATTCAAATACTTATCTTTGTTTAGTTGTTGGGTGGACTTCCTCTCAATCTTTGCTTCCTTGCAGGAACTATTGGAGTGTGCTCCCTCTTGATCTTTGCTTCCTGGATTACCTGTCCTTGAACTTATATCCATCCTGGACCACTATGCATGCTTAATTGTGCACTAGTGTCATCATTGTGTTATACTCAAGATCTCATACATAACCATACATATATTAGTATAAACTCAATACTATCAAAACATTATGATCCTAAATACTCTTAACATCTACGGTCATGATCATTTCACACACAGGTAATTTATCACAAGCATTAGTATTCAAGGTTTTAGGGAGGACTTCTATTACTCATGCATATTCTTATTTGACCATAGGAGTCTTTTAGTTTGTCATATCATCAATCAAAGTAAGAAACATAATATGCATAAACCCTTGATTACTTAAACTTCTAAGTTCAAGAATAATCATTATCATTCATACAAAAGTATAAGATCCTAACACAAGGTAGGATTCTAACTTGATATAGGAAAAACATACCTGGATTTTCATGCTTGCTAGTTATGTCTAACATAGCCAAACAAAGTCTTCTTGTTCTCTTCAATGACCTGTGCTAGTAACCTGGAATAACTCATAAGTTAACAATTGTAGAACCAATTTATACATACCTCGTAAGTAGAGCTTCTATGTGATCCATGACTATGGATGAGTCTTTGTCTTCATGTTACCATGGTCATATGTTCTTGTTCTAGAACTTGATTTGTCTTTATTGATGTACCTTTCATGTTAGCGGACAATATCATCCTCATACAACACTATAGTACATTAGTACAATCATAAGTGTCAAAACCCTAATCAATGAATATATTCTATCATTCACATGCATTCATACTTTTACTAGGGTGATAAGACAAGTCTAACATTAATCAAGATTGTACTAACCTAAATAATATGAAGAAAAACATATCATAAACTTAATCATGAACATATTTTAAAAACATACATGTATCTCCTCAAGTCATACCTATCGAGATTGCTTGTAGTCTTCTTGTGTAAGGCCTTAGCCTCATCTCCCTTTGGAACTGGAACTTCTTTACTTATGTAGGTGTCCAATTCATTCTCTTCTAGGATTAACCCAATCCACTTTGATTTGCTGAAAATGAATCTGGAGTTTGATTAGGGTTTGTTAGAGAAACCCTAAAAATTCAAATTTTGAATTTCAAACTTCTGATTGGATGAAAATATGCGCCTTGCTGAGCTGATCAAGCTGGTATACTTCAATTTTGAAATCTCCAAAATTTTACCCCTCAAAATTGCCTTTGAAATTTCTGGATCTTCTAGACAAGATCTCCAACTAGGGTTTGATAAAGCCCGGTCTTGTGCCCATCCAAAAGGTTCGATCTTGTGTTCTAAAATTTGATTTTTCTGAGGAGCTTCCAGCCATGGTCACAGATTTCAAAAATTCCAACTTTTGCAGAAGCCCTAATTTTTCACCTTTCCGATCAAAATCCCGAACTAGGGTTTGATCAAGCCCGACCTTCTTCCCAACCAAAAAATTCGATCTTGGTCTCTAAATTTCGATTTTGATGAGGAGCATTCAGCTGTGGACTCTAATTCCAAAATTTCCAACTTGCTCTGAAGCCCTAAATTCTCGCAGCAGTGACAAGCCAAGAATGAAGGTGCTCAAAATCCAATTTTGTTTTGACAAAAATATGCACCTTATTGTTTCTGGTGAATATCTAAAATTACAAATCCACAAGGTCTGAAACTCTGTCTTATGTTAGCCTGACCTGTCATCTTTCCAACCCCACAGGTCTGACCTCAATTGGATTATTTGAGAGAGAGTTATTCCAAGTGTCGCAACGTGACCTGTTTATGTGATAAAATCGAAGAGATAACTTGTACGGTGTGCCACATGTCACTGGTTCAACCTCAACATCTAAAAAGTGGATCTTTGAAAGTACAGTCCTTCCCCTACCTGTCACCTTTTACAAAATTTCATTTAGAGCTTCCTAGCCCAGGTTGTGACCTTTTTTCGTAGGTCACCTATTTATGACTGATATATGGAAGAGGCATAAATCCTAACTTGCACGGATCATAAATCACAATGTACAATGTATAAGATGTTGTGCTTCGGATACAAGGTACATGGGGATGTTATCTATGACATGTAGAATTTTCAGAACTTGATCCTTCGCCAAAATGGATTTATATCGAAAGTGCCACAATGACTGGTTTTTTCTATATCAAGCCCTAGCTTCCAATTTGTCACAAGTGCAACAGGTCTCATAAATGCCATACCATGCCTTCCTTCAGGCTAGCTATGATACCATGTTAGATTTTCATTATTTAATTCAATATATCTAGGATCTTAACTGAATGAATAACATGTATAGCATATCAAGCATAAGAGACAAGAGATAAGAGACACAAAACATTTCACTAGGGAAAACCAAGAAGGTGAAAAACCCCACAACTTCCTCAGAGATAGAATAAGAATCAATACAAGGATCAAAATTATCAAACCCAAGAGATATATAACTTCAACAGCATGCTCTTCCTCCACTTGTGTGCACTGCTCCTCTCTCTCACTAATGCGAAGTGAGTGAATAATAGAATGTGTAAAATGAGAGAGACACAATCTCTATTTGTACACTAACTTTCACTTGACCTTTACTCAACTAGGTCAGCCCCAACTTAACCACTTAACATAATGCTGACAGGGCTGATCCCACTAGGGTGGTATAATAACCCTTTAACCCACATGACTCATACAGGGCCAACCCCATCAAGGTGGTCTAATAACCCAACACGTATAAGTTACAACACTTACAATATAACTTGCGACACTTGCAAGTACAACTGACGACACTTCCAATTGGAGGAATAATACGTCTCCACTGGGGATACAATAGAGTACAAATGTAATACATACAATATACAAGTGAATATCTTTCAAAGTTACAAATACATCAACATCTACGTCAGTCATGTTGATCGCATGTTGGAGAGCCATTGGTTCTCCTAAGTTGAATTGTTCTCCTACCACTTTGAGAGCCTTCGACGGACGTTGCTTTCAACATCATGGGCTATTACAAGATTTACTAGTCGAGCTAGGGGGAAATAATGCAACCCTTAATGTGGAAGTGGTTGCTGCCCCATTGGATTCTAACATTCTTCTTGGTCATAATTAGTTTTACGCCATGACTACGATTGCATCATCTGTCTTCTGCATAGTAAGTTTCCCCCATCCAGGTCGAATTGTTACTGTCGACCAACTGGATTTTTGCACACCTAACACCGCTACTCACCCAGGCGATAACGTTCCTTCAATTGGAAAATATTCACATAAGTATGAGAGCATGGGGGTCGACCTCATTAAGGATTCATCCCTTATGGGCATCTTTCCTACTTCGGATCCCCCAAACCATGTTTCCACGATGAACATGATCTCCTCGTCGATTTCATCTATCCCCAACTCCGTTGATCCATGGATTGTACCTGATGAAGCCACCGAACACCTGATTGGAAACACTATGCCTCCCTCACCCGCTGAACTCATGTACAAGGCTATCGAATCATCATCGGAGGACCACTTAGCTGTGGCCTCCACCTCCTATTCTCTACAACAGACATCATCCGATCCTCTGCTATGGACTTTTCATTCTGACGAGTCTATTATGGAAATCATGAGTGCATATGATCCTCTGTGGGAAGACCTCCATCATCGTTTGTCTTTCCTTCCCTTTTTGGACACTATGGAGAACAACATTCACACCATCTTCACACTAGACGTCTACTCTAGCTTTCAGTCCTCGATACTCACGTGTCAAATAGACTCTGAAGGAAACTTAGCCAACATTAAGCCTACCACTTTGATAGACATTTCGGTTACTCCTCATGTAGTGGAACACATTCAGTTAGGCTAGAAGTGTTCCTATGAAGAAGTCATCGCCACCACGGCCTTATTCAAGCAATTCCAAGACATATTCGCTTGGACCTACGAGGAGATGCTTGGGATAGACCCCTCCATTGTTTTACATGAAATTAAAACCTATCCCAACGTCAAACCCATCCACTAAAAGTTGCAATAGGTACACCCTCGGAAGACTGCGACAATCAAGGTAGAGATTGAGAAACTCTTGAAGTCCGGTTTCATTTACCCTGTCCTGTTGATAGAGTGGGTCTCAAATGTCGTCCCTGTTAATAAAAAGAAGGGGACCATCCATGTCTGTGTCAATTATCGGGATCTCAACAAAGCTTGTCCCAAGGACAACTACCCGACTCCTTTCATCGACCAGATTATCGACAATTGTGCTGGAAGTTTCATTTTTTCATTCATGGATGGATTTTACGGATACAACCAAATTGAGATCCACCCCACCGACCAACACAATACTGCATTCATCTTTCCTTGGGGAATGTTTGTTTATTGTAAATTTTTGTTTGGTCTTAAAAATTCCGGTGCCACACTTCGGCGGGCCATGTCGTATGCCTTCCATGATGTGAAGGATTTTGTGGAACCCTACTTGGATGACCTCCCTACCCACTCAAAGCAGCGCGAGTTCCACTTAGATCATCTGATGACTGTTTTCCTCAAATAAAGGTGGTACAATATCCATCTGAATCCTTATAAGAGTATTTTTTGTGTCGAGTTCGGATGCCTTTTAGGATTTATCATCTTGAAAGATGGGAACCGTATTGATCCCTCGAAGGTGGAAGCCATCATTGCTCTTCCACCTCAAACCAACATTACGGAACTTCAGAGTCTGCAAGGAAGAGCAACTTATTTACGACACTTCATTTGTAATTTCGCATAAAAGACGCAGGGTTACATGAGATTAATGAAAAATAAAGTCCCGTCAATTTGGGATGACCAAGATCAACAATATTTTAATAGTTTGAAACATGCCATTACGCATACCCCTTTGCTCCAACCGTTGAATTACTATCGAGATTACATTCTATATCTTGCCGCTTCCAACACCACTATCGCCATGGTTTTGGTGCAGGAAGACCAGAACGCCCAAGAACATGTAATCTACTATGCCAGTAAAGGTCTCATTAACGCTGAAACTTGCTATTCACATGTTGAGAAGCTTGCTCTCGTAGCAGTCATAGCCGTGCAGAAGTTTCGACATTACATTTTGCTTAGCACCACCACCATCATTGCTGATTCAAACCCCATGTACCACATTCTAACTCGTTAGGTACTTGGGGGAAAGTATTCACGCTGGATCGTGATACTGCAGGAATTCGATCTTCTTTTCGAAAAATCCAAGTCGAAAAAGTCTTTGGTGTTTGTTGAGCTCATCTGCGACCTCCCCTGTACTAAAGTAGAATCTGAGCCCAATGACTCTTTTCCAAATGAGTCATTGTTTCTTATCAGTACGTCTGATCCGTGGTATGGAGATATCATATTGTATCTTCAAACCCAACATTTCAGCCCTGACTTGTCTCATGATGACCATCGTCGCATACGCCACCATGCAAAGTACTACCTGATCATTAGTGATACTTTGTACCATCGTGGTATCGACTATATTCTTCGACATTGTCTGACTCATGACGAGGCTGGACACATTCTAAATGACTGTCACGCTGGGGCGTGTGGCAGTCACCTCTTGTTAGAACATTATTACACCTATGCACATTAATCATTTATTAACTGATGGTTAATTAGTACCAAATAGCTTAATAATTGCATTCCCAAGTTGGTTAGTGAGTAAATGGTCATTTAGCTTGAACCAGTTGGCAATGTGGACAAAACTGAGCATTGTGCCAAGTCAAACTAGCTGTTGGGTGCGCCCTCCCAGTCATTTATTGCTTCCTGCATGCCTAGGGTGCTCTTGCTCCTTGTTTTGTGGGATTCTCTTTGACCAAGGGTGCACATGCTCAGAATGTGGACAAACTTGCATCCTTTGCCCATTTTTAGCCAATTCTAGCTGCCTAACCTCTAACCAACTAGATTCTCCACACATGTGAGGTCACATGGGCCTGTCCAGTCATTCCCAGCATTCACATAGCAGTTTCGAACCAGTTTTGGATGGTTTGGGATATTTTGGTCAACCTAGGGGGGTTTGAGCTATTTCTAAGCTAGATCAGTGTGAACACTCTAGATGGATTCGAATTGTTCCATATTTGTATAAAAGGATGTTCTTAACCTATTTTGAGGTTGGACTGTTAATAATATTTACATTATTCACCCATTTCATGTGTTAATTGTTCTTCATTTTACAAATTTATGCTTATTTCTTGTAAATGTGTTGCAATCTTTTCACTAGTGAGGAATCCATAGTAGCTAGGTTCTGTTGTGATTCATATTTTACACCTCTCTGGGATGGCTACAACCCAAAAGATTATTCATGCTAGATATTATTAGCTGTCTATCTTCAAAGATTGTATCGAGGCCGTAAAAAAATGTCCTCCATGTCAACATTTTCATACAAAAAGGCGCACCCATCCTGCCCCGTTACACCCGGTTATTGCCGTTGGCCCCTTTGCTAAATGGGGCATCGATTTCATGCATTGTAATCCTACCTCGACCGGGGGGCATAGTTACGTCATTGTAGTTGTGGACTTCTTTACAAAGTGGGCCTAGGGAATGCCTACATACACAAACGATGGCAAGAACGTCGCACTCTTCATGTTTAATCATGTTATAGCATGGTTTGGAGTTCCTCAAGTGATAGTTACTGACCATGGTTCTCACTTTATGAACCATATGGTTGACGAGTTGAGCGATAGATTGGGTTTTCGCCATGAAAATTCAACACCGTACTACCCATAGTCGAACGGAAAGTTCGAGGCCATTAACAAGGTCTTGAAAACTATGGTCCAACGTATGGTGGGTACACACAAGGCCAATTGGCATAACATGCTCTTCTCCGCACTGTGGGCTTATTGAACCTTCGTTAAAACTGCCACTAGATTTACTCCCTTCCAACTAGTGTATGGATTGGAGGATTTCCTTCCTATTGAGTGAGAGATTCTGTCACTCAAGCTCGCCATCGAACTTCTCCCAAACACTACTGTCGAGGAAGAACTCTTCCTCTACCAAGATAAGCTTGATGAGACTCGTCCAGATGCTGCTCTTGCCAACGAGACTCATAAGAAACGCATCAAAGCACAATACGTCAAGTCGGTAGAACCTCGCACCTACAACGAAGGAGATTTGGTCCTCACATACGACCAAAAACACGATAAGCTGGGGGAAGGAAAGTTTGAGTCCATGTGGCATGGACCTTACATAGTCAAATGCATCTTAGAGAAGGGAGCTTATGAGCTTAAAGACTACGACGGGATATATTTGGGTGAGCCCCGCAATGGGCTCTACCTAAAGAGGTACTATGCCTGAATATTTCATGCATAAGTACTTTTGTATATACTGTACATGGCATGTGTGTGGTTTTGTGTGGTGTGACGCTTTGATTTTTTGCATGTTTAGGTCTTGTTTTGTTTCTTATACCATTTTTTTTTGCGTGTGCAGATGGAAACGTGCTACGGATTCACAGACGGCGCCAACCGACATACCTGTAACCCTTCTTCGACAGCCTGGGTGCTCTATTCACCTACTAGAGAGCTCATGCGATCAGGGGGAATGTGTGTAGGTTTCACGACCAACAATGCTGCGAAATATCAAGCAGTCATTGGAACCCTAACCGATGCTATTTCTTTGGGTATGGACCATGTTGTCATCCACTTGGATTCTCAATTAGTGATCTCTCATCTTAACCAATTCTATGCCATCCGCGATCCTACCTTACTCCGTCGCTATAGATGAGTCCGTCTTCTAGAAAGGTCCTCTGACTCCATTCAGTACCTGCACATTCCACTAGACATGAACACAGTTGCCAACTCTATGGCCAACTTCATCTTAGATTGGTACATTCAACACACATAAGCATATTTATGAATTGTTAAAAGTAGACATAACATGTAAATAACTCATTTTATAAGAAAACACATAAACAAGATCACCCCATTCATCCATTTTAAACACATATATGTATAAAACCTCCAAAATGTCTGTATATACATATCATCATAAAGTAGTGCTAGTACAAAATCTGAAGCACGACCGCTTTCAGTGAGTCTCTACAAAATATGAAGCCTCATAGCCTTCAGTAATACAAAATATGAGGCTTCTAAGCTCTTAGTACATGTATAACAACAATATAAGGCCTAACATCTGGCCCGTACACCCCTAGGTCTAACGACTCTAGCCTCCTGAGTATGAAAGAAGTCAACTGCTGTCACGACCCTACGAAGCAGTGCATTGAAGCGTGTAGATGCTCCCACCGTATATCCCCGCATAGGCCGCGGTAAATCATCTACCATCGGCTCTAGAATGTCTGACGTCAACCCACTCAGGTTCGCGTAGACATCCTCCATCTCGGCAATGGAAGCATGTACAGCTGGAGCCATGACTGCTCCCTCTTCTCTCTCTCTCCTCGCCAGAAGAGAGACTCCTACTGGTCGTACGGGGCACACATATGCACACACATGTTGTTAACTTGTCAGCACTATAACAAAAAAATCATAAAAATATATAACTAAAAATTACAAGGGTTAGTTGTTCTTACCTATGTCTTCCCATACTGCTCCCTTAGGTAGTACCAAGTCTGGGTAATCTTTGTAGTCCGTACCATTGTATGGGTAATCCTCTACCATAAGTAACTGTCCCTCTAGCTAGGTGAAGAACTCAAGACCATATCCGATGATAGGGCCCCCACCATGTCGGGCCATCACCTTGGTCCATCTAGCCATGTGTGGATCCTTAGGATCCCTGTCATCTACTGGTACCTGTGGGAACAAGAGGGGAACCCGTTCCAAGAGGAACGAGATCACTATCGAACCATAGCCGAACTGTTTGAGATCTCCACCGACACTTGGTCAGCTGAGCTCGGATGTTCGCAAGGAGTTCCTCGCACCAGTTGAATATCTTTGGAGACATGCAGTCCTATGCATATAGCATTTGTGACCTGGTGGCTAAGTGAGGAGATTGGCTCCCCGCTATCCTTGTGATGGTAAAGACTATGGAACGCAGCAGACGTTCCCGTACGTCCTTGATAGGAATATTCCCACTCGAAGCATGGGTGTTGGGAGTACAATGCTGCAAGATCATAGCATCCATGGCCCGATCACTTCCTCGTGATCCAGCAAGAGTCACATTGTCCCCTCTTCATGAAAATCCAGTCAGAAAATAGATGTCCTTGACATCTATGGTGAGTATGTACTCACCGATCATGAAATATTGCTGAGCCGCATCCCAACATCGAAGCATATGTGTCAGCAATGGGATTTGGGCCCTCATGCCCTGTATCTGGAAGAACTTGAGGAGAACACAGTTCCTTAGTGCTTCCACACATCATGAATCATTTGTAGCTTGTATGTCATCTACCTCCTGTTCTCGCTCACGCCACTCTAAGACCATTTTTGCTGCTGCTAACCTGCGAAAAGGAGCATTTAAACATTGTTAGGACTCACTTCAATCATTGAAAGTTCATCTTTTGGGTTATATTTTTGTTTTGGTTTCTTTGTTTCCACCGTCACACCCCATTAATATGGATAGTGTGACATTGTCGCAACCCAACTTTGCGGGATTTGTGACAACCCGGGTTCATCGCAGTTCCCATAAGGGAAAACTACGATGACCCGAGGATGCAATAACCCTCCACAAATTAATAAAAAAACCCAAAAAATGAACCAAAATAAAAAATGTAAACCACTACAATTATGTTGGATGAAGTTTAGAGTTACTTGCTCTGGACGGCTGGTGAAATGGTTGCTCGTAGCTCCCAGAATCGACAAGTGAACTTTTGGCGCCAAGTGGCACTTCTTCTCCCCAAATTGGAAAATGAACAATGTGTACAGAAGTTGTCAAGTGGTTTTTACACACCATTCTTGTTTCATAACGGTCATCTCAGGTATGAACAACCCCTTGAATGTTTTGTCATTATTTTATAGCCGTTAGATTGTGATTATTTTATGATGATGAGCTTACTCTTTGTTCTTTCTCGTGCTCTTGAAACTATGAGAATAAGTTACCGAGTTATGATTTATCACTTTTCCGGGCTCGTTAAACTCCTACGGAAAAGGACCCCCCCGGAGTCTATCTTTAAGTTCTTTTTAGGCTCTTGAAATACGAAAATATTTCCAAGCGAACTTGTCTCATTCACGCATGTTAAAGAATTTAAATGGTCGTCTCCTTGGTGATAGTTTACCCCTTTTTCAGACCAGGGGGCACTATTTACGAAAAAGTTATACTCCTGCCAATCATGATTGGAAGAGTCCTCTCTCGTGTTGTTTTACCCTTTTTCAGGCGATGAGGCTAACTTTACGAAAAAGGACCATTGGAGTCTTCTTTAGTTCTTTTCAGACTCTCTAAACATGAAATGACGACCGATTTTACCTTCTATGGACTAGTTAAACTTTTACATTGAAGGGTCCACCATGGGACAAACCCCTCCTAAACTAGGTTCAGAAAATATATGGGATTGGACTCATCTATGAGATGAGCTATATTGAGCATCTAGTTACCCTCATCAATCTCGTAAAAAACACATGAGGCACTCATCGTTCATGATGGGGAAAAAGGAAAGATTTTATGTTACACCCTTTATCAGTGGTGTTACCTAGTCATTTCTTGAACATGGCACTCATTTGAATTTGCATACTGCACTTGGATCATCCGTTTGTCCTTGTGTTTCACCTATGTCCCGAGTCTTGTTACTCCTTTGAGTCATTCAAAGAACACTTCCATCATCAGCTGCATTAGGATTTGGTACCATAACTCGTCAAGTCAATACTGCCAAGGCATGCCATGCCCATGTTCAAGAATACTCTCACTTATCATTATCTGTAGTCAGTACACCTTCCATCATGTCGGTCTACTATGAGTCAGTCTTGCATGTCATTGTACCATCTAATCTACTCTACACATCCTTTGTCGTGTTTCATGTTGATGATGCAGGATTCATCATGGCCCTCCTTCAACGGATTTATCCTTGTCGACTTCAACACATCATCCAAGGATTGAATCTAGAAACCAACCAAGTACCTTGGCCCTGCATGCCTCAATGGCAGGTTACCTTGCTTTCAACATGAGTTTACATCATTGAATCTTGATTGAAAGATTTCATCTCACGTTGGAATTCAACTCTTTTATTCACGCTTGATGACATGTAATGTGATACCTTGGGAATCATTGACATCAAAGGTGATTTCCCTCACACTTGTTAACGGTATACATCAATGACCGGTAATGAAGTGGTTTCTACCATGTTCGACGTCAAGACATTTGTAATCACATGGATAGATTCGTATCATTGCGGGTTCATCTTGAAGACCCTTGGGAGTCATGTTTTACCCAGTTTGCGATGGAATTTGTATTGAGTCATATCACACAGATCCAAATTTGTATTGGTCGTGGCTGTGTTATCATCTCATCATGGATCTACGCTTGTGTCTGGTAGCCATGATTGTGTTTAGTCGGTCATTACTACCATGGATCTGCATTGTATTGGTTGGAAGCCATGTTGTACGTCATATGAGACTGTGTACTCAGATTCAGTTGTACTGTAAGAGTGTCCTTCATCTGACAAGCCATTGCCATTCCTTCTGTCAAAGCATTTCACCTATCCAAATTTCAATAGCTTCATGCTTTGGGGGGCATTCTGTTACACCTAAATTCCTACCATCATGAGATTCAATATATACATCCCTAAAGTTTCATTGACTAAGTTATTGGACTGGAATAGATATAACCCATTTTCACTAGGTTTTGAGAGGTCGTCGCATGCTACACTCATGCAACCTACGACGTCGCATCTTGCTCTCTTGAAGGGTGCGACAATGTCAGTTAATTGACAAAAATATCTCCTTCGAGCCCATTCTCGAAGATAGCTGACGTGGATCCCTATCCTTGACCTTGTGGGAGAGCTGGCACTCAGTTTCTAACCTCTTGGAAGGATCCCCTATCTCTCTCCTACCATATCTCAACTTACCCTACCCATACCCTATCCACTTAGTCCTCTATAAATGAAGCTCCTTCCCATTCCAAAGGGAGGAAGTCTATAGTGTCTACATGCTGGTGAAATCATCTTGGAGAGATCTCTACTCATCCATTAAGAGACTCACACTTCCTTTGGAGGATATGGCATTGGATTGGATGGAGAAAGATTGCTACGTTAAGCCTCGGTTGTAATCATTCTTTTCTATGTACTTGCCCTATATTTATAGTAATATAAATGCTTTCCACCAATATTGTTGTGATTGATGATATTGTGTGGTTTACCTGCTTAACTGTTTACTTAGATCTGTTATCGTTTGGATACTTTTACTTGTTTGTCTTGTTTTGTGCATCTTGGCAGGTCTTGCAGATTAGATCTGATGACCGCTAGGCGTGGAACAACATCTTGGAGAAAGGGATACAAACTTAAGGTAAGATATCCGATAGCTTGATTCTTAACTATATCTAAGAAAGTGGTTTATAGTCTGTACTATTTGTTATAAACTCACATTGAGCTAGGGAGATCTGGCTCGCGTCCGCTTGAGTGGATTGTCTGTCAAACACGATCCATCTAACAAACAGTGAGAGACATTTATAAAAAAAAATCACCTAAGAATTCCTAGGAATTCATAGAGGAAATCTCCACGCTTATTATGTTAATATATTACTAAAGTTAATATATATATATGTATATATATATGTATGTATGGGGATAAGGGTTCTTATTAAAAAGAAGATAAAGAAAGTTCACGACTCTTCCATGCAATTTTAAAGGGTGAAGAGTGATATAAAAAAGTATTATTATAAAAGAGAGGAACAAATAGGTGATATAAAAGTATTATAAAAAGTTGTGAAATTTTTTAAGTGGATTAAATTACTTATAAATATTAAAAATGGTATTTATAATTTATAAAGGAATAAATAAATTTATAATTATACTTTATAAGGTTATTAGAAAGGAAGTAGAATGAATGAATTATTATACTATGTGTTAAACATATCAAAAAGATTGATAATGCCCATAGAAGTATGAAGAAAAGATCGATGATTAAATATTCAATACACTTCAAGGATAAAGCGTCTTAAAAGACAAAGGCAATGTTATGAACATAAAATAATATATTATTAGTAATATATTTAATTATATAGTCTAGGATATTATGAAAAGATACAATTACGTAAAGACATGACCTTACATGAAATGTTACCTTGAAAGCCTATATATACTAAGGCAATTCCATTATTGTATTCATTCATTTTTTTACCTATTATATCAAATATTTATTTATATATGTTTATATATTGTTTATTGTGCGAATATACATGCAATAATAAAAGATTATGTATTTATAGCGTAGCATCTGTATTAGACCTCGATGCATCAATAATTATTTCGTAAAAGATTTCAAACCGAGAATAGATCAAATCTAGTTGTTGGGCCTTTAAAATGGATTGTTATTCAGTAGTGACGCTTGATGTAGAAAAATCCTTGGAGATATAAGGAAAAAAGGATTTGAGAAACTATTCTAATAGAAACTCAGGGGGTATTAGCCTTAATTAGCCTTTTCCTCCTATTTCATTCTTAGATATGGTCCGAGATATGGGTATTTGTTTTTTGCTAAACCAAGAAAATATATCAGTGCCAACATCATACCGGATAGGTTGAAGTTGAAAGTGGTTCAAAAAGATAGTTGTTAAATCGTGGAAGCAACAGAAGGATGAATCGAGCAACTTGATGTACCATTTCGCTACAGCTCCAGTAAGTGTGTATTGAAATAGTCTTAATCATATATAGTCATCATTAAGCGAGTTCAAAGAACACCATAAGTGAAATGTGGTAACATAATCTCCAGGATATTCGCCAGTTTTACCTTCAATATTCACAATGTATGAGGACAAATTGGTTGGAATTGGAGGCCAATTAGGATAATGAAACATTGGGTCATTCATCATTTTCGATAGATCTGACAAGTTTAAAGTTTCCAGAAAAGGAAGTCTCAAGTGTTACATGGAAAAATTATTGGGATGCAAACCCTATGGTGGGAAATTCCCACTACCAGGATTCCAAACATATCGCTAGGGATTTCCCCCTGTCATTGCTTGTGCAACACTTGTTCCTATAAAAGGGTTCCAATGGCTATGGATAGGATTTTCCTCAACAAGATTACACTGTATCCAATTTGAATGGGCATGAGTGTTGATGTACATGTAACTTCAGAATGTATTTCATATATATTTATTGTACCCTTATAAGAGATGTGTTATTCCTCTATAAGGAAGTGTTGTCATGTGTATTGACAAGTGTCACAACTGTGTGAACTTGCCAATAAGTTATTAGACCACCATGTGTGGGGTTGGCCCTAAAATATATATTATATGGTTGATGTACCTAGCTAGACAAGTTAGCCCCATAAGGTCACTGGGAAAACAGACAAGTATAAATAGAGATCGGGAGATCTCTATTTTCATCACTCGGAAACTCACACTTCTCTCACTCAGAAAGTGGCGCATTAGTGAGGAAGAGGATCATCTCCTACTAGAAGACTATCTCTGTGTATTTTGTTTGTACTTTGGTTGATCCATTGCTCTCTCTATCTCTGAGGAAGTTGTGGGGTTTTTCACCTTAGGGTTTTCCCTACGGAAACTCTATGTCTCTTGTCTCTCATGCTTTTGATTCTTGTGATGATTGACATGCTTGTTATGATTGATATGCATTGATATACTGTACATGTTATTCTCTTAGTAAAGATCCTAGAGTATTGTGAATTAATGCTCAAAATTTAACATGGTATCAGAGCTAACCTGAGAAGAAGACATTGTCCAGTGATGGAAACCAAGGGTTTCTTGTTTATTGGGTTTCTCCCCACAGATTTTGGAAAAATAGTATAGTAGATTGACTCTACTCATCAAGGAGAATCTATCTGTCCAATCATAATTCAATTCTGAGCATTTTCAGATTTGGCCCTAAAACTTAGGGTTTCCACAAAAATAGGACTTTCTAGAATCTGAAGACATAGCTAAAAGCTCCTTGCAAAAATCGAAGTTTAGAGCTTTGGATCGAGATTTTTGGCTGGGTAGATCTCGGGGAAACTCAAACCCTAATTCAGGGCTCTCCTAAGTGAATCCAGGAAGACAGAAAGGCAGTTTTGAAGGGTGTAGCTTTGCAGATCTCAAATTCTTAATACACCAGGTTGATCAGCTCATCAAAGCACATCTTTCTATCCTTTCAGAAAGTTGAAATTCACATTTTAAATTTTTAGGGTTTTTCCGACAAACCCTAATCCAGGACCAGATCTAGTTTTCACCAATTCAAGTGGTAAGACCTATATATTTTCTATTTCCATTTGAAGTACTCTTTAAGATGTCTCACCACACCAAGCTTGAGTATAAGATTGAAGGGGATGATAACTTCGAGCCTGGAAGTATAGGATTGGGTTAATCCTGGAAGAGAACAAGTTGGACTCATATGTAAAAGAAGACATCCCTATCCCAGAGGATGAAGAGGCTAAGATATTGCATAAGAAGAACTGGGTCAAGGCAAAGAGAATCATTGTTGATTCTATCAAAGACCATCTTATTCCACATGTGTCATCTCTAAAGACACCCAAGGCTATGTTTGATTCCCTGACCAAGCTATTTGAAGGGAAGAACATAAATTGAAAGATGACCCTGTGGAATCAATTGAAAGGGGTCAAGATGTCGAATGGAGAAACCATTCAATCTTATTTCTCCAAGGTCTCTCAGATCAAGGAACAACTTGAAGCTGTAGATGAAATGGTGGAGAATGGTGAAATTGTTATGACCACTTTGAATGGCCTACCTAGGTCATGGGACTCTTTTAGCCAAGGGATCTGTGCAAGAAAGAAATTAATCTCCTTTAGTAGATTGTGGGAGGAATGTTCTCAAGAAGAAGCAAGGCTTGTGGCAAGAGAAGAAAAGATGGGGAATGAAGATCAAACCCTCATAGTACACACCAAGAAAGGAAAGTTCAAGAGGGAGCCATCCCATCACAAGAAGAAATCTTGTCATCATTATCACAAAGATAAGAAAGATCTAATGTGTTTCAATTGCAATGAGAAAGGTCACTTTGCTTCAGAATGTCCGAAGAACAAAATGGATTACAACAACAACTCCAGCAAGAAGAAGAAGGGCAGCAAGAGAAAGTTCCATGCTCATGCTGCCGAAGATGATGAACCTCCAAAGAAGAAAGCCAGGGTAGAAAGTGATGATGACTCATCAAGTGAAGAAGAATATGTTCTTATATTTTCTCTCATAGGTACTATCTCACATGGTTGTAATGATTGGTTAATTGACAGTGGGGCTTCCAAACACATGATTGGGTTTAAGAATCTTTTGTAAATCTATCTGAACATGAATCACCCCATAAAGTGAAACTTGGAGATGATTATCAATACCCCATCAAAGGAAGTGGTGAAGCCTCCTACAACCTAGATTCTAGAAAATATTTGAAGATGAAAGAAGTCCTTTATGTACCTGGGATCAAGAAGAACCTACTCTCCATCTTTTCATTGGATGCAAAAGGTATGAGGGTTTCATTTGTGGATGGCCAAGTCCTAATGTGGCCAAAGGGAAAGACCATAGATGATGCAGTGGTAATTGGAGAGCAAGAGGGAGGTTTGTATAAATTGAAAGGACAACCTGAACATGCCATGGTGCATGATTCCATGGAGCCAAGTGAACTTTGGCATAGAAGACTTGCACATATGCACTACAAAGCATTACCCATTGCAAGTAAGGTTGTAGAAGGTCTTCCTGAAATCAAGACCAAGCATGAAGGTGTTTGCAAAGGATGTGAAAAAGGTAAGAACATTAAGAAAGATTTCCCAAGCAGTGAAAGCAAGGAAAAAGGTGTCTTGGAAATCATCCACTCAGATGTATGTGGTCCTATGTCATCTAGTTATCTAAGTGGGTATGTTTACTATGTCTCTTTCATTGATGACTTCTCAATGAAGACTTGGGTTTACTTCTTGAAGAACAAAGATGAGGTGTTTGATAAGTTCAAGGAATTCAAAACCTTGATGGAGAATCAAACTGATAAGAGGATCAAAACATTCAGCTCCGACAATGGTGGAGAATTCACCTCAGGTGACTTGAAGAAGCTTTGCAGTGATTCAGGGATTAAGAGGGAGTTGACTGCTCCTTACAATCCACAATAGAATGGAGTTGCAGAAAGGAAAAACAGAACAATCATGGAAGCAGCAAGGGAAATGCTGCATGACCAGGATCTACCTATGCATCTATGGGCAGAAGCAGCTAGAACAACTGTATATGTGCAGAACAGAACACCCCACAATATATTGGACAACAAGACACCAGAAGAGGTCTTTTCTGGTAAGAAACCTGAAGTCAGCCATCTCAGAATATTTGGTTGTCCAGTATACACTCATGTCCCAAAGGAAAAGAGGACCAAACTAGATCCTTCAGGAAAGAAGGGTATCTTTGTGGGTTATAGTGAAAGCTCGAAGGCTTACAGAATATACTTTCCAGGGTTCAAGAAAATTGATGTCAGCAGGGATGTAACATTTGATGAAAAATCAGCATTCATCAAATCAAGGAAGGCACCTATCGAAGTTTATGAAGAACCTAAGGAAACTAGATTTCAAGACACTACCATGACTGAAGCAATTCCAGAAGTTGTTCGTGAGTTTGAATATTCGCAAGAACCTGTAGATCCACCCCGTGAGGATAACTCTCACAAGAGGAAACTTGCATGTGCTAGAGAACTCATTCAAGATGTAGAAAGATTTGGCATTCCAGAAGAAGAACACAGAGCAAAGAAGAGAACCAGATCACATACCAGCTATGTTGCTTTACTCTATGACATCATGAATAAAGAACCTTCCAGTTATGAAGAAGCAGCGGAAAAGAAAGAATTGAAGGATGCCATGGTTGAGGAATACCAATCAATAATGAAGAATGATGTTTGGGATGTTGTCCCAAGACCTAAAGAGAAGTCTGTTGTGACTTCCAAATCGATCTACAAAATCAAGCATGCTACAGATGTCAGCGTAGAGAAATACAAGGCAAGATTCGTAGCTCGTGGCTTCTCTTAGAAAGAGGGAATAGATTATGAAGAAACTTTTGCACCTGTAGCCAGGTATACTTCCATCAGAACAATACTTGCCCTAGTTGTAGCAATGAAATGGAAAATACACCAGATGGATGTCAAGACTGCTTTCTTGAATGGTGTAGTTGAAGATGAAGTATATGTGGAGTAGCCACTTGGTTTTGAAACACATGACAGGGAATCATATGTGTGCAGATTGAAGAAAGCCTTGTATGGCTTGAAGCAAGCTCCCAGAACTTGGTATGGTAGGATGGACAGTTTCCTATCTAGTTTGGGCTTTACCAAGAGTAAAGCGGATTCCAACCTTTACTACAAGGTTGAGGAAGAGAATCCTGTGGTTCTACTCCTATATGTGGATGACCTGTTTGTAACAGGAGATGACAGATTGATTGCAGATACAAAGAGGAAGCTTGCTGTTGAATTCGATATGAAAGACTTGGGGATGATGCACTATTTACTAGGTATGGAGGTGTGGAAGAGTACATATGGGATCTTCCTTGGATAAGGGAAGTACACTGTAGATATCCTAAAGAGGTTCAGGATGATGGATTGCAAGGCCATGGCCACACCTATGGCATCGAATCTAAAGCTTCTATGTGATGCTTCATCTGAGTTGGTTGATGTCTCTATGTATCGTCAGATGATTGGGTCCTTGATGTACTTGACGAACACAAGACCAGATATTTGCTTTGCGGTGAACACATTGAGCCAGTTCCTGACGGATCCGAGGAGTGTTCACCTGGTTGCTGTAAAGCATATTCTAAGGTACCTGAAGGGTACAGTTGATTATGGGCTCAAGTATGAAGCGAATCAAAAGTTTAACCTACAAGGTTATGTTGATTCAGATTGGGCAGGCAGTGCTACAGATAGGAAGAGCACATCTGGGTGCTGCTTCAGTATGGGATTAGGTGTGATCTCTTGGTTTAGCAGGAAGCAGTCTTGCGTAGCACTGAGTACAGCCGAGGCAGAATATGTTGTAGCCTTCTCGGCTAGTTGTGAGGCAGTATGGCTCCGGAGGCTACTGTCTAAGTTATTTGATATCCTGCTAGAGGCTACTCGTATCTTTTGTGATAACCAGAGTTGTGTGAAGCTGTCTGAGAACCCAGTGTTTCATGATAGGTTGAAACACATAGAGATCAAATATCACTATATCAAGGATATGGTGCAGAGAGGAGCAGTGAAGCTCCTGTATGTTGCAATGGATGAGCAGATTGTAGATGTACTGACGAAGCCACTAGCCAGGGTGAAGTTCGAGTACTTCAGGGAGAGGCTTGGTGTTCTTCAAATCAATGACACTTCAAGGAAGAAGTGATGGACACATTTGTTGAAGCCATTCCAAGCATGTTGGAAGGAGGATCCTTCACATGGCTGTGGATGTAAGTGTTGGATGATGAGCATCAGGACGATGTTTCAGTTACTGCTCAGTATATGCATCAGGATGATGATGGATATGATCAATTGGATCATTTATATGTATATGTATGTACGCATCATGTTGGATGCTGGATATGATCAGTTGGATCATTTATATATGTATGTACGCATCATATTGGATGTTGGATATGATCGGTTGGATCATTTGCATGTATTTTGTATATGCATCATGTTGGATGCTTGGACCATGTATCTGTATATGTATCAGGTGGATACTGTGTATGATCAGGTAGATCATGTATGTCGATATATATCAGTTAGATGCATTGTGTGGATCATGTATCTATGTATGTATTAGGTGGATACATTGTATGATCAGGTGGATCATGTATGATGATATGTATCAGGTAGATACTTGGTATGCATCAAGTGGATGCATTGTATGATCAGGATGATCATGATGACGAGCTTCAGGATGTTTCTCTAGATGATATGTACTAGGACGGTACAGTGATGATGATCAGTATGATCATGAGCATCAAGTTGATGCTTCGTGCGATGATGATCCATTGGATCATGAGTATCAGGTTGATACTTGGAGGTCAAAAATGATATGTGGCAGGTTGTGCAAATAGCATGTAATTAGTCCTCAAATATCCGATAGGTTGAGTTGTGTGCTCGTAATCAGTCCTGGGATGAGGTATTGCTATGTAGTATGTAATCAGTCCTCAGATATCCGATAGGTTGAGCTGTGTGCTCGTAATCAGTCCTGGGATGAGGTATTACTACGAAGACATGTAATCAGTCCTAGAGATCCGATAGGTTGAGCTGTGTGCTCGTAATAAGTCCTGGAATGCTCTTTAGAGATCTTATCGGTCGTGCTGCGGCACATAAATGTTCCTGGGATGCTCTTTAAAGGTATTGTCTATTCACATGTAATCAGTCCTGGAGATCTGAGAGGTTGAGCTGTATGCTCGTAATAAGTCCTAGGATGCTATTTAGAGATCTTGCCGGTCATGTTGCGGCACATAAATGTTCCTAGGATGCTCTTTAAAGGTATTGTGAAGGAGATGCATGTAATCAGTCCTGGGAGATCTTTTTGGTCGTGTTTAGGCACATAAACGTTCTTGGGATGATCTTTCCGGTATTGCATCCGCACATGAAATTAGTCCTGAGAGACCACCTCTATCAGACCATTTGCATATATGATGAAGACCTATAAGTAGTGGGCCTACATCCAGTATGAAAAAGGACTGGCTCTGTAGAACTTCCTATGACGAGTAGATTTAGAGATTGGTTGAGATAGCAACAATAGTGATGATGATGGTGACGATGCATCGATGATGATGATCCCGAGAATAAGACTTGTGCTAGAAGATATATGTCGAGAAATACCTTCTTAGTTAAGAGGGAGTGTTGATGTATATGTAACTTCGGAATGTATTTCATATATATTTATTGTACCCTTATAAGAGATGTGTTATTCCTCTATAAGGAAGTGTCATCATGTGTATTGACAAGTGTTGCAAGTGTGTGAACTTGTCGATGGGTTATTAGACCACCATGTGTGGGGTTGGCCCTGAAATATATATTATATGGTTGATGTACCTAGCTAGACAAGTCGGGCCCATAAGGTCACTGGGAAAATAGACAAGTACAAATAGAGATCGGGAGATCTCTATTTTCATCACTCGGAAACTCACACTTCTCTCACTCAGAAAGTGGCGCACTAGTGAGGAAGAGGATCATCTTCTACTAGGAGACTATCTCTGTGTATTTTGGTTGTAATTTGGTTGAGCCATTGCTCTCTCTATCTTTGAGGAAGTTGTGGAGTTTTTCACCTTAGGGTTTTCCCCACGGAAACTCTGTGTCTCTTGTCTCTCGTGCTTTTGATTCTTGTGATGATTGACATGCTTGTTATGATTGATATGCATTGATATACTATACATGTTATTCTCTCAGTAAAGATCCTAGAGTATTGTGAATTAATGCTCAAAATTTAACAATGAGAAATCCCCCCCCCAATTGGAATCCCAATTGAGGGTACAAAATTGCTACCTCCTCCACTAAACAGTGAAAAGGGGGTATGTCTAGCAGTCATAGAGGATGATTGAAAACCACCCATTTGAGTATTAAAACCTGTAAATAGGTTTACACCTAAAACAAGTCTAGCATGTTAGATAGGTTTGCTCCCAAAAGAGGGAAATGATGGGGGCATATGTCCTCAATTCCAAAGAAAACCTTGTAAAGGTATAAAGGAAGCACTAAACCCAATAGTAGGTTTCAAAAATAAGGGATCAGAAGTGATTAGGAACTTAGGCATACCCAAAACTGACATTCCATATGGATTAGAAGTGATTGCGAAATTAAGCATACCAAAAACTGACGTTCCAGATGTAAAGGCACTAGAACCAAAAGATGATGATAAAGCAACATTTATAGTTTGAGTAACTGTAGAATCTAAGGGTAGGGTACTGGTGCCAAAAGTAAAAACAAGATATGAACTATATATTGTTTCATTTACCATATAAGTGGTCACATGAGGAGGATAAAATCATCCTGTAACTATAGCTGATGTAGGAGTATGCAAATATCCCAAAATTTCCCCTAAATAATCCATAATAAAACCTTTGCTTATGTGATAAGCAATTGTTCCTTGTTAAAAATATTTTGGAATCCGCACTAAGACTGGATCTCCAGGCCTAGTTAAAGGAGGGTTGAAAGGTCTTTCAAAGCCTCTGGATTGAAGATATTCAACACTAGTGATGTGAGGTGGATAAGTGTTGTTTCTTAAAAGTTGTGGTTCATTGACTAAATCAATAGAACCTCCCATAGCTTGGTATGAGAAAATGGACCATTTCCTCAAACATATGAAGGAATCCTCATAAGACACAATATGTAGATCTACTAGGGATGAGGATTTCCACTCCTTGCAAAAGAATGGAACTTGGGAGCTAGTCAAGCTCCCATCGGGCATAAAGCTAGTAAAATGCAAATGGATCTACAAGACTAATATGGATGATGATTCTGATGCAATCAAGCATAAAAAAATGTTGGTGTACAAGGGATTCTCACAAGTCCAAGGGATGGACTATAATTAGACCTTTTCCCCAATGGAAAAAATGGATTCTATTCGACTAGTTTTGTTGGTTGTAGTAGCAACAAAGTGTTGGGAAGTTGACCACATGGATGTGAAGTCTGCTTTGCTTCATGGTTATATCGAGGAGTAGATATATATGTGGAAACCTAAAGGATATGTTTCAGATCCATCAATTGTGTGCAGGCTAAGGAAATCACTATATGGACTTAAGCGAGCTCCCATAGCTTGGTATGCAAATATGGACCATTTCCTCCTGACACAAGATTTCCACCGGTGCAAATCCAATCCAAATGTGTATCTAAAGCACATCAATGGTAAGATCGTGATTATAGTATTATATTTTGATGATTTACTAATCACTGTTCGGATATCCACATCATCTATTTCGGGATACATCATCTATTTCAGGATCTTGCATGATCTATTTCAGGATATTATCTATTTCAGGATTCCTATTTCAGGATATGATCTATTTCAGGATTCTGCATGCACAGGCATGCATCCCAGTCACCAGTTTGATGCCTCCAGCACCTTATCCACCTTCTTCTAGCACCCGGGAGCCACCTACCACAGAGTTTTAGCCCTCCTAAGCTGAAAGGCGCCCTCTTCTCACCTACTGCCAGAGAAGGGCGCACTTGTTCACCTACCACTGCAGATTCACTCCAGTTACATTCAGTTAGCTCCGATTCTCCCTGATTTGAGGCTAGTTTCACTCCCGACTGACTGTATCACTTCCGTTTGACCTCCAGTTCGATTAGGTGACTTGTTCTAACTTCAGTTAGCCTCCCATGCGCCCCCACTGAGCCTCCAGATCCTATATCAGTGCTACACACTTCAGTTACATTTATTATGCTTAGTTAGACTCAGATTGACACCTGGATGACTGGTTGTTGTGATTGATGAGTACCACCGATGATTTATGAGGACTCCTAGACAGAGTCAAGCTACTCCATTCAGTGATTCGAATGGCCTACTTAGTCAATTCGAATTGCTCATTGACAGCATTGGATTGTATTGTATTCTATTGTAATTCATTCACCCTTTCTGGGATAGAGAGCACTGCTGCATGTTTTGCACAGTTTTGCACCATATTTTCTATGTTCATCTGTTGTGATTGATTTACTTGTTCATTAGATCTGCTGTGACTAATTTTACATGGTATCAGAGCCATTGCAGGGACAAGATCTCTTTTCTACAGGTGTTTATACAAGAAGATTTGACTGAATTGCTAAAAATTGCAAAAAGTTTGGCATGAGATATCTCAAGGGCATTCGCTCCTGTGCATGCAAAGCTTGAAAAATATTCCAATACCACTCCAGAAGCTTGAGTTACCACATAATTCCTGGATCTGATACATTGGACCTATTCAACATTGCTTGAAATCCAATCCCAGGTGTGATGCAACTCTCAAAGGGTGGATTGTTCGACCTTATTGTGGTTGTTTTTATGTGATTTGCAGGTTTCTTACTTCCTCCATGTGCATTCGCTAATGCAAAGATGGAGACTTCTTCTTCACAAAATATTCTTACTCCATTCAACTATGATGAATGGAAACCAAAGATGATTGCATTCTTGAAGAGACAATGTCTTTTTGATATGTGCATTGGTAATACAAGAGATTTTGATTCCGATGAAGAGAAGAATGATTGGCTCAATGATTGTGATAGAGCTTTTGGAGCAATATGTCTTGCTATGTCTCCTTGTATGCGCTACCTCATTAAGCTTGCTGAAAATCCAAGTGATCTATGGGTCCAACTTGACAGAGAATTTGGAAAGCAGGAAGAAGAGGATCATGCTAGTCTTTTGGGGAACAAGCTCAGTGAGATCTCCTTATGTGTTCTTTCCGATCATGTGTTGGCCTCAACAATTGTTCAAGATGAAGAAGAAACTGTAGATTCAACACTCATTCTCTCAAAGTCTTCTATTTCGAATTCTGAGCAAGATAAACAAGCTCATACTCTAGATTCCGAAGAGGTTCTTGAATCCTCTCTTTCACATGAGTTTGTCGGCATGCAGAATAATGATCTACTTGATGTTTTGGAGGTAAAATCTGATTTTGGAGGTGAAGCATTCGCCCTCCTTGATTGCATGCCTTCTATAAACTTATGTTCTATCATTTGCAAAGTTTCTCAGAGTTTTAATGAAGATGAAGAGCACTACCATTCGCTTGAGTTCAATTCTCATGCACTTTTTGCTGTTTTTGGTTTTGATCTCACCCTTGTTGGTTCAAAGGAGATCTCAAGAAACCATTCATCTATTTTTGGAGCTGATTTAACTTCTATTGATAAGAAGTTCAAGTTTCAAGATCTATTTGATCCGATTGGAGCTATTCCTACCTCACTTGGTTCGAATCACAGGTTCCAGGATCATCCTCATATTTTCAGATTTGTTCTCACCATTTTCGGTATGAAGAGCAAGTTCATAAAGTCTCCACATTCGCTTGCATCCACTGATGGAGAATTCAAGCACATGTTTTTGGAGCATAATCCATTTACTCCCAAGAGTAAGATACCTCCAGACATATCTATTTGAGTTTGGAGTAGTTAAAACTTTTGGTGTGTTACAGTTCATTTTGAGGGGGGGTATTTTTCCCATGAGGTTTTCCCCATTTCCTTGGTTTATTTACTGTTATTAGTTTGGATTATTATTGTATTGGGGTGACCTTTGGTCTTAGTTACCAGGGCCCCACATTATTTTAGTTGGCACATCATAGTCTAGCTTGAGGGGGGGTGTTCGGATATCCACATCATCTATTTCGGGATACATCATCTATTTCAGGATCTTGCATGATCTATTTCAGGATATTATCTATTTCAGGATTCCTATTTCAGGATATGATCTATTTCAGGATTCTGCATGCACAGGCATGCATCCCAGTCACCAGTTTGATGCCTCCAGCACCTTATCCACCTTCTTCTAGCACCCGGGAGCCACCTACCATAGAGTTTTAGCCCTCCTAAGCTGAAAGGCGCCCTCTTCTCACCTACTGCCAGAGAAGGGCGCACTTGTTCACCTACCACTGCAGATTCACTCCAGTTACATTCAGTTAGCTCCGATTCTCCCTGATTTGAGGCTAGTTTCACTCCCGACTGACTGTATCACTTCCGTTTGACCTCCAGTTCGATTAGGTGACTTGTTCTGACTTCAGTTAGCCTCCCATGCGCCCCCACTGAGCCTCCAGATCCTATATCAGTGCTACACACTTCAGTTACATTTATTATGCTCAGTTAGACTCAGATTGACACCTGGATGACTGGTTGTTGTGATTGATGAGTACCACCGATGATTTATGAGGACTCCTAGACAGAGTCAAGCTACTCCATTCAGTGATTCGAATGGCCTACTTAGTCAATTCGAATTGCTCATTGACAGCATTGGATTGTATTGTATTCTATTGTAATTCATTCACCCTTTCTGGGATAGAGAGCACTGCTGCATGTTTTGCACAGTTTTGCACCATATTTTCTATGTTCATCTGTTGTGATTGATTTACTTGTTCATTAGATCTGCTGTGACTAATTTTACAATCACAGGAAGTGCCACTGATGAAATTTCATCATTAAGGATAGCTTTGCCTCAAGCTTTATCCATGACTTATTTGAGGATTCTCAAGCGATTTTTGGGGCTTGAGATTACTCAATCACCCAATGGAATCACTGCATGTCAGTCCAAATATGCTTTTGATCTGCTAAAAAGGTTCAATATGGCAGAATGTAAGGCTACAAACACTCCCTTCCTGTCATGAGTCAGGCTAGAAGAAGGGGATTCTACACCCTTGGTGAACAACACCCTCTACAAGCAACTAGTTGGAATCATGCTATACTTGGGACACTCCCGACCAGATTTGGAATATGTAGTAAGTAATGTTTCAATATATATGGAGCAGCCACATGAGCTCCATTGGAGGGCTGCAAAAGGTATCTTTCACTTTGTGCAAGGCACCAAGACACATGGGATCCACTATGCTGCAAATTCCTCATTGGATCTAGTTGCATTTTTTGACTTAGAATGGGCTGGGGATAGCACAGACCGGAATTCCACTTATGGGTTTGTATTCATGATTGGAGGAGGTCCTATATGATGGTCCAATAGAAATCAAAGTGCTATTGCACTCTCTTCAACAGAGGCAAAGTATCAAGGAGCAATAAATGTAGCTACTCATTGCATCTAGTTGCAAGGAATTGTTGGTGAGTTCCGGATTGACTTTAGCACTCCCACTATTCTTTGGGTTGATAATCAGAGTGCTATAAGGATATCCTCAGATCCAATACGAAGACAAAGAACCAAGCATATTGAAGTGCACATGCACTACATTTAGATTCTAGTGCATGAAAAATTGATTTTGTTGGAGTATTGCCCCAATACCGAGCAAACTGCTGACATTTTCACTAAATCCTTCACAGAGAATACTTTCAGCCATCTTAATTTTTTGCTTGAGTGGATGAACATTAGGTGAAGGCTGATTGATGAATCAGGTTCAAAATTTTTTCCTTTTCCATTTTGAGGGATGGTTTTGTCCCATGAGGTTTTCCCTGTTTCCTTGTTTTTGGACAATGATATGTAAAGGGTGACCAAGCCTTGTTGCCGGGACCTAATATTTTATGATATGTTTTGTCACTTACAGTCGGGCTTAAGGGATGGTGTTATAGCATTAAAACCCATTTAAATACTTAGGATATAATTTATTGTATTTTTTATTACTTTTCTAGGTAGTTTCACCATCTATCTGGCCACTAGTTGACTTCCTTGGTCCACCACATGCCATCCTTATAAACTTGAGTGCATCCTTGGTCATCCTGCTTGATTTTATCGATATCTGGAATGGAAAGGGTGCACTTCCTTCTTTTGCGGTGCTTTCACAGCTTTTTCTTGTTTTTGGATGGATAAAACTAATGCTAGGCGCTCCAGTGCTTTTGGCAGCTGCTAGATTTTGTGGCCAACACACCTTGCCTCTTTTTCACTCCAAAAGCTATCATATTTTTCCATTTTTAGTCTACTTCACTTTCCAAAATATTTTTATCCAATTCGTGAGGATCTTGAGTTAGTTTGAGAGAGATGTTTCCACCTTTGGGGGTTTTAACTAGTTTAGTAAGCCTTCTTTTGTGACCAATTCGAATGCCTCCATAAAAATTCAAATTTATGATGTAACTCTATATATTTTCATCCACTTTATGGTACATGGTTGGCTGATGTACATTTATGATAATACAGTTTATTATTGTGCATAATTATGAGTCTGATTTTGAGTGTTCTTGTCAATTCTAGACTAGCAGTTTGAGTGAGAAGTGTTTTCAATAGTATGATCATCCTGTGATCATATTTTATAACCAGATTTGGTCTTACAAGATTCAAACCAAGACCGATAGCATAACTCAGAGGTGATTTATAATTCTTGTTCTAAATAAGAAGGTTTTTCCATTATGCATCATCTTGTCATGATTCCAAGTGAAGGATTATGTTTTCGTTAAAGGTGTTTCATTCATGGAGATCTCGGCCAAGACTTGACAGAATGCCAGAGAAATATTCTATGAAGCTTCGAAACTACATTTCCACCAAATTCAATCAGCACCCAAAGAAGTTCCACCCCTCAAACATTTAACAACCACACTCGAAAAATGCACCGTCTCTCATCAACACAAGGAGACCACTTTCCCAAATTTCCATAAAAATATAGTTTAAAATTAAACTTAAGAAAATGAATCCGGCGGTTGAAGGAATTAATTGGGTTGTTCGAAGAAACGATTCTAGCTTGGGTGGTTGGGAGGAATGATTGTTACCCTCTTCACCCAAGTTCAATTCTCATAAGTGACATGTTGATTCTCTAGCTGGAATAGCAGGTGTTGGCATTCTTCTGATGGACTATCTATTACACCTAAAATCCTGCCATCATGAGATTCAGTGTATACATCCCTAAACTTTCATTGACTAATTTATTGGCCTGGAAGAGATATAACCCATTTTCACTAGGTTTTGAGAGGTCGTCGCATGCTACACTCATGCAACTTGCGACGTCACATCTTGCTCTCTTGCAGGGTGTGATGATGTCAGTTAATGGACAAAAATAGCTCCTTTGAGCCCATTATCGAAGATAGATGACATGGATCCCTATCCTTGACCTTGTGGGAGAGATGGCACTCGGTTCCTAACCTCTTGGAAGGATGCCCTATCTCTCTCCTACCATATCTCAACCTACCCAATCCATACCCTATCCACTTAGTCCTATATAAATGAAGCTCCTTCCCATTCCAAAGGGAGGAAGTCTATAGTGTCTACATGCTGCTTAAATCATCTTGAAGAGATATCTACTCATCCATTGAGAGCCTCAAACTTCCTTGGGAGGATATGGCATTGGTTTGGATGGAGAAGGATTCCTACGTTAAGCCTCGGTTGTAATCATTCTTTTCTATGTAGTTTCCCTATATTTACAGTAATATAAATGCTTTCCACCAATATTGGGGTGATTGATGATATTGTGTAGTTTATCTGCTTAACTGTTTACTTAGATTTGTTATCATTTGGATACTTTTACTTGTTTGTATTTTTTTTTGCAACTTGGAAGGTCTTGCATCTTATATCTGATGACCGCGAGGCATGGAACAACATCTTGGAGAAAGGGATACAAACTTAAGGTAAGATATCCGATAGCTTGATTCTTAACTAGATCTAGGAAAGTGGTTTATAGTCTGTACTATTTGTTCTAGACTCACATTGAGCCAGGGAGATTCGGCTCGCATCCGCTTGAGTGGATTGTCCGTCAAACAAATCTGGCGACCATACTAGGGAAGAACATTATTTTGGAGTTGTCAATTTGAATGTCATTTTCAGTTGATTTCTTATTACAAGCCATTTTATTTGTCATTTGCCTCTTAAACCGGTTTCACCATTAGATCTTCACTTTGAAGAGTTTGATTACCCTCCTTTGAGTTTGTACTTCTCATTTTCAAACCTTTTAATGCTCACTGTTTGGAGAATTGGTTCATTTTTGAACTCAGATCTCTCCTATCACACCTGGTCAGTGGACTCAGAGCGACATTGTGTCATTCTTTATCTCTGTTCTTTTCCTGTTAGTCAGTCGTCGCAATACTTCCATTAGTCTTCTATGACACCATCGCACGTCCCGCATTGGTGAATTGCGACATCGCACTGTGTACAAGCACAAAGTGTGCCGATCTGCCATTTTTTCCATACAGGCACCCCTTCTCCATTTCTGATTTGATTTTTGGTTTGTGTGCAAAATCCCTCTGTACTGTAAGATCCAGTCAGAGACCCCATTTTGATTTCTGTGATTGAGTTGTTTGGTTTTATTTAGAGTTGTTTTGGGTTCCATCTTGGACAAGTATGAGATTTTGTAGTGGTGGACACTCTTGTCTCCCCCACCTGCATCAACTCACCCTTGCATTCCCTCCTCTCCTTTCCAGATCTGATCATTGTATTGGATCGGTTTCCAGACCTCATTTGCATTCATTGTTGAGCTTTTCTTGCTTTAGTGCTGCTTGTTACTAATTGATTTTGAGTGTTTGTGTGTATTTTCAGTCCATTGAGTGCTCATCTTTTCTTGATATTTTCTGATTTATTCAAGTGCTGCAAGTAATCTTTTCATTTCAGTATTTGTGTTTAAAAATCATCGTTGTTATCAAATTGTTACTTTGATACATCCATTGAAATATCAAAATTACTTTATTTCCATCATTTCTCAAGCTCATTTGAATAATTGCATATGCATTGGAATGTCTCATTTGTAGATATTTTGGAAAAGTTGAAAGAAAATTCAATTATTTGTGTTTTTCACGGATTATGAGTTGCTCATCTCCTTGAAAAATTCAGATAGATATCAAGTTTTGCAAAAGTAGTTCCATGTTTGGAAAGTTAATGCATCTTTTGGTTTTTATGCTTTTAGGCCATTGTAGTGAAAGTGAAAAGTTTGCATACTCTACTTAGAAACTCTCTCTTTTCTTTGCTTAACATCATTCTTGTTTTGAAAATATAAAAGAAAAAGAAAAAACATGCTTTGATTTGGTTTAGTAGTGTTGTGTCTTTTATGTTTCGCTCAAAAAGGAAAATAACATTTCATAGTCATTTTTTTTGGTAGATTTGGGATTGCATTGCATTGTGTTGCTTTGGTAAAATTGGAAAGAAGTTTCTCCCTCCCATACATAGAGTTCATCAAAACAAAAGTGTAATTTTTGCATGTAGTTAGGGCCTGCATTATGTTTACGATTATGTACTCACCTCATGTATTCACCTAACCGTCTAGATAAAATTAACGGTATAACTAGGGTAAAATTTTTAGTAACTTGTGTGTAAGTTAGAAACATGTTCCGACATCGTTAAGCATGGCAGCTGTCATTATTTTCCAGCACTGTATCCCGGGGGTATTGTAGTCTTCCATGTACTATCGATATATCGAGCTCTTTCACGTACCCACCAAGTACCACACGTACTTGGCGTATATCAAAAGGTGTTTCACATACTCGATAGTATATCAGAAGGTATCTTGCCGAACGGTTGTGCATTAGACAATACCACTACGGATTTGATCTCCCACGTACCTCGCGTATATTGGGAGACACCCTTAGTATTCCTGAAACCAATTGAGTTAACCTTTTGTCCGTCTTTGCGGAGCAATACATTGACAACAACACTCAGGGAGATTACTACACACGTACCGTCTAGGTAATCAGGTATTCAAGCAAGGGTACAGTCCTAATCCTCCTTGTCGCATTTTACTGTTGGACCCTGCGGTATATAGCGATTTGCGAAGCCTTGACAATCCTATGAGGTTCTAGACCTATGAATCCACTCTTATAACATAAGTTTGCTTGTGGCCTTAGTTTGTGTAGGGTTTCTTTGGTCTGCTTTTATTTTGTGTAGCTTTCCTTAGGAGAGAATTTTTGTTTCAGTCACTCTGGCTGACTTTCCTTAGAGAAGGTCTCACAGGATTCAAAATTTTCCACCCGAATATCCCCTTAACCAGGAGGTAATTTCGAGGGTAAGAATGGATCCACAAGCCAGGGTTGGGTCACATGAAGTGGAAAACCCCACTTTGAATGTTGGAGGACTTTTGTTTCCTCATACTCCTCCAGATTCACCCGCCTCTCACCCCCCGTAGGGTGAAGAAGCACAAATACCCACTTCACAAGACTTACCTCTCGTTGCAACAGGAAAGCCTGGATCGTTGGAATGGATGAATCAACCCCGGGATGACCCCACAACAGTTGTTGTTCCTCCAGCAGCTTATTGGACATCTTCTCTAGGCCACCCAGTGGCCCATTTTTCCATTGCACCCCCACCCAGTGGGACTACTTCGGATGATCCCTTAGCTTACTATTGCAGCCAATTGGCCCAATTTCGTTCTATAGATGAGGAGCTTCGGAGATCAAGTCTCCAACGATGGGTAGAAGACCCAATGTTACCTCCTTATCGACCAATCTGAGGTTGCTCATTATCTTTTGAGTCACTAGACTCATCCATGCAACATGTGACCACGGTTGAAGCTGGTAAACCATCCATCCTTGCACATGCATCTCCTAGACAGGAGACAAGTTTAGCACCTCTCACGACCCAACCTGTTGAAGCACAACAGTCCAACACACCTGTGATCACCACGGTTACATTACCTGCTCCTCCCCCACCTCCAACTTCTATGGGAGGATACTCTTTACCCCCTACCATCCTTACTAGTAATGTTAACCCTACAGTGAATGATCACCAACCAGTGTTGGGTCAACCTTTACTTAGTGGTGAGCAAGTTGTTGCTGGGGGGAAACCCCTGTCTCTTAACCATAATATTGCAGCAGGAGTTCCTATCAGGCCTTCCATTGGAAATTCCTTACCACATGCATCTCCTAGACAGGAGACAAGTTTAGCACCTCTCACAACCCAACCTGTTGAAGCACAACAATCCAACACACCTGTGATCACCACGGTTACATTACCTGCTCCTCCCCCACCTCCAACTTCGATGGGAGGATACTCTTTACCCCCTACCATCCTTACTAGTAATGTTAACCCTACAGTGAATGATCACGAACCAGTGTTGGGTCAACCTTTACTTAGTGATGAGCAAGTTGTTGCTGGGGGGAAACCCCTGTCTCTTAACCATAATATTGCAGCAGGAGTTCCCATCGGGCCTTCCGTTGGAAATTCCTTACATCCTGGACCTTCCACAACAGGACTATCCCATGTTGGGGGATCGTCCAATGTAATTCAACCTCCATCAAGTCAAGCGTATCCAGGTGATCTCAACCCTATGCCGGGTCAACTTAATACTGGAAACGCACTCTATGGGGTACCTTACCCTGAAAACCCTTACACTCTATGGGGACAGCAAAATGTTTTACAACATGGATCCCCACTTACAGTCCCTCAAGTCCCTCCACTCCCGTTTGGTCCACCCCCACCTCCCATTGGAGGCGGGGGCCCCCCACATAAATCTGGAGGAGGAAGACCTCTACCTTTTGGAGGAGGAACACCTCAGTTCGGTCATCATGGACCACTCCCCCTGGTGGAGGTGGTGGAGTACCACCCCCTCATGGTGGCAGTGGTGGTGGAGGACCATCCTATCCTAGTGGCGGTGGTGGAGGACCTTCTCATCCTGGTGGCAGTTGTGGTGGACCACCACCCTACTGTGTTGGAGGTGGCGGAGGGGGCTCTTACCATTCTGGTGGTGAAGGTGGTGGAGGCCCATTCTATTTCGATGGTGGTAGCGGAGGCGATGGCGGCCCATCCTACCCTGGCGGTGGTGGCAGACCCCCACCATTTGGAAGCGGCCCACCCCCTCCGGGAGGCAGAGGTGGGCCTCCACCTTATGGTAATGGGCCACCTTATTATGGTAATGGACCACCTTACTATGGTGGCGGACCTACATTTGGTCCAGGTAGACCATGCCGCTATGACCAGTTTCCTCCTAGAACACCCTATGTTCAATCGATACAAGGTCCCACAGGTCCTTACATGCCCTATCATTACTATCAGTACCCACAGCCTAATCCATAGCTTCCCTTTTTGGCTACTTTGGACCTACCCGAATTGTCTCACTTAACCAATGACCCCATCTACCATAGAACTAACTGGCCACCCATTCTGGTGAAACTGCCATCAGATATCCCAAAATTTAATGGCAAGCAGGGTGAACATCCTAAAAACCACGTGATGACATACCACTTGTGGTGTTCATCCAACTCCTTGATGGACCGCTTGATCCGTCTTAGATTATTTCAATGAACTCTCACTGGTTCAGCTGCGAAGTGGTATATTGAACTACCACCCCATTCTTTTCCTGATTTTGGTTCTCTTTCTATGAACTTTTTGACTAATTTCCAGCTGCCTATATGGTATGAAACTGGTACAGATATTTTAACCTCGCTCCATCCGAATACCGCTACTCACACATCTCATATGATATACATGAGTGGTGAAGGATACAACATCTCATTAAGGCTCCTATTCCAGATCAAATACTAGCAGAATGGTTTACGAAGTCTCTCATTCTTACCATAGCACGAGATGTTGCCATGGGAGGTGCTGTCACTAAGGAACAAGCCATCACTTGTGCCCATTTGCTAGACTTAGTATACGATCAATCTAGCATGTTGTTTGATATTCTTCCTGATGTGCCCCGCAACACTTACAACCCCATGAAACCACCCAAGGGACTACAAGTCGATGGAATCATTGGATCCCTTCACACCTAGACTTCTTCTCAAACTGTTGGTTCATCGAACCCCTAGGGTTCTTCCCCATCACCAATGCAGGCTGGTCACAGCACCACCAAATCATCCACTCCTGCTATCACCAAAGAAGTGAATTTTGTTTCATCAGCTTCACCTCAAAATTCTGGTGGTAAGAAAAAGAACAAAGGGAAACCTAAGAAATCTTCCATCCAACATGAACAAAAGAGAACCCTTGATGATACCAAACAGAAAAGGAAGTTGAAGTATCCTTATCTACTGTGTGGTGATGATCACTTTTCTAAAGAGTTCCCCCATAGAGACGAAGTTCAAAAGTTTCTTAAGCGAAAACCCACACCCACAGTTCTCAATGATCCCTTCCCCGCTCAAAATCAACAGTCAATCGCTCACACTTCTTCTTCCCAAGGAGAAGCATCCACCACCGCACATGTTCTCATGGTACGTAATGATACTATCAACTTGAACACCCATTCCCATTCGTATGACTCTGTTCCAGTGAAGGAAGTCGTTGGAAGCAATACTGAAAAAGCTTCCACTTCGATGCCCGACATCACCGTACCGGTTGCTCCTCTCACCATTGAGGATCCCTTGTTTGATTCATTGTTGCGTCCACCCAAGAGCACGATTAGAAAATTGGTTTTCAATCCTAATGCTCGGGATGCTAAAAAATACAACATTGCAGAGGACCTATCACAAGCTCCTTGTGCTATGTCGATGCTTGAGGTCTTGCAAAATAGTCTGAATCAGCGCAAGGCTTTCCACGCTGCCATCAATGTAGTTGACCCAGATTCATTGAATACCATCATGTTCCGACTAGAATACTTAAACCAAGGCTCTCCCATCAATTGGCATTTCAAGTTGCCATAAACATTGCTGGGAAGATAATCCATCGTCCTGTTTTGGACGAAGGAGCCTCTACGTCAATCATGTCAATCGCATGTTGGAGAGCCATTGGTTCTCCCGAGTTGAACTGTTCTCCTACCACTTTGAGAGCCTTTGACGGATGTGGATTTCAACCTCATGGGTTGTTACAAGCTTTACCAGTCGAGCTAGGGGGCAAAACCGCAACCCTTAATGTGGAAGTGGTCTCTGCCCCATTGGATTATAACATTCTGCTTGGTTATAATTGGTTTTAAGACATGACTGCGGTTGCATCATCTGTCTTCCGCACAGTACAATTTCTCCATCAAGGTCGAATTGTTACTGTTGACCAACTGGATTTCTGCACACCTGACACCGCTACTCACCCAGGTGATAACATTCCTTCAATTGGAAAATATTCGTTGAAGTATGAGAGCGTGGGGGTCGGCCTCATTAAGGATTCATCCCTTATGTGCGTCTTTCCTACTTCAAATCCCCCAAACCATGTTGCCACGGTGAACATGATCTCCTCGTAGATTTCATCTATCCCCAACTCCGTTGATCCATGGCTTGTACCTGATGAATCTGCCACACACCGGATTGTATAGTACCATAGGCCACTTATAATGTCCCCATTCCAATAATTTCATAGTAAGACAATCCCATCAATCCTACTAGTTTCCTAGGTTGGATGGGCACATGTGGAATGGTAATAAGGAAGCAAATAAATGATGTTTATACATTATAAGGGTTCAAGTATTTAATAAATATAGTGAATAAAGAAATTCAAGAGAAATCATAGGTGACAAATGGTTTTGGAGACATATGGAGGATGTGGGACCCACACTAGCTTGATTTTTCATAATACATGGTATCTCTCTTTTGCAAATTCGAATTAATGGGAATGTGAACACTCTTGGGTGAGTTGGTAAGTCATAACACATGTCATTGAGCATATTAGGTCGAATTGGGAAGGATTGGTAACCTCCATGGAAGATAAAGAGTCAAAGTGGAAGTTTGTGGACACTTGGGCTAGATTCCCTAGCCCCTATGACACCAATGATGGAGCATCTATGAAAAATATGACAAATTGCAGACCTGACCTCTGACATCTGACCACTATGACATGTCAGCCCCAAAAATAGGCTCAAGGAAGTCGAATTTGGGAGTTGGAGAAGCCAAAGAGACTCAAAATCGAATTTGGGGAGAAGATGGAAGGTTGGAACTAGGAGACAAGTGGCAAATGTGGAATAATTCCTAAATGGAAATCTATTGAATCTATTGAGAGGATTTCGACCCTTAGAAGGCTAATGTTGGTTATAAAATGTAGAAATGAAGTATGAGAATGGCTTTTGATGATTTGAGAAAAATTGCATTTGTGAAGAGAGAGCTAGTGGATGACTAGTTTCTTGCCTTAGCCAATTTCGAGGGTGAAAGATTCCCATCCAAGTTGGTGTTTGGAGAGGCCACTCAGGTCTTTCATGGTGCTTTAATGGAGTTTGTATTTGCAAGTATCAGCTACAGGAATTTTCATGGTTTGGTTTAGTGCAGCACTTTCTCTCCACCGTTTCCAGTTTTGAAGGCATATTCATGCTCCTTGAGGGAGGGCGTTTTTGGTGAGCACTTGTGCTTCTTGAGAGAGATTCTCATTATATATTTATGATTGTAATAGATTCATATCCTCTTTTATTCATATTCAGAAAGTCCCAGGTCGAAATACCCACTGGTTGTATGCAAAACTATTGATTAATGAGCAAACAATGTCCATTTCCCCAATGCATTGATGTATGACACTATAATGTTGATTATTTCGAATGGATGGATGATTATCTGATATATTTGTGATCAATATAATGCCATGGATGTCTTCTACAAGTTTCATGTATTGTACTTGAGCATTTGAAGCATTTTTACTCAGTTTAGTTGTATTGGGAGATGAAATAGTGCCATTTCCCCAAGGGTCGAATTGGGGGTTTTTTCTGTTGAATGTGAAAGAGTTATAACAGTATTAAAAATCAATGAATGGTGCATATGAGACCTCAATAACATACTTAACACATGATATACCTCTGTTCATAAATTTGTGGGAGTTTGGAGGCATTTGGAAGGCCATTTTCAGTGTTACCCGGGGGGGATTTGATGCACAAATTACTAGTCAAAATTACCTATATTGATCAGAATACAAATCAAGTTTGCAGCAGTATTTGGAGGTCCATAAAACATCCCTGAACCTGATATTCAAGTCTAAATACCATTAATACACTCATGCAGAAGATTTGGGAGCATTTGGGATGATTTGGAGGTCAAAACAGTTAAACTAGTCAAAGGTCGAAATTGGGGAAAAAGTTGAAAAATTGGCATTTTAATAAAATTTGAAAAAGGGATATTACAAGTGGTATCAGAGCATGTTCTTGGCACCTGATGGTCCTAACAAGAATTCAAAAGAATAATCCACCACCCTTTGAACCAGTAGTTGAAGAGGTTTTTGTTGAAGAAGAGGAGTCTTTTGCTGAAACCATGGGTAGAGAGGAGGATGACAAATTAAAACATAAGGAAGAACTTATTGCAACCTTAGATCCATGTTTCTCTAAACTTTCAGCAAACATGGATAGGATAGGTGATAAATTGTTGCGAGGATTTGAATTGTTGATTAGCCAGCTTCAAAGCAAAGGGATGATAGGAGATAATAGTGGTTCACACTCAGGGGAAAAGATGAAAGGGAATGAGCATATTTTCTCAAGTACAGGACCTCATAATAGACCTGATGAATTTCAAAGCACACAAAGGCATACTGCACCTAAATTTCTCACACCCAAAGAAGAGCCCAATCTTGAATTGGATTACAAGAAACTAGTAAATGATTGGAATGATTTGAATGAAGAGTGTAAAAGAGGTGTACCACTCAGTGACTACATTGATGCTATGCAAAAGATTAAAATGAATGGAGACAATAGGAGTCCATTCCATAACAAAGAATTGAATAGTGCTATTGGAAAAATGTCACTTCCTACTTTTGATGGTTCTTCTCAAAATTCTGCTAACACTTGGGTGCAAAAATTGGATGTATATTTTCAGCTAAATCCTATGTTGGAAGAGGATGCATTAAAAATGGCCATTTTGCATTTGGAAGGAGATGCCAATGAATGGTGGTTCTATGGTTTGAAAACCTTGGGTCATGATCAGGTTAAAACATATGGAGAATTTGTTGATAGGGTACTAGAGAGGTTTGAACAAAAAGATCCAGAATTGCCTTTCAAGGAATTAGCTCAATTGAAGCAAACTGGGACACCTACTGAATATATGTTGGAATTTCAAAAATTATCAGTCAAGGTGGCTGATGTATCTATGAGAAGGTTGGTATTGCTGTTCACTGAAGGTTTGGTTGAACCCTTAAAAGGTTTGTTCAAAGCCCACAAGCCAACTACATTAAAAGATGCAATGAGCTTGACTAGGGATCTCCAAAATGTGCTTCCTAGAACGAGATTTCCTCCCAAGCCTGACTTCAGAATTGAAAAGAAACCTTGGCAAAGAGATGCACCTGATAAGAATCCATGGCAAGAAGATGAATATGGAAAGGATAAGAAAGAGGAACTAAGCAGGGAAGAGCTCAGAAGGAAGAAATTGTGTTACTCATGCTTCCAACCATGGGTACCTGGACATAAATGTGCTAAAGGAAAGGCCCAATTCATTGAAGTATTTTGTGATGAGGGATATGAAGGGGGCATGGAGGAAGAAGGAAATAATTCAGCCCAAGAAGAAGGATATACTACAGCAGAAGAAGGGAAACCAGAGGTGAAGCATCCCTCTCCCACCAAAGTAACAATGGCAGTACTTTCAGCAGTACCTCGCTATCATACTATCCGATGCAAAGGTATGGTACAAGGACAAAGAACTTCAGTTTTGGTAGATGGAGGAGCCACCCATAACTTCATTGATGCAGAGATGGTGGAGAAAAGAAATATACCTATTGAACCATTTGATGGCTTCACAGTTGTCATTCCCGGTCACAACACAATGGAGTGCAAAACATGGATTCCCCAGCTGCAAGTCACCGTAGGTAACTATACTTTTGTTGATAGTTTTTATGTGGTTGATATTGCTGATACTAATGTTGTTTTGGGAGTGCAATGGTTGTATTCAATAGGAGAGCATACAGTAAATTATAAAATTCCTGAAATGAAATTCCAAGATTCAAAAGGAGTACTAAGGATTGTGAGAGGGCAACACACCTATCCGAATCAGGTAGTTTCTTCCCACAGCATGAAGCACCGGAATAGAAATATTATGGGAGACATTACTCATGGAAGGCCACCTGATAGAGGAGGGACAAGTTAGAAGCATGGTAAATTGAGATTGCTTGAGGGCAAGCAATCTTGGGTGGGGAGGACTGTAATGTCCCCATTCCAATAATTTCATAGTAAGACAATCCCATCAATCCTACTAGTTTCCTAGGTTGGATGGGCACATGTGGAATGGTAATAAGGAAGCAAATAAATGATGTTTATACATTATAAGGGTTCAAGTATTTAATAAATATATTGAATAAAGAAATTCAAGAGAAATCATAGGTGACAAATGGTTTTGGAGACATATGGAGGATGTGGGACCCACACTAGCTTGATTTTTCATAATACATGGTATCTCTCTTTTGCAAATTCGAATTAATGGGAATGTGAACACTCTTGGGTGAGTTGGTAAGTCATAACACATGTCATTGAGCATATTAGGTCGAATTGGGAAGGATTGGTAACCTCCATGGAATATAAAGAGTCAAAGTGGAAGTTTGTGGACACTTGGGCTAGATTCCCTAGCCCCTATGACACCAATGATGGAGCATCTATGACAAATATGACAAATTGCAGACCTGACCTCTGACATCTGACCACTATGACATGTCAGCCCCAAAAATAGGCTCAAGGAAGTCGAATTTGGGAGTTGGAGAAGCCAAAGAGACTCAAAATCGAATTTGGGGAGAAGATGGAAGGTTGGAACTAGGAGACAAGTGGCAAATGTGGAATAATTCCTAAATGGAAATCTATTGAATCTATTGAGAGGATTTCGACCCTTAGAAGGCTAATGTTGGTTATAAAATGTAGAAATGAAGTATGAGAATGGCTTTTGATGATTTGAGAAAAATTGCATTTGTGAAGAGAGAGCTAGTGGATGACTAGTTTCTTGCCTTAGCCAATTTCGAGGGTGAAAGATTCCCATCCAAGTTGGTGTTTGGAGAGGCCACTCAGGTATTTCATGGTGCTTTAATGGAGTTTTTATTTGCAGGTATCAGCTACAGGAAGTTTCATGGTTTGGTTTAGTGCAACACTTTCTCTCCACCGTTTCCAGTTTTGAAGGCATATTCATGCTCCTTGAGGGAGGGCGTTTTTGGTGAGCACTTGTGCTTCTTGAGAGAGCTTCTCATTATATATTTATGATTGCAATAGCTTCATATCCTCTGTTATTCATATTCAGAAAGTCTCAGGTCGAAATACCCACTGGTTGTATGCAAAACTATTGATTAATGAGCAAACAATGTCCATTTCCCCAATGCATTGATGTATGACACTATAATGTTGATTATTTCGAATGGATGGATGATTCTCTGATATATTTGTGATCAATATAATTCCATGGATTTCTTCTACAAGTTTCATGTACTGTACTTGAGCATTTGAAGCATTTTTACTCAGTTTAGTTGTATTGGGAGATGAAATAGTGCCATTTCCCCAAGGGTCGAATTGGGGGTTTTTGCTGTTGAATGTGAGAGAGTTATAACAGTATTAAAAATCAATTAATGGTGCATATGAGACCTCAATAACATACTTAACACATTATATACCTCTTTTCATAAATTTGTGGGAGTTTGGAGGCATTTGGAAGGCCATTTTCAGTGTTACCCGGGGGGGATTTGATGCACAAATTACTAGTCAAAATTACCTATATTGATCAGAATACAAATCAAGTTTGCAGCAGTATTTGGAGGTCCATAAAACATCCCTGAACCTGATATTCAATTCTAAATACCATTAATACACTCATACAGAAGATTTGGGAGCATTTGGTATGATTTGGAGGTCAAAACAGTTAAACTAGTCAAAGGTCGAAATTGGGGAAAAAGTTGAAAAATTGGCATTTTAATAAAATTTGAAAAAGGGATATTACACCACTTACCCATTACTTTCATATTAATAGTATCTTGTTCATTAATGCAACTTTTCTAAAATGCAAAATGTACATCCTAAATCTAGGAACATAAGTATGTGCATGACTGAACAACATCATTTAAGTAATAAGAAATGATAATTCAAATACTTTTGTTTGTTTAGTTGTTGGGTGGACTTCCTCTCAATCTTTTCTTTCTTGCTGGAACTATTGGAGTGTGCTCCCTCTTGATCTTTGCTTCCTGGATTACCTATCCTTGAACTTATATCCATCCTGGACCACTATGCATGCTTAATTGTGCACTAGTGTCATCATTGTGTTATCCTCAAGATCTCATACATAACCATACATATATTAGTATAAACTCGATACTATCAAAACATTATGATCCTAAATACTCTTAACATCTATGGTCATGATCATTTCACACACAGGTAATTTATCACAAGCATTAGTATTCAAGGTTTTAGGGAGGACTTCTATTACTCATGCATATTCTTATTTGACCATAGGAGTCTTTTAGTTTGTCATATCATCAATCAAAGTAAGAAACATAATATGCAAAAACCCTTGATTACTTAAACTTCTAAGTTCAAGAATAATCATTATCATTCATACAAAAGTATAAGATCCTAACACAAGGTAGGATTCTAACTTGATATAGGAAAAACATACCTGGATTTTCATGCTTGCTAGTTATGTCTAACATAGCCAAACAAAGTCTTCTTGTTCTCTTCAATGACCTGTGCTAGTAACCTGCATAACTCATAAGCTAACCATTGTAGAACCAAGTTATACATACCTCGTAAGTAGAGCTTCTATGTGATCCATGACTATGGATGAGTCTTTGTCTTCATTTTACCATGGTCATATGTTCTTGATCTAGAACTTGATTTGTCTTTCTTGATGTACCTTTCATGTTAGTGGACAATATCATCCTCATACAACACCACAGTGCATTAGTACAATCATAAGTGTCAAAACCCTAATCAATGAATATATTCTATCATTCACATGCATTCATACTTTTACTAGGGTGATAAGACAAGTCTAACATTAATCAAGATTGTACTAACCTAAATAATATGAAGAAAAACATATCATAAACTTAATCATGAACATATTTCAAAAAAATACATGTATCTCCTCAAGTCATACCTATCGACATTGCTTGTAGTCTTCTTGTGTAAGGCCTTAGCCTCATCTCCCTCTGGAACTGGAACTTCTTTACTTATGCAAGTTTCCAATTCATTCTCTTCTAGGATTAACCCAATCCACTTTGATTTGCTGAAAATGGATCCGGAGCTGGATTAGGGTTTGTCAGAGAAACCCTAAAAATTCAAATTTTGAATTTCAAACTTTTGATTGGATGAAAAGACGCGCCTTGCTGAGCTGATCATGGTATACTTCAATTTTGAAATCTCCAAAATTTTATCCCTCAAAATTGCCTTTGAAACTTCCGGATCTTCTGGACAGGATCTCGAACTAGGGTTTGATAAACCCCGGTCTTGTGCCCATCCAAAAGGTTCGATCTTGTGTTCTAAAATTTGATTTTTCTGAGGAGCTTCCAGCCGTGGTCATAGATTTAAAAAATTCCAACTTTTGCTGAAGCCCTAATTTTCCACCTTTCCGATCAAAATTCTGAACTAGGGTTTGATCAAGCCCAAAATTTCTACCCAACCAAAAAATTTGATCTTGGTCTCTAAATTTTGATTTTGATGAGGAGCATTCAGCCATGGAATCCGATTCCAAAATTTCCAATTTTCTCTGAATCCCTAAATTCCCACAGCAATGACAAGCCAAGAATGAAGGTGCTCAAAATCCAATTATGTTTTGACAAAAATATGCACCTTATTGTTTTTAGTGCATATCTAAAATTATGAATCCACAAGGTCTTAAACTTCATCCTGTGTTATCCTGACCTATCATCTTTCCAACCCCATAGGTCTAACCTCAATTGGATTCTTTGAGAGAGAGTTATGCCAAGTGTCGCAACGTGACCTGTTTATGTGATAAAACCAGAGAGATAACTTGTACGGCATTCGACGTGTCACTGGTTCAAATTCAGTATCTAAAACGTGCACCTGTGAAAGTATAGTCCTTTCCCTACCTTTCAAATTTTATGAAATTTCATTTGGAGCTTCCTAGCCCAAGTTGTGACCTTTTTTCCTAGGTCACCTGTTTATGACTGAGATCTGGAAGAGGCAGAAACCCTAGCTTGCACGGATCATAAATTACAAAGTATAATGAATCAGATTCTATGCTTTGGACACAAGGTACATGGGGATGTTATCCACAACCTGTAGAATTTTCAAAGCTTTAACCTTCGCCAAAATGTATTTATAGTGAAAGTACCACAATGACTGGTGTTTACTATATGAAGCCCTAGCTTCCAATTTTTCACAAGTGCAACAGGTCTCATAAATGCCATACCATGCCTTCCTTCAGGATAGCTCTGATACCATGTTAGATTTTCATTATTTAATTCAATATACCTAGGATCTTAACTGAACGAATAACATGTACATCATATCAAGCATAAGAGACAAGAGACAAGAGACACAAAACATTTCACTGGGGAAAACCAAGAAGGTGAAAAACCCCGCAACTTCCTCAGAGATAGAATAAGAATCAATACAAGGATCACAATGATCAAACCCAAGAGATAGATAAATTCAACAACATGCTCCTCCTCCAGTTGTGCGCACTCCTCCTCTCTCTCACTAATGCGAAGTGAATGAATAATAGAATGTGTAAAATGAGAGAGACACAGTCTCTATTTACACACTAACTTTCACTTTACCTTTACTCAACTAGGTCGGCCCCAATTTAACCACTTAACATAATGCTGAAAGGGATGATCCCACTAGGGTGGTCTAGTAACCCTTTAACCCACATGACTCATATAGGTCCGACCCCATTAAGGTGGTCTAATAACCCAACACGTATAAGTTAAAACACTTACAATATAACTTGTGACACTTGCAAGTACAACTGACGACACTTCCAATTGGAGGAATAATACATCTCCATTGGGGATACAATAAAGTACAAATGTAATACATACAATATACAAGTGAATATCTTTCAAAGTTAAAAATACATCAACATCTACGTCAGTCATGTCGATCGCATGTTGGAGAGCCATTGGTTCTCCTGAGTTGAACCGTTCTCCTAACACTTTGAGAGCCTTCAACGGACGTGGCTTTCAACCTCATGGTCTGTTACAAGCTTTACCAGTCGAGCTGGGGGGAAAGAATGCAACCCTTAACATGGAAGTGGTCACTTTCCCATTGGATTCTAACATTCTACTTGGTCGTAATTGGTTTTACGCCATGACTGCAGTCGCATCATCAGTATTTCGCATAGTACAATTCCCCCATTAAGGTTGAATTGTTACTGTCAACCAACTGGATTTCTGCACACCTGTTAACACCCAAAAAGTGTTCACTACCTCATCTACCACATTATATGGCTCATTTGTCCATTTTCCTACCATATTTCCCTTAAAATCCCAAAAAATCCCTCTAAAAAGCCTCCAAAAGGCCTAAAATGCCTCCAAAAGGCCACAAAACCCTCAAAATAGCCTAAAAAAGGCTAAAAAACCCCCTTTTTCCTCTAAAAATAGCAAAAACCCCTAAAAAGGGAAGAAAAAATATAAAATAATGAGGAAAAGGAGGAAAAAACCCTATACAGCTGCCCTAAACCATGTGTTTCCTAAAACCATGGGCCAGCACTCCACCACCAAAAAACTATAAATAGGTGATGGAGATCCATTATTCCATATCCACAATCACAAGCACCCTTACTCTGCCAAAATCTCTCTCGAAACCCTAGTTCACCATTGAACTACTTTCACCTTGAGAGCCATTTTTGGCCCATTCCCACCATTGGAGAAGGAGAAGGAGCATATTGAAGCTTGGAGCATCCTCTCGGACATTGCAAAGGGCATCATCAAACCTTCACATTGAAGGTAATATCAATACAAAAAAGCCATTCTTTAAATTTGATGTTTATGTTTCATGCATGTTTTAGAAGTAATTTAATTTTTGTTTTAACTTAATTATTTACATTTACTGAACTGCTACTAAGGAGTCCATTCTCCTTAGTAGGTGCTCATTTGCACAAGCTAGGGGTAAAACCCTAGCTACAGTTTTGGCGACTCCCCTAGATTTTGAATTTCTGGTTTCGTTTTTAATTTTTTCTTTTCGGCTGTCCCTTTCGGCCGTCGCATACCGCGTCTTTTCTCTCTGCAGTCGCGTCCCGACCGCGCCTTTCAGGCCTTTACCTATGATCCGACCGCGGCTCTCATACTGCTTCCGACGCCCTGCCGGCGGATTCAAGTCTGTTACCTGCGATCCGACCGTGGCTAATCAGCCTGTTTGCCGCGATCTGACTGCGCCTGTCGGCCATTTTCCCGCGTCCCGACTGCGGCTATCTGCCTCTTTCGGGCGTCCCGACTGCGTCTGTTATCCTTTTTGCCGCGACCCGACTGCATCTTTTTCCCTATTTTCTGCGTCCCGACTGCGTCTGTTGGCCCGAAAGCCGCGACCTGACCGCCACTGTTTCCCTCAAACCCGCGGTTTGCCTGTTCTGTTTCGCCACAGACCCGCGGTCTGATTTCTGCATTTTTCCTGTTTTGAGCCCAGCCCCTTTTGCTGCAATATTTTCTGCATCTGAACAGCCCCCTGTCTTACCTGCAGATCACTTCCTTACAGCCTTTCTGCAACATAATTTCTGTTCCCTTTACAGAATCTTTTTAAAATTTCAGTATTTTTAATTCAGAAAATTTTGCAAGTTAAAAGTTTCAATTTCAACATTATTGATAGTTAGAAGTTGCCCCCCTTGTGGCACTTCTATTTTGGGTTCATAACCTCACGAGCACACACTCTGTCACATAAATCAAGTGATCCTTAAAAAGTACCTAACTGAACCAACATTCTAACCCCACTTGGGGAACACAAAAGAATCATTGTAGTTAGGTAGGATCGGGGGCATAGGCTTCCAATAACACCCCTCAGCTACTTTCACTTGAGACATAGTTGTTGTCCAAATAGGGAACCAAAATCCCCTAGTACTTTTTGGCACGGTCACGACCAGTTTATCAGAGGGCCTCTCCCTTAGGAGGGTTGAAGTCGGGAGACTGGTTCCGGAGGCTTGAGTGGAATACCGCACTCCATTCAGTAACCGAAGGGCTACCTTTCGCGGTTCACGGGATATCCCTGTATAGGGGTATTGCGGTCAACGAACTAAACGGAAGATTCACCTTTCTGGACGTGTCATGAACGGGGTATCTTAGTTGCCATTCTTCTAGGATTGACTACCCGGTGTCCCTCCCGGTAGGGGGATATCATAGCCACTTGGCTTTCCTACTCATATTGTCTGACTTGGATTTCATTACCTTGCAGAGGATATGTTTAGTTGAGTTAGAATACTTTTAGTTAGGTGTTTGCATGCTCCTTTACCTCCCTTTGGTCTAGTGAGTCCACCATTTTTTCTTTTTAGTAAACCTGCTGCTTGTTGGTATTCTGACCATCTTTGTTGACACTCCACCTATTGTAGCACAGCTGTTGCAGTGGGTGTTTTGAGTTGGTTGTTGGCCTGAGTGCCTTGTTTTTTAGCTCTCCTTCTGCACACTCAGTTGCATTAGGCCTTTTTGAGCTGTTTTTATACTCACCTCAACCCACAGAGATTTGACACCATCCGTCACCATTGAGTCCCTGAGACATTCTCGGTGCCTCAGGGGCGAGCCCCCACAGCACGGTTCTCTTGACACCACACGTCATAGATTCCGATCATTATCCGTTGATACCACTCATCACAGATCTAGAGCCTTGTCACTTGACTCCACTCGTCAGCGACGTAGGACTCCGTCACCAGATAGTGACGCCCCTTACTTTACCTCCGATTCTAACGAAGAGTCTGAGAACCCTATTTACACTGCCCCTACTAGCCCCATGGCTGGCATGACTTCCACTCCGTTTGTGATAGGGACTATTGGTGGCACATCCATCATTACACCCGTTACTACACCTGTTTTGGGTATGCCCTCCATGGGACCCTCATCTATTGTTCCCCTCACAGTACCTATTCCCGCAGTGGGAATACCTATCCCCACTACATCAGTGGCTCACACTACCCATGGTGGTGCTGGACCATCCTCCACCACCTTAGTTCCCCCACTTGGGGGCACCATCCCAAATCCTGTCCCTCCACTTGGGGGCATTTGCCCCAACTTGGTCCAACCCACTACTGTGTCACATCCTTCTTCCAGTTTGTCGTTCATGGCTAGCCTCAACCTACCTGACCTGGCCAGATTGACCAACGACCCTATTCGACACGACCCTACGTGGCCTCATATGCCCACCAAGCTCCCCTCTGACATCCCTAAGTTCGAGGGCAAGGCCGGTGAGGACCCACAAAACCATATCATGTCTTTCCACCTATGGTGTTCCTCTAACTCCATAGTGGATGACTCTGTTCGCCTCCGTCTCTTACAGCGCACCTTCACTGGCTCTGCAGCCAAATGGTATATCGAGCAACCTCATGGGACCCATGCCACCTTTGCTTCCCTTGCCTCGACATTCCTGTAGTTCTTCCAGTTGCCTGTCCGCTATGACGCGGGCGTTGAGATCCTTCTATCTTGTAGACAAAACACGGCTACCCATATCACGGACCACATCCATGAGTGGCGTCGACGCTGTAGCTTATGCAAGATCAAACTAGACGACTGTATCTTCCTAGATTGGTTCCTCAAGTCCCTTCTTCCTGTTATTGCTAAGGATGTAGCTTCAGAAAGACCCCAGTCTGAAGAAGAGGCCATCCTTAAGGCACAGCAGTTCGACCTCATTTACGCCCAGTCGGGTTACCTTTATACCATTATACCTGACGCCCCTCGCGGCGAGTCCTCCCATCACAATGCGCCGAGGGCATCCCACGCCGCAGACGGCATCATCGGTCGTGTTTCTTCGCATCCTCAACCATTTTCTATTGCACGTCCTACCTCTGGCCCCGACCTTTCGCGGGCTACCTCATAGTCTGGAGCAACCAACTCGTATGCTCCCATGACACATCACCATGGACCCTCATGTCCACCTCAGTGCTTCGGTTATGCGACTCCTGCTTATGCTCCCCCAGTCGCACCTCAGCCTTACTACCATCAGCAGGCTGCCCCAGCTCCTGCGCCTTCACAAGCCCAACCTGCTTATTATCCGCCACAGGCAGCCCCTGCGGCACACCCACAACCCGCTCCGCAGCCATATCAGCAACCCCCTCAGGTTGCTGCACCTGCTCAGCCTCAACCTGCATATCATCCACCGCAGCCTGCTCCAGCACCTGCGCAACCTCAAAATCCACCTGCTGCCCAAGGGCAAGTTTACGCCCAACAAAACCCGCAGCAAAACCAGAACAACCAACGTAACCAGGGCCAACAGAACCACGGCAAGGGCCGTAATCGGGGGAACAACCAACCCACAGACCAAGCTGGTCAACCGGCGAATCCCCCCGACAACAACAATGCAGCCCCCGCTAATCAAAACCCTGATCGCCCGCCCAAGCAGGCTAAAAACCCCAATTTGCGAACGAACCACCCTTGTTCTATTTGCGGGGTCTATGGCCACTACACACATACTTGCCCACATTTAGAGCGAGCTCGGCAGCTCTGGGTTGACGATGCCCATCGCCAAGGGCATGCGGCTCCTCAAGCACCGCCCAACCCCCCACAACCTCAGCAGCAACCTTTGGTGCTGCAAAACCCCTTACCAACCCAAGGCGTGGTGAACACTCAGCCGTTGGCCCCTCAAGCTAACACGCAACCCCAACAACAACAGATCACATATGTCGCTCCTGATCAACCCATGTTTGACCCAAGTACCCATCACTTGTTGATGATGTCTTCCAAGGATGTCAACCTACAGACCCGTCGGAACCAATATGGCTCCACCTCTGAAGCCCTTCCCACTGATAAAACCGCTAACGCTCATCCCACTGATCAAGCGTTACGTATCCCTCCCCCGCCGGTCGATGGCGCTCCCAAAGCAGCTCGTTTCCCACTTCGCCGTATCAACAACAACCCCAATGCGCGTGCTGCGTCAAACTACAACATTGTAGACGACCTAGCCCAATCTCCCGCAGCCATGTCTGCATTAGAAGTCTTGAAGAACTGCCCTTCCCAGCGCAAGACTTTACTCTCCGCCATTGGGGGGATTGACCCAAATGATTCGAATTTTATGGCATTTGATTTGGACCAGTCCGAACCACGCCTGCCTTCCACCTTAGCATTCCAAGTTTCTGTTTCTGTTCAGAATCTTGTCATCCATCGATGCATCATCGATGAGGGTGCCTCCACATGCGTTATGTCTACATTCGTATGGCAGAAGTTGGCATCCCCTACACTCCAGCAGTCAACCACTGCGTTACGCGCCTACGACGGACGTTCGGCTCAGCCCCAAGGTCTCCTAGCCAATGTCCCTGTCCAGTTAGGTGGTAAAACCGTCCTCATCGATATCGAGGTCATCAATGCCCAGCTTGATTACAACCTCTTACTCGGTCGTAGCTACATGTATGCTATGCGGGCGGTCGCTTCCTCGGTCTTTCGTACCATGATGTTCCCCCATGATGGACGCGTGGTCAAGATTGACCAACTTACTTACTATGATCCCAGTGCTCCCGCGGCACCTGAAAATGTTCTCCCCATGGTTGAACAACCTGTTTCTCGTGCCACCACCTCGTTTATTTCCTCTACGGGGCCTGGAATCTACTCAGACGCGCCGATGACTTCCACCTTCCAATCTATTCCGCCTCCCTCGGCCCCCACGGACGTGTCTGACTTATGTACCTTGTCCCACGACAACCAACCACCTAACAATCAACCACCCTTGTTTCCTAAACCACCATTGGTACCTAGCCACATTGGTGTTACACCTATCCATACGATCCCCTTCCTAGTTCCTCCATCGGGAGTAGTAAGCGCCCCGGTCATGGCTACCCTTAGCCTCCCTGGGTTGACTTTGGGATTACCCGTATGGTATCTTTCACCTCCCGTTTGCCCGCCGACACCAGACGTCGTCCTCCAACCGGTGCAACCCATGGCTACTACCACTCAGCCACCTCCCGGTGTCTCTACCCCTTCGTCCTCCATGACTCCTCCTCCTACTCCCAAACCCACTGGGGGCAGAGGTCCACAACCTTACACTGTTGTACTACCTCCTAAGACAGTCAAAAACCCTCCAGTATTTCGTGCTCCTCCCAAATGCTCGCTGTGTGACGAGTTGGGCCATGCAACCCACCAATGCCCACAGTTACCAGCATTACAGAAGCACATGCAAATGCTCGATGATGACCCCAACATCCCAACTGTCGAACTTAACCCCACTCCCAAGCCTAAAGATAAGTCCCTACGTACCAACCACTCCTGCGCCATATGCGGTATTTACGGGCATTATTCACATCATTGTCCCGATCTCCCGGATTACAGAGCAGCTCTCTATGAGATGAACAATCTAGATCTTGAGATGGCACCAACCACCATTGAGGAGATCCACCCCCCGGTTTCTCCCCCTTCTGGAGAGGTTAATATCATCTATATGATCTCTTCAACCACTACCCCCTCGTCAACCGAGTTGACGACGCAAACTTTCCATACCGATGAGGAGATTCTTGAGGCTCTGACTGCCCCGGATTATCCCTAGGATGATATGCATCATCGTTCCTACTTCATCCCAGAAGCGTCTTCCTCTAGCTCCGCTACCCAATACGCGGTTGAATCCAAAGACTTCCTCCCCACCAAGTTCGACTGGTTCAAGGACCCTATTCCTGCTCTTGATGCCTTCGAGGAAGGTAACATGGCCAACATCTCACCTGCCATCCAAGTTGATATCGCTGCCCCAGGACGTGCCCCTGAACTCATTACTTTAGGAGCATTCTGCAGTAAACAAGAGATTGAGGACTACATAAACCTTTTCAGAGAATTCCGTGATGTCTTTGCCTGGTCCTATACCGAAATGCCTGGTCTTGACCCTGCCATTATAGAGCACCACATTGACACATGGCCTGATGTACCCCCCGTTCGTTAGAAACAGCGCCCCATTCATCCCTCAAAGCTCCCAGCTGTCAAGGCCGAGATTGAGAAACTGCGCAAGGCAGGGTTCATTTATCCTATTGCCTATACCACTTGGGTTTCAAACCCCGTTCCCGTTAACAAAAAACAAGGCACCATTCGAGTATGCACTGACTTCCGTGACTTAAACCGTGCTTGTCCCAAGGACAACTTCCCCACGCCGTTTATCGATCAGCTCATAGATGCATGTGTGGGACATGAGGTCCTCTCCTTCATGGATGGTTTTTCCGGATATAATCAGATTCAAATCCGTAAGGAAGACCAGTACAAAACTGCCTTTACTACCCCATGGGGCACCTTTGCCTATCGCGTCATGCCTTTTGGCCTCAAAAATGCTGGTGCCACTTTCCAGCGGGCCATGACCTATTGCTTTCACGACTTGGTCCATATCCTGTTAGTCTACCTTGATGACCTCACAGCTCATTCCCGGAAATGATCAGACCACCTTAACGACCTTCGGCAAGTTTTTCTGCGTTGTCGCAAATACCAAATCCACTTGAACCCACACAAGTGTGTCTTTTGCGTTCCGGCAGGCCGATTGTTGGGTTTCATTGTTTCCCAGAAAGGAATTACTGTTGACCCTCTAAAAGTCCAAGCTATCTTAGACCTTCCCCCTCCTCGCACGCTCCGGCAGCTCCAAAGTCTGCAGGGGCGATCCAACTTCCTTCGGCGCTTCGTTCCTGATTACGCCAACACCGTTCACGGTTTCTTGCGCCTGCTCCGTACCCACATACCCTTCGTCTGGGATGAGCAAGCAGAAGTTGCATTCGAAGCTCTCAAGAAGGCTCTCACACAAGCTCCTCTGATTTCCCCTCCGGATTTCACCCAAGACTTCATCCTTTACGTGTCGGCATCCGAGCATGCCGTATCTGGAGTCTTGGTTCAAGAAGACGCTTCTCACCAGGAGCACGTCATTTACTACGTCAGCCAGACCCTGTCTGGTCCACCCCTACGTTACCCATATGAGGAGAGACTTGCCCTCGCAGTGGTCTTTTCCATCCAAAAATTGCGACACTATATCTTAATGAGTCATACTACCGTCGTCGCCGACTCTAACCCCATGGTATATCTTCTAAACCGGCGGCTACTGCAAGGTCGCATTGCTAAATGGGTCATTATCCTCCAGGAATATGACCTTACCTTCAAAACACCTAAGAGCACTAAAGCCCTCACGCTTGCCCAGCTCATTACTGATCTCCCTTCCCTTCTCTCAGCCAAACCAATCTCTGATGAGTTACCCGACAATCACCTGTTCACTATCTCGTCCGATGACCCATGGTACGGTGATATCTTGTTATACCTGCGCACGCAGAAGTTCAGACCCAAAGTTACCCGTAATGGACGCCGTCGCATCCGTCACCAGGCCTCTCGATATCTCCTCTTAGGCGATGTCCTTTATCGGCGCGGAGTTGACACAATTCTTTGTCGTTGCCTTACACACGAGGAAGCTGAACACGTCCTTAATGACTGTCATAGCGGTGCCTGCGGAGGCCATTTCTCAGGGATGGCCACTTCCCAAAAGGTCGTCCGGGCCGGATACTTCTGGCCCACACTTTTCACCGACTGCATCACTGCGGTCAAACACTCCCATAACTGCCAACTTTTTGCCCCCAAGGCTCGGACACCTCCTGCTCCGTTACACCCAGTCGTCGCCGTTGGTCCCTTTTGTAAGTGGGCCATAGACTTCATGGAATGTAGACCCCAGTCTGCCAACGGCCACAAATATATTATTGTCGCTGTTGATTACTTCACCAAATGGGCGGAAGCCATGCCTACCTTCAATTGTACCGCCGACACTGCTGCCTGCTTCTTTTTCAACCATGTCATCGCTCGATTCGGGGTTCCTAAGCAGTTAGTCTCTGACCACGGTTCACACTTCGAAGACACCGTCTGGCGTGAGTTATCCACCCTCCTTAAGTACGAGCACCAATTTTCCTCTGCTTACTACCCCCAAGGGAACGGCCAAGTAGAGGCCATCAATAAAATCCTAAAAACTATCCTCCAACGAACGGTTGACAAGCATAAGTCCAATTGGCATCACATGTTGTTCCCTGCCTTGTGGGCTTACCGCACCTCCACTAAGACCGCCACTGGTTTTACACCATTTCATCTAGTTCACGGTGTAGAGTCTGTCCTCCCCATCGAGTGTCAGATTCCTGCCTTACAGATCGTCGTTGAGCTTCTCCCTGACACCTCCCCCCTTGAGCAGCATTTGCTGCAACTCGAACAAGCCGATGAAGACCGTCGGGCCACTCTCCAGAACATCGAAGCTGCCAAAAACCGCTCCAAATCCGGTTATGATAAACATGTTCACCCTCGAACTTTCTATGAAGGGGACCTCGTCCTCGCCTATGACCAAGCCCACGACAAAACCGGTAAAGGGAAGTTTGAATCCATGTGGCAAGGCCCTTATATTGTGCAAACCTGCCTCGGCAAGGGGGCATACATCTTAGCTGACTCCGAAGGCCGTCCTTTGCGCAACCCACGTAATGGGTTGTATCTCAAGCGTTTTTACCCATAAAAGAAACCCGCGGCCTCATTGGTCTGCGTTGTACAGTGTATGTTCTTTTTGTTTTTTGTCTTTCCAAACCGTTTCCACCACTGGAATCAGCACGACGAGACCGTCATGATGGTCACCTCGTTGCATTATTTCTGTTCCGTCATTTTTTGCCCATTTTTCAGACGCCACTAGTCGCCTCGGTTTGCGTGCCACATCGGCCGTTATCCATTTTTCACATGTTTTATATCATCGAATTCATTTTTCCGAGCTGGTGATGATGCTTGAGATCATTTTTCGCTCTCACCTCCAGATTTTTTGGGCATTTTTCCAAAATGCCCCCGTCACCTCGGTTTGCGTGCCACATCGGCCGTTACCCGTTTTTGACATCCTTTATATTGCCGGATTCATTTTTCCGAGCTCGTGATGATGCTTGAGATCATTTCTCGCTCTCACTTGGTACAATTTCAACATTGTGTCCCGACACCTTGCTGCCTCGGTTTGCGTGCCACATCGGCCGCTATCGGATTGTTCCACATTTATACATGAGCCATTCACTCCTGTCATACTGCAAATGTTTCATTATTTTGCCACCATTTCATCTACCCCGCAAGGAGTCCCACCAGTGTTCCCCACTACCCTCGCTCTTGATCATCATTACTGATCCTTGATTGAACACTTCCTCCTTGCCCGGCCATTCCTTTTGTTCGGTATAATTTTATCCCTTTTTCGGGACGGACAACTCCTTTACGAAAAAGGCACTTAGGGAGTTTCCGTTAAGCTCTTTTCTGACTCCTAAAAGAATGAAAAGATCGCCGAGCAATCTTGCTTCCTTTCATGCTCGTTAAAGTACCTGAAAGGGCGTCTATCTGGTATAAGTTTAACCCTTTTCCGGACCTGGTAGACTAATTACGAAAAAGGAATACTCTAGTCACACCGGCTAGAAGAGTTCTTCATTGCATCCTTTTATGCTTCTTTGGGCCTTGGAGACTAAATCTACGAAAAAGAAACCCCCTGGAGTCTTCTTACTTGCTTTCAGACTCTCTAAAATTGAAAGCAACCACGAGCATACACTGTCCTGGGCTCGTTAAATCCACACGACAGTACCATTCCATCACTTCAGAGTCTTCTTATCGCTTTCAGACTCCTTAAAATTGAAAGCCACCACGAGCATGAACTGTCCTGGGCTCGTAAAATCCACACGACAGTATCATTTTACACACACTTCTTCTAGTTCATTAACCCATGAAGAAGTCTCCTACCGTGCCTCCTGGCACTATGATCGATCATCTCGGCAGCACCCCCAATCAGGTCGCCTTTGTTCAGAGTATTCTGCAGTCTCCTGCCATTTTATACCAGCTTGAGTCTCCCTCAGCCCAGTTACCCTCCCAGATCCATTACAGCTATGATCCCTTTCCCCTCAGTCAGTTTCATATGCTGCCAGATCATTCCCATTATCATACTCTGAACCAAGGAAGTTTGAGTCCACCCACTCTACTTGCCCAGTTGTCACCCCCAGTTTGTCAGTCCTGCCCCCAGTACTATCACATTTCGGTTCTTCACCTCGCGCTTCTGTCAAGGAAACATCATTGCCTTGATAGTTGCAGGTCTCCCTCTGTCGACGACAGCCCCTCTATTCCAGAGGATAGGCCCAGAGGTCCCTATGCCTTGGACTTATCACCATCTGTGGTAAGTGCCTACGGACCATTCTGAGAGGAGTCATCATTGCCTCTCCGCGTGGTTGTTCCTCACATGCTCGACTTCAGCACCTTGATCGCATCGTTGAGGATCGCGTAGGATTATATCCCATCAGTTTTTAGTCGAAGAACCCGGATTTCCCCTGACTCTAGCACATTGGTGAGTCACTTCGAAACGACCAGTTATATGTTCCTGTGGATGTCCGGGCTGCATTGGCGTTTGTATTCGGAAGCCATCCAGCTATATGCTTCCTTGAGTACCCAGATCAGTTCCAGTTCAGTGTACCATTGCGAGTGTACCCCTTGTCACTCTGATCCAGCAGCTCATTAGTTCCTTTGGTACCACATTCAGTAGCACTGTTGATTATTCCAGTGTATCAGCTCTTCAGCACAGACATGGTCAGCCCAGTAGTATGTCCCAGATTTGTGTCCCCTCTGGACCCTTATGATGTACACAGTGGTTCTCTATGTATCTTTCAGGTCCCTCTTTTCGGGCCTCACAGTTTTTTATGTATCTTGATACGAGCATGGGTATGCCCGCCTCCTCCATATATTGATATTATTCCTCATTCAGTATTTGAGGTCATGTATATTTCAGGTCCCCATTTTTGGACCCCATTGTTATTGTTATGTTATATCCTGATACGAGCATGGGAATGCCCGCCTCGTCCATATGATCAGATGATTCCTCATCCATTATTGAGGTTATGTACTTTTAGTTCTTGCAGTTGTTCGGGATCGTTGTTCCGGGATTCAGTTTGTTTCTTCTCTTCTCTCCACTCCCCAGGAAAACCATTCATGACTTATGATGTCCATCGGCCATACGATGAGCTCCTGCCCTCGCACATCAGGGGGCAATCTGTTAACACCCAAAAAGTGTTCACTACCTCATCTACCACATTATATGGCTCATTTGTCCATTTTCCTACCATATTTCCCTTAAAATCCCAAAAAATCCCTCTAAAAAGCCTCCAAAAGGCCTAAAATGCCTCCAAAAGGCCACAAAACCCTCAAAATAGCCTAAAAAAGGCTAAAAAACCCCCTTTTTCCTCTAAAAATAGCAAAAACCCCTAAAAAGGGAAGAAAAAATATAAAATAATGAGGAAAAGGAGGAAAAAACCCTATACAGCTGCCCTAAACCATGTGTTTCCTAAAACCATGGGCCAGCACTCCACCACCAAAAAACCATAAATAGGTGATGGAGATCCATTATTCCATATCCACAATCACAAGCACCCTTACTCTGCCAAAATCTCTCTCGAAACCCTAGTTCACCATTGAACTACTTTCACCTTGAGAGCCATTTTTGGCCCATTCCCACCATTGGAGAAGGAGAAGGAGCATATTGAAGCTTGGAGCATCCTCTTGGACATTGCAAAGGGCTTCATCAAACCTTCACATTGAAGGTAATATCAATACAAAAAAGCCTTTCTTTAAATTTGATGTTTATGTTTCATGCATGTTTTAGAAGTAATTTAATTTCTGTTTTAACTTAATTATTTACATTTACTGAACTGCTACTAAGGAGTCCATTCTCCTTAGTAGGTGCTCATTTGCACAAGCTAGGGGTAAAACCCTAGCTACAACACCTGACACTGCTACTCACCCAGGCGATAACGTTCCTTCAATTGGACAATATTCACACAAGTATGAGAGTGTGGGGGTCGACCTCATTAAGGATTCATCCCTTATGGGCGTCTTTCCTACTTTGGATCCCCAAACCATCTTGCCACGATGAACATGATCTCCTCGTAGATTTCATCTATCCCCAACTCTGTTGATCCATGGATTGTACCTGATGAAGCCACCAAACACCTGATTGGAAACACTATGCCTCCCTCACCCGTTGACCTCATGTACGAGGCTATCCAATCAGCGCCGGAGGACCACTTAGCTGTGGCCTCCACCTCCTATTCTCTACAATGGACATCATCCGATCCTCTGCTACGGATGTTTCATTCTAACGAGTCCATTATGGAAATCATGAGTGCATATGATCCTTCGTGGGAAGACCTCCATCATCGTTCGTCTTTCCTTCCCTTTTTGGACACTGTGGAGAATAGCATTCACATCATCTTCACACCAGACGTCTACTCTATCTTTCAGTCCTCGATACTCGCGTGTCAAACGGACTCTGAAGGAAACTTAGCCAACATTGAGGCTACCGCTTTGATAGAAATTTCGGTTACTCCTTGTGTAGTGGAACACATTCAGTTAGGCCATAAGTGTTCCCCTAAAGAAGTCATCGCTGCCACGGCCTTATTCAAGCAATTTCGAGACATGTTCGCTTGGACCTACGAGGAGATTCCTGGGATAGACCCCTCCATTGTTTTACATGAAATTAAAACCTATCCCAACGTCAAAACTGTCCACCAAAAGTTGTGATCGGTACACCCTTGGAAGACTGCGATAATCAAGGCAGAGATTGAGAAACTCTTGAAGGCCAGTTTCATTTACCCTATCTCGTTGACTGAGTGGGTCTCAAATGTCGTCCCTATTAATAAAAAGCAGGGGACCATCCATGTCTATGTTGATTATCAGGATCTCAACAAAGCTTGTCCCAAGGACAACTACCTGACTCCCTTCATCGACCAGATTGTTGACAATTGTGCTGGAAGTTTCATTGTTTCATTCATGGATGGATTTTATAGATACAACCAAATTGAGATCCATCCCACCGACCAACACAATACTGCATTAATCTATCCTTGGGGAACGTTTACGTATCGTAAACTTCCATTTGGTCTTAAAAACACTGGTGCCACATTCCAGCGGGCCATGTCGTATGCCTTCCATGATGTGAAGGATTTTGTGGAACTCTACTTGGATGATCTCCCTGCCCACTCAAAGCAGCGCGAGTTCCACTTAGATCATTTGATGATTGTTTTCCTCAAATGTAGGTGGTACAATATCCGTCTGAATCCTCATAAGAGTATTTTTTGTGTCGAGTCCCGATGCCTCTTAGGATTTATCGTCTCGAAAGATGGGATCTGTATTGTTCCCTCGAAGGTGGAATCCATCGTCGCTCTTCCATCTCCAACCAACATTATGGAACTTTCGAGTCTGCAAGGAAGAGCAACTTATTTATGGCGCTTCATTTGTAATTTCGTGCAAAAGACTGTTAATACCAAAAAAGTTTTCACTACCTCATCTACCCCATTGCATGACTCATTTGTCCATATTTCCTACCAAAAAAGCCTCCAAAAGGACACAAAACCATTAAAAAAGCCTCCAAAAGGCCAAAAAATCCCTTTTCCCCCCAAAATAATCCAAAATTCCTCCAAAATAGCAAAAACCCTCTAAAAAAGGGAATAAAAAATATTAAAAAAGAGGAAAAAGAGGGAAAAAGGAGGAAAAAACCCAATACAACTGACCTAAACCATATGGTTCCCAAAACCATGGGTTAGCACTCCACCACTAAAAACCTATAAATAGGTGATGGAGGCCCCTCATTTCATATCCACAGTCAAATACACCCTTACTCTACCAAAATCACTCTTGAAACCCTAGCTCACCCTTGAGCTACTTTCACCTTTGAGTGCCCCTTTGGCCCATTTCCAACCCTTTGGAGAAAGAGAAAGGAGCAAAGCTGGAAGCTTGGAAGCAACCCTCCTGGACTGTTGCAAGAGCTTCACCAACCTTCACATTGGAGGTATAATTAATACAAAAACCCTTTTTATTATCTTGTCTTTGTTGTTTTATGCACATGTTTAGAATAATTACCATTTTACTGTATTGTCTTTCATTTACTATTTTTCTGAACTGCTACTAAGGAGTCCCTTCTCCTTAGTAGGTGCTCATTTGCACAAGCTAGGGTGAAAACCCTAGCTACAGTTTTGGCGACTCCCCTTGTGTTCCTTTGAATTTCTGGTTATAGTTTTAAAGTTTTAAACGTTTTTAGTTTTCTGCAATATTTTTCTGTTTTTTCCCTTCGACTGCCGTAAACCGCATCTTTTACCCCTCGCAGTTTTGTTCTGACCACGTCTTTCAGGCATTTACCTGCAATCCAACCACGGCTCTCAGATTGTTTCCGACGACCTACCGGTGGTTTCCAGTTTTTTACCTGCGATCCGACCGCGAATATTAGCTTGTTTCGTGCGGTCCGACAATGACTGTTAACCCTTTTTCCCGCGGCCCGCTTGCAGCTTTCAGCCATTTTTCTGCAACCCACCTACATCTTTTGGCCATTTTCTAGCGTCCCGCTTGTGGCTTTCAGCCATTTTTCTGCAACCCGCCGGCTTCTTTCGGCCTTTTTCCTACGTCCCGCTTGAGGCTTTCAGCCATTTTTCTGCAACCCGTCGGCGTCTTTTGGCCATTTTCCCGCGTCCCGCTTGCGGCTTTCAGTCATTTTCCAGCAACCCGCCTGTGACTTTCGACCTATTTCCTGCGCTTCGATTGCGTCTTTCAGCCAAAATCCCGCAACGTGTCCACGACTGTTGAGCTGTTTCCCATGGTCCGACTTCCCAGATTTGCCCCAGACCCGTGGTCTGTTTTCTGCACTTTTTTCACTATTTTGAACCCAGCACTTTGCTGCAGTATTTTCTACACTTGCACAGCTATCTATCCTACCTGCAGCCATACTTCCCTACAGCCTTTTCTGCAGTATTATTTCTGTTCCATTTACAGAATATTTTTTAAATTTCAGCATTTTAATTGAAAAAGTGAAAATTTTGCATTTCAAAGTTTAAATTCTGTATTGTTTATTTTAGTTAGAAAGTTGCCCACCCCGTGGCACTTTTACTTGGGTTCATCATCTCACACGCACACACTCTGTCACCTAATTCAAGTGAGCCCTAAAATACTACTTCACACAACCAACATTCTAACCCCACTTGGGGAACACATAAGAATTTTTGTAGTTAGGTAGGATTGGGGGGATAGGCATCCAAATAACACCCCTCGGTTGCGTACACTTGAGACATAACTGTTGTCCATTAGGGAACCAAAATCCCCTAGTATGTTTTGGCACGGTCACAACCAGTTTATCAGAGGGCCTCTCCCCTAGGAGGGTTGAAGTTGCCAGACTAGTTCCAAAGGCCTGAGTGGAATACCGCAATCCATTCAGTAACTGAAGGCTACCTTTCGCAGTTCTCGGGGTATCACCCGTATGGGGATACCACGAAGATAGAACCAAATGGCAGATTCACCTTTTCTGGACATGTCATGAACGGGGTATCTTAGTTTCCTTTCTTCTAGGAATGACTACCCGGTGTCCCTCCCGGTAGGGGGATATCTTTACCCACTTGTCTCTACTATCCATATTGTCTAACTTAGATTTCATCACCTTGCAGAGGATGTGTCTAGTTGAGTCAGAATACTATTTAGCTAGGTGTTTGCATGCTCCCTTACCTCCTTTTGGTCTAGCGAGTCCACTATTTTTATTTTCTAGGAAACCTGCTGCTTGTTGTTATTCTGACCATTTCTGTTGATACTCCACTTATTGTAGCACAACTGTTACAATAAGTGTTTTGAGTTGGTTGTTGGCCTGAGTGCCATATTTTTTGAGCTCTCCTTCTGCACACTCGGTTGCATTAGGGTTTTTAAGCTGTTTTTCACTCAAACACAATGCCCAGATACTTGACACCATCTGTCACCATTGAGTCCCCGAGACATTCTCGGTGCCTCTGGGGCAAGCCCCCACAGTACGGTTCACTTGACACCACCCATCATAGACATAGATCTTCATCACTTGATACCACCCATCATAGATCTTGAGCCTTGTCGCTTGACTCCACTCGTCAACGGCATAGAACTCCGTCACCTGAGCTAGATGCCCCTTATTTTACCTCTGATTCTGAGGCAGAGTCCGAGAACCCCATTTACACTGCACCAACCAGCCCCATGGCTGGCATGACTTCCACCCCTTTCTTTGTAGGGACCATTAGTGTAGCATCCACCACCACACCAGCTACCACACCTGCTTTGGGTATGCCCTCGATGGGGCCCAAATTTACCATTCCGATCACTGTACCCATTCCAATCACTATACCATTTCGATCACTGTACCCAACTCCCCACCACCTCAGCATCAACCTTTGGTGCTGCAAAACCCCTTACCAACCCAAGGCATAGTGAACACTCATCCGTTGGCTCCCCCTCAGCAGATCACTTATGCCGCTCCTGATCAACCCATGTTAGACTTAGGAACCCACCACTTGTTAATGATGTCATCAGCCGATGTCAAACTCCAAACCAGTCGGAACCAATATGGCTCCACCCCTGAAGCCTCTCCCACCGACAAAAACAGTAACGTTCATCCCACTGATCAGATGTTACATATACCCCCGACTCCACTCGATGGCTTCTCCAAAGCACCTCGCTTCCCACTTCATCGCATCAACAATAACCCCAATGCTCGTGCTACGTCAAATTACAACAATGTAGATGACTTAGCCCAGTCTCCCATAGCCATGTCTACGTTAGAAGTCTTTAAAAACTATCCTTCACAGCGCAAGACTTTGCTCTCCACCATTGGTGCTATTGACCCAAATGATTCACAACTGATGGCCTTCGATTTGGACCAGTCCGAACCACGCCTGCCTTCCACTTTAGCATTCCAAGTTTCTGTTTTCGTTCAGAATCTTGTCATCCATCGGTGCATTATCAATGAAAGTGCCTCTACATGCGTTATGTCCACATTCGTTTGGCAGAAGTTGGGATCCCCTATGCTCTAGCAGTCCACCACTGCGTTGCGAGCCTATGACGGTTGTTCGACTCAACCCCAAGGTCTCTTAGCTAATGTCCCCGTCCAGTTGGCTGGTAAAACTGTGCTCATTGACATAGAGGTCATCAATGCCCAACTTGATTATAACCTCTTACTTGGCCACAGCTACATGTATGCCATGCGGGCGGTTGCCTCATCCATTTTTCGTACCATGATGTTCCCCCATGACGGACGCGTGGTCAAGGTCGACCCACTCACCTATTACGATCCCAATGCCCCCGTTGCACCCAAAAATGTTATCCCCATGGTTAAACAACATGTTTGTGGTGCAACTACCTCATTTGTTTCCTCTGTGGGACCCGGAATTTACTCAGATACACCGATGACCTCAACATTCCAATCCATTCCACCCCCGTCACCTGCGATCGAAGTATCTGACCTATGTACCCTTTCCCACAATACACAAACATGCAACAGTCAACCGCCCTTGTTACCCAAACCACCATTGGTACCTAGTCACATTGTTGTTACACCCATCCACACAATCCCCTTCCTATTCCCTCCCTTAGGCGTAGTAAGCGCCCCGGTTATATCTACTCTTAGCCTTCCTGAGTTAACCTTGGGATTACCCGTGTGGTATATTTCGCCTCCTGTTCCCCCACCGACACCAAATGTCATCCTACAACCGGTGCAACCCATTGCCACTACTAGTCAACCACCTCCCGGTGTCACTACCCCTTCGTCATCTACGAATCCCCTTCCTCTTATCAAGCCCACTGGGTGCAGAGGCCCACAACCATACACTGCTGTACCCGCTCCCAAAATAGTTAAACCCCCCCCATGTTTCATGCTCCTCCTAAATGCTCATTGTGTGATGAGTTAGGCCATCCAACTCATCAATGTCCATAATTACCTGCATTACAGGAACACATGCAAATGCTTGACGACGACCCCAACATCCCGGTTGTCGAACTCAATCCAACCCCTAAGCCTCGTGATAAATCATTGCGTACCAACCACCCTTGTGCAATATGCGATATTTACGGCCATTACTCACATCACTGTCCTGATCTCCCAGATTACAGAGCAGCTCTCTACGAGATGAATAATTTGGACCTTGAGATGGCACCCCCCACAATTGAGGAGATCCACCCCCCAGTATCACCCTCATCCTGAGAGATTCACACCATTTATGTGATCTCTTCGACTACCGCTCCCTCGTCAACCGATTTGACAACTCAAAGTTTCCGCAATGATGAGGAGATTCTAGAGGCTCTCACTGTCCTGGATTATCCCTGAGAAGACATGCACCATCATTCCTATTTCCTCCCAGAAGAGTCCTCCTCCACCACAGCCACCCAATTTGCGGTTGAGTCCAAAGATTTCCTTCCCACCAAATTCGATTGGTTTAAGGATCCCATTCCTACTCTTGATTCCTTTGAGGAAGGTAACATGGCCAATATCTCACCTACAATCCACATTTATATCTCTGCCCCAGTTAGTGATCTTAAACTCATTACGTTAGGAGCCTCCTGCACTGAGCACGAGATTGGAGAGTACAAAAGTTTTTTCAAAGAGTTCCGCAATGTCTTTGCCTGGTCCTATACCAAAATGCCTGGTCTTGACCTCGCTATTATAGAGCACCGCATTGACACCTCTGAGCTTGGGGGCATAATAGATTACCTCGACCCTGGGATAGGGGGCATGATCAATCATTTTGAACCTTCCCCATCACATCTATCTCAGCACGTCAGTGAACCCATTGTTCAAACCAACACATATGTGATCCACAATCACAAATCTCATGCGCATAGCATGGGGCAGGTCATTAACCCTACTCACTTTTTTACATGTGTGATCTCAACCATTTTTGAGGTCACATGTCACTTTTATATATGATTTGATTCGATACACCTAGTATTCTGCCCCCGCGGGTCATCATTTTTCCCCACCACTGCATCCTTGGCTTGGTGGGCTCACCTTTATTTGCAACCATTTTTTAACCTTGTTATTTCCTTTGACCATTCCGGAGTCCTTATGACCTCCATTTGTCGCACCATTTGCACCGTCGGATTCATTTTTCAGCGCTTGTGATGATGCTTGAGATCATTTCTCGCTCTCACTAGGACCAATATCAACATTGTGTCCCGACACCTTCTCACCCCGATTTGCGTGCCACATCGGCCGTAGCCCTTTTTTGATATACCTTATATCATCGGATTAATTTTTCTGAGCGCATGATGATGCTTGAGATCATTTCTCACTCTCACCCCCATATTTTTTGGGTATTTTTCCAAAACACCCCCCATCGCCTCGGTTTGCATGCCACTTCAGCCGTTCTCCATTTTTGACACTTTTTATATCGCCATATTCATTTTTCCGACCTCGTGATGATGCTTGAGATCATTTCTCGCTCTCACCAGGTACAATTTCACCATTGTGTCCCGACACCTTGCTGCCTCGATTTGTGCACCACATCGGCTGCCATCGGATTGTTCCACATTTTTACATGAGCCCTTCACTCCTATCATACTGCACTTATTTCGTTATTTTTCCACCATTCATTACCCCGCAAGGAGGCCCACCAATGTTCCCCCCTACCCTCGTTCTTGGTCATCATTAATGTTCCTTGATTGAGCACTTCCTCCTTGCCTGACCATTCCTTTTGTTCGGTATAATTTTATCCCTTTTTCGGGTCGGACAAGTCCTTTACGAAAAAGGCACTTAGGGAGTTTCTGTTAAGCTCTTTTCTGACTCCTAAAATAATGAAAAGATCGCTGAGCAATCTTGCTTCCTTTCATGCTCATTAAAGTACCTGAAAGGGAATCTATCTGGTATAAGTTTAACCCTTTTCCAAATCAAGTAGACTAATTACGAAAAAGGAATACTCTAGTCACACTGGCTAGAAGAGTTCTTCATTGCATCCTTTTATGCTTCTTCGGGCCTTGGAGACTAACACACGAAAAAGAAACCCCCTGGAGTCTTCTTATCGCTTTCAGAATCTCTAAAATTGAAAGCAACCATGAGCATGAACTGTCCTGGGCTCGTACAAATCCACACGACAGTACCATTCCATTATTTCATAGTCTTCTTATCGCTTTCAGACTCCTTAAAATTGAAATCAATCACAAGCATGAACTATCCTGGGCTCGTCTAAATCCACACGACAATACCATTTTACACACACTTCTTCTAGTTCCTTAACCCATGAAGAAGTCCCCCCATGCCTCTTGGCACTATGATCGATCATCTCGGCAGCACCCCCAATCAGGTCGCCTTTGTTCATAGTAGTCTGCAGTCTCCTGCCATTTTACACCAGCTTGAGTATCACTCATCCCAGTCACTATCCTCGATCTAGTACCGCTATGATCCCTTTCCCACCAGTTAGTTTCATATGTTGCCCGATCGTCCTCGCCATCATACTCTACACAAAGGAAGTTTGAGTCCATCCACTCTACTTTCCTAGTTATCCCCCACATTATGTCAGTCCTACCATCAGTACTCTCACACTTCGGTTCTCCACCTCGCGCTCCTATCAAGGAAACATCATCGCCTTGCTAGTTGCAAGTCTCCCTCTATCGACGACAACCCCCCTATTCAGGAGGATAGACCCAGAGGTCCCTGCGCCTTGGGCCCATCACCATCTGTGGTGAGTGCCTATGGACCATTCTGAGAGGAGTCATCATTGCCTCTTTGAGTGGTTGTTTCTCACATGCTCGACTTCAACACCTTGATCGCATCGTTGAGAATCGTGTAGGGTTTATATCCCTTCAGTTATTGGTCGAAGACCCTGGATTTCCCTCGACTCTAGCACATTGGTGAGTCACTTCAGAACGCCCAATTATATGTTCCCATGGATGTCTGGGTTGCGTTGGCGATTGTATTCGGAAGCCATCCCGTTATATGCTTCCTTGAGTACCTAGTTCAATTCCAGTTCAGTGTACCATTGAGGATATGACTACCCGTCACTATGCTCCAGCAACTCATCAGTTCCTCTGGTACCCCACTCAGCAACACTGTGGTTATTCCAGTGTATCAGTTCTTCAGCTCAGACATGGTCATCCCAGTAGTATGTCCCAGATTTGTGTCCCCTCTGGACCCTTATGATGTACACAGTGGTTCTCTATGTATCCTACAGGCCCCCCTTTTTGGGCCTCACTATTATTTTTTATGTATCTTGATACGAGCATGGGTATGCCCGCCTCGTCCATATATTGAGATTCTTCCTCATTCATTATTTGAGGCCATATATATTTCAGGTCCCCATATTTTGGACCCCATTGTTATTATTTATGAGCATGGGAATGCCCGCCTCGTCCATATGTTCAGATTATTCCTCATTCATTATTGAGGTCATGTACTTTCAGTTTTTGCAGTTTGTTCGGGACCATTGTTCCGGGCTCTAGTTTATTTCTTCTCTTCTCCACACCCCAGGAAAACCATACAAGACTTATGATGTCTATCAGCCATACGATGAGCTCCTACCCTCACACATCAAGGGGCAATCTGTTAATACCCAAAAAGTGCTCACTACCTCATCCACCCCATTACATGACTCATTTGTCCATATTTCCTACCAAAAAAGCCTCCAAAAGGCCACAAAACCATTAAAAAAGCCTCCAAAAGGCCAAAAAACCCCTTTTCCCCCCAAAATTCCTCCAAAATAGCAAAAACCCTCTAAAAAAGGGAATAAAAAATATAAAAAAAGAGGAAAAAGAGGGAAAAAGGAGGAAAAAACCCTATACAGCTGACCTAAACCATATGGTTCCCAAAACCATGGGCTAACACTCCACCACTAAAAACCTATAAATAGGTGATGGAGGCCCCTCATTTCATATCCATAATCAAATACACCCTTACTCTGCCAAAATCACTCTTGAAACCCTACTTTCACCCTTGAGTGCCCCTTTAGCCCATTTCCAACCCTTTGGAGAAAGAGAAAGGAGCAAAGCTGGAAGCTTGGAAGCAACCCTCCTAAAAGTGCTCACTACCTCATCTACCCCATTACATGACTCATTTGTCCATATTTCCTACCATATTTACCTCCAGAACCTTAAAATCCCACTAAAAAGCCTCCAAAAGGCCAAAAAACCCCTTTCCCCCCCAAAATAATCCAAAATTCCTCCAAAATAGCAAAAACCCTCTAAAAAGGGAATAAAAAATATAAAAAAAGAGGAAAATGAGGGGAAAAGGAGGCAAAAACCCTATACAGCTGACCTAAACCATATGGTGCCAAAAACCATGGGCCAGCACTCCACTACTAAAAACCTATACATAGGTGATGGAGGCCCCTCATTTCACATCCACAGTCAAATACACCCTTACTCTGCCAAAATCACTCTTGAAACCCTAGCTCACCCTTGAGCTACTTTCACCCTTGAGTGCCCCTTTGGCCCATTTCCAACCCTTTGGAGAAAGAGAAAGGAGCAAAGCTGGAAGCTTGGAAGCAACCCTCCTAGACTGTTGCAAGAGCTTCACCAACCTTCACATTGGAGGTATAATTAATTCAAAAACCCTTTTTATTATCTTGTCTTTTCTGTTTTATGCACATGTTTAGAATAATTACCATTTTACTGTATTGTCTTTCATTTACTATTTTTCTGAACTGCTACTAAGGAGTCCCTTCTCCTTAGTAGGTGCTCATTTGCACAAGCTAGGGTGAAAACCCTAGCTACAAAGACGCAGGGTTACATGAGATTAATGAAAAAGAATGTCTCGTTCATTTGGGATGACCAAGATCAACAACATTTTAATAGTTTGAAACATGCCATTAAGCATACCCCTGTGCTCCAACCGTTGAATTACTATCGAGATTACATGCTATATCTCACCACTTCCGACACCACTATCGCCATGGTTTTGGTGTAGGAATACCAGAACACCCAAGAACATGTGATCTACTATGCCAGTAAAGGTCTCATTGATACTGAAACTTGCTATTCACATGTTGAGAAGCTCGCTCTCGAGGCAGTCATAGCCATGCAGAAGTTTCGACATTACATTTTGCTTGGCACCACCACCATCATCGCTGATTTGAACCCCATGTACCACATTTTGACTCGTCAGGTACTTGGGGGCAAGTATTCATGCTGGATCATGATACTGCAGGAATTCGATCTTCTTTTCGAAAAAGCCAAGTCGAAAAAGTCTTTGGTGTTTCCTGAGCTCATCTCTAACCTCCCCTGTACTGATGTAGAATCTAATCCCAATGACTCTTTTCTAGATCAGTCATTGTTTCTCATCAGTACGTCTGATCAGTGGTATGGAGATATCATATTGTATCTTCAAACCCAACGTTTCATCCCTTACTTGTCTCATGACGACCATCGTCGCATATGCCACCATGCAAAGTATTACCTAATCATCAGTGATACTTTGTACCATCATGGTATCAAATCTATTCTTCGACGTTGTCTGACTCATGATGAGGCTAAACATGTTCTGAATGACTGTCACGCTAGGGTGTGTGGCGGTCACCTCTCTGGGATGGCTACAACCCATAAGATTCTTCACGATGGATATTATTGGCCGTCTATCTTCAAAGATTGCATCAAGGCCGTAAAAAAATGTCCTCCATGTCAACATTTTCATACAAAAAAGCGCACCCATCCTGCCCTATTACACCCGGTTGTTGCTATTGGCCCCTTCGCTAAATGGGGCATCGATTTCATGCATTGTAAGCCTACCTTAGCCAGGGGGCATAGTTACATCATTGTAGCTATGGACTACTTTACAAAGTGGGCCTAGGGAATGCCTACATACACAAACGACAGCAAGACCATTGCACTCTTCATGTTTAATCATGTTATAGCGCGGTTTGGAGTTCCTCAAGCGATAGTTACTGACCATGGTTCTCACTTTATGAACCATATGGTTGATGAGTTGAGCGATAGATTGGGTTTTCACCATGAAAAATAAACACCGTACTACCCACACTCGAACGGAAAGGTCGAGGCCATTAACAAGGTCTTGAAAACTATGGTCCAACGTATGGTGGGTACGCACAAGGCCAATTGGCATAACATGCTCTTCTCCCCATTATGGGCTTATCGAACCTCCATTAAAACTTCCACTAGATTTACTCCCTTCCAACTAGTGTATTGATTGGAGGTTGTCCTTCCTATTGAGTGAGAGATTCCGTCACTCAAGCTCGCCATCGAACTTCTCCCAAACACTACTACTGAGGAAGAACGCTTCCTCTACCTAGCTAAGCTCAACGAGACTCATCCAGATGCTGCTCTTGCCAACGAGGCTCATAAGAAATGCATCAAAGTGTAGTACGACAAGTCGGTAGAACCTCGCACCTACAGCGAAGGAGATTTGGTCCTCACATATGACCAAAAACACGATAAGCTGGGGGTAGGAAAGTTTGAGTCCATGTGGCATGGACCTTACATAGTGAAACGCGTCTTAGAGAAGGTAGATTATGATCTTGAAGACTATGACGGGATATATTTGAGTGAGCCCCGCATTGGGATCTACCTAAATAGGTACTATGCCTTAATATTTCATGCATAAGTACTGTTGTATATATTGTACATGGCATGTGTGTGGTTTTGTGTGGTGTGACGCTTTGATTTTTTGCATGTTTAGGTCTTGTTTCATTTCTTATACCATGTTTTTTCTACGTGTGCAGATGGAAACGTGCTACGGATTCGTAGATGGTGCCAGCCGGCGTACCTGTAACCTTGCTTCAGCAGCCTGGGTACTGTATTCACCTACTAGCGAGCTCATCAACTCATGGGGAATGCGTCTAGGTTTTGTGACCAACAATGCTACGAAATATCAAGCAGTCATTGGAACCATAACTGACGCTATTTCTTTGGGTATGGACCATGTTGTCATCCACTTGGATTCTCAATTAGTGGTCTCTCATCTTAACCGAGTCTACGCCATCCGTGATCCTACCTTACTCCATCTCTATAGATGAGTCCATCTTCTGGAAAGGTCCTTCGAGTCCATTCAGTACCTGCACATTCTACGAGACATGAACATAGTTTCCGACTCTATGGCCAACTTCATCTTAGATTGGTACATTGCACACACATAAGCATATTTATGAATTTTTAAAAGTAGACATAACATGTAAATAACTCATTTTATAAGAAAACACATAAACAAGATCACACCATTTATCCATTTTAAACACATATATGTATAAAACCGCCAAAATGTCTGTATATATATATCATCATAAAAGTAGTGCTGGTAAAAAATCTGAAGCACGACCGCTTTCAGTGAGTCTCTACAAAATCTGAAGCCTCGTAGCTTTCAGTAATACGAAATCTGAGGCTTCTAAGTGTTCGGGTACACAGGGTACTCCCAAAATACCGAACACCTAGAGCAACCACGTCACACAAACAGATCACAGATCGATACACCGATGTTTTGACATGGTTTAAACCCTCATGAGGGAAACACTCCACGACCCTGGCCAAATAGCTTCTACGGGACAATTTATTATGCAAAGAAAGAAAGTTACAAATGAGATTTTCATAATCGATCTACTTTCCAATGACCCTCCATGCTCTTTAAATAGAGATCATGGACCAATCGGGTGTTAAGCCATGAATCAAGGGTAGGTATGATCTAAGAGAAGTTGAGCCGTTGGATCACTCTCTGTCGAGAACATATCATGACTATCGAATTAAGTATTTACAAATGCATACTAATGAATACTAAGAAAACACACTTTTCCTAACGGATATATTACACAAGTTGATCTTAACTAAGTCCTAAGTGTCTAAATATCCTAACATCCCCCCTTAAGAACAACTTGGGATAGGATTGAAGGATTTACAAAAGTGACACTATTAGGAGAAGGAAGGAGGCATTAGAGCCTATCCCCCCTTAATGACAAGTTCCTGAAATCCTAACATAGATCGAAGTTTAGAAAACTTTGCTTCTGTAAGAGACTTGGTGAAGATGTCTGCAACTTGATAATTTGTAGGACAAAAGAGCACTTCAAGAACACGATCATGAACAATATTTCTGATGAAGTGCATATGTAGCTCAATTTGTTTGCTGCATTGATGTAGGACTAGATATTTGGAAAGCTTGATGGCACTTTGATTGTCTCACCAAAGTGGAGTAGGCTACTACTGCTCGAATCCAAATTCTGAAAGGATCTGTGGAAGCCATAAAGCTTCTTGACTGGCATTAACTGCGGATCAATATTCTGCTTTTGCTAAAGAAAGAGCAAGAGCTTTTTGTTTCTTACAAGCCCAAGTGATAGGTCCAGATCCCAGACTGAAAACATAACCTGCAGTAGACTTTCGATCATCGGGATTTCCATCCCAATCTGAATCGGTGAAACCAACCAACAAAGGTTTCCCCCCTGTACTGTAATGAATCCCAAACTGAATTGTACCTCGAATATATCAAAGTATTCTTTTAGCTGCTTTCCAGTGACTTTCATGAGGTGTCTGCATATAACAGGAAACATGACCAATGACAAAGGAAAGGTCAGGACGAGAATGAGTCAAGTATAAGAGACTACCAACAAGCTGACGATACAAGGTGCCATCGACTTCAGGTGAAGTACAAGTGGTAGAAAGTTTGACTCCAAACTAGAAGGGAGAAGGGGTTGGTGTACAATCGTCCATGTGAAAGCGACAAAGAAGGTCACAAGCATACTTAGACTGAGAAATAAATATTCCTTCTTTGGTTTGCAGTACTTGGAGACCAAGAAAATAATGCAAATGTCCTAAGTCCGACATTTCAAAATTTTGCTTAAGACTAGATTTCACATGGGTTATAATCTTAGGGTCACTACTAGTAAGAATAAGTTCATCAACATATAGAACAAGTATGATGAGATGGTTTCCTACTTTCTTTGTATAGACATTGGGGTCAGAATGGCATCTAGAAAAACCTTTGTCAAGGAGAAAGCTATCCATTTTGGCATACCAAGCTCTAGGAGCTTGCTTAAGGCCATATAAGGATTTCTTGAGGCGGTAGACAAGGATAGAGTTGTTCTGAACATATCTAGGAGTTTGTTCCATGTAAATTTCCTCCTGTAAATCACCATGTAAGAAGGAAGACTTGACATCCATTTGATGGACTTCCCAGCTATGTAAGGCTGCAAGGGAAAGAACAAGGCAGATGGATTTCATTTTTGCGATAGGAGCAAAGGTTTCATTGTAGCCAATCCCTTCAACTTCAGAAAAACCTTTGGAAACTAACCTTGCCTTAAGTCTTTCAACACTTCCATCTGATGCATACTTAGTTCTGTAGACCCATTTACATTTGACAAGTTTTCTTCCTTTTGGAAGAGGTACAAGATCCCAAGTATCGTTCGCCATTAAGGAACGATATTCTTCATCCATAGTTGCATCCCAATCTGGATTTCCTGAAGCTTCTACAAAGGTTTCTGGATCATGATTCTCGAAAACTTGAGCCAAAGGAGAAGAGGCTTGCTGAAACTGAGAATGTGTTCGACGTTGATCTCTAGGATCACCGACAAGATCACCAGCTACTTCACATGTTGAATAGACCCATCGAGGAAGCACTTGTGCTGGTGCAATGGCAGGTGGAGGTGGATTTTCATCCTCACTATCATCATCAGAAACTAGAGTTGGAAACCTGTCAAGGAAGTTGGAAGAAGAAGAAGAAGGCACAATTGTTGAATCAGGCTCATAGGACAAAGATGGCACAATCGTCGAGTTAGGCTCGCAGGCCAAGAGATTTTCATCAAATTTAACATCTCTTCTAATGATTACATCATGATAATGTGGTTGAAGAAGTCTATAACCTTTTACATCTTCAGAATATCCAAAAAATATGCACTTTTCACTTTTAGGCTGCAATGCTTTCCATTTTTCATCCAGAATGTGAGCCCATGCTTCATTACCAAACACACGGAAGTGACTTACATCAGGTTTAGTTTTACTCCATGCTTCTTCCAGTGTGATACCTTGTAATGCTTTAGCTGGGGTGCGATTAACTATGTAATTTGCACAATTAATGGCTTCAGCCCAAAATTGAAGACTTAGTCCCTTAGATTGGATCATACAATTAACCATTTCTTTTAAAGTGTGGTTCTTCCACTCAGCTACACCATTTTGTTGTGGTGTATATGGAACAGTGTGTTGTTGTTGGATTCCTTGTTCAGTGCAGAAAGTAGTGAACTTTTTGTTAACATATTCTCCTCCATTGTCAGATCTTAACTTAATAATTTGATGACCATATTGTTTTTCAACAAAGGCCTTGTAGGCCAAGAACATGTTAAATACTTCACTCTTAAGTTTTAGGAAATAAACCTAAGTGCGTCTGGTGTAATCATCAATGAAAGTTAAGAAATATTTGAAACCAAAAAAGAAAGCAGATAGAAGAGGACCACACAAGTCACTATGCACAAGCTCCAAGGGAACCGAGGCGTGCCAAGAGGCACGTTTGTCAAAACTATCCCAATGATGTTTTACGAGTACACAAACAGAACAAACACCATCCCTGCAAGATACCATCAGAAGACCTGTCACCATATTGTCTTTACATAGTTGTTGCAATGAGCGATAATTTAAGTGACCAAATCGCTCATGCCAAAGTTTGCTCAAGTTACCATAGATTTGATTAACGGGATCTGATATACAGACTGACCAACAGATATAGCTTGGGGTTTGGAGCATGAATATAAATATATCCATATTGGTTTAATACAGTTCGGTATCAATCCTCTTGTTCGTCCCGGATTGGATACTTCGTGTTTATCATGTGTGTTAGATTCTAGGATAAACAAGTTTTGAGGATGCCTTGTTAGGAGGCTTTCAGAGTCCGTTAAATAATGGCCCTGCGTGGTCTTCCCTGGTTCCTAGATATCAAGTGTCTCTCACAGACCCCTATATCAATAAATTTTTACAAGCATCTATACAATTTTCTAGTTTTGATGTAGCTTTGCAATCCCAAATTGCTCAGTTGCATTGTTCTCTGTGTATCTAGTTTGTTTCTACTACTATGCCTGCAATTAATCCTAAGCTGCAGAAGAGAGCGCTCCAGGAAGGAGTTGTTATTCGACTAGGAAACACTACTCCCCTCCAACTCATATTTTCTCAGGTAACCTTACCTGGAGAATGGAATAGCACATACCAACCACTTTCTCAGAGATATCCAGAACTCCATGATGCTTCCTCCAAACAACTTCGTGTTGTCCAGCATCCCGATGGTAACACTTCTCTTAGATTTGCTCTTGCACAATCATTTCCTCCACCATCACCTGCAATTAGTAGATCTGTTTCCCATTCTCAGTATTTACCTCGCAGGTTAAAAACCCCATTACGTTCATCTGCACATATGCAACCATACGATTCTCAGCTACACCAACATATGGTTAACCACAATCAGTTTCCTTCTGCATCCTGCAAATTTCGTAAAGAAAAACATCCCCACAAAAACAAAAAACATTTCAGTCTATTAATTCATCCTCTTCCCCTGTCGATCATAAAGGTCAGGACATTGATTGTCCTGATTGTTCTTCTTTGTTTCGAGATATTAAAAGTTTGTCTCTCCCTTGAGAAAAATCTAGAAGCTTGTCCCAGATTTCAGCAAGAATATTAGATTCTGGAAATTCTAGTCCTTCTTTTAAGGATGGTAGTTTACAATCAGATTTTCAATTTGTTAATTTGAGAAGCCCGAATGATCCTAAACCTGCAGAACAAATCTAGTTACAGAATTATGCTAACTTCCAGTCTGTATGTATAGCTCAAAATCTGGATGATGTTGCTAGAGATGTTCTTGAGCTCAAGGCTCATTTGTAGACACTGCATGAATCTTTAAATCATATTTCGGATACTGTTGACTCTTTGGTTAAGAACCAAAAAGAGTAGACAGTTAGGCTGTCAGATATTGAAGCTGGTCTCGATGTTATTACAAGATCTGTAGAAAATCTACAGTCAACACTTCCAGCTCATTCTTCTTCTCCTCCTGACTATAGTCAAATCAACCAAAAGGGCTATAAGTTCAAATATCACTCTGGTAGCTCAAGCCCCCAGAAATTCCTGAAACAGTTAAGTCCACATAGACTACAAAGTATTCAGCATGGTGCGGGATTGGCTAGAGAAAAGTATGAATTGTTGAAACAAAGAGTTCTCTCACTTGGTTGCCATGACATTAAAATGGCATCCTCCACTATCTCTGTGGATTCTGAGATAGGTGAAGCCTCTAGCAATGCAAAAAGAAACAGAGCTGAGTCACATTTCTTCCAAAATCAAGCTAGAAGAGTTTCAATTCAAGATGTCAGCCACAATAAGTTTCGCAGTCCATTCAGCAAATGGAAAAATGAATTAAAAAATGTAGATATCAAGATTGATTCCAAAGATCTTTCCAAAGCCTTTGGTAACACACTAATTATTAATTTTGATTTCTTGGAAAATGATTAGATTCTAAATCTGTTCCAAAAGATTAATGCATGGGAATTCCAGAGAAAAGCACAAACTCAAGCATCCTGGAAAGATATAGCTACGCAGCTTACTTGGGCATTTACAGGAATAGCAAAGCTCTGGTGGGAAAAACTTTCAAAAGAAGAAAAAGAAAATTTACTAGAGAATGATGATCCTTTAGAAGCTTAGTTTCAAGCGCTTGCTCATGAATTTCTTGGTGCATTACCTCCTGATGCATCTCATACTTCTCAATTGTACATGTCCCAGAAATTATGTGATATCAATCTTCTTTAGGAATATTTTTGTACAATGCAGACCATGTTGTACAAAATTACAGATCATCTGAATGTTGCCTACCTTTGCCATTAGCTTGCCTCTCTTCCTGGTAAAATACCAGTTCTTGTAAATACCTATTTGTCAGATCATCAAGTCAATATTGAAGAGTTATCTCTTGCTGGTTTACATCAACATGTGCTCATAGCCCTCCAAAAATAATGTGTCGCCATTAAGACACAGAAAAATCTCAAAAAACAAATTTTTGTTTCTCAGTCAGCCTGTCAGCAATTTCGTGAAACTGCCAATTATGGTTGTTTCAAGCCTCATCCACATAAAAAATCTGCATGCACCTGCAATTCCAAAAAGTCTGGTGAATCCAGTTCTCGATCCCATCCCAGATTCCGGTCTTCCTCAAAAAGAATCTCGAGGTATCCGAAGAACCTTTTTTTTCAAAATAGAAAGAATAGGTTTATCTTTATGAAAAGGACCCAGCCGCTTTGAAAGTCTACCTATTACATCTGTGGCAAGCAAGGCCATTGGGAAAACAAGTGTCCAGAGAAGAAGACAAAGTTTCAGAATAAAATCTGTGAGATTTTTACAGCAAAGTACAATCCTGCTGAGTGGGATGTAGTCCCTGAGTTACAACCAGAAGATGAAGGATTATCCATTCATGAGTCTGCATATGACTCTGAATATAATTCTAGTTATGATGAGGTAGATCTCCATAAGCTTTCCATTAATTCTTCGGATATCTCTGATGATGACCAAACCTTTATTAGTAATTGTTTTATGTTTTCTTTTTCTTCTCTCAAAAGTCAAATAGAAGAGTTAGAAGAAAAAAAGGCTAGTCTTTCTCCAGGCCTGGTCATAATCATAAGAAGACTACAAGAAAATATTGATGAGTTGACAAAAAGTTGTCAGAACCTTCACAGTGTGTCCCTACATATGAAGGGTCATCTCCAGGCGAGGCAGATCTTCTCAGAAAAATTGTTTTCTTTGAAAACAAAGTAAAAAGAGAGAGAGAACAGTTAGCTAACTTAGCTACAAGTATACGAGGATCTCTACATCAGCTCGATGAACTGAACTCTGAATATATCCAGCTAACAATGAGAAAATCTCACAGCTTTACCCCAGCTCCAGAAACAACAGAAGAACCAGTCCCTGAACAAAAGATTTTAGGAGATCGGATGGTTGTACCTATGAAGATCAAAACGGAAGGGTATAAAGCTTACGACTTGGATGCACAAGTAGATATAGGTGCCATGAACAGTTGTTGTAAATACAAAGCCATTCCAGAATATTTTTGGCAGCCTATCTCTATTCACTTTAGAGCAGTTAACAAGGAACTCATCAAGGTAAATTTTATTGCTCTAGATTTTCCTATTTTGTTAGGAAAAATCAAAACATATGTTACTTTATATTGTTTAGACACAGGAGCTGACATATTACTAGGACAAGATTTTGTCAAGAAACATTTTCCAATGTCAGTTAGAGAAGATTCAATTGATTTCACAGTCCAAGGAATTGTGACTTCCATTCTAGTAAAGTCTGCTTTCACTATCAGAACTTCTCTTGAAAAGCCAGACATTGTCAAAGAATCAATCAAGGATTTGGCAAAAATAAAAAAGATTGTCAAACATGCAGACCTACATGGTCAAGACATCCTTGCAGAAATAACTCAGAAGTTACAAAAGGAATGTACTTCTGATCATCCAGATGCCTTATGGAAGAGAGAAAAATACTATGTCACTTTGCCATACAAACAGAATACAGAAATAAAACCTCAGAAATCCTCATCAAATAATATGAGTCCTACGGAGCCGCAAGCATGCAAAGAAGAAATCCAACAGTTGTTGGATAGGAAGATGATAGAACCCTGCAAAAGTGCTTGGGCTTGCCCAGCATTTTATGTCAATAAGCATTCAGAGAAGAAAAGAGGAAAGAAAAGATTGGTAGTTAATTATGGAGAATTGAACAAAGCTTTAGAACCAATCAGGTATCCTCTACCTCATAAAGATTTAATTCTGTCAAAAATAGCAAAAGCCAATGTCTTTAGCAAGTTTGATCTTAAGAGTGGTTTTTGGAAAATTGGCATAGCAGCAGAAGACAGGTACAAGACTGCATTCGTAGTCCCTCATGGCCAATATCAGTGGACAGTAATGCCTTTTGGCCTGAAGAATGCTCCATCAGAGTTCCAAAAAAGGATGGAAGACATTTTTCGTTCTTTAGACTTCGTTATTGTATATATTGATGATTTGATCATTTTTAGCAGAGATATAGCTGAGCATAAGATCCATTTAGAACAATTTCATAATTTTGTTTTTAAGCATGGGATTGCACCTTCGTCATCCCCAGATAAGTTTGTTATTTCCAAGACTTCCATTGAATTCTTGGGCCTTCTGATTTCACAAGGAAGAATAATTCTGCAGCCACATGTTTTGCAAAAACTCTTAGAGTTTCCTGACAGATTGCAAGATACTAAATAGGTTAAGTGATTCCTCGACTGCTTGAATTATATCAAACAGTTTTATCAAGCACAAGCAAAAGACACAAAGTTGTTACAGAAAATATTAAAGCCTGGCACAGAATGGATACCAGCTATGACTGACATAGTCAGAAGAATCAAAGCAAACATCCAGAAGCTTCCTCCCCTTGCTCTTCCAGTCCTAGATCTACCGTTTATTTTAGAGACTGATGCTTCTGATCAAGTTTGGGCAGTTGTGCTGTTGCAAAAGCATTCAAAGAAAGAGGAGGTTTGTGCTTATACTTCTGGAACATTTTTCGAAGCAGAATCCAAGTACCCATCATCACACAAAGAGATCCTTGTTGTCAAGAAGGGTATTCATAGTTTCAGATTTTTCCTCAAAAGTGTCTGTTTTACAGTTAGAATAGATCTTAAGCATATGAAGGGTATGCTTGGTAACAAAAGACTTCTAGAACATGGAAATGCCAGAGTTCTAAGATGGGCAATCTGGCTTCAAGGTTTTGATTTTGAGATTGTCTACAAAGCCAAAAAAGATAATCATCTTGCTGATATGTTAACCCGAGAAGGATCACAATTCTAAGAGATCAAAGTTTTGAAAAAGGCGAGTCTTTATCCTCAGCAGCAGACAATTCAGTTCTTGTTTGTCATGAATGCATTTACTGTTATTGCAGTGATTGTTTTCACAACAAAATCCAAACTCTTCCTTTTGAAATCCAATAGCAGATACTTCAAGATCGGATAAACTCTCCAGAGGGATGTCGTAGCTACAATATCAATTTCAATAATCCCCTTCTCAGAGTCAACCATGTCAATATGATTATTGGGCATTTTCATTTGCTTTCAGGAGAACAACAGTTTTTTGTTTATATTTTTGACCCTGCTATTAGATGGATAGATTTTTATGCCATTCACCAGCTTGCCAGAGCAAATGGAAAATTTATCGTATGTTTCTTTTGTGATGATCTTCATACTCGCCAATGGAGTCCCTGGATGAAGATTTTACTCTTTTTATATGTTCCCAGAATCTCATCCTTAGAGCATGCCTCTCCCCAAGTTTTCATTCATGTCCTGAAAGATGAAATATATGGTGCCTCTCTCATCTATCGTATTTTCCAGTTTGACATCCTTTGGAAAGGTGCTACTGTCCACCCCTCAGTTACTCCAAGACAAGAATTCAAGCTCATTATCAAACACCGTTTCTTTGGTGATGTTTCTGTTCCCAACTACATGAGACCTGAACTTTTCAGACAGTCTCCTTTCTTTGCATGTTTCCGAGAAGATGCCCCTCACTGGATGGAGGATGTAATACATTATGGTACTGATTATCACCCCCAATACTTTCTACAAGATTGTTCAAAAGACAACAAACTTGACCATGATGGATTTGGGTCCGAGGGATTTGATTTAGATCATAGTCCACCTGACTATGGTTAACAAGTTTAATTTTGTCTTTTATGGTTTTTTTCATGAATCTCCACCTTGTATATATATTTGCTTTATTTACTTTTACTTTAAGCATCATGAAAGCCATGGTGGGCCTGCCTTTAAAAGCATCCATGATGTACTTTGTCAGGAATATGTCTCCCACTTTAGTTTGTTTGGATGGCCCATTGTAATAAAGTTGTCGGCCAGTAGTTTTATTCATGATGAGTCATGAGTCCAGGTCCCCATATGGCTTTGCCTCAAAGGGACAAGATAATAATGGTGCGGTCCCACCATTACCCTATTGAATTTTCAGAATTTACTTCAATCTGATCTAGGATCTTAACTGAGAGAACAACATGTACAGCATATCTACAGCATATCAATCATGGAGACAATAATGCAAGCACACAAGATACACAAAGATTTACATGGGGAAAACCATAAAGGTGAAAAACCCCAATAACTTCCTCAGAGATAGATAGAGCAATGATACAACCAACCAAGAGAGATAGCCATAACCTAGCAGTAGATCCTCCTCCTCCATAAGTGCGCCACTCCTCCTTGAGTGCATGTGTGAGAAGTGAATGAGTAAATAGAGTGCCTCCCACACTCTATTTATACTTGACTTGACTTGCCTTTTTACCTAACTCATGTAGGCTCGAACTTAACCACATAACATAATGCTGACTGGGCCGACCCCCAATAGGGTGGTCTAATAACCCTTTGACCCACATGACTTATACATGGCCGACCCCAAACAAGGTGGTCTAATAACCCATCAAGTATAAGTTATGACACTTACAATATAAATAACGACACTTCCTTATAGAGGAATAATACCATCTCTATAGGAATATAATATACATATATGTGAAATACATTCCGAAGTTACATATACATCAACATACCCTGGAATATTTGCTTTAGACTTCCAGTTGCCCGTTCCAAGCCACCGGTCAACCGGATGTAATGCTATAAAAGAAAGGCTTGAGGTCTTAGTTAGGCATTCGAGTCAAAGCGTTCTAGTGGTTAGAGCGCTGCAAATGTTTGTGAGTTTTTATGTGCGCTCATGTGTTGAGCTACTCTGCAAGTCTGAGTCGAGCTGGGTGTATGCTCTGCAACTTGCCTCTGAGGTATAAGATTGCATCAAAAGCCAAGCTCAGTCTGTAATTAATGTCAGTTTGTGTAGGGTGCTAGTAGGCATATTCTGGTGTCTCCAGGAAGCTTTCTGGAAGTTACAGCTTGCTGTTTCTAAAGGATAAATGAGCCCAGAACATTGTGTCTAGGCACATAGATGTGTTGCAGTGACGAGCTTCGCCCTCCGAAGTCGATCTGCGTATTGTAATTGTTGGATGCTTAATGAAGATAATGCTGAAGAATTGTTGAAGAATGACTCCAGTTGTGTGAATCCAGTCTTGTGCTTTGTTGTTCCGCTATTGACTCAGAATTGCAGAGCAGCTCAACACATGAGCAAACACAAAAACTCACAGACACTTGCAGAGCTCTAACCACCAGAACGCTCAGACTCAAATGCCTAACTAAGACCTCAAGCCGTTCTTTTATAACATTACATCCAGTTGACGATGGCTTGGAATGGGAAACTGGAAGTCTAAAGAAAAGATTCCGGGGTAATGGTGGGACCACACCATTATTATCTCGTCCCTTTGAGGAAGAGCCATATGGGGACCCGGACTCATGACTCATCATGAATAAAACTATTGGTCGACAACTTTATTACAATGGGCCATCCAAACAAACTAAAGTGGGAGACATAGTCCCGACAAAGTACATCGTGGATGCTTTTAAAGGCCGTCCCACCATGGCTTTCATGATGCTTACAGTAAAATTAAATAAATCAAATATATATACAAAATGGAGATTCATGAAATAACCCATAAAAGACAAAATTAAACTTGTTAACCATAGTCAGGCAGACTGTGATCTGAATCAAATCCCTCGGACCCAAATCCATCATGGTTAAGTTCGTTGTCTTCTGAAGAATCTTGTAGAAAGTATTGGGGGTGATAATCAGTACCACAATGTATTACATCCTCCATCCAATGAGGGGCATCTTCTTGGAAACATGCAAAGAAAGGAGACTATCTGAAAAGTTCAGGTCTCATGTAGCTGGGAACAGAAACATCACCGAAGAAACAGTGTTTGATAACGAGCTTGAATTCTTGTCCTGGAGTAACTGAGGGGTGGATAGTAGCACCTTTCCAAAGGATGTCGAACTGGAAAATACCATAGATGAGAGAGGCACCATATATTTCATCTTTCAACCTGGGGAGAGGCATGCTCTAAGGATGAGATTCTGGGAACATATAAAAAGAGTAAAATCTTCATCCAGGGACTCCATTGGCGAGTATGAAGATCATCACAAAAGAAACATACAATAACTTTGCCATTTTCTCTAGCAAGATGGTGAATGGCATAAAAATATATCCATTTAATAGCAGGTCCAAAAATATAAACAAAGAACTGTTGTTCTCCTGAAAGCAAATAAAAATGCCCAATAATCATATTGACATGGTTGACTATGAGAAGGGGATTATTGAAATTGATATTGTAGTTGCGGCGTCCCTCTAAAGAGTTTAGCTGATCTTGAAGTATCTGTTGTTGTATTTCAAAAGGAAGAGTCTGGATTTTGTCATGAAAACAATCGCTGCAATATTAGTAAATGCATTCATGAGAAACAAGAACTGAATTGTCTGCTGCTGAGGATGAAGACTCACCTTTTTCAAAAACTTTGATCTCTCAGAATTGTGATCCTTCTCAGGTTAACATATCATCAAGATGATTATCTTTGTCGTCTTTGTAGACAATCTCAAAATAAAAACCTTGAAGCCAGACTACCCATCTTAGAACTCTGGCATTGCCATGTTCTAGAAGTCTTTTGTTACCAAGCATACCCTTCATATGCTTAAGATCTGTTCTAACTGTAAAATGAACACTTTTGAGGAAAAGTCTGAAACAATGAATACCCTTCTTGACAGCAAAGATCTATTTGTGTGATGATGGGTACTTGGATTCTGCTTCGAAAAATGTTCCAGAAGTATAAGCAACAACCTCCTCTTTCTTTGAATGCTTTTGCAATAGCACAGCCGCCCAAACTTGATCAGAAGCATCAGTCTCTAAAATAAAAGGTAGATCTAGGACTAGAAGAGCAAGGGGAGGAAGCTTCTGGATGTTTGCTTTGATTCTTCTAACTGTGTCAGTCATAGCTGGTATCCATTATGTGCCAGGATTTAATCTTTTCTGTAACAACTTTGTGTCTTTTTCCTGTGCTTGATAAAACTGTCTGATATAATTCAAGCAGCCGAGGAATCGCTGAACCTGTTTAGTATCTTGCAATCTGTCAGGAAACTCTAAGAGTTTTTGCAAAACATGTGGCTGCAGAATTATTCTTCCTTGTGAAATTTGAAGGCCCAAGAATTCAATGGAAGTCTTGGCAATAAAAAAATTATCTAGGGATGAAGAAAGTGCAATCCCATGCTTAAAAAAAAAATTATGAAAGTGTTCTAAATGGATCTTATGCTCAGCTATATCTCTGCTAAAAATGAGCAAATCATCAATATATACAATAACAAAGTCTAAAGAACGAAAAATGCCTTCCATCCTTTTTTGGAACTCTGATGAAGCATTCTTCAGGCCAAAAGGCATTACTGTCCACTGATATTGGCCATGAGGGACTACAAATGCAGTCTTGTACCTGTCTTCTGCTGCTATGCCGATTTGCCAAAAACCAATGTTAAGATCAAACTTACTAAAGACATTGGCTTTTGCTATTTTTGACAGAATTAAATCTTTATGAGGTAGAGGATACCTGATTGGTTCTAAAGCTTTGTTCAATTCTCCATAATTAACTACCAATCTTTGCTTTCCTCTTTTCTGCTCAGAATGCTTATTGACATAAAATGATGGGCAAGCCCAAGCACTTTTGCAAGGTTCTAACAGCTTCCTATCCAACAACTGTTGGATTTCTTCTTTGCATGCTTGCTGCTCCGCAGGACTCATATTATTTGCTGAGGCTTTTTGAGGTTTTATTTATGTATTCTGTTTGTATGGCAAAGTGACATAGTATTTTTCTCTCTTCGATAAGGCATCTGGATGATCAGAAGTACATTCCTTTTGTAACTTCTGAGTTATTTCTGCAAGGATGTCTTGACCATGTAGGTCTGCATGTTTGACAATTTTTTTTATTTTTGCCAAATCCTTGACTGATTCTTCGACAATGTCTGGCTTTTCAAGAGAAATTCTGATAGTGAAAGAAGACTTTACTGGAATGGAAGTCACAGTTCCTTGGACTATGAAATCAACTGAATCTTCTCTAACTGACATTGGCAGGTGTTTCTTGACAAAATCTTGTGCTAGTAATATGTCAGCTCCTGTGTCTAAGCAATATAAAGTAACATATGTTTTGATTTTTCCTAACAAAATAGGAAAATATGGAGCAATAAAATTTACCTTGATGAGTTCCTTGTTAACTACTCTGAAGTGAATAGAGATAGGCTACCAAAAATATTCTGGAATGGATTTGTACTTACAACAACTGTTCATGGCGCCTGTATCTACTTGTGCATCCAAGTCGTAAGCTGTATACCCTTCTGTTTTGATCTAGATAGGTACAACCATCCGATCTCCTAAACTCTTTTGTTCAGGGACTGGCTCTTCTATTGTTTCTGGAGCTGGGGTAAATCTATGATCTTTTCTCATTGTTAGCTAGATATATTCATAGTTCAGTTCATCGAGCTGATGTAGAGATCCTTGTATACTTGTAGAGAAGTTAGCTAACTGTTCTCTCTCTCTTTTTACTTTGTTTTCAAAGAAAACAAATTTTCTGAGAAGATCTGCCTCGCTTGGATTTGACCCTTCATATGTAGGGACACACTGTGAAGGTTCTGAAAACTTTTTTGTCAACTCATCAATCTTTTCTTGTAGTCTTCTTCTGGTTATGACCAGGCCTGGAGAAAGACTAGCCTTTTTTTCTTCTAACTCTTCTATCTGACTTTTGAGAGAAGCAAAAGAAAACATAAAACAATTACTAACAATTAATGATAAAGGTTTGGTCATCATCAAAGCTATCCGAAGAATTAATGGAAAGCTTATGGAGATATAACTCATCAGAACTAGAATTATATTCAGAGTCATCTGCAGACTCATGAATGGAGAATCCTTCATCTTCTGATTGTAACTCAGGGACTACATCCCACTCAGCAGGATTGTACTCTGCTATAAAAATATCACAGATTTTATTCTGAAACTTTGTCTTCTTCTCTAGAAACTTGTTTTCCCAATGGCCTTTCTTTCCATAGATGTAACAGGTAGACTTTCGAAGTGGCTGGGTCCTTTTCTTAAAGACAAACCTATTCTTTCTATTTTGAAAAAAAAGATTTCTTTGGATACCTCGAGATTATTTTTGAGGAAGACCAGAATCTGGGATGGGATCGAGAACTGGATTCACCAGACTTTTTGGAATTGCAGGTGCGTGTAGATGTTTTATGTGGACGAGGCTTGAAACAACCATAATTGGCAGTTTCACGAAATTGCTAACAGGCTGACTAAGAAACAAAAATTTGTTTTTTGAGATTTTTCTGTGTCTTCATGGCGACACATTCTTTTTGGAGGGTTGTGAGCACATGCTGATGTAAACCAGCAAGAGATAACTCTTCAATCTTGAATTGATGATCTGACAAATAGGTATTTACAAGAACTGAGATTTTACCTGGAAGAGAGGCAAGATAATGGCGAAGGTAGGAAACATTCTGATGATCTGTAATTTTGTACAACATGGACTGCATCGTACAAAAATATTCTTGAAGAATATTGATATCACATAATTTCTGGGACATGTACAATTGAGCAGTATGAGATGCATCAGGAAGTAATGTACCAAGAAATTCATGAGCAAGGGCTTGAAACTAAGCTTCTAAAGGATCATCATTCTCTAGTAAATGTTATTTTTCTTCTTTTGAAAGTTTTTCCCACCAGAGCTTTTCTATTCCTGTAAATGCCCAAGTAAGCTATGTAGCTATATCTTTCCAGGATGCTTTAGTTTGTGCTTTTCTCTGGAATGCCCATGCATTAATCTTTTGGAACAGATTTAGAATCTGATCATTTTCCAAGCAATCAAAATTAATAGTTAGTGTGTTACCAAAGCCTTTAAACAGATCTTTGGAATCAATCTTGATATCTACATTTTTTAATTCATTTGTCCATTTGATGAATGGACTGCGAAGCTTATTGTGGCTGACATCTTGACCTGAAACTCTTCTAGCTTGATTTTGGAAGAAATGTGACTCAACTCTGTTTCTTCTTGGGTTGCTAGAGGCTTCACCTATCTCAAAATATAGAGAGATAGTGGAGGATGCCATTTTAATGTCATGGCAACCAAGTGAAAGAACTCTTTGTTTCAACAATTCATCTTTTCTCTAGCCAATTCAGCACCATGCTGAATACTTTGTAGTCTATGTGGACTTAATTGTTTCAGGAATTTCTGGGGGCTTGAGCTACCAGAATGATATTTGAACTTATAGCCTTCTTGGTTGATTTGGCTATAGTCAGGAGGAGGAGAACAAGGAGCTGGAAGTGCTAACTGTAGATTTTCTACAGATCTTGTAATAACATCGAGACCAGCTTCAATATCTAATAGCCTAGCTGTCTGCTCTTTTTGGTTCTTAGCCAAAGAGTCAACAGTATCCGAAATATGATTTAAAGATCCATGCAGTGTCTGCAAATGAGCCTTGAGCTCAAGAACATCTCTAGCAACATCATCCAGATTTTGAGCTATACATACAGACTGGAAGTTAGCATAATTCTGTAACTGGATTTGTTCTGCAGGTTTAGGATCATTCAAGCTTCTCAAATTAACAAATTGAAAATCTGACTGTAAACTACCATCCTTAAAAGAAGGACTGGCATTTCCAGAATCTAATCTTCTTACTGAAATCTGGGACAAGTTTCCAGATTTTTCTCACAAAATTTTAATATCTCGAAACAAAGAAGAACAATTAGGACAATTAGTATGCTGACCTTTATGATCGACAGAGGAAGAGGATGAATTAATAGACTGAAATGTTTTTTGTTTTTGTGGGGTATGTTTTTCTTTACAAAATTTGCAAGATGCAGAAGGAAATTGATTGTGGTTAACCATATGTTGGTGTAGCTGAGAATCATTTGGTTGCATATGTGCAGATGAACGTAATGGGGTTTTTAACCTTCGGGGTAAATACTGAGAATGGGAAACAAATCTACTAATTGCAGGTGATGGTGGAGGAAATGATTGTGCGGGAGAAAATCTAAGAGAAGTGTTACCATCGGGATGCTGGACAACACGAAGTTGTTTGGAGGAAGCATCATGGAGTTTTGGATATCTCTGAGAAAGTGGTTGGTATGTGCTATTCCATTCTCCAGGTAAGGTTACCTGAGAAAATACGAGTTGGAGGGGAGTAGTGTTTCTCAAGCCAATAACAACTCCTTCCTGGAGTGCTCTCTTCTTCAACTTAGGATTAATTGCACGCATAGTAGTAGAAACAAACCGTATACACAGAGAACAATGCAACTGAGTAATTTGGGATTGCGGAGCTACATCAAAACCAGAAAATTGTATATATGATTGTAAAAATTCATTGATATAGGGGTCCGTGAGAGACACCTGATATCTGGGAACCAAGGAAGACCACGTAGGGCCATTATTTAATGGACTCTGAAATCCTCCTAACAAAGCATCCTCAAACTTGTTTAGCTTGGAATCTAACACACATGATAAACACGAAGTATCCAATCCGGGACGGACAAGAGGATTGATACCAAACTGTATTAAACCAATATGGATATATTTATATTCATGCTCCAAACCCCAAGCTATATCTTCATATTTGATTAACGGGATCTGATATACAGACTGACAAACAGATATACGAATATTTACTGAAGTGAAATGAAATAACTGAGCGGCACGAAACTTAAACATAGGAAGATCATGCATTTTGTTGACATCAATCTCAGGCAAAGACCAGTTTGGATGAGGTTCATATTATTGAGACACAACACAAGTATCATATAGAGTATCGGAATCAGTTTTGTTTAAATACTTATTTAACCATGACCATCGCTTAGTATGTTTCTCTTTTATAGAAGAATAAGATTCAGGGAAGTAAAAACTGTTATTTGAAGAATCCATAATAGAAGAGATAAATTCAAAGGTGAACCTGGAGAAATGTAGCACTATGAAGAAGAACTACTGCACGCCTGAATACCCTTGATGGCTGACAGCGCCAAGAGCGGGTGAATGTGTATGATAGCTCTTCAAACAACAAATTATCAAATACCAAAATTTGAAGATAATAACTCTTCCCTCCTCAAAAGGGAATAATGCACATAAGAGAAACATAATTGATAGCAATAGATCGAGAACACGGGCTCTAATACCAACAAATAGCGGAACAACAAAACACAAGACTGGAGTCACACAACTGGAGTCAGTCTTCAACAATTCTTCAGCATTATCTTCATTAAGCATCCAGCAATTACAATACACAGATCGGCTTTAGAGGGCAAAGATTGTCACTACAACACATCTATATTCCTAGACACAATGTTCTGGGCTCATCTATCTTTCAGAAACAACAAGTTGTAACTTCCAGAAAGCTTCTCGGAGACACCAGAATATGCCTATTAGCACCCTACACAAACTAACATTAATTACAGACTGAGCTTGGCTTTTGATGCAATCTTATACCTCAGAGGCAAGTTGCATAGCATACACCCAGCTCGACTTAGACTTGCAGAGCAGCTCAAAACATGAGCGGACAAAAAAAAATCACAGACACTTGCAGAGCTCTAACCACTAAAACGCTCAGACTCGAATGCCTAACTAAGACCTCAAGCCTTTCTTTTATGGCATTACATCCGGTTGACCAGAGGCTCGGAACGGGCAATTGGAAGTCTAAAGCAAATATTCCAGGGTAATGGTGGGACGACACCATTATTATCTCGTCCCTTTGAGGTAGATCCATATGGGGACCCGAACTCATGACTCATCATGAATAAAACTATTGGCCGACAACTTTATTACAATGGGCCATCGAAACAAACTAAAGTGGGAGACATAGTCCCAAAAAAGTACATCATGAATGCTTTTAAAGGCCGTCTCACCACGACTTTCATGATGCTTACAGTAAAATTAAATAAAACAAATATATATACAAAGTGGAGATTCATGAAAGAACCCATAAAAGATAAAATTAAACTTGTTAACCATAGTCAGGCGAACTATGATCTGAATCAAATCCCTCGGACCCAAATCCATCATGGTCAAGTACGTTGTATTCTGAAGAATCTTGTAGAAAGTATTGGCGGTGATAATCAGTACCATAATGTATTGCATCCTCCATCCAGTGAGGGGCATCTTCTCAGAAACATGCAAAGAAAGGAGATTGTCTGAAAAGTTCAGGTCTCATGTAGCTAGGAACAGAAACATCACCAAAGAAACGGTGTTTGATAACGAGCTTGAATTCTTGTCCTGGAGTAACTGAGGGGTGGACAATAGCACCTTTCCAAAGGATGTCAAACTGGAAAATACCATAGATGAGAGAGGCACCATATATTTCATCTTTCAGGACAGGAATGAAAACCTGGGGAGAGCCATGCTCTAAGGTTGAGATTCTGGGAACATATAAAAAGAGTAAAATCTTCATCCAGGGACTCCATTGGCGAGTATGAAAATCATCACAAAAGAAACATACAATAACTTTTCCATTTTCTCTGGCAAGCTGGTGAATGGCATAAAAATCTATCCATCTAATAGCAGGGTCAAAAATATAAACAAAAAACTGTTGTTCTCTTGAAAGCAAATGAAAATGCCCAATAATCATATTGACATGGTTGACTCTGAGAAGGGGATTATTGAAATTGATATTGTAGCTGTGGCGTCCCTCTGGAGAGTTTAGCCGATATTGAAGTATCTGTTGTTGGATTTCAAAAGGAAGAGTCTGGATTTTGTTGTGAAAACAATCACTACAATAACAGTAAATGCATTCATGACAAACAAGAACTGAATTGTCTGCTGTTGAGGATGACGACTCGCCTTTTTCAAAAACTTTGATATCTCATAATTGTGATCCTTCTCGGGTTAACATATCAGCAAGATGATTATCTTTGCCAGCTTTGTAGACAATCTCAAAATCAAAACCTTGAAGCCAGACTGCCCATCTTAGAACTCTGGTATTGTTATGTTCTAGAAGCCTTTTGTTACCAAGCATACCCTATGAGCAACAAAAACTGAAGGAAAAGGTGATGACCCAAAGTTATTAAACTTGTACAACCTAGTAATATCATCAACAATTCCGATATCTTAGGATTCTTTCATGGAGTAAAATGTAGATACAAAAACAGAATATGCAGGTCCAAGTTTTGAAAGAATATGATAAATGCATTGTTTGTTTTCCCTCTTAATCTTACATTATGCACATAAGAGTTTAAGAGTTTTGTACTTAGATAAATAATCTTGAATGCATGAAAAATCACTTGGATTTAAAGAAATCAACTCATTTTCGAGTTGGTGACCTCGAATTTCATTGTGTTTACCAACACAGATTCCAACTTGTCCCAAGCAGCATTAGGTTCATCAATTCCAGATATGTGGAATCGCAAATTAGTAGAGATTGACATCCCAATCAATCCATGAGATTCGTCACATCTATTTTCCCATTTAATTTTCTTATCATCATCAGTGGGTTCTGTTTCTTTACCTGAGATAATTCTGAAAAGTCCCCTACATCTTTGAACATCCTCCATATGAGATTTCCATGAGAAATAGTTGGAATTGGTAAATAGAATATCACAAGGGGCGGCCATATTTATAAATTAATGGCTGTAAAAGCAGAAACCAATAGTCTAGATGAAAATATCTCAAAAAATTAGGCGATTTAAAAAAAAACAACACTGAAAATTGACTTCGGATGATGAAGTTATGCTTGAACAAAGAAAAAGCTGAAGATGTCTCCAATAGTGACATGGCACATAAAGAATGACCAGCTAAAAAAAAGAACCCTCCTCTTCCCAAGATGAACCTTCCACAATCACTTTACAATAAAGTTTTTTTAAGTGAATCACTTTTATAAAATAAGTGATTTCACTTTTACAATGATTTACCTTAAATAGTGTAGCAATAAAAGGAACTTAAGTGACTCACTTTGTATTTTTATTTTTTATTATTTAAGTGAGATGCACTTTTACAATAAAGTAACTTGAAAATAGAAATTGCATGCACTTTGCCTTTTAAAAGTAACTTCCTAAGACTTGAACTCAAGACCTATTAAGGAATAAAGCAACTTTGAACCAAGTGAGCTAGATTAAAAGGTATGTAAAATATGGGAATGAGGAAGGGGGCTTATTTTTTTATTTTTTTTTTAACTCTTCTTGCTCGGTTTCCGTGCTTGCCTTTTTTCTTGCAAATCACACCACAAACCAAAACAAAATAAAAATTTCCACACTTGTGGATTTAGAAGAGGGGAACCCGCTCCAAGAGGAACGAGATCACTATCGAACCGTAGCCGAACTATTTGAGCTATCCAACGACACTTGGTTAGCTGAGCTCGGATGTTCGGAAGGAGTTCCTCGCACCAGTTGAAGATCTTTGGAGACATGCATTCCTCCGCATATAGCATTTGTGACCTGGTGGCTAAGTGAGGAGCTTGGCTCCCTGCTATCCTCATGATGGTAAAGAGTATGGAATGCAGTGGACGTTCCCATACGTCCTTGATAGGAATCTTCCCACTTGAAGCATGGGTGTTTGGAGTACAATGTTGCACGATCATATCATCCACGGTCCGATCACTTCACCGTGATCCAGTAAGAGTCAAATTGTCCCCTCTTTGGGACAATCCAGTCAAAAAATAGATGTCCTCGAAATCTATGGTGAGTATGTACTCATCGATCATGAAATATTGTTGAGCCGCATCCCAGTATCGGAGCATATGCGTCAGCAATGGGATTTGGGCCTTCATTCCCTGGATCTGGAAGAACTTGAGGAGACCATAGTTCCTTAGTTCTTCGACACATCATGAATCATTTGTAGCTTGTATGAAATCTACCTCATGTTCTCATTTGTGCCACTCTAAGACCATTTTTATTGTTGCTAACTTGCCAAAAGGAGCATTTAAACATTGTTAGGATTCACTTCAATCACTGAAAGTTCATCTTTTGGGTTATATTTTTGTTTTGGTTTGGACGTTTCCACCGTCGCACCCCATTAATATGGATAGTGCGACATCGTCGCAACCCAACTTTGTGGGATTTGCGATGACCCGATTTCATCGCAGTTCCCATAAGGGCAAACTGCAATGACCCGAGAACGCAATAACCCTCCACAAATTAATAAAAAAACCCAAAAAATGAACCAAAATAAAAAATGTAAACCACAACATTTATGCTGGATGAAATTTAGAGTTACCTACTCCGGACGACTGGTGAAATGGTTGCTCGTAGCTCCCGGAATCGACATGTGAACTTTTGGCTCCAAATGACACATCTTCTCCCCAAATTGGAAAATGAACAATGTGTACAGAAGTTGTCAAGTGGTTTTTACACACCATTCTCGTTTCATAATGGTCATCTTAGGTATGAAAAACCCCTTGAATGTTTTTTCATTATTTTATAGCCGTTAGATTGTAATTATTTTATGATTATGAGCTTACTCTTTATTCTTTATCGTGCTCTTGAAACTATGAGAATAAGTTACCGAGTTACGATTTATCACTTTTCCGGGCTCGTTAAACTCCTATGGAAAAGGACCCCCCCGAGAGTCTATCTTCAAGCTCTTTTTAGGCTCTCAAAATACGAAAATATTGCCAAGCGAAGTTGTTGCGTTCACGCATGTTAAAGAATTTGAATGGTCGTCTCCCTTGTGATAGTTTACCCCTTTTTCGGACCAGGTGCCACTATTTACGAAAAAGGTATACTCTAGCCAATCATGACTAGAAAAGTCCTCTCCCGTGTTGTTTTACCCTTTTTTGGGCGATGAGGCTAACTTTACGAAAAAGGACCATTGGAGTATTCTTTAGTTCTTTTCAGACTCTCTAAACATGAAATGATGACCGATTTTACCTTCTATTAACACCCAAAAAGTGCTCACTACCTCATCTACCCCATTACATGACTCATTTGTCCATATTTCCTATCATATTTTCCTCCAAAACCTTAAAAACCCATTAAAAAACCTCCAAAAGGCCAAAAAACCATTAAAAAAGCCTCCAAGAGGCCAAAAAACCCCTTTTCCCCCAAAATAATCCAAAATTCCTCCAAAATAGCAAAAACCCTCTAAAAAGGGAATAACAAATACAAAAAGAGGAAAAAGAGGGAAAAAGGAAGCAAAAACCCTATACAACTGACCTAAACCATAGTGCCCAAAACCATGGGCCAGCACTCCACCACTAAAAACTTATAAATAGGTGATGGAGGCCCCTCATTTCATATCCACAGTCACCACACCCTTACTCTACCAAAATCACTCATGAAACCCTAGCTCACCCTTGAGCTACTTTCACATTTGAGTGCCCCTTTGGCCCATTTCCAAAACCCTTTGGAGAAAGAGAAAGGAACAACACTAGAGCTTGGAAGCAACCCTCTTAGACTACTGCAAAGGCTTCATCAACCTTCACATTGGAGGTATAATCAATACAAAAAACATTTTATTATCTTGCCTTTTCTGTTTATGCACATGCTTAGAGTAGTTTATTGTTTTACTGTACTGTCTTTTATTTACTGTATTTTCTGAACTGCTACTAAGGAGTCCCTTCTCCTTAGTAGGTGCTCATTTGCACAAGCTAGGGTGAAAACCCTAGCTACATATTTGGCGACTCCCCTTGTGTTCCTTTGAATTTCTGGTTATAGTTTTAAACGTTTTTAATTTTCTGCAATAGTTTTCTATTTTTTCTTTTCGGCTATCCCTTTTGACTGTCGTAAACTACGTCTTTTGCCCCTCGCAGTTGCGTTCCCACTGCGTCTTTTAGACTTTTACCTGCGATCCGACCGCGGCTCTCAGACTGTTTCCGGCGATCTACCGATGGTTTTCATTCTGTTACCTACGATCTGACTGCGGCTATCAGCCTGTTTCGTGCGGTCCGACCGTGGCAGTTAAGCCATTTTCTCGCGGGCCATTTGCGGCTTGAAGCCCTTTTTCTGCTACCCGCCTGCGCATTTCGGCCTTTTTACCGTGTCCCGCCTGCGGCTTGCAGCCCTTTTTCTGCTACCCGACTGTGTCTTTCGGCATTTTTCCCGCATCCCACCTGCGGCTTGCAGCCCTTTTTCTGCTACCTGACTGCGTCTTTCGGCCTTTTTCCTGCGTCCCGCCTATGGCTTTCAGCCATTTTCCTGCAACCTGCCTGTGGCTTTCAGCCATTTTCCTGCAATTCGCCTGCGTCTTTCGGCCTTTTTCCCACGGTCTGCGTGTGACTTTCAACCATTTACCTGCTATCCGCCTGCAACTTTCGACCCTTTTCCCGCGGTTCGCCTAATTCCCGCAACCTGTTCGCGACTGCCAACCTATTTCCCGTGGTCCGACCGCTCAGATTTGCCACAGACCCACAGTCTGTTTTATGCATTTTTTTCACTGTTTTGAACCCAGCAACTTTGCTGCAATGTTTTCTGCACCTGCATAGCCATCTGTCCTATCTGCAACCATACTTCCCTACAACCTTTTTTCTGCGGTATTATTTATGTTCCATTTACAGAATATTTTTTAAATTTCAGCATTTTAATTGAAAAGAGAAAATTTTGCATTTCAAAGTTTAATTTCTGCATTGTTATTTTTAGTTAGAAAGTTTCCCACCCCGTGGCACTTTTACTTGGGTTCATCATCTCACACGCACACACTTTGTTATCTAATTCAAGTGAGCCCTAAAATACTACTTAACACAACCAACATTCTAACCCCACTTGGGAAACACATAAGAATCTTGTAGTTAGGTAGGATCGGGGGGATAGGCATCCAAATAACACCCCTCGGTTGCTTACACTTGAGACATAGATTTTGTCCATTAGGGAACCAAAATCCCCTAGTATTTTTTTACATGGTTTAAAACCAATTTATTGGGAAGGCCTCTCCCCTAGGAGGGTTGAAGTCGCCAGACTGGTTTCAGAAGCCTGAGTGGAATACCGCAATCCATTCAGTAACCAAAGGATACCTTTCGCAGTTCTCAGTGTATCACCCATATGGGGATACAGCGGCGATAGAACCAAACGACAGATTCACCCAACCAAATGTGTCATGAACGAGGTATCTTAGTTTCTTTTCTTCTAGTATTGACTACCCGGTGTCCCTCCTGGTAGGGGGATATCTTTCGCCACTTTGCTCTACTATCCATATTGTCTGACTTAGATTTCATCACCTTGCAGAGGATATGTCTGGTTGAGTCAGAATACTATTTAGCTAGGTGTTTGCATGATCCCTTACCTCCTTTTGGTCTAGCGAGTCCACTATTTTTATTTTCTAGGAAACCTGCTGCTTGTTGGTATTCTGACCATTTCTGTTGATACTCCACTATTGTAGCACAACTGTTACAATAAGTGTTTTGAGTTGGTTGTTGGCCTGAGTGCCATATTTTTTGAGCTCTCCTTCTGCACACTCGGTTGCATTAAGGTTTTTGAGTTATTTTTCACTCAAACACAACGCCCAGATACTTGACACCATCTGTCACCATTGAGTCCCCGAGACATTCTCGGTGCCTCCGGGGCGAGCCCCCATAGCATGGTTCACTTGACACCACCCATCATAGACATAGATATTCATCACTTGATACCACCCATCATAGATGTTGAGCCTTGTCGCTTGACTCCACTCGTCAACGGCATAGAACTCTGTCACCCAATCTAGACGCCCCTTATTTTACCTCTGATTCTGAGGCAGAGTCCGAGAACCCCATTTACACTGCACCAACCAGCCCCATGGCTGGCATGACTTCCACCCCTTTCTTTATAGGGACCATTGGTGAAGCATCCACCACCACACCAGCTACCACACCTGCTTTGGGTATGCCCTCAATGGGGCCCACATCTACACTTCCAATCACTGTACCCATTCCAGTAGCTAGCATACCCTTCCCCACTCCATCAGTGACTCACACTACCCTTGGCGGTGCAAGACCATACCATACCACTTTCGTTCCTCCACTTGGGGGAAACATCCCAAACCTATCCCCTCCACTTGGGGGCATTGGCCCCAACATGGTCACAACCACTAGTATGTCACATCCTTCTACTAGTTTTCCATTCATGGCTAGTCTCAACCTTCCTGACCTAGCTAGACTAACTAACGATCCCATCAGACACGACCCTGCGTGGCCTCACATGCCCACCAAGCTCCCCTCTAACATCCCTAAGTTTGAGGGCAAGGAAGGTGAAGACCCCCAAAACCATATTATGTCCTTCCATCTATGGTGTTCCTCCAACTCCATAGTGGACGACTTTGTCTGCCTCCGTCTATTACAGTGCACCCTCACTGGCTCTGCAGCTAAGTGGTACATCGAGCAGCCCCATGGGACCCATGCCACCTTTACTTCCCTTGCCTCGAATTTCCTGCAGTTCTTTCAGTTACCTATTCGCTATGATGCGGGAGTTGAGATCCTACTTTCTTGCAGACAGAACACGGCTACCCACATCACTGACCACATTCCTGAGTGGCATCGACGCCGTAGCCTCTACAAAATCAAGTTAGACGACCATATCTTCTTAGATTGGTTTCTAAAATCCCTCCTTCCTGTCATTGCCAAGGATGTGGCATCCGAACAACCCCAGTCCAAAGAAGAGGCCATTCTTAAAGCCCAGCAATTTGACCTTATTACGCCTAGTTGGGTTATCTATATTCCATCATACCTGACGCCCCTCGTGGTGATTCCTCCCAACACGATGCGTCGGGGGCATCCCATGTCGCAGATGGCATCATTGGTCGTACAGCCTCACATAACCAACCCTTTTCCATAGCACGTCCTAGCCATGGCCCTGACCTTTCGCGGGCTACATCTCAGTCTGGAGAAACCAATTTGTATGCTCCCATGACACATCACCATCATTCCCACAGACCCTCGTGTCCACCTTAGTGCTTTGGCCATGCCGCCCCCCGCTTATGCCCCACTAGTCGCACCTTAGCCATATTACCACCCACAGGTTGCACTAGCTCCTGTGTCCTCTCAAGCCCAACCTGCTTATTACCCGCCATAGGCAGCCCCTACGGCAAACCCACAACCCGTTCCGCAGACGTATCAGCAACCCCCACAAGGTTCAGCACCTGTGCTACCTCCACCTACTTATTATCCACCGCAACCTGCTCCCGCACCTGCACAACCCCGAAACCCACCTGCTGCCTAAGGGCAAGTGTATGCCCAACAAAATCCACAGCAGAACCAAAATAACTAGCACCAACAGGGCCAACAAAACCGTGGCAAAGGCCGTAACCATGGGAACAACCCCCCTCTAGACCAAGGCAGTCAACCTCCCAATCCCCCAAACAACAATAATGCAACACCTGCCAACCAGAACCCTGATCGGCTGCCCAAACAAGCCAAAAATCCTAATTTGTGAACAAACCATCCTTGTTCTATTTGTGGGGTCTATGGCCACTAAACTCATGCTTGCCCACATTTGGAGCGAGCTCGTCAACTTTGGACCGATGATGCCCATCGCCAAGGGCACGCAGCTCCTCAGGCGCCGCCCAACCCCCCACCACCTCAACATCAACCCTTGGTGTTACAAAACCCTTTACCGACCCAAGGTGTAGTGAACACTCAACCATTGGTTCCCCCTCAAGGAAACGTGCCACCACAACAGCAGATCACTTATGCCGCTCCTGATCAACCCATGTTAGACTCAGGTACCCACTTGTTAATGATGTCATCTGCCGATGTCAACCTTCAAACCAGTCGGAACCAATATGGCTCCACCCCTGAAGCCCCTCCCACTGACAAAAACACTAACTCTCATCCCACTGATCAGACGTTACACATACCTCCGACTCCACTAGATGGCACCTCCAAAGCACCTCGCTTCCCACTTCATTGCATTAACAATAATCCCAATGCTCATGTTGCGTCTAATTACAACATTTTAGATGACTTAGCCCAGTCTCCCGCAGCCATGTCTGCATTAGAAGTCTTAAAAAACTATCCTTCACAACACAAAGACTTTGCTCTTCGCCATTGGTGCTATTGACCCAAATGATTCACGACTGATGGCCTTCGATTTGGACCAATCCGAACCACGCCTTCCTTCCACTTTTGCTTTCCAAGTTTCTATTTCCGTTTGAAATCTTGTCATCCATCAGTGCATTATCGATGAAGGTGCCTCTACATGCGTTATGTCCACATTCATTTGGAAAAAGTTGGGATCCCCTACTCTCCAACATTCCACCACTACATTGCGAGCCTACGACGGCCATTTGGCTCAACCCCAAGGTCTCTTAGGTAATGTCCCCATCCAGTTGGCTAAAAAAACCATGCTCATTGACATAGAGGTCATCAATGCCCAACTTGATTATAACCTCTTACTTGGCCGCAACTACATGTATGCCATGCGGGCAGTTGCCTCATCCATTTTTCGTACCATGATGTTCCCCCATGACGGACACATGGTCAAGGTCGACCAACTCACCTATTACGATCCCAAAGCCCCCGCTGCACACGAAAATGTTCTCCCCATGGTTGAACAACCTGTTTGCAGTGAAAATACCTCGTTTGTTTCCTCCGTGGGACCCAGAGTTTACTCAAATACACCAATGACCTCAACATTCCAATCCATTCCACCCCCGTCACCCGCGACCGAAGTATCTGACCTATGTACCCTTTCCCACAATACACAAACACCAAACAATACACTGCCCTTGTTACCCAAACGACCATTGGTACCTAGTCACATTTGTGTTACACCCATCCACACAATCCCCTTCCTATTCCCTCCCTCGGGAGTAGTAAGATCCCTGGTTATGGCTACTCTCAGCCTCCCTGGGTTAACCTTAGGATTACCCATGTGGTATATTTCGCCTCCCATCCCCCCGCCGACACCAAATGTCGTCCGACAACCAGTGAAACCCATTGCCACTACTAGTCAACCACCTCCCGGTGTCACTACCCCTTCGTCATCTATGAATCCCCCCCCTCTTATCAAGCACACTGGGGGAAGAGGCCCACAACCATACACTGTTGTACCCCCACCCAAAATAGTTAAACCCCCCCCCCCCCCCCGTGTTTCGTGCTCCTCCCAAATGCTCATTGTGTGATGAGTTAGGCCATCCAACTCATCAATGTCCACAATTACCTGCATTACAGGAACACATGCAAATGCTTGACGACGACCCCAACATCCCAGTTTTCCAACTCGATCCAGCCCCTAAGCCTCGTGATAAATCATTGCGTACTAACCACCCTTGTGCAATATGCGGTATTTACAGCCATTACTCACATCACTGTCTTGATCTCCCAGATTACAGAGCAGCTCTTTACGAGATGAATAGTTTGGACCTTGAGACGGCACCCCCCACAATTGAGGAGATCCACCCCCCAGTATCACCCTCATCCGGAGAGATTAACACCATCTATATGATCTCTTCGACTACCACTCCCTCGTCAACCGATTTGACAACTCAAAGTTTCTACAATGATGAGGACATTCTAGAGGCTCTCACTGCCCCGGATTACCCCTGGGATGACATGCAGCATCGTTCCCACTTCCTCCCAGAAGAGTCCTCCTCCACCACAGCCACCCAATTTGCGGTTGAGTCCAAAGATTTCCTTCCCACCAAAGTCGACTAGTTTAAGGATCCCATTCCCGCTCCTGATGCTTTTGAGGAAGGTAACATGGCCAACATCTCACCCACAATCCAAATTGATATTTCTGCCCCCGGAGGTGCCCCTGAACTCATTACTTTAGGAGCCTCCTGCAGTGAATATGAGATCGAAGAATACAAAACAAATTTCCAAGAGTTCCATGATGTCTTTGCCTGGTCCTATACCGAAATGCCTGGTCATGACCCTGCTATTATAGAGCACCACATTGACACCTCTAAGTTAGGGGGCATAATAGATTACCTTGACCCTGGGATAGGGGACATGATCAATCATTTTGACCCTACCCCCTCACATTTATCTCAGCACATCAATGAACCCATTGTTCAAACCAACACATATGTGATCCACAATCATAAACCCCATGCACATAGAATAGGGGCAGGTCCTTGACCCTGCTGACTTTTTCACATACGTGATCTCAACCATTTTTGAGGTCACATGTCACTTGTATATATGATTTGATTCAATACACCTAGTATTTTTCCCCCACGGGTCATTATTTCTCCCCACCACTGCCTCCTTGGCTTGGTGGGCTCACCTTTATTTGCAACCATTTTTTAACCTAGTTATTTCCTTTGGCCATTTTGGAGTCCTTATGACCTCCATTTTTTGCACCATTTGCACCGTCGAATTCATATTTCCATGCTTGTAATGATGCTTGAGATCATTTTTCGCTCTCACCAGAACCTTTATTGACATCGTGACATGACACCTTGTCGCCTCAATTTACGTGCCACATCGGTCGTAGCCCATTTTTTATATACTTTATGTCGTCGGATTCATTTTTCCGCACTCATGATGATGCTTGAGATCATTTCTCATTCTCACCCTCAGATTGTTTAGGTATTTTTTCCAAAAATGCCCCCCGTCGCCTCGGTTTGCATGCCCCATCGGTCGTTATCCATTTTTGACACTTTTTATATCACCGGATCCAATTTTCCAAGCTCGTGATGATGCTTGAGATCATTTCTCTCTCTCTCACCAAGTTCAATTTCAACATTGTGTCTCGACACCTTGTTTCCTTGGTTTTCGCACCACATCGGCCGCCACCGGATTGTTGTACATTTTTACATGAGCCATTCACTCCTTTCATACTGCAATTATTTCATTATTTTGCCACCATTCATTATCCCGCAAGGAGGCCCACCAGTGTTCCCCGCTACCCTCATTCTTGGTCATCATCAATGTTCCTTGATTGAGCACTTCCTCCTTGCCTGACCATTCCTTTTGTTTAGTATAATTTTATCCCTTTTTCGGGTTAGACAAGTCCTTTATGAAAAAGGCACTTAGGAAGTTTCTGTTAAGCTCTTTTCTGACTCCTAAAACAACGAAAAGATTGTCGAGCAATCTTGCTTCCTTTCATGCTCATTAAAGTACCTGAAAGGGCGTCTATCTAGTATAAGTTTACCCATTTTCCGGACCTAGTAGACTAATTATGAAAAAGGAATACTCTAGTCACACTGGCTATAAGAGTTCTTCATTGCATCCTTTTATGCTTCTTCGGGCCATGGAGACTAACACACGAAAAAGCAACCCCATGGAGTCTTCTTATCGCTTTCAGACTCTCTAAAATTGAAAGCAACCATGAGCATGAACTGTCCTGGGCTCGTACAAATTCACACGACAGTACCATTCCATTATTTCAGAGTCTTCTTATCGCTGTCAGGCTCCTTAAAATTGAAAGCAATCATGAGCATGAACTGTCCTAGGCTTGTATAAATCCACACGACAGTGCCATTTTAAACACACTTCTTCTAGTTCCTTAACCCGTGAAGAAGTCCCCCCCGTGCCTCTCGGCACTATGATCGATCGTCTCAGCAGCACCCCCAATAAGGTCACCTTTGTTCAGAGTATTCTGCAATCTCCTGCCCTTTTACACCCACTTGAGTATCACTCACCCCAGTCACTATCCTTGATCCATTACAGCTATGATCCATTTCCCACCAGTCAATTTCATATGTTGCTCGATCATCCCCGCCATCATACTCTGAATAAAGGAAGTTTGAGTCCACCCACTCTACTTTCCCAGTCATCCCCCACAATATGATATTCCTACCATCAGTACTCTCACACTTCGGTTCTTCACCTCGTGCTCCTATCAAGGAAACATCATTTCCTTGATAGCTGCAGGTTTCCCTCTGTTGACGACAACCCCTCTATTCCAGAGGATAGACCCAGAGGTCCCTGCGCCTTGGACCCATCACCATTTGTGGTGAGTTCCTACGGACCATTTTGAGAGGAGTCATCATTGCCTCTCCGAGTGGTTGTTTCTCACATGCTCGACTTCAACACCTTGATCGCATCATTGAGAATCGCGTAGGGTATATATCCCTTCGGTTATTGGTCGAAGACCATGGATTTCCCCCGACTCTAGCACATTGGTGAGTCACTTCGGAGCACCAAGTTATATGTTCCCGTGGATTTCCGGGTTGCGTTGGCGATTGTATTTGGAAGCCATCCAGTTATATGCTTCCTTGAGTACCCAGTTCAGTTCCAATTCAGTGTACCATTGAGGGTATGACTCCCCATCACTATGATCCAGCAGCTCATCAATTCCTCTGGTACCACACTCAACAGCACTGTTGTTATTCCAGTGTATCAGTTCTTCAGCTCATACATGGTCATCCCAGCTGTATGTCCCAGATTTGTGTCCCCTCTAGACCCTTATGATGTACACAGTGGTTCTCTATGTATCTTACAGGTCCCCCTTTTTCAGGCCTCACAATTATTTTTTATATATCTTGATACGAGCATGGGTATGCCCGCCTTGTCCATATATTGAGATTCTTCCTCATTCATTATTTGAGGCCATGTATATTTCAGGTCCCCATATTTTGGACCCCATTGTTATTGTTGTTCTATATCTTGATACGAGCATGGGAATGCCCGCCTTGTCCATATGTTCATATTATTCCTCATTCATTATTGAGGTCATGTACTTTCAGTTTTTGCAATTTGTTCGGGACCGTTGTTCCGGGCTCTAGTTCGTTTCTTCTCTTCTCCACATCCCAGGAAAACCATAAAGGACTTATGATGTCTATCGGCCATACGATGAGCTCCTGCCCTCACACATCAGGGGGCAATCTGTTAACACCCAAAAAGTTCTCACTACCTCATCTACCCCATTACATGACTCATTTGTCCATATTTCCTATCATATTTTCCTCCAAAACCTTAAAAAGCCATTAAAAAGCCTCCAAAATGCCAAAAAACCATTAAAAAAGCCTCCAAGAGGCCAAAAAACCCCTTTTCCCCCAAAATAATCCAAAATTCCTCCAAAATAGAAAAAACCCTCTAAAAAGGGAATAAAAAATACAAAAAGAGGAAAAAGAGGGAAAAAGAAAGCAAAAACCCTATACAGCTGACCTAAACCATATGGTGCCCAAAACCATGGGCCAGCACTCCACCACTAAAAACCTATAAATAGGCGATGGAGGCCCCTCATTTCATATCCATGGTTACCACACCCTTACTCTGCTAAAATCACTCCTGAAACCCTAGTCCTGAAACCCTTTGGACAAAGAGAAAGGAACAACACTGGACCTTGGAAGCAACCCTCTTGGACTGCTGCAAAGGCTTCATCAACCTTCACATTGGAGGTATAATCAATACAAAAAACATTTTATTATCTTGTCTTTTCTTTTTATGCACATGCTTAGAGTAGTTTATTGTTTTACTGTACTGTCTTTTATTTAGTGTATTTTCTGAACTGCTACTAAGGAGTCTTTTCTCCTTAGTAGGTGCTCATTTGCACAAGCTAGGGTGAAAACCCTAGCTACACCTTCTATGGACTAATTAAACTTTTACATTGAAGGTCCCGCCATGGGACGAACCCCTCCTATCCCAGGTTCAGAAAATATTTGGGATTGGACTCATCTATGAGATGAGCTATATTGAGCATCTGGTTACCCTCATCAATCTCGTAAAAAACACATGAGGCACTCATCGTTCATGATGGGAAAAAAGGAAAGCTTTTATGTTACACCCTTTATCAGTGGTGGTACCTAGTCATTTCTTGAACATGGCACTCATTTTCATTTGCATACTGCACTTGGATCATTCATTTGTCCTTGAGTTTCAGCTATGTCCCGAGTCTTGTTACTCCTTTGAGTCATTCAAAGAACGCTTCCATCATCAGTTGCATTAGGAGTTGGTACCATAACTCGTCAAGTCAATACTGCCAAGGCATGCCATGCCCATGTTCAAGAATACTCTCACTACTCATTATATGCAGTCAGTACACCTTCCATCATGTCGGTCTACTCTAAGTCAGTCTTGCATGTCACTGTACCATCCAATCTACTCTACACATCCTTTTCCATGTTTCATGTCGATGATGGGGGATTCATCATGGCCCTCCTTCGACGGATTTATCCTTGTCAACTTCAACACATCATCTGAGGATTGAATCTAGAAACCAACCAAGTACCTTGGCCCTGCATGCGTCAATGGAAGGTTACCTCACTTTCAACATGAGTTTACATCATTGATTCTTGATTGAAAGATTTCATCTCGCTTTTGACTTCAAATCATTTATTCACACTTGATGACATGTACTGTGATACCTTGGGAATCATTGACATCAATGGGGATTTCCCTTCCACTTGTTAACGGTATACATCAATAACCGGTAATCAAGTGGTTTCTACCATGTTCGACATCAAGACATTTGTAATCACATGGATAGATTCGTATCATTGTGGGTTCATCTTGAAGACCCTGGGGAGTCATGTTTTACCCAGGTTGCGATGGAGTTTGTATTGAGTCATATCACACAGATCCACATTTGTATTGGTCGTGGCTGTGTTATCATCTTATCATGGATCTACGCTTGTGTTTGGTAGCCATGATTGTGTTCAATCGATCATTACTACCATGGATCTGCATTGTATTGGTCGACAGCCATGTTGTACATCATATGAGACTGTGTACTCATATTCAGTTGTACTACAATAGTGTCCTTCGTCTAACAAGCCATTGCCATTCCTTCTGTCAAATCATTTCACCTATCCAAATTTCAACAGCTTCATGCTTTGGGGGGCATTCTGTTACACCTAAATTCCTACCATCGTGATATTTAGTGTATACATCCCTAAAGTTTCATTGAATAATTTATTGGCCTGGAATAGATATAACCCATTTTCACTAGGTTTTGAGAGGTCGTCGCATGCTGCACTCATGCAACCTGCGACGTCGCATCTTGCTCTCTTGCAGGGTGCGACGATGTCAGTTAATGGACAAAAATATCTCCTTCGAGCCCATTCTCGAAGCTAGCTGACATGGATCCCTATCCTTGACCTTGTGGGAGAATTGACACTTGGTTTCTAACCTATTGGAAGGATCCCCTATCTCTCTCCTACCATATCTCAACCTACCCTATCCATACCCTATCCAGTTAGTACTATATAAATGAAGCTCCTTCCCATTCCAAAGGGAGGAAGTCTATAGTGTCTACATGCTGGTGAAATCATCTTGGAGAGATCTATACTCATCCATTAAGAAACTCACACATCCTTGGGAGGATATGGCATTGGCTTGGATGGATAAGGATTGCTACGTTAATCCTCGGTTGTAATCATTCTTTTCTATGTAGTTTCCCTATATTTACAGTAATATAAATGCTTTCCACCAATATTGTTGTGATTTATGATATTGTGTGGTTTACCTGCTTAACTGTTTACTTAGATCTGTTATCATTTGGATACTTTTACTTGTTTGTCTTTTTTTGTGCATCTTGGCAGGTCTTGCAGATTAGATCTAACGACCACGAGGCATGGAACAACATATTGGAGAAAGGGCTACAAACTTAAGGTAAGATATCCGATAGCTTGATCCTTAACTAGATCTAGGAAAGTGGTTTATAGTTTGTACTATTTGTTCTAGACTCACATTGAGCTAGGGAGATCTGGCTCGCATCCGCTCGAGTGGATTGTCCGTCAAACACTATCCCTCTAACAAACTGTGAAACACGTTTTAAAAAAAAATCACCTAAGAATTCCAAGGAATTCGCTGAGGAGATCTCCACGCTTCTTATGTTAATATATTACTAAAGTTAATATATATATATATATATATATATATATATATATATATATATATATATGCGGTAAGGGTTCTTATTAAAAAGAATATAAAGAAAGTTCACGACTCTTCCATGCAATTTTAAAGGGTGAAGAGTGATATAAAAAAGTATTATTATAAAAGAGAGGAACAAATAGGTGATATAAAAGTATTATAAAAAGTTGTGAAATTTTTTAAGTGGAATAAATTACTTATAAATATTAAAAAGGGTATTTATATTTTATAAAGGAATACATAAATTTATAATTATACTTTATAAGGTTATTAGAAAGGAAGTAGAATGAATGAATTATTATAGTATGTGTTAAACATATAAAAAAGATTGATAATGCCCATAGAAGTATGAAGAAAAGATCGATGATTAAATATTCAATACACTTCGAGGATAAAGCGTCTTAAAAGACAGAGGCAATGTTATGAACATAAAATAATATTTTATTAATAATGTATTTAATTATATAGTCTAGGATATTATGAAAGGTACAATTACGTAAAGACATGACCTTACATGAAATGTTACCTTGAAAGCCTATATATACTAAGGCAATTTCATTATTGTATTCATTCATCTTTTTACCGATTATATCAAATATTTATTTATATATGTTTATATATTGTTTATTGTGCGAATATACATACAATAATAAAAGATTATGTATTTATAGCGTGGCATCTGTATTAGACCTCGATGCATCAAGAATTATTTCGTAAAAGATCCCAAACTGAGAATAGATCAAATCTAGTTTTTGGGCCTTTAAAATGGATTCTTATTCGGTAGTGACGCTTGACGTAGAAAAATCCTTGGAGATATAAGGAAAAAAGGATTTGAGAAACCAGTCTAATAGAAAATCAGGGGGTATTAGCCTTAATTAGCCTTTTCCTCCTATGTCATTCTTAGATGTGGTCTGATATATGGGTATATTTGTTTTTTGCTAAATCAAGAAAATATATTAGTGCCAGCATCATACCTGATAGGTTGAAGCTAAAAGTGGTTCAAAAAGATAGTTGTTAAATCGTGGAAGCAACAGAAGGATGAACCAGGCAACTTGATGTACCATATCGCTGCAACTCCAGTGAGTGTGTATTGAAATAGTCTTAATAATATATAGTCATCATTAAGCGAGTTCAAAGAACACCATAAGTGAAATGTGGTAACATGATCTCCAGGATATTCGCCAGTCTTACCTTCAATATTCATAATGTATGAGGACAAATTGGTTGGAATTGGAGGCCAATTAGGATAATGAAACATCAGGTCATTCATCATTTTCAATAGATCTAACAAGTTTAAATTTTCCAGAAAAGGAAGTCTCAGGTGCTGCGTGGAAAAATTATTGGGATGCAAACCCTATGGTGGGAAATTCCCACTACCAGGATTCCAAACATATCATTTGGGATTTCCCCTTGTCATTGCTTGTGCAACACTTGTTCCTATAAAAGGGTTCCGATGGCTATGGATAGGATTTTCCTCAATAGGATTACACTGTATCCAATTTGAATGGGCATGAGAAATCCCCCCCCCAATTGGAATCCTAATTGAGGGTACAAAATTGCTACCTCCTCCACTAAACAGTGAAAAGGGGGTATGTCTAGTAGTCATAGAGGATGATTGAAAACCACCCATTTGAGTATTAAAACTGTAAATAGGTTTACACCTGAAACAAGTCTAACATATTAGATAGGTTTGCTCCCAAAAGAGGGAAATGATGGGGGCATATGTCCTCAATTCCAAAGAAAACCTTGTAAAGGTATAAAGGAACCACTAAACCCAATAGTAGGATTCAAAAATAAGGGATTAGAAGTGATTAGGAAATTAGGCATACCCAAAACTGACATTCCATATGGATTAGAAGTGATCGAGAAATTAAGCATACCCAAAACTGACGTTCTAGATGTAAAGGCACTAGAACCAAAAGGTGATGATAAAGCAACATTCATAGTTTGAGTAACTGCAGAATCTAAGGGTAGGGTACTGGTGCCAAAAGTAAAAACAAGATATGAACTATATATTGTTTCATTTACCATGTAAGTGCTCACATGAGGAGGATAAAATCATCCTGTAACTATTGCTGATGTGGGAGTATGCAAATATCCCAAAATTTCCCTTAAATCATCCATAATAAAACCTTTGCTTATGTGATAAGCAATTGTTCCTTGTTAAAAAGAGTTTGGAATACACACTAAGACTGGATCTCTAGACCTAGTTAAAGGAGGGTTGAAAGGTCTTTCAAAGCCTCTGGCTTGAAGATATTCAACACTAGTGACGTGAGGTGGATAAGTGTTGTTTCTTATAAGTTGTGGTTCATTGACTAAATCAATAGAACCTGTTTCCTCCAAAGATCTAGATGTGTTTGTTCGATGCCTTTGTGGACACGATGTGTTGATGTATTTGTAACTTCGGAATGTATTTCATATATGTATATTGTATTCCTATAGAGATATTATTATTCCCTTATACAGAAGTGTCGTCATTTATATTGTTAGTGTCGTAACTTATACTTGATGGGTTATTAGACCACCTTGATGGGGTCGGCCCTGTATAAGTCATGTGGGTTAAAGGGTTATTAGACCACCCTATTGGGGTCGGCCCTGCCAGCATTATATTATGTGATTAAGTTGAGGTAGACCTAGTAAGGTTATTAGGAAAGTCAAGTCATGTATAAATAGAGTGCGGGAGGCACTCTATTTGATCATTCACTTTCTCACTTTTACACTCATTGGAGAGTGGCACACTAGTGGAGGAGGAGAAGTTGCTGCTAGGAGACTATCTCTTATGCTTGGGTTTTGTATCATTGCTCTATCTATCTCTGAGGAAGTTATTGGGGTTTTTAACCTTATTGGTTTTCCCCAAGGAAAATTTGTGTGTCTATTGTCTCTTGTGATTGCTTCTTGTGATTGATATGTTGTACTTGTTATTCTCTCAGTAAAGATCCTATATCATATTGAATTGATGCTCAAAAATTAACATGGTATCAGAGCTAACCTGAGAAGAAGACACTATGCAGTTAAGGAAGGTAGGGCTTCTTGTTTTTTGGGTTTCTCTCCACATATATTGAAAGGAAGGAGGCTAGATTGACTCTCCTCAGCAAGGCACATCTTTCTGTCTAATCAGAATTCAATTATGAGCACTTTCAGTTTTGGCCCTAAAACTTAGTGTTTCCACAAAAAGTGGAATTTCTGAAATCTGAGACCATGGATGGATGCTCCTCAAAAAAATTGAAGTTTAGAGCTTTGGATCAAAATTTTTGGTTGGGTGAAGCTACAGGAAAATCAAACCCTAGTTTGGGGTCCTCTCTAGTGAAGCCAAAAATTAGGGCTTCTGCAAAAGTTGGAATTTCTTAAATCTGAGACCATGGCTGGAAGCGCCTCTGAAAAATTGAATTTTAGAGACCAAGATCAAACTTTTTGCATGGATGAATATTCGGTAAAATCAAACCCTAATTCAGGGTCCTCCCTAGTGAATCCGGAAGTTTGAAAAGCAAATTTGAGGGGTGAAACTTTGCAGTTTTCAAATTCTGAGTATACCAGCTTGATCATCTCATCAAGGCGCATCTTTCTATCCTTTCAGAAGTTTGAAATTCAAATTTTGAATTTTTAGGGTTTCTCTAACAAACCCTAATCCAGCTCTAGATCCAGATTTCTGCAAATCAAGTGGTAAGACCTAAATATTTTCTATTTCATTTGAAGTACGCTTTAAGATGTCTCACCACACCAAGCTTGAGGATAAGCTTGAAGGAGTTGATAACTTCTGAGCATGGAAGTATAGGATTGGGTTAATTCTAGAAGAGAGTGAGTTGGACACCTACATAAGTGAAAGGGTTCCTGTCCTAGAGGGATAAGAGACTAAGGCCTTACACAAGAGGAACTTAGTCAAGGCTAAAATGATCATTACTGATTCTATCAAAAACCATCTCATGCCAAATGTGTCATCTCTAAAGACACCTAAGGAGATGTTTGATTCCTTGACCAAGCCATTTGAAGGGAAGAATATAATTTAGAAGATGACCTTGAGGAATCAATTGAAGAATATCAAGTTCCAGAATGCGGAGACCATGCATTCTTATTTCTCAATGGTATCCTAGATGAAAGAACAACTTGAAGCTGTGGGAGAAGTTATAGAGAATGGAGAAGTGGTAATGACCACTCTTAATGGCCTTCCTAGGTCATGGGATTCCTTCATCCAAGGAATTTGTGCTAGGAAGAAACTTATCTCTTTCAGTAAGCTGTGGGAAGAATGCTCATAGGAAGAAGCTTGGATTGTAGCTCGAGAAGAGAAGATGGGAAATGAATATCAAGCTCTCACATCACATACCAAGAAGAGGACACTTTTCCTCATATTGTCCTAAGAACAAAAGGTACAACAACAACAACTACTACAAGCAATATGACAGGTATGACTTACAGGTATGTTTTTAAATCTGTTCATGATTAAGTTTATAATATGACTGTCTTCGTGTTATTGAGTTTAGTAACAATCTTGTTTAATTTTAGACTTGTCTTATCACCCTAGTAAAAGTATGAATGCATGATAGAAGACATTCATTGATTAGGGTTATGACACTTATGATTGAATTATGATTGTACTAATGCACTGTGGTGTTGTATGAAAAGAATGTCATCCGCTAACATGAAGGTGCAAATCAAGTCCTAGATCAAGACCATAGTGACATGAAGACAAAGACTCATCCATAGTCATGGAGCACATAGAGATATGTATAATTTGGTTCTACAATGGTTAACTTATGAGTTATGCAGGTCATTGAAGAGAACAAGAAAAACATTGCTAGACATAACTAGCAAATATGATGACCATGTATGTTTTTCCTATATCAAGTTAGAATCCTACCCTATGTAAGGACCTTATACTTTTGTATGATTGATAATGATTACTCATGAAGTTACAAGTTTGAGTAATCTAGGGTTTATGCATATTATGTCTCTTACCTTGATTGATGATATGACTAACCAGAAGAGTTTTATGGTCAAATATGAATATGCATGAGTAAGAGAAGTCTTCCCTGAAACTTTGAATGCTAATGCTTATTATCTGTGTTTGAAATGATCATGACTATACATGTTTAAGATTATTGTGTTTTGATAGTATTAAGATTATACTAATGAATGTATGATTATGTATGAGATCTCCAGGATAACACAATGATGATACTAGTAAGCATGCATAGTGATCAAGGATGGATATAAGTTCAAGGGCAGGTAATCCAGGAAGCAAAGATCAAGAGGGAGCACACTCCAGTAGTTCCTGCAAGAAATCAAAGATTGAGAGGGAGTCCACCCAACAAACAAACAAAGATAAGTATTTGAATTTTCATTTCTTGTATAATATTTGACTGTTTAAATAATATTGTTCAATGATGTATATACTTATGTTCCTAGACTTAGGTTGTGTATCATGCATATTAGAATAATTGCATTAATGAACAATATACCACTAATATGCATGTAATGGGTAAGTGGCCTATGGCACTGTACAACATTCCATTGCTACTGATATAGAATGAAACCTCTTTGCTGACATGTTGGGAGTTGTGCACACTCTTAACAATGTTCTGGTAGAGATTGGAAGGCATCTAGAAAGTTACGGGATATGGATAAATGTTGTATTGAAGAATTGGCTAAATTAATTGCATGACAGTATGACATATTTCTTTATGTGTAAGAATTTGTTCTAAAAACTATGATATGTTTCTAATCATGCAATTTAACTTGTCTTGTAGGAGAGATCGTATACCATCACCTACAAAAGAAGGACTACAACATTTACTCCAGCAACAAAGCTATCTATTGAAGAATCTGAAGTTCTCAGGATCGGGGATGAAATAATGATCGAAGAGTACCAGTCGATCATGAAGAATGATGTTTGGGATTTGGTCCCAAGACCTTAAGGAAAGTTTATTGTGACTTCCAAGTGGATCTATAAGATCAAGCATGCTGCAGATGGTAGTATGGAGAAATACAAAGCTAGATTTGTAGCTCGTGGATTCTCCCAGAAAGAGAGAATAGACTATGAAGAGAATTTTTCTCCTGTATCCAGATACACTTCCATCAGATCAGTACTTGCTCTGGCTACAGTGATGAAATGGAAGATACACTAGATGGATGTCAAGACAACATTCTTGAATGGTGTAGTCGAAGAGGAAGTGTGTGTGGATCAACCACTCAATTTTGAGACACATGATAGAGGGACTCATGTGTGCAAACTGAAGAAATCCCTGTATGGTTTGAAACAGGCACCCAGGACCTGGTATGGCAGAATAGACAGCCTCCTATCCAATTTGAAATTTACTAAGAGTAAAGCGGATTCCAACCTTTACTACAAGGTTGTGGAAGGCAATCCAATGATACTACTATTGTATGTGGATGACCTGTTTGTTATGGGTGAGGATAGATTGATTGCCGACACGAAGAGGAAGCTTGCTGCCGAGTTCAAGATGAAGGACTTGGGGATGATGCACTATTTTCTAGGCATGGAGGTGTGGCAGAGTGCAGATGGAATCTTCCTTGGACAAGGGAAGTATGCAGTAGAGATCCTAAAGAGGTTCAGGATGATGGACTGCAAGGCCATGGCCACACCTATGACATCAAACCTGAAGCTTCTATGTGATGCTTCATCTGATCCGGTTGATGTCACTATGTATCATCAGATGATTGGGTCCTTGATGTACCTGACGAACACGAGACCATATATTTTCTTTGTGGTGAACACATTGAGCCAGTTCCTGAAGGATCCGAGAAATGTTTGCTTAGTTACTGTAAAGCATATTCTGAGGTACCTGTAGGGTACAATTTTTTATGGGCTCAAATATGATGCGAATCAAAATTTTAACCTGTAGGGTTATGTTGATTCGAACTGGGAAGGAAGTGCTGCAGATAGGAAGAGCACTTCTGGGTGCTGCTTCAGTATGGGATCAGGTGTGATCACTTGGTTTAGAAGGAAGTAGTCCTGCATAGCACTGAGTACAGCCGAAGCAGAGTATGTTGTAGCTTGTTCGGCTAGTTGTGAGGCAGTATGGCTCCGGAAGATACTGTCTAATTTATTTGATCTCCCATTGGAGGCTACTGGTATCTTTTGTGACAACCAGAGTTGTGTGAAGCTATTTGAGAACCCAGTGTTCCATGATAGGTCGAAGCACATTGAGATCAAATATCACTATATCAAGGAGAGAGGAGCAGTGAAGCTCCTGTATGTTGCGATGGATGAGAATGTTGTAGTTGTGTTGACGAAACCACTAGCCAAAGTGAGGTTTGAATACTTCAGAGAGAGGATTGGTGTTCTTCAGATTGATGACACTTCGAGGAATAAGTGATGGACACATTTGCAGGAGCCATTCCAAGCATGGTGAGAGGAGGATCCTTCCCACGACTGTGGATGTAAGCGCTGTGTGATGAAGCATCAGGACAATGCTCCAGTTGCTGCTCTGTATGATCAGTTGGATCATGTATATGTATATGCATCATGTTGGATGCTTTGTATGAACATTTGGATCATGTATATGTATATGCATCATGTTGTATGCTTTGTATGATCAGTTGGACCATGTATATGTATATGCATCATGTTGGACGCTTTGTATGATCAGTTGGGTCATGTATATGTATATGCATCATGTTGGATGCTTTGTATGATCAGTTGGTTCATGTATATGTATATGCATCATGTTGGATGCTTTGTATGATCAATTGGATCATGTATTTGTATATGTATCAGGTGGATGCATTGATATGATCAAGTGGATCATGTATTTGTATATGCATCAGGTGGATGCATTGTTTGATCAGGATGATCACAGATGATGAGCTACAGGATGTTGCTCTAGATGACATGCATCAAGATGATGTAGTGATGATGATCGGGTTGATAATGTATACATCAGGTTGATGTATGGTGAGTATCAGGTTGATACTCTGTGGCCGTGGACAGGTTGTGCAGGTAGCATAGAAAAGATCCTTTAAAATCTGTACAGGTAGAGTGGTGTGCTCGTAACAACCTGGGATGCTCTATCGAGATCCAAACAGATAGAGCGTGTTAAATTTTCATAATTTACTTCAATCTAATCTAGGATCTTAACTGAGAGAACAACATGTACAACAAATCTACAACATATCATTCATGGACACAATAATGCAAGCACATAAGAGACACCGAGTTTGCTTGGGGAAAACCATAAAGGTGAAAAACCCCAATAACTTCCTCAGAGATAGATAGAGCAATGTACAACCAGAATACAAGAGATAGTCTTCTCTTAGCAGCAGAGCCTCCTCCTCCACAAGTGCACCACTCTCCACAGTGTATGAGTGAGAAGTGAGTAATCAAATAGAGTGCCTCCCACACTCTATTTATACTTGACTTGACTTGCCTTTTACATAAATCATGTAGGCTCGAACTTAATCACATAACATAATGCTGACTGGACCGACCCCCAATAGGGTGGTCTAATAACCCTTCGACCCACATGGACAACCCCCAATAGGGTGGTCTAATAAACCTTCGACCCACATGACTTATACAAGGCCGACCCCAACAAGGTGGTCTAATAACCCATCGACCCACATGACTTATACAGGGCCGACACCAACAAGGTGGTCTAATAACCCATCAACTATAAGTTACGACATTTACAATATAAATGACAACACTTTCGTATAGAGGAATAATACCATGTCTATAGGAGTACATACAACATACATATATGAAATACATTCCGAAGTTACATATACATCAACACTCCCTCTTAACTAGGAAGGTATTTCTCAGCACAGCTCTTCTAGCACAAGTCATCTTCTCTAGATCATCGTCACTAGATAATCGTCATTGAGTCATCATCATCGTCACTGCTGCTGCTATCTCAATCAATCTCTGAATCTACTTGTCATAGGAAGTTCTACAGAGCCAGTCCTTTTTCATACTAGATGTAGGCCCACCACCTGTAGGTCTTCATCATCACTGGCCATACTGTGGAATCCTCGGGACTTATTACGTGCATCACAAAACCTTGAAAGATCATATGCCAGATATCCCAGGGAAATGAATTACATGCCATAGGAAAAACCTCGAAAGACTATCTGCAGATATCCCAGGGCCATATTATACGTGACCTCACCACAAAACCTCGCAAGAGCATCCTAGGCTGTTACGAGCACACATCTCTACCTATAGGATCTCCTAGGGCACAAATTACATGTGGTCACCAAAAAACCTCGCAAGAGCATCCTAGGCTGTTATGAGCACACAGCTCTACCTATAGGATCTCCCAGGGCATGAATTACATGTTGTCATGGAAAATCCTCGCAAGAGCATCCCAGGACTGATTACGAGCACACAGCCCAACCTATCGGATCTCCCAGGGACATGAATTATATGCCATAGGACAAAACCTCGAAAGAGCATCTGCAAGATATCTCAGGGAAATGAGATACATGCCATAGGAAAAACCTCGTAAGACTATCTGCAGATCTCCTAGGGCAACGAATTATATGTCCTCCCAGAGCAGAACCTCGAAAGAGCATTTGTCAAATATCCCAGGGCACCGAATTACATGCCATAGGCAAAACCTTGAAAGACTATCTGCAAATATCCCAGAGCAACGAATTATATGCTCATCTGCACAACCTGATCCATGACCATAGAGTATCAACCTGATACTCACCATACATCATCCTGATCATCATCACTGCGACATCCTGCTGCATGTCATCTGGAGCAACATCCTGAAGCTCGTCATCCATGATCATCCTGATCATACAATGCATCTACCTGATGCATACCAAGTATCTACCTGATACATATCATCATACATGATCCACCTGATCATATAATGTATCCAGCTGATACAAATACAAATACATGATACATATCACCATACATGATCCACCTGATCATACAATGTATCCACCTGATACATATACAGATACATGGTCCAAGCATCCAACATGATGCATATACAAAAATACATACACATGATCCAACCGATAATATCCAGCATCCAACATGATGCGTACATACATATAAATGATCGAACTGATCATATCCAGCATCCAACATGATGCATACATACATACATACATAAAAACGATCCAACTGGTCATATCCAGCAGAAACCAAAACATCATCCTGATGCTCATCATCCAGCGCTTACATCCACAGCCATGTGAAGGATCCTCCTTCCAACATGCTTGGAATGGCTTTAGCAGATGTGTCCATCACTTCTTCCTCGAAGTGTCCTTGATCTAAATAACGCCAAGCCTCTCTATAAAGTACTCAAACTTCACCCTGGCTAGTGGCTTCGTCAACACATCTGCAATCTGCTCGTCCATTGCAACATACAGGAGCTTCACAGCTCCTCTCTGCACCATATCCCTGATATAGTGATATTTGATCTCTATGTGTTTCGACCTGTCCTGAAACACTAGGGTCTTGGACAGCTTCACACAACTCTGGTTATCACAAAAGATACCAGTAGCCTCCAACGGGAGATCAAATAACTTGGATAGTAGCTTCCGTAGCCATACTGCCTCACAACTAGCTGAACAGGCTGCAACATACTCTGCCTCAGCTGTACTCAGTGCTACGCAGGACTGCTTCCTTCTAAACCAAGAGATCACACCTGATACCATATTGAAGCAGCACCCAGATGTGCTCTTCTTATCTGCAGCACTGCCAGCCCAATCTGAATCAACATAACCCTGTAGGTTAAACTTTTGATTCACCTCATACTTGAGCCCATAATCAACTGTACCCTTCAGGTACCTCAGAACATGCTTTACAGCAACTAGATGAACTCTCCTCGGATGTGTCAGAAACTGACTCAATGTGTTCACTGCAAGGCAAATATCTGGTCTCATGTTCGTCAGGTACATCAAGGACCCAATCATCTAACGATACATAGTGATATAAATCGGCTCAGATGAAGCATCACACAGACGCTTCAGGTTTGATGCCATAGGTGTGGCCACAACCTTGCAATCCATCATCCCAAACCTCTTCAGGATCTCTACTGCATGCTTCCCTTATCCAAGGAAGATTCCATCTACACTCTGCCACACCTCCATGCCAAAAAACAAATAGTGAATCATCCCCAAGTTCTTCATCTCAAACTCGGCAGCAAGCTTCCACTGCGTGTCAGCAATCAATCTATCCTCACCTGTAACAAACAGGTCATCCACATACAAAAGTAGTATCACTGGATTTCCTTCCTCAACCTTGTAGTAAAGGTTGGAATCCGCTTTACTCTTGGTAAAGCCCAAACTGGATAGAAAGCTATCTATCGTACCATACCAAGTTTTGCACTTATATGACTCCCTGTCATGTGTCTCAGAATCAAGTGGCTGCTCCACGTACACTTCTTCTTCAACTGCAGCATGCTTGATATTGTAGCTTCTCTTGGAAGTCACTACAGACTCCCCTTCAGGTTTTTGGACTGCATCCCAAACATCTTGATTATCGATTGGTACTCCTTGATCATGGCATTCTTCCCAGATCCTGGGAACTTCAATGTCTTCAATAGATAACTTTGTTGCTGAACAAATGCTGTAGTCCTTCTTTTGTAGGTGATGGTATACGATCTTTCCTACACAATAAGTTAAATTGCATGATTAGAAAACATCTCATAGTTTTCAGAACAAATTCTTACACATAAAGAAATATGTCATACAGTCATGCAATTATCTTAGCCAATGCTTCAATACAACATTTATCCATATCTCGTAACTTTCTAGATGCCTTCCAATCTCTACTAGAACATTGTTAAGAGTGTGCACAATTCCCAACATGTCAGCAAAGAGGTTTCATTCTAGATAAGTAGCAATGGAATGTTGTACAGTGCCATAGGCCACTTACCCATGCATATTAGTAGTATACTGTTTATCAATGCAATTATTCTAATATGCATAATACACAACCTAATTCTAGGAACATCAGTATATACATTATTGAACATGATTATTTAAGAAATGACAATTCAAATACTTATCTTTGTTTGTTTGTTGGGTGGACTCCCTCTGAATCTTCGCTTCCTTGCAGGAGCTACTGGAGTCCTAATCTGAAGTAGCTTCTTCTACACCTTTCTGTTGTGGAATGTAGAGAGATGATCAACTCCCTCTGAATATCTGCATCCTTGCAGAAACCACTGGAGTGTACTCCTTTGCTTTCTTGCAGGAACAGCTAGAGTGTGCTCCCTCTTGATCTTTGCTTCCTGTATTACCTATCCTTGAACTTATATCCATCCTTTATCACTATGCATGCTTATTAGTATCATCATTGTGTTATCCTTGAGGTCTCATACATAATCACACATTTATTAGTATAATCTTAATACTACCAAAACACAATAATCTTAAACATGTATATTCATGATCATTCACAGATAATAAACATTAGTATTCAAGGTTTCAGGGAAGTCTTCTTTTACTCATACATATTCTTATTTGATCATAGGACTCTTCTGGTTAGTTGAATCATCAATTAAGATAAGAGATATAATATGCATAAAACCATGATTATTCAAACCTATGACTTCATGAATAATCATTATCAACAACACAACAGTATAATATCCTAACACAAGGTAGGATTCTAGCTTGATATAGGAAAAAACATACCTGGATTAGCATGCCAGCTAGTTATGTCTAACATACCCGCATAATGTCTTTTGATTCTCTTCAGTGACTTGTGCTAGTAACCTACATGTCTCATAAGTTAACCATTGTAGAACCAAGTTATACATACCTCGAAAGTAGATCTTCTATGTGATCCATGACAATGGATGAATCCTTGTCTTCATGTCACCATGATCATATGTTCTTGAAGTAGAACATGATTTGTCTTTCTTGGTGTACCTTTTATGTTAGCAGACAACATAAACTTCATACAACACGATAATGCATTAGTACAATCATAAGTGTCAACACCCTAACCAATTAATATCTTCTATCATGCATTCATAATTTTGTTAAGGTGATACGACAAATCTAAAATCAAGATTGTACTAACCGTAATAACATGAAGGCAAACATACCATAAACTTAATCATGAACAAATATCGAAACATACCTCGATGAGTGATACCTGTAGAGATCGCTTGTAATATTCTTATGTAAGGCCTTAGCCTCATCTCCCTCTGAAACAGGAACTTCTTCACTTATGCAGGTGACCAATCCATCTTCTTCTAGGATTAACCCAATCCACTTGTTTTGCAAGAACTGGACCTGGAGTTGGATTAGGGTTTGTCAAAGAAACCCCAAAAATTCAAACTTTGAATTTTAAACTTCTGAAAGGATAGAAATATGCGTCTTGATGAGTTGATCAAGTTGGTATATTCAGAATTTGAAAACTGCAAAGTTTCACCCCTCAAAATTGCCTTTTAGATTTCTGGATTCACTGGGGAGGACCCTGAATTAGGGTTTGAGTTTCCTGGATCTTCACCCAACCAAAATATTTGATTCAAAACTCTAAGCTTCAATTTTTTTGAGGAGCTTCCAGCCGTGGTCACATATTTCCAAAATTCCAATTTTTGCAGAAGCCCTAATTTTTCATCTTTCCGATCAAAGTCCCGAACTCGGGTTTGATCAAGCCCGGCCTTCTACCCAACCAAAAAACCTGATCTTGTTCTCTAAATTTTGATTTTGATGAGTAGCATCCAGTCGTGGTCTCCGATTACAAAAATTCCAACTTTCTCCAAAGCCCTAAATTCCGGAAGCCATGAATGAAGGTACTCAAAAATATTTTTTTTTTGACAGAAATATGTACCTGATTGTTTCTGGTGTAACTCCAAATTTTTCGTTCCACAAGGTCTGAAATATTTTCTTGAGATATCCCAACCTGTTGTATTTCCATCTCGATAGGTATGACCTCAATTGGATTCTCTGAGAGAGAGTTATGCCAAGTGTCGCAACGTGACCTGTTTATGGGATAATACAGGAGAGAAAACTTGTACGGTGTGCCACGTGTCATTGGTTCAACTTAGGCCTCTGAAAATGTTTCTTGAGATAGTACAGTCTGTTCACTACCTGTCACTTTTTACGAAATTTCATTTGGAGCTCTCTAGCCCAAGTTATGACCTTTTTCCCAAGGTCACCTGGTTTTGACTCAGATCTGGAAGAGGGAGAAACCCTATATTGTACAGATCATAAATCCCAAAGTACAATGAATTAGAGGTTTTCCTTTGGACACAAGGTACATGGGGATTTAGTATTCGACCTGTAAATATTTCAGATCCAAAAACTTTTCCAAAACGGATTTATAGTGAAAGTGCTACGGTGACTGGTTTTTTCTATATCAAGCCCTAGCATCGTAAGTGCAACAAGTGTCATACATGCCATATCATGCCTTCTTTTAGGCTAGCTTTGATACCATGTTAAATTTTCAGAATTTACTTCAATCTGATCTAGGATCTTAACTGAGAGAACAACATGTACAGCAAATCTACAGCATATCATTCATGTACACAATAATGCAAGCATAGAAGAGACACCAAGTTTACTTGGGGAAAACCATAAAGGTGAAAAACCCCAATAACTTCCTCAGAGATAGATAGAGAAATGATACAACCAAAATACAAGAGATAGTCTTCTCCTAGCAGCAGAGCCTCCTCCTCCACAAGTGCGCCACTCTCCATAGTGTATGAGTGAGAAGTGAGTAATCAAATAGAGTGCCTCCTGCACTCTATTTATACTTGACTTGACTTGCCTTTTACATAAATCATGTAGGCTCAAACTTAACCACATAACATAATGTTGATTGGGCCAACCCCCAATAGGGTGTTCTAATAACCCTTCAACCCACATGACTTATACAGGTCCGACCCCAACAAGGTGGTCTAATAACCCATCGACCCACATGACTTATACAGGGCCGACCCCAACAAGGTGGTCTAATAACCCATCAAGTATAAGTTACGACATTTACAATATAAATGATGACACTTCCGTATAGAGGAATAATACCATCTCTATAGTAGTACATACAACATACATATATGAAATACATTCTGAAGTTACATATACATCAACAGAGAGGTGTACTTGTAACATTCTGGGATGCTCTGAGTAGGTTTTTCTACGGTTTCACATAGAAAAGATCCTTTAAAATATGGACAGGTAGAGCAATGTGCTCATTACAGCCTGGAATTCTCTATTGAGATCCGGACAAGTAGAGCGGTGTGCTCGTAACATCCTAGGATGCTTTGAGTAGGTTTTGCGAAAGTTTACATAGAAAAGATCCTTTAAAATTTGCACAGGTAGAGCAGTGTGCTCGTAACATCCTGGGATGCTCTATCGAGATCCAGACAGGTAGAGCGGTGTGCTCGTAACATCTTGGGATGCTCTGAGTAGGTTTTGTGAAGGTCAAGATGTAAAAGATCCTATAGTCTGCGCTAGGTTTTGTTGACGCACGTAATCAGTCCTAGGTTCCACAGTATGGCCACTGATGATGAAGACCTATAGGTGGTGGACCTACATCCAACATGAAAAAGGGTTGGCTCTGTAGAACATCCTATGACAAGTAGTTCAGAGATTGATTGAGATAGAAGCATTAGTGACGATGATGATGTTTCTATGACGATGATCCAGTGACGATGATCCAAAGAAGAAGACTTGTGCTAGCATATCTGTGTCGAGAAATACCTCCCTAGTTAATAGGGAGTGTTGATGTGTTTGTAACTTTGGAATGTATTTTATATATGTATATTGTATTCCTATAGAGATGTTATTGTTCCTCTATACGGAAGTGTTGTCATTTATATTGTAAGTGTCGTAACTTATACTTGATGGGTTATTAGACCACCTTGATGGGGTCGGCCTTGTATAAGTCATGTGGGTTAAAGGGTTATTAGAACACCCTAGTGGGGTCGGCCCTGTCAGCATTATATTATTTGATTAAGTTGAGGTTGACCTAGTAAGGTTATTAGGTAATTCAATTCATGTATAAATAGAGTGCGGGAGGAATTCTATTTAATCATTCACTTTCTCACTTTTACACTCATTGGAGAGTGGTGCACTAATGGAGGAGGAGAAGCTGTTGCTAGGAGACTATCTCTTATGCTTAGGTTTTGTATCATTGCTCTATCTATCTCTAAGGAAGTTATTCGGGTTTTTTACCTTATTGGTTTTCCCCAAGGAAACTCTGTGTGTCTATTGTCTCTTGTAATTGATATGTTGTAATTGTTATTCTCTCAGTAAAGATCCTAGATCATATTGAATTGATGCTAAAAAATTAACACGATGGGGGTTCCATTGTAGCTGGATGAATATTTTGAATCCTCCTAGAATGATGAAGTGGTTGATAATCCACCCTTAGAAAATATTTAAAACAATTTGAGTCCTAAGGCCAACTAAAACACACAGAGTACAAAGAGCACACCACAAACAAAAAGTTTTATGAAATCAATCAGGAAAACAAAGGGCCTTTGAAAGTTTAGTGCGGGTTGATTAATTCCCACAACCAAACAACAAAGGTGCAAAATCAATTACCAAGTCCTTCGCTAATATCCCTTCTTGGTGCAAGTCTCCCCACAAGGAAAGGGACACCCTCCAAGGGTACTATTAGTTTGGCTCACTATCTGATCAAGGTATGCAAGAAGACCCCTACAAACACCTGTGCGGTACCTAAAACAAGATTCTATGCCCAGCAACTTGCAGTCAGCATGCAGGGTAACAATCGATAACGAAGATCATAGTATGGGTAGGGTATATAATCCCTAAATCCCCGTACATGCAAAATCCCACAAATACTCGGTTTAGGTATCAGAGGGGTAATCTCTTTAGCTCAAATTCACATGACCTCGTGCTTAAATACGGTGTTAGTGGAGCTTCCCAACCACACCCTTACGATATTGGATTTATTCTTATCATTCTAAAAGACTACTATGTCTCACAATTTGAGAGACCCTTAGATTGTTGACTGTTAACCTAATCCAATGATTTACACTTAAGCTAATTGGTGAACCCTATAAAAATAAAAGTTCCAATAAATTTTAGAGTAAGAGTTAATTTTAATGGTTCTTATTACTCAAAGGAAATGGAAGTGAAATTAATGGTGTTCTTGAAACTTACAATAATTAAAACGCTTTAAAAATATGTTTTTAAAGCAAAGATAATCTTTCATTGTTTCTAGTGCTATGCAACACTAAAAAAAAAAAACTTTTTTCCAATTTTTTTTTCTCTTTTTGTTCTTAAAAAATAAACTACTTAGCAAAGAAAAATAATACAACTCTTTTTCCTTTTCTTTTTTAGAAAATGATGAACAAACACTTGAAACAAACCAATTTTATTTTCTCTTTATTTTCTTTTTAACATAAAATTGAAAAACAACTTCAATTTTTCAAAAAAATTATTTTCTATTTTAAGATTGCAAGAAAAGAAAGAATTATAAAAATATTGTAAACCAATTGTTTCACTTAATGCAAAGAAATGCAAATAAAGAAACAAACATATACAAACAACTTCCTTTTTCAAATTGCAATAAAACACTTGAAAGAAAAGCATACAAAGTAGTACTTTTTATTGTTTTTCTTCAATGATATGAATAACAAAAGAAATTAAAAATAATCTTTATAAAAATCAAACTACTTAAAACGTGTACAAATAGTCCAAACAAAAGACCTTGTATAAGACCTAAATAATTTTTTTTTTTGTAAAACAAGGTACTATTTTATGAAAAAAAAGACAAATCACAAGCATTCATAGTCAACTTAGACATAGGGTGACCCACTTCTCTACTTTTTAAAGGAAACAAAATTGAAAAAATAAGAAAAATTGGATGTACGTGATTTGTGTACAACAAACCCATGTATACACGACTGTCTAGTTTTTAGGTCGCGTATATGAAAAAAACACTTTTTTTTTGCAAACAAAATTCCTTCCCATACGGGTCATAAGATGAACAATTACTAGTCTATGACAAAAAGATTCACAAAAACAATTGTAACAAAAAAAAACAAACCACAAAACAATTGAAAACGTAAAATCCCTAAACTACCCAAAAAATGGAAAAAATACCCAGTGGAATCACCATTCCTATTTCGGGAATATTGACAACCCTAGTGACCATTGGGAAGGATCACCATAGAGCGATACCATTTGTAGAATGACACATCTCAATTTCAATAATTATAAACTATAATTTAACACTTGAAAGAGAGATCTTTTATATATAAATGACAATAAGATACAAATGGATAGATGTCACATGATTCCGTCGAGGATCCGTTCTAAAACTGATGTTTGAGTTCTTCTACCTGAGTCCTTGCACACTCAACATCCAATTCGGTTTCTTTGTTGGGAAATATGCTCAAGAGAATCCCTAGCATTCTCTAGCACAATAATAACTCTCAAGAATGACTAGAAAGACTATATTCCAGATATGGGAAAGGGATTTTTTAGACTGGGATAAACAAGGGATTCATATCTTGATTTTAATTGAACAACATGAGGGCATAGTATCCAATATTCAATGCTTGTTTTTCCTTCTCCCATGTCTCTTTTATACTGATGGGAAGGAATTTATGGAAGTTGGAGACAATTAGTTATGGGATTTGGACAAGTGGGAACGGTTGAAATCGAAACTTTTCACGTAAAGTAACTTATTTTTATTTTCAAACCTTGAACAGAAATGTACACATGCTAGGAAAAGGAAACTCGTGTATACACAGGCTATCAGTGCAATAGGATGCGCACATCTTGAAAAACTTAGTTTTTAAGAAGATTTTCAAATGAAATGTTGTTCATATGTCATAAGGGATTATGGAAATTTACAAAATAGAAAAGTGGATAAGGTCAGACCATATCTAGCATCTTTGGGACAAGTGTGAAAAAGGATATTATAACACCCCCTTGAGCTAGATATGATATCTAACAAACCACAAGAGCCAAATTACAAAAATATGGAGTGTCCAAAGAAGTGCAACCAAAGGAAGTAGCTATGGAAAATCTTGTTTCCCTAGACTTGTTTTGTCATGTTTTCATTGTATATACCAAAAGCATTGCATTGTTTCACATAATGAAGAAAATCCCATTGACATTGAATGTTGGTTGCAGCACTGTTCTAGAGGTTTTCTAATATAGCCCCAGGTACTTCGCGGTACAAGATACCAACAAAACCCCTATTCACTGACCCTTTTGGAAACAAGCTGCAAGCAGCCTGAGGTCTCACCCGAGGCGAAGTTGAGGGCGTGGTTGCAGAAGTAGGTTTCCACAACCTTGTGATGCGATTGATTAAACTGATTATTGCGCAGTGCGGAGGAGGACTGCGCAACTGTGTTTAGTGATTGCGCGAAGTCTTCTACTTCGCGTCGAGAATCTTCACGAACCAAGATGTTATCACCCTCAGCGCGTCCATAGGCCGCACAGTGGGGTTTATGAGGTTTACTCACTTTTACTCAATCTTAGTCGGTAATCCTTAAGCATTCATCATTACTTAGATTGATAAACATCGTAACTTATGCAAATAAGTGAAATACATAGTGCTGGATGCTTTGACACTGTGATTCAATTCTTATCAACTAAGTGTGTGGTTATTCTCATCGATCCATTCATTTACAAACTTATAAGTGCTTTATTGTTAACATTCATCCACACATGAACTACTTTCATCTTATTCCATCCTTTTCGCGGTGAATATAGATAATAATAACATATAACAAACAACAGTAACTTTATACATGCACTGTAAGTAATTTAAATAACATTAAGACAATCATACACAGCAATCGCATAAAACAAGATTTAGCGTGGTTCACCCCCTCGGATGGGAATCTACATCCACAAGAACTATTGTTTATTTATCTTGGAAAGGGTACAACAGTTCTTCGTCTGCGCACTCAGTTGCAAATGTTCTTCTCTCTCTCTCTCTCTCTCTCTAAATTAGGTCTCTGCGCACTCAGCTGTAGAGCCTTTACAATGCTTTTATCTATTAAATCTCACAATATTCAATAATATTAACCAAAATGAGAGTTAGCCCCTTTCCTTTACAAAATTTCCTTATATATAGATCAAGACCCGTAGATCATGTCTTTTACATCTTGAAGGTAGAACCCTTAGGTTTACAAAATTGTCGTGGTTTTCCCAAAACCGGACTACTGATATCTGGCAGCGGATCTTTTGTTATATGCATGCCAACAAGTTGCTTCCACTGATCTATTCCTTCTTTTCCAGCCTTCGATGACTGGTTCGAGTAGTAGCAGTCTTCTTCCTGTTATGATTAGTCACCTACCTCCGATATGCACCTACCCACTGCTTGGTAGTTATCGAAAATATTTTCCAAAAATAGGTCTTCTATGACCTAACCAAAATAACTACCTTCCTCCATCGATGCTTTGCTTAGCTGGATCTTTGTTGACATGGCACATCGCGGCGTTGTACTCCTCACAGCACCTCCCTTGTAGCTCCTCCGACACTATGTTGTACGTAACTTTGTAGCATACCAAAACTTATCCCAAAATGGTTCAAACTTAACTACGCTTAGCTCCGCAGTTCTCAAAATTATTCCTATTCAAAAATGCCCCATCTGGGCTAGGCCCAACAGGCCCCTAACACTTACATGTGGCTCGCCCCTGAGCCACCTGAAACTCCTTGAAGGTGTTCCACTGATTGTGGGTTGATCTTCGCAGCAACCTCCTTAAATTTGTTCGTCAGCTTTTCTATTGTGGCCTTCGTATCTTGTTCAATTTTCCCAACTGTTTCCACAATCTCTAATGTTATCTCCTGGCCAAGCTGGCCTTCCACCTGCTCTTGATTTTGGTTCAACTCCCTCAACTTTTCTTAGATATCCTGTGAGATCGTGCCGATGTCCTCTAATAATGGTTGTGACTTATCGCCCATTTTTGTCTCCTTCTCCCGCAATGCTTTAACTTCCTTCTTTCGGTTGTTGATTTCCCTATATTTTAGGAGTTTCTCCCTGGCTGGCAGCATCTTAACCTCCTCACTCACCTTTTCTAGTACTTGTTTTTCCTTCACTTCCTTCTTTACTTCCTGTAATTGTTGATCTTCTTCAAGGGCACTAAATGCCTTCAATGTTGCTTCCAGTAGACTCTGGAACTTAGTGACTTCGATAGCAATATTCTATGCCGCCGTCTTCACTACTCCTTGTCTCAATTGTTGTTCATCTGGTGGAGTCTGTGGATTGATCTGTGCTTTCAGGGCAGCAATTTCAAATTCATGGAGAATCTCCATGTCTTCCTTCTCAGTCTTGAGGCTATTGACCAAATTGCCAATCTTGATGATGGTATCTGCTGGTTCTGTTTTTATTTCAAACTCATCTATTCTATCTGCAATGGCAGTGATCATGTTATCCAATCTCAGTCGACGATCTATTTCATCTTGTAATTGCATAGTACTCCGTGAGCTCTCTTCCTCAAGTTTCCTTTGTAACTCTTCTTGTCCTTTCAGCGCTTCTATGGTTTTGTCATGCATTTCTTAACCGAGTTGCGTCTGTAAGTAATGGAGTCCTGGCAATGGTATGGTTGCAAGATCAAGATCCATGCACTCTACATTCTTTGTATCTAGCATTGCTTGATCTTGTAATGGCAACCTAATAGATTGTGGCTGCAAATGGACAATATGGGACCTCGCAGGAATCGTTATTTGTTGTTGTGAAGTCCCCGTGGACCCTTTTTCAGCTACTGACTCATGGTGCAATGGTAATATTCTACTGATCTCATCAAATTCTTGGGATATCCCTTATAATGTGGTTAGGTTTTGCTTTAAGCTGTCTTGAATTGCATTTTCTTTATTTTCTTTGTCTGTCGAAAGTTCCTCCATTTGTTCAGTTACCCTCGCGACAATCATTAAATAATCATCTTCACGAAGCACTGTGTCTAATTGGTCTTTGTTTGCTTTCTGCTTCTTCCTTTTTTCCATCTGCCCCGAAGGACTTCCAATATCCTTTCTTTTGCCTGACTCTTTATCTTCTACAATGGGACATGGGCTAGGGTTATCCTCGCTAGAATCACTTTCAATATCCATGACCTCAACTCGGAATTCAGCTGGCCAGTCCTTCATTAAGTTCTTAATATCTTCCTCGTACATATGGTAGTTTCCTAGGTACCAATCAGCATTCTTCTTCTATGCTTTGGCTGAAATGGAGATGCATTTCATCGCAGCATAGAAATTTATAATTTGGATATATTTACTTGTCACTTTCTTTGGTATGCGAGGTGTAAGCATGATGGCCCCGCGCAGCTGGTCATAATATGTGTAAAATTCCATCACTACCTCGTGCTGTCTTTCGGGATTCAAATTCACCCCAGAGATTCTGAAATCGAGCACCTCTGCAGTCTGAAGTGTTTGTGACCACTCCGACATAATGCTTTGGTTCCGTCCACCCTAGGAAGCTAATCAATACGATTAGCCAGGTGAAATGGAAGTTTCCACCATTGATTTGTGTATCATTTAGTTCTTTGAGGAACTCATTTAAAATATATTGGGACCAATTGAATTCCTGTCCTTCAGCGGCTGCAGTGCCAAGTAGTATTGCACCTTCGTTTACCTCTAATGGTATGCACTTTCTTGATTTTTCTTGCTAACAGCTGCGTGACAAACCTTATTGCATCATCCTTTATGTCATCCATCTAGAAGCCTCACTTCCCTTTGATGACAAATTGTGTTTGCTTCATCAATGCTGCTACCTCTTTATCCTTTGTCTTTCGCTGGAAGAACTGTCTTGGGTCATCTCCCCTTTTGCTTAATCTAGTTATATGGTGGATTAAGTCAATTATCAGGTCGATATTCTAGTCTAGCCATAAATATCCCTGGTTGATGTGAGCCATAAGAGTTCGCACCACCGCGTTGAGCTCTGGTGATATGTCGAAATGTGGGAGTCTTAGCAGGTTGAGTAGCCCTGACTTGGCTACTACGGACAACCAGCTCTTGGCGACCAAGGTGAGGTCGCCCTTTGCATTCTTCTTCCAGCACATGTATTTGTCGGGTAGGAACTGTGGGAACTTTGGTTCAGTTGGCTTCTCCTTCTGCATTGCTAGCAGATCATAGTCCTCCCATTTGCATTCTGGAACCTTTCCCAAGATATTTTTGTCCACCTAAACATGCTTTGATATTGGTGAGAGTGGTATCTCATACTTTGTACTTTTCAGCAGTCTAATGGCCACCACATCTACTGCACACAGCGAGATGTAGTCTGGAGTCATAGTTAAAGGTATCTCTTTATTGGCAAGGGGCTTATTTGGCCCTACCGAACTTTTCTTCGGTAGTTTTGATCTCGGCACTACTAGATTTTTGCCTTTGTCCTGCATTGAGGGGCCGTGTCTTGGTGATCTTCTTGGATTTTGTTCTGATTCTATAACGATTTTCTAGTTTGGGGTTCTCATTAATTCGTCAATTCCTCTGTGTTGGAACAACCTCACAGTCTCTTCAACCATGAACTCTTCTTCAAATGAAAATCTCTTAGACATGCAACTACTTTCGAAGATTGTAGACGGATTATGAAAACTAGCTCAGATAGAAGTATATGCAGAAAATTCTAAGTGTTTGATATGCCCGCGAGATGATATGCAGTGTTATTTATAGGCGCAGCAGACGCTCTTCCGCGCCCTTGAACGGCTAGATATGCATTTAATGGTGGTATCCATTGGAGAAATCCGGTTGCTTCTTTTGTCTTGTCCTTCAAAATTCTGTTCAAAATGGCTATCTATGCTTTAAATGCCCGAGCGGTCGGTAGGAAACTACTGTATAACAGCTATATTCCCAACCGACACTACAACGGCTATTTTCTGGAGTCTTGCGTTGAACTTCTCGGCAAGCAATTTTCGATTTTGCGCAGTGATTTCGCGGTATATAATTTATTTTCTTTCCATTTGTTGCTTTTTTAATGTCACAACAGCACTTTTTTTTTCCACGTAGCTTCAACAACGCTGCGATGTACATGAATCTATCTTTACAATTTTATGTACAAACTTTCCCATAATTTCTAGTGCCCAATTCCAACTGTGCTTGGCACTTAGAAACTTTTCCCTTTTCTCGGTCATACAGGATGTTGTGGATCAAGACTATCGCGGTAAAGCTTTAGTCTACTTCCATTTATCAAACTAGGTAATGTATCACCGGCTAAAGTAGCTAACTGGACTGCGTTACCATTAGCGACATCTTTTACAATATATGGTCCAATCCAATGCATTTTAAATTTCCCTGGAAACTTCATGAATTTACTATCATACAGGAGGATTAGATCACCTACCTGAAAAGACTTGTTCTTGATGTGATGATCGTGCCATGCTTTTTCTCGTTATTTCTGCACTTGCTGGTGGAATCCCGCTGTTGACACTATATTTGAAATACTCAAACCCTAAAAGGTTTGTCAAAAATATCCAAAAGAAGTAAATTTACTATGGATGGGTTGAAATGAAGGGTTGTAATACAAAATCAACAAAGCAATAACCTACATGTGCAATAGTCCGAAAGCAATTATTGAAAAGGTTAAATCTTAGTGAAGTTTCAACGGCGAAGATGACGAAAATAAATATCAACGGTTATCATGGATTCCCGCACCGCCCAAAAGATCGTTTGCAAACATTGGTGAGTGGTTGCGGACATAATACTGTTGGAGTATGTGTCGCATTCTTATTGTTCCGCATCAACATGATAGTTGTATCACAAACCACTACAGCACCATGCGGAACCACCAAAGGATAATACAGGGTAAATGCAGGCCATAGCACGTGGAAGATGCAGAAGGCATAAGGGAATACACCATATGTTGACATAAATCGGAGGGACGATATACATTGGCACAAAATCTAAGGACAAGATTCATCCGCATCATGGGAAGTGCACACTCAATAGAGGAAAGAGTGGTTGCGGTAATTAAACCACTCTAACATGTGTCATAAAATGGTTGATCCGCACACAATAAAAACCGGAGAAGAAAACCATTATTGGGATCGCGGATACCACCATGGGAAATAAAGGGGCGCAAGAACTAACGGCTCAAATCAAAAAGCCTGTGATCAACGGTTGGATATAAAGTACATTCGGAAAGCTTCCAGAAAGTTAAGAAAAAGGGCTTATATAAAACAAAAGGGTTTTCAAATAATGATATTTTTTCTATGTGTCATTGTTCCTGGAAGCTTTGAAAACTGGTGGAGATCAGCAATTGCGACAAAAGGATAAAGATGTGTCTGTACAGGTAGGGTCTGGTGAACTGGCCCACATATTTTAACGGAAATTTTTTTGTAGAAACGATTTAAATGGAAACTGTGCATGATATAGATGTTTTTAAAGCTAAAGAAGCCCTAGAAGATAGAGATGGGGACATTTACGATACCCTAATCAGGTTACCAGTCGCTGAAGTTAAGCTTAAGTTGTCTAAGTTATTAGAAGAAGGTATAGACATACACAGAGTCCACCAGTCATCCTTGTTAGCCTTCTGCCTGGACCAAATCCCATCTTTTCGAGAATTTGTGTCGTGGTGTGCTGAGAATTATTCCAGAGAAGAAAAAACTATTTTAGACAGTCGAAAAACCAGAGTCATCTGCAAAATAGAGCCTGCCGTCATAATTAAAGCCCTAAAAATAAAATTTTCCCAAACCCTTGAGTCTGAAAATTTTTCTGAAACTTATGTCATCGAATGTTATAATCAAACCCTTCAAGATGATAGAGAAAAAGAAATTTCTACATGTCTTAAAACAAAAACAAACATTTCAGATATCCCTTACCCTATAGATATCACTTTATTTGATAAAAATACCCAGCTGGTTCTGACATTGTTGGATTTAATCCTAGGGTTCGATACAGACATGTATGTAATTGAGTTTCAATTAATCCTTTGGTATAAAATGAGTACAATTCAGAGAGGGATTGATGAAAATCAAATTCCTCGACTTAACTTTGAAGAATTCTTGACCGAAAAGATTCATGACTAGATGGTCAATTTCCCTACTCTAAGGCATTTCAGATTTTAGTCATTTTTTATGAATATGATCATGGTGGCCAGTCATGAAGAATTACAATTCCCTGAGATCATTTTCACAAAGTTATTAGAAAATAACATGTTTAATTACATAAATTATATGCTCTCTAAGATTTACAGAATGATTTTTGCTGAAAGATTGCCTAGAGTATTACCAGAAATGCAAGCATGTATGCAATTAAGTGCAGAATACGCTATAGGAGATTGGTTCTTGTCAACGGATAGTAAAGTAATCAGGTTATATGGTTTCAAACATAAACCCTATGTTTTACCAGCATTTCTTACCTTAAGGGTTTTCGCTTTGGAGTTCCTTAGGCAGAAGTTAATTGTTGAAGATAATAATTTCTTGCTTTTCAAACAAGCAACAGATATCAAGTATCCGTTCACACTTGGCCCATTCACAGTGAAGAATAAAAACGCTGCTATTTATATAGAAAAATTATTGAAAGATATGGGTTTTGAGACAAACATGGCTATTGAATATGATCTATTAAACATAATATCAAAACGGAGAACGGATCATCGCATCAAAGCATTGAATCATCAGATGATTGAGGGAATGTCTGACAGAGCAAATTGGCTGGATTATAAGGAAGAAATCATTCCAGATTCTCAAGATAAAGAAATGATATTGACAGATGCAACAGTAGAGGCAGAAAGCACGATGAATACTGTAATGGTAGGGTTTAAAAGGCCCATACAAGATGTAGTGAACATTGAAAGTGAAGAAGCAGAAAAAGAAAAAAAATTGAAAATGGATGATCAACAAGAGTTAATGGCAGTTTCAGAAGAGGAAGGAAGAACCGAAGTCAAAATACCAGAGGTCATTGTAAAGGAGTACAGTATTAAAAAATCCCCGATGGAAGATGATGTAAATAAACCACACAGTTTGATGGTGTTTATGTATATGTAACTTCGGAATGTATTTCACATATATGTATATTGTATTCCTATAGAGATGGTATTATTCCTCTATAAGGAAGTGTCGTCATTTATATTATAAGTGTCGTAACTTATACTTGATGGGTTATTAGACCACCTTGTTGGGGTCGGCCCTGTATAAGTCATGTGGGTCAAAGGGTTATTAGACCACCCTATTGGGGGTCGGCCATGTGGGTCTAAGGGTTATTAGACCACCCTATTAGGGGTCGGCCCAGTCAGCATTATGTTATGTGGTTAAGTTCGAGCCTACATGAGTTAGGTAAAAAGGCAAGTCAAGTCAAGTATAAATAGAGTGCGGGAGGCACTCTATTTACTCACTCACTTCTCACACATGCACTCAAGGAGGAGTGGTGCACTTATGGAGGAGGAGGATCTACTGCTAGGTTATGGATATCTCTCTTGGTTGGTTGTATCATTGCTCTATCTATCTCTGAGGAAGTTATTGGAGTTTTTCACCTTTATGGTTTTCCCCAAGTAAATCTTTGTGTCTCTTGTGTGCTTGCATTATTGTCTCCATGATTGATATGCTGTAGATATGCTGTACATGTTGTTCTCTCAGTTAAGATCCTAGATCAGATTGAAGTAAATTCTGAAAATTTAACATGGTATCAGAGCTAGCCTGAAAGAAGGCATGATATGGCATGTATGACACTTGTTGCACTTACGATGCTGGGGCTTGATATAGCAAAAACCAGTCATCGTAGCACTTTCGCTATAAATCCATTTTGGAAATGTTTTCAGATCTGACATTGTTACAGGACGAATATTAAATATCCAGGTACCATGTGTCCAAAGGAAAACCTCTAATTCGTTGTACTTTGTGATTTATGATCTGTACAATATAGGGTTTCTGCCTCTTCCAGATCTGAGTCAAAATCAGGTGACCTTGGGAAAAAGGTCATATCCTGGGCTAGGAAGCTCCAAATGAAATTTCATAAAAAGTGATAGGTAGTAAACAGTCTGAACTATCTCAGAAAACGTTTTCAGAGGCTGAAGTTGAACCAGTGACACGTGGCACGCCGTACAAGTTCGATCTCCTGTATTATCCCATAAACAGGTCATGTTGCGACACTTGGCATAACTCTATCTCAGAGAGTCCAATTGAGGTCAGAACTATCAGGATGGAAATATAACAGGTAGATATATCTCAGGAAATTTTGTCAGAGGCCGAAGTTCAAACAGTGACACGTGGCACGCCGTACAAGTTCGCTCTTCTGTTTTATCCCAAAACAGGTCACGTTGCGACATTTGACATAACTCTCTCTCAGAGAATCCAATTGAGGTCAGACCTATCAGGATGGAAAGATAACAGGTCAGGCTATCTCAAAAAACTTTTTCAGACCCTATGGATTGAAAATTTTGGAGTTACACCAGAAACAATTAGGTACATATTTCTGTCAAAACAGAATTATTTTTGAGTACCTTCATTCATGGCTTCCGGAATTTAGGGCTTTGAAGAAAGTTGAAATTTTTGTAATCGGAGACCACGGCTGAATGCTACTCATCAAAATAGAAATTTAGAGACCAAGATCAGAATTTTTGGTTGGGAAAAAGGCCGGGCTTGATCAAACCCTTGTTTGGGACTTTGATCAGAAAAGTGGAAAAATAGAAGCTTAGAGCTTTGGTTCAAACCTTTTGATTGGGCAGAAGAGTGGGCTTCATCAAACCCCAGTTTAGGGTCACGTCGAGTGAATCCAAAAGTTTCAAAGGCAAAATTGAGGAGTGAAACTTTGCAGTTTTCAAATTCTAAATATACCAGTTTGATCAGCTCATCAAGGCGCATATTTCTATCCTTTCGGAAGTTTGAAATTCAAAGTTTGAATTTTTGGGGTTTCTCTGACAAACCCATATCCAGCTCGAGGTCCATTTCTTGCAAATCAAGTGGATAGGGTTAATCCTAGAAGAAGATGGATTGATCATCTGCATGAGTGAAGAAGTTCCTGTTTCAGAGGGAGATGAGGCTAAAGCCTTACATAAGAAGATTACAAGTGATCTCGACAGGTATGACTCATCGAGGTATGTTTCGATATTTGTTCATGATTAAGTTTATGGTATGTTTGTCTTTATGTTATTACGGTTAGTACAATCTTGATTTTAGATTTGTCGTATCACCTTAACAAAATTATGAATGCATGATAGAAGATATTCATTGATTAGGGTGTTGACACTTATGATTGTACTAATGCATTATGGTGTTGTATGAGGTGTATATTGTTTACTAACATGAAAGGTACACCAAGAAAGACAAATCATGTTCTGGTTCAAGAACATATGATCATGATGACACGAGGACAAAGATTCATCCATTGTCATGGATCTCATAGAAGATCCATTTATGAGATATGTATAACTTGGTTTTATAATGGTTAACCTATGAGATATACAGGTTACTAGCACAAGTCATTGAAGAAGAACAAGAAGACATCATGTGAGTATGTTAGACATAACTAGCTCAGGTATGTTTTTCCTATATCAAGATAGAATCCTACCTTGGTTTAGGATTTTATACTATTGTTGATAATGATTATTCATGAAGTCATAGGTTTGAATAATCATGGTTGTATGCATATTATGATATGACTAACCAGAAGAATCATGAAGGTATAGGTTTGAATAATCACAGGTTTTATGCATATTATATCTCTTATCTTGATTGATGATTCAACTAACTTGAAGAGTCATAGGTTTGAGTAATTATAGGTTTAGATATGTTATGTTTCTTATGATTTGACTAACCATAAGAATCCCACATAAACCTTGAATGCTAATGCTTATTATTCTGTTTGAAATGATCATGACTATACATGCTTGAAATTATTGTGTTTTAATAGTATACTAATGAATGTATGATTTTATATGAGATCAAAAGGATAACACAATCATGATACTAATAAGCATGCATAGGGACCAAGGATGAATATGAGTTCAAGAACAGGTAATCCAGGAAGCAAAGATCAAGAGGGAGCACACTCCAGTTGTTCCTGCAAGAAAGCAAAGGAACACACTTCAGTAGTTTCTGCAAGGATGCAGATATTCAAAGGGAGTTGACCATCTTTCACAATAGAAAGGTGTAGAAGAAGCTACTTCAGATTAGGAATCCAGCAGCTCCTGTAAGGAAGCAAAGACTAAGAGGGAGTCCACCCAACAAACAAAGATAAGTATTTTAATTTCTTACATATTTGTCTGTTTAAATAAAATTGTTCAATGATGTATGTGCTCATGTTCCTAGACTTAGGATATGTATTGTGCATATTAGAATAGTTGCATTGATGAACAATATACTACTAATATACATGGGTAAGTGGCCTATGGCACTGTACAACATTCCATTGCTACTTATCTAGAATGAAACCTCTTTGCTGACATGTTGGGAGTTGTGCACACTCTGAACAATGTTCTGGTAGAGATTGGAAGGCATCTAGAAAGTTACGGAATATGGATAAATGTTGTATTGAAGCATTGGCTAAGCTAATTGCATGACTGTATGACATATTTCTTTATGTGTAAGAATTTGTTCTGAAAATTATGAGATTTTTCTAATCATGCAATTTAACCTATTTTGTAGGAAAGACCGTATATCTTCGCCTACAGAAGAACTACAACATTTGTTCAACAAGAAAATTATCTATTGAAGATATTGAAGTTCCCAGGATATGGGATGAATAAATGGAATGCCATGATCCGTCGATCATGAAGAACGATGTTTGGGATGTAGTCCCAAGACCTGAAGGGAAGTTTTTTATGACTTCCAGATGAAACTATCAGATCAAGCATGTTGCAGATGGCAGCATTAAGAAATATAAAAGTGATGAAATAGAAGATGCACCAGATGGATTTCAAGACAACATGGTGTAGTCATATATGTGTGCAGAACTTGGTATGGTAGGATAGACATCCTTCTATCCAGTTTGGTCTTTACCAAGAGTAAAGCGGGTTCCAACCTTTACTACAAGGTTGAGGAAGGCAATCTAGTGATACTACTTTTGTATGTGGATAACATGCTTGTATCAAGTGAAGATAGATTGATTGCTGACACGCAGCGGAAGCTAACTACCGAGTTCAAGATGAAGAACTTGCGGATGATGCACTATTTGTTTTTGGCATGGAGGTGTGGCAGAGTGTAGAAGGAATCTTCCTTGGACAAGGGAAGTATGCAGTAGAGATCCTGAAGAGGTTCGGGATGATGGATTGCAAGGCCATGGCCACACCTATGGCATTGAATCTGAAGCTTCTTGGTGATGCTTCATTTGAGCCGATTGATGTCTCTATGTATCGTCAGATGATTGGGTCCTTGATGTACCTGACGAACACGAGACCAGATATTTGCTTTGTTGTGAACACATTGAGCCAGTTCCTGACGGATCCAAGGAGTGTTCACCTGGTTGCTGTAAAGCATGTTCTGAGGTACCTGAAGGGTACAGTGGATTATGGGCTCAAGTATGAGGCGAATCAAAAGTTTAACCTGCAGGGTTATGTTGATTCAGATTGGGCTGGCAGTGCTGCAGATAGGAAGAGCACATTTGGGTGCTGCGCTGAGGTGGAGTATGTTGCAGCCTGTTCAGCTAGTTGTGAGGCAGTATGGCTACGAAAGCTACTGTCGGAGTTATTTGATCTCTCATTGGAGGCTACTGGTATCTTCTCTGATAACCAGAGTTGTGTGAAGCTGTCCGAGAACCCAGTGTTTTATGACAGGTCGAAACACATAGAGATCAACTATCACTATATCAGGGATATGGTGCAGAGAGGAGCTGTAAAGATTCTGTATGTTGCGACAGACGAGCAGATTGCAGATGTGCTGACGAAGCCACTAGCCAGAGTGAAGTTCGAGTACTTCAGAGAGAGGCTTGGCGTTCTTCAGATCGAGGACACTTCGAGGAAGAAGTGATGGACACATTTGCTGAAGCCATTCCAAGCATGTTGGAAGGAGGATCCTTCACATGGCTGTGGATGTAAGCGCTGGATAATGGGCATCAGGATGATGTTCTGGTTTCTGCTTGGATATGATCAGTTGGATCATTTATGTATGCACGCATCATGTTGGATGCTGGATATGATCAGTTGGATCATTTATGTATGTATGCATCATGTTGGATGCTGGATATGATCAGTTGGATCATTTATGTATGTATGCATCATGTTGGATGTTGGATATGATCAGTTGGATCATGTGTATGTATTTTGTATATGCATCATGTTGGATGCTTGGACCATGTATCTGTATATGTATCAGGTGGATACATTGTATGATTAGGTGGATCATGTATGGTGATATGTATCATGTATCAGGTGGATACATTGTATGATCAGGAGGATCATGTATGATGATATGTATCAGGTAGATACTTGGTATGCATCAGGTGGATGCATTGATTATCAGGTGGATCATGTAGTAGGATGTTGCAGTGATGATCAAGATGATCATGGATGATGAGCTTCAGGATGTTGCTCCAGATGACATGCAGCAGGACATTGCAGTGATGATGATCAGGATGATCATGGATGATGAGCTTCAGGATGTTGCTCCAGATGACATGCAGCAGGACGTTGCAGTGATGATGATCAGGACGATCATGAGTACATCAGGATGATGTATGGTGAGTATCAGGTTGATACTCTGTGGCCGTGGATCAGGTTGTGCAGATGAGCATGTCTGGGAGATCCTATAGGTCGGAGTTGTGTACCCGTAATAGCCTGGGATGCTCTTTTGAGACATTGCTCTGGGAGGACATGTAATTTGTGCCCTGGGAGATTTCAGGTCGGAGTTGTGTACCCGTAACATCCTGAGATGCTCTTGCGAGGTTTTGTCCTATGGCATGTAATTTGTGCCCTGGGAGATTTCAGGTCGGATTTGTGTACCCGTAACATCATGAGATGCTCTTTCGATGTTTTTCCATAACCACATGTAATTTGTGCCCTGGGAGATTTCAGGTTGGAGTTGTGTACCCGTAACATCCTGAGATGCTCTTGCTAGGTTTTGTGGTGGACCACATGTAATTTGTGCCCTGGGAGATGTCAGGTCGGAGTTGTGTACCCGTAACATCCTGAGATGCTCTTTCGAGGTTTTGTGGTGGGGTCACATGTAATAGCGCCCTGGGAGATCCTACAGGTCGGAGTTGTGTACCCGTAACATCCTGGGATGCTCTTTCGAGGTTTTGTGACGCATGTAATAAGTCCTGAGGATTCCACAGTATGGCCAGTGATGATGAAGACCTGCAGGTGGTGGGCCTACATCCAGTATGAAAAAGGACTGGCTCTGTAGAACTTCCTATGACGAGTAGATTCAGAGATTGATTGAGATAGCAGCAGCAATGACGATGATGATGACTCGATGATGATTATCCAGTGACGATGATCCAGAGAAGATGACTTGTGCTAGAAGAACTGTGCTGAGAAATACCTTCCTAGTTAAGAGGGAGTGTTGATGTATATGTAACTTCGGAATGTATTTCACATATATGTATATTGTATTCCTATAGAGATGGTATTATTCCTCTATAAGGAAGTGTCGTCATTTATATTATAAGTGTCGTAACTTATACTTGATGGGTTATTAGACCACCTTGTTGGGGTCGGCCCTATATAAGTCATGTGGGTCAAAGGGTTATTAGACCACCCTATTGGGGGTCAGCCATGTGGGTCTAAGGGTTATTAGACCACCCTATTAGGGGTCGTCCCAGTCAGCATTATGTTATGTGGTTAAGTTCGAGCCTACATGAGTTAGGTAAAAAGGCAAGTCAAGTCAAGTATAAATAGAGTGCGGGAGGCACTCTATTTACTCACTCACTTCTCACACATGCACTCAAGGAGGAGTGGCACACTTATGGAGGAGGAGGATCCGCTTCTAGGTTATGGCTATCTCTCTTGGTTGGTTGTATCATTGCTCTATCTATCTCTGAGGAAGTTATTGGGGTTTTTCACCTTTATGGTTTTCCCCAAGTAAATCTTTGTGTCTCTTGTGTGCTTGAATTATTGTCTCCATGATTGATATGCTGTAGATATGCTGTACATGTTGTTCTCTCAGTTAAGATCCTAGATCAGATTGAAGTAAATTCTGAAAATTCAACAGATGGATGTATTTAATGAACACAGTCAAAATAAACAGGAATCCTCTCGGTAAACCAGTCAGTTATTTCCAAGGGTTAGAAATATATCCAACACTGAAGTCAATTTGTTTACTAGCAGAATTGTCAAAGAAAATTCTTTAAAATTTTCAGTTGTTACTAAAGATAAGATCTCAGAGATGAAAGTGGATCTGACAAAAATCAATGCCCCATATAAAATTTTATTACACAGACAAACAGGACAGGTTATATACTCAGATTATTTGGGATCAATATTAAAGGCAGACAAGTTGAAAATTTAGTGGATAAATTAAATAACCAGTTGAGACAAGAAAAAACAGAAAATAAGTCTTGACAACAACAAATAAAAAGATTACAAACAGATTTGATAAACAAAGAGGGAGATGCAGCAGCAAATTTACTCGAAGAAAAGGATGATACAATTCAAATGTTAAGGCGAAAGCTGAAAATACCAGACACTTTGCTTATCCAAGGAGCCGAACTAACAGTACTGGAAAAAGAAAAAGAAGAGCTATCAAATGAAGTAAAAGATATTACTACAAAAATGTTGAAGTTCACCGAGGAAAACGTTCATTGGGAAAAAGAGAAAATTGGTTTGGAAGAGCAATTGGAAGAAATAAAGAAAAAGTTAGCAAAATTAGGTCAGCAACAGGTACATGCAGATACAGATGAAGATAAAACTGGATTGGACAGTCTCTTACAAGCCATGTCCCAAGTAAGTTTGAAAGATGTCAAAATTAAAGAATTGAAAATGGAAGTACAGAAGCTAAAAGAAGAAAATGAGACAAAAGATAAGGAAATTAAAACTTTGCAAATAAGGAATTAGGAATTAACTGATAATAATAAAGGTTTGACAGCTCATGTAACAGGACAGGCTGCAATGCAAGGTTGCAAACATATGGTATGGGATCAAATTATGAAGGAAGTTGAAAAATTAAGACCTTATCTTGATTATATGAGAATCAAAGAAAAAGTGGCCAAAGACGCCTTTGAGAGTTGCAAAGCAGTCAGAGAGAATTTAAACAGAAAGCCAAAAGAAATAGCACAGAGGGCAATAACTTTCCTAAATAGTTTAACTGAAGCAGATTTGACAGCAATGAATATAATGAATAGAATTCCAGTCATTACATGGGGCAAAAGAATTTTGGGAAAATATTGACATGTTGAAAATATTTAAGCTAAAGCTGGAGATATACGAGAGGAAGTAATAAAGTTTAAGAAGCGATTTGAAAAATTAATAAACAAAGGATTCCCTGTTTTTTAGGATGAAAAGAATGAATTGATTCCTCCAAATGAATATAAGAAGTTATTGTTTGACATAAGAATGGATCACAAAAAGTTTCAGCATTTGGATCATATGCTTACAGGAAATATTTTAATGGAGAAAATTGTGGAGGACTTTGAAATTTTAAATATGTTGATCTCAACCTGTGAGAATCTTCCTCTTGTTTCTTATGCAGGTCACCTTGAAATGTGAGTCCTGGTGAAGGAAATGACCAGTTATGATTTACCCACGGCTGACCAATGGAACTATGTGGATAAATATGGAAGGACAAGATATTCTGTCCATTCATAGATACATTCAGAATTTTTGCCAAGTGGCAAAAATGATGCTTTTATTTTAAAAATTTGTAATATTGTTTAAAGACAGTTATCTATTGTTTCAAGACAGTTATCTTTCAAGTTAAGACATTTTAAGTTACTAGTTAAAAGAAGCAATTATGTCAAGCTTCTTTTGAACTCTGTATAAAAGACAATGAGAGTCCTTTTTGAAAGGGTTGGAAACTCTTTGAAAGACAATAAGTTTTGAAGTCAAATTCTGATAGAATAATAAAAGGTCGTATAGTGGAAATACCTATCTTTTGAGACCAGAGATTCATGTGTTAATCATTTTTACAGTCTGTTCTTTCCCTTATCTCTATATGTGCATGTTTACTTTCTTTGTTATATCTTCCATTATGTTATTCTTCTATACTTAAATGAACGTTTGAAATAAATCGGGATTCATACTAGTTATGCCTCATTTTATCGCATTTAAGTATCCATTATTTCTCCAAAGTTGACAATGGATTCATCCTAGTTAGATGCCTGTTGTTGATGGACTGTCATTATTTCTTTCTATACCACCTGCAAAATCAAATTAACTATGATATTGTTGCTATCTTGCCTCTGTGGAAATCTATTTGGTATAAATCTCTTGTTGGCACGTTAAATATTTGAAAGTTGACTCCATACCCAATGTTTCTTGTTTCCTTTTCAACCAAGTAAATCCTTTTTGAGAAATTTTGAGCGTGTTTCTATATATTTTTAGCCTTTACATATATCTTGTGAGAGAGCTCTCTCTGGTGGAAAAAATGGCTAAGTTTTCTACCTAAAGTTTGGTTTGAAATAAGTTACCTTAGGTGTTATTCTTTTACCACCATGATAAAATCTAATTGCTAACATTTTGGCGCCGTTGCCGAGGACGAAAGTGAAATTTTCCCTGGGAGAAACGACAGAGAAAGGTCAAATTTCTTGGGCAAGGAAATTTGAAGTTTTAAAGTTTGGTTGTATATATTGCCCTGGCAACTTCACTTATGAAAAAAATTTCAAGGTTTTTTGAAGGTATTCAGAAATAGACATTGTGGCTACAAGAAGAAATCCCGGTTCACAGTTCTTCTCAGGCGTGGATAGTCTAGAAAAGCTCCTCAAGACGGATAAAGGCAAAGGAAAGACAAAAGAAGGTATTCCTCAGTTTTTGAATATATTCCCTTCTTTTCAAGAAAATTTGTTTGAGGAAGAAAATATTGGTTCAAGTGAAAAAGTTTTTCTTAGAACTAAATCAGATTCTAATTTAAAAGAAACAAAGGTTGACCCAAAAAGTTTGTGGGACTATTCTTTAAAATCTGTCTGGGAAAACTTGAAAAAATATGAAAGGGTTGGTTCCAAAATATCCAAGGCCCAAAGAATACCTGTGCAAAGTCATAAATTTACAAAACAACAGGTAGTGATCGTTCCACCTTATAATCCACAACCCATGGCTGCCAAATTTGCCCCATTGGTTTTGCCCGCTGCTTTACACGATTTGCCTCAAAATTATGGACAGAGAATCGTTACTTTTGATAATGATGGTAATTATACAACACATCAACATGTTGATAACTTTAGTGATTTCATTGATTTAGAAGAAGTGGATCATGAAGATGCAAAAATGAGATTGTTTTCCCAAAGCTTGCAAGGCGAAGTCAAAAAATGGTTCAGAGCTTTAGCTGCAAGATAAATTTCTAATTATGATGCTTTCAAAACTCTTTTTATCGAAAGATGGGAAGACCAGAAAAATCCTTCACAGATGTTGACACAGTATAACAATCTGAAAAAAGGAGGTTTTGAGTCGGTTCAAGAATTCTTTGCCAAATTTATGAAAGTTTATAACTCTATCCCTGTAGACATAAAACCTCCAGTAGGAGCAGCCAAGTTATATTATTCAGATGCTTTTGAAGGTGATTTTTCATGCACATTAAGAGAAAGAAGATCTACCACTTTGTCAATAATGATGAAAGATGCAGTGGAAGTTGAAGCTAATATGATGGCTTCTGGAAAGATGCGGCATAGAGATACATACAGAAAGAAAAGTAAAGAAGATAATCAAAATACAGCTTCTTCTTCTTCCACAGATGTAAAATTTGAAGCAATGATGAAAACTATGGAGAAGTTGTTAGATAGGCTAGTGATGGATAAAAAAGCTTCGAATAAAGAACAAACAGAACGTCAAATCAGAAACCCTAATTTTAGGAGACCCTTTGTCCCACCCATAAGTCCAAGAGATTAGAGGAACCCAAGGAATGCAAAAGAAGATCCAGTCAGACCTCCTTTCCCTGAAAATTATATCGCTGGGGAAGCTGAAGCTGAGATGGCTGAGAGTGACATTCACCATTGTGGTAGTTTTGATTCAGAAGTCTATCTGACTAAACATGAACATGATATGTTCCTTGCAGAAGGAGAATGTTGTAATTTGGAGACAAAAACTGATCAATACAAGATTGGTTACCAAAGTGCTATAAACGATCTTCAAAGAAAAATAAATCTGAGAAACAGAGACGTTATAATAGATGAAGGAAAAGAGTCAATGGGCAAATCAAAAGGATATACAGATAAATCCTTCACCAGTCAGAATGAACAACAAATGAGAAGAAAAGAAAATGAAGATGTGCCAAAAGGGATTTCAGATAACAAGAAAGATTCAGTGAAATAAGGTGATAAAAATTTGGTTCCTTTCAATATACAGAGTGAAATGTCCAAAGTCAAGATTTATGTACCTTTCAATGAGATATTAAGGAATAAAGAATACAAGGAACAAATTTTTAAGATGATGCAAGAAGAAAATCGAGTGGAAATAGATACTTTGAAATTAGATGATGATACTCCTAATATCTGCTTGGGTTCAAGAATGGAAGATAATAGTTTTGGGGAAATTTCTCCTTTCTATGTAGATTTGAACGTTCATGATAAAGTTGTGCATAATTGAATGTTAGACTTGGGAGCTTCTCATAACCTGATGCCGAAACTTGTAATTGAATCTTTGGGGTTGGAAATCACAAGACCATATGATGACCTATTTTCTTTTGATTCAAGGAAAGTCAAATGTTTAGGGTTGATTAAAGATTTGACAGTCAATCTCAGTAAAATACCAGTCAAAGGTATTCGCATGGATGTGGTGGTTGCTGATATTCCAGCAAAATTTGGTATGCTATTGTCTAGATCATGGGCCTCGAAGTTAAAAGGAACTTTGCAGATGGATATGTCTTTTGCTACTATTCTAGTGTTGGGGGTACACAAAAGATTATATGATGAAAAAATGGTTGCTTATTTGGTAAGTGACTTAAAAGAACCTGAAAAGCATGCTATATATGCAGTAGACACAGATTTGGGGTCATGTATTATGTACAATGATGTTGAATCCAAAGAAAAGATGAATTTAAACGAACCTAAAGAAAATGAAAAAGAAAGATTGTTAAGAGAAAAAATTAGAAAAGAAGGAACCTGGACAATGCACTTTGATGGAGCTAGGAGCAGAGAAGGAGCTGGTGCAGGAGTATGGATAATCACACCCGATCAAGAATTCTTGATGTTTTCTTATCAATTGAATTTTAAATGTACAAACAATGTTGCAGAATATGAAGCTTTGATTCTGGGGTTGAATGTATTGAGAGATTTAAAAGCAAAAAGAATTGAAGTGTTTGGAGATTCTGAATTGGTAATAAATCAGGTAAAAGTTATTTATCAAACCAAACATCCTAAAATGAGGACATATAGGGATGAAGTGTGGGATTTATTGGAAAAAAGTTTCGATGAACATGATGTTGTTTCAATTCCCAGAGTTAAAAACACCGTAGCAGATTCTTTGGCCACTGCGAGAGCTGTGTTCAAAACCCCTATCTTTTCTAAAAATAAATATGATATTGAGGTCATACACAGACCATCTATTCCAGACAATATCAAACACTGGCATTTTTTGAAGATGATCAACATATTAAACGCTTTTTAGAGATGACAGATGAATTCAATTACAGGTCTATTGATGCAGAAGATGCTGAAGCTGGTCCAGATGAAAAAGATTCCCCTGAAGAAATAGAAAAGTTCAAGCAAAGGATTGGAGGTAAAGATATAATTCAGCTGAAGAATAACGTTATCCCTAAAGGCTTGATTCCTTTAGAAAAATTGTTTGATAAAAATGACATGGTGAAAAATCCAAAAGTAGAACCTAAACCTGAGGATGTAAAAGATTACAATTTAGGTTCCGAAGAAGATCCCAAATTGGTAAAGCTTTCAAAGAAACTACCAAGAAAGGAAGAGAATAAAAGTGTGGAAGTGATGAAAAGATTTTCAGATATTTTCACCTGGAGTTATGAAGACTTCAAAGAATATGATGTTTCTGTTATACAACATACAATTCCTATCAAACCTAATGAAAATCCTTTTAAACAGAAGTTGAGAAGAATAAATCCCAAGTTGCTTCCAATAATATAAAAAGAAATAAGAAAGTTGTTTCATGCTAAGCTAATTGTGTCCTTGATATTTTCTAAGTGGTTGGCTAACCTAGTACCAGTAAGGAAAAAGAATGGAAAATAAGGTTTTGTGTAGACTTTATAAATTTGAACAAAGTCTCTTTGAAAGATAATTATCCACTCCCGAAAATGGATCATATTTTGCAAAAAGTTGTAGGAGCTGAAAGAATTTCTATGTTAGATGGTTTCTCATGTTACAATCAAATTAAAGTTCATCCAGAAGATCAGGAGAAAACTGCTTTTACTACTCCATGGGGAACGTTTATGTATGCCAAAATGCCATTTGGTTTGATGAACGCAGGGGCAACCTTTCAGAGAGCCATGGACATTGCATTTGCAGATGAAAGAGACAAATTTGTGGTAGTATACATGGATGATATCACTGTATATTCAAAGAATGTTGTTGATCACTGGAAACATCTGGAAAGAGTTTTTTTTAAATGTAGAAGATTTGGGATCTCCTTAAATCTAAAGAAATCTCATTTTTGCATGGAAGAAGGAAGATTGTTGGGACACATCATATCAAAGGAAGGCATCAAGATTGACCCAGAGAGAGTATCTGCCATACAGAAGGTCGGGATCCCTGGCAATAAGAAGGAAATTCAGTCATTTATTGGAAGGGTAAATTGGTTAAGAAGGTTCATTCCTAGTTTTGCTGATATTTTGAGAAACATATCTGAAATGCTAAGAAAAGACAAGGAAATTAAATGGATTGAAGAAGCAAGACAATCTTTTGATGATATTAAAAGGGAATTGACTGAAGCACCAGTGTTAATTAGTCCAGATTATTCAAAGGATTTCATTATTTTTACTTATGCATCAGAACACACGGTAGCTGGAGTATTGTTACAAAAGAACCAAGAAGGTGTGGAACAGCCAATTGCATTTTTCTGTAAGATTCAGAGGGATGCAGAATTAAAATATAACATTATGGAGAAACAAGATTATGCTTTAGTGAAAGCATTGAAGGATTTCAGGATATACATATTGCACTCTCATATAATAGCACATGTTCCATCAGCAGCAGTGAAAGATATTCTTACCCAGCCAGATCCTGAAGGAAAAGGAACAAAGTGGATAGCAGTATTATTGGAATATGATCTTGACATTAAGCCTACAAAGATGATAAAAGGCCAAGGTCTGGCTAAAATGATGACGGAAACAAATTGGGATTCTCTAGGTATGAATTTTCTTTCCAAAATTTCAAAAGAAGCCATTCCAAATTTCCAAGTAATTGAAGATTTCTCTTTATCTCCCTGGTACATGAACATTGTGTATGTTCTGCAAAATATCCAAGCACCTGCAAATATGGAAAAAACCAGAGCAAGATCAGTGAAGTTGAAAGCAGCCAAGTTCTGTATATTAGATGGGAATTTATTCTGGAAAGATCCAGGAGGTATTCTGTTGAATTGTCTATTAGAGAATGAAGCGCAGCATATTATGGGGGAATTTCGTAAAGGCGTGTATGGAGGACATCATTCATGGAAGGCTACAGTGAACAAGATTCTTAGAGCTGATTTTTATTGGCCCAGCATGTATTCAGATGTATATAAAGAAGTGACCAAATGTCATGAATGTCAATTTTTTTATGGGAAAAGAGAATTATTACCATTTCCTTTGAAACCTATTTCAGTTGAAGCACCTTTTCAAGAGTGGGGGTTAGATTTCATTGGCGAAATTAACCCAAATTCCTCAGGGCAACATAAGTGGATTCTGACTGCTACAGATTACTTCACGAAATCGATTGAGGCAATTCCGATAAGAAACACCACAGAAAAAGTGATAATGAACTTTTTAGAAGAAAATATCTTATCCAGGTTTGGTTGTCCTAAAATGATAGTGACAGATAATGAACCAATGTTCAAATAAAAAAAGATGATAAATCATTCCACTGCTTATTATCCACAAGGAAATGGGTTGTCTGAATCTTCAAATAAAAGTTTAGTGAGGATCATAAAGAAGTTGCTAGAAGATAACAAGAGGGCTTGGCACACTAAATTAAAATATGCTTTGTGGGTAGATAGAATTAGTACAAAAAGAGTAATTGGCATTTCGCCTTTCTAGTTGGTGTATGGCACAGAGGTAATTTTTCCTGTTTCTTTGGGTTTGCCAGTTATGAAATTGTTACAAGAAGTCGAAGAAGAACCAAATCATATGCAGAGGAGAATAAATCAAATGATAGAATTACATGAAGTTAGAGAAAAGGCATACAACAAAACCCAAATGCATCAGGAGAAAATGAAAAAAAATTTGACATAAAGGTTAAAGAAAATAATTTTCAGATAAATGATTTAGTTTTGAAGTGGGACTCTAGAAATGAAGATCACCATGGGAAGTTTGAGCATTTGTGGAAAGGTCCATATATTGTTGCAAGATACCAAGGAGAAAATGCATTTACCCTAAAAAATTGCAATGGAGAATTCTTTCCTAGAGGACCAGTGAATGGTAGACACCTCAAACATTATCTCTCTTAAAAGGACAGAGGTGAAAGGGAATTTTGTGCAATGTAAATATTTTCCTTTATCATGCAGTAAAAAAAAAATTGATGATATGAACCTTGATTTGCAGAAACGTTTGAATGCAGCCCAATGGATCGGGCACTTGGTCTACGATGTTCTTTTCTACCTCACTGGGAGGATAGCATCCCCAATTGGAGCCAGTTGTTGACAATATATTTGAAATAGTCAAACCCTAAAAGGTTTGTCAAAAATATCCAAAAGAAGTAAATTTACTACGGATGGGTTGAAATGAAGGATTGTAATACAAAATCAACAAAGCAAAAACCTACATGTGCAATAGTCCGAAAGTAATTATTGAAAAGGTTAAATCTTAGTGAAGTTTCAATGGTGGAGATGATGAAAATAAAGATCAACGGTTATCATGGATTCCCGCACCGCCCAAAAGATCGTTTGCAAACATTGGTGAGTGATTGCGTACATAATACCGCTGGAGTACGTGTCGCATTCTTATTGTTCCGCATCAACATGATAGTGGTATCACAAACCACTACAGCACCATGCAAAACCACCAAAGGATAATACGGGGTAAACGCAGGCCATAGCACGTGGCAAATGCAGAAGGCACAAGGGAATATGCCATATGTTGAATAAATCGGAGGGACGATATACATTGGCAAAAAATCTAAGCACAAGATTCATCCGCATCATGGGAAGTGCACACTCAATAGAGGAAAGAGTGGTTGCGATAATTAAACCACTCTAACATGTGTCAGAAAATGGTTGATCCGCACACAGTAAAAACTGGAGAAGAAAACCATTATTGGGATCGCGGATACCACCATGGGAAATAAAGGGGCACAAGATCTAATGGCTCAAATCAAAAAGCCTATGATCAACGGTTGGATATAAAGTACATTCAGAAAGTTGCCAGAAAGTTAAGAAAAAGGGCTTATATAAAACAAAAGGGTTTTCAAATAATGACATTTTGTCTATGTGTCACTATTCCTGGAAGCTCTGAAGACTAGTGGAGATCAGCAATTGCGACAGAAGGATAAAGATGTGTATGTACTGGTAGGGTCTGGTGACCTGACCCACATATTTTAAAGTAAATTTGTTTGTATAAACGATTTAAATGGAAATTGTGCATGATATAGATGTTTTTAAAGCTAAAGAAGCCCTAGAAGATAGAGATGGGGACATTTATGACACCCTAATCAGGTTACCAGTCACTGAAGTTAAGCTTAAGTTGTCTAAGTTATTAGAAGAAGGTATAGACATACATAGAGTCCACCAGTCATCCTTGTTAGCCTTCTGCCTAGACCAAATCCCATCTTTTCCAGAATTTGTGTTGTGGTGTGCTGAGAATTATTCCAGAGAAGAAAGAACTGTTTTAGACTGTCGAAAAACCAAAGTCGTCTACAAAATAGAGCTTGTCATCATAATTAAAGCCCTAGAAATAAAATTTTCTCAAACCCTCGAATCTGAAATTTTTTCTGAAACTTCTGTTATTGAATGTTATCATCAAACCCTTGAAGATGATAGAGAAAAAAAAATTCTACGTGTCTTAAAACAGAAACAAACATTTCAGATATCCCTTACCCTATGGATATCACTTTATTTGATGAAAATACCCAGCTGGTTCTGACATTGTTGGCTTTAATCCTAGGGTTCGATACAGACATGTATGTAATTGAGTTTCAATTAATCCTTTGGTATAAAATGAGTACAATTCAGAGAGGGATTGATGAAAATCAAATTCCTCGACTTAACTTTGAAGAATTCTTGACCGAAAAGATTCATGACCAGATGGTCAATTTCCCTACTCTAAGGCATTTCAGATTTTAGTCATTTTTTATGAATATGATCATGGTGGCCAGTCATGAAGAATTACAATTCTCTGAGATCATTTTCACAAAGTTATTAGAAAATAACATGTTTAATTACATAAATTATATGCTCTCTAAGATTTACAGAATGATTTTTGCTGAAAGATTGCCTAGAGTATTACCAGAAATGCAAGCATGTATGCAATTAAGTGCAGAATACACTATAGGAGATTGGTTCTTGTCAACGGTTAGTAAAGTAATCAGGTTATATGGTTTCAAACATAAACCCTATGTTTTACCAACATTTCTTACCTTAAGGGTTTTCGCTTTGGAGTTCCTTAGGCAGAAGTTAATTGTTGAAGATAATAATTTCTTGCTTTTCAAACAAGCAACAAATATCAAGTATCTATTCACACTTGGCCCATTCACAGTGAAGAATAAAAACACTGCTATTTATATAGAAAAATTATTGAAAGATATGGGTTTTGAGACAGACATGGCTATTGAATATGATCCATTAAACATAATATCAAAATGGAGAACGGATCATCGCCTCAAAGCGTTGAATCATCAGATGATTGAGGGAATGTCTAAGAGAGAAAATTGGTTGGATTATAAGGAAGAAATCATCCCAGATTCTCAAGATAAAGAAATGATATTGACCGATGCAACAGCAGAGGAAGAAAGCACGATGAATACTGCAATGGTAGGGTTTAAAAGGCCCATAGAAGATGTAGTGAACATTGAAAGTGAAGAAGCAGAAAAGGAGAAAAATTGAAAATGGATGAGCAACAAGAGTTAATGGCAGTTTCAGAAGAGGAAGGAAGAACCAAAGTCAAAATACCAAAGGTCATGGTAAAGGAGTACAATATTAAAGAATCCTCGGTGGAAGATGATGTAAATAAACCACACAGTCTGATGGATGTATTTAATGAACACAGTCAAAATAAACAGGAATCCTCTCGGCAAACCTGTCAGTTATTTCCAAGGGTTAGAAATATATCAAACACTGAAGTCAATTTGTTTACTAGCAGAAATGTCAAAGAAAATTCTTTAAAATTTTCAGTTGTTACTAAAGATAAGATCTCAGAGATGAAAGTGGATCTGACAAAAATCAATGCCCCGGGTAAAATTTTATTACACAGACAAACAGGACAGGTTATATACTTAGATTATTTGGGAGCAATCTTAAAGGCAGACAAGTTGAAAATTTTAGTGGATAAATTAAATAACCAGTTGAGACAAGAAAAAACAGAAAATAAGTCTCGACAACAACAAATAAAAAGATTACAAACAGATTTGATAAACAAAGAGGGAGATGCAGCAGCAAATTTACTCAAAGAAAAGGATGATACAATTCAAATGTTAAGGCGAACGTTGAGAATCCCAGACACTTTGCTTATCCAAGGAGCCTAACTAATAGTACTGGAAAAAGAAAAAGAAGAGATGTCAAATGAAGTAAAATATATTACCGCAAAAATGTTGAAGCTCACCGAGGAAAAAGTTCATTGGGAAAAAGAGAAAATTGGTTTGGAAGAGCAATTGGAAGAAATAAAGAAAAAGTTAGCAGAATTAGGTCAGCAACAGGTACATGCAGATACAGATGAAGATAAAACTGCATTGGACAGTATCTTACAAGCCATGTCCCAAGTAAGTTTGAAAGATGTTGAAATTAAAGAATAGAAAATGGGAGTACAGAAGCTAAAAGAAGAAAATGAGACAAAAGATAAGGAAATTAAAACTTTGCAAATAAGGAATCAGGAATTAACTGATAATAATAAAGGTTTGGCAGCTCATGTAACAGGACAGGATGCAATGCAAGGTTGCAAACCTATGGTATGGGATCAAATTATAAAGGAAGTTGAAAAATTAAGACCTTATCTTGATTATATGAGAATCAAAGAAAAAGTGGCCAAAGACGCCTTTGAGAGTTGCAAAGCAGTCAAAGAGAATTTAAACAAAAAGCCAAAAGAAATAACATAGAGGGAAATAACTTTCTTAAATAGTTTAACTGAAGCAGATTTGACAGCAATGAATAGAATTCCAGTCATTACATGGGCCAGAATAATTTTTGGAAAATATTCACATGTTGAAAATATTGAAGCTAAAGCTGGAGATATACGAGAGGAAGTAATAAAGTTTAAGAAGCGATTTGAAAAATTAATAAACAAAGGATTCCCTTCTTTTTGGGATGAAAAGAATGAATTGATTCCTCCAAATGAATATAAGAGGTTATTGTTTGACATAAGAATGGATCACAAAAAGTTTCAGCATTTGGATCATATGCTTACAGGAAATATTTTAATGGAGAAAATTGCGGAGGACTTTGAAATTTTAAATATGTTGATCTCAACCTGTGAGAATCTTCCTCTTGTTTCTTATGCAGGTCACCTTGAAATGCAAGTCCTGGTGAAGGAAATGACCAGTTATGATTTACCCATGGCCGATGAATGGAACTATGTGGATAAATATGGAAGGACAAGATATTCTATCCATTCATAGATACATTCAGAATTTTTTTCAAGTGGCAAAAATGATGCTTTTATTTTAAAAATTTGTAATATTGTTTAAAGACAGTTATATTTCAAGTTAAGACATTTTCAGTTACTAGTTAAAAGAAGTAGTTATGTCAAGCTTCTTTCGAAATCTGTATAAAATACAATGAGAGTCATTTTTTAAAAGGTTGGAAACTCTTTGACAGACAATAAGTTTTGAAGTCAAATTCTGATAGAATAATAAAAGGTCGTATAGTGGAAATACCTATCTTTTGACACCAGAGATTCATGTGTTAATCATTTTTACAGTCTGTTCTTTCCCTTATCTCTATATGTTCATGTTTAATTTATTTGTTATATCTTCCATTATGTTCTTCTTCTATACTTAAATGAATGTTTGAAATAAATCAGGATTCATACTGGTTATGCCTCGTTTTATCGCATTTAAGTATCCATTATTTCTCCAAAGTTGACAATGGATTCATCCTAGTTAGATGCATGTTGTTGATGGACTGTCATTATTTCTTTCTATACCACCTGCAAAATCAAATTGACTGTGATATGGTTGCTATCTTGCCTCTGTGTAAATTTGTTTGGTATAAATTTCTTGTTGGCATGTTAAATATTTGAAAGTTGACTCCATACCCAATGTTTCTTGTTTCCTTTTTGAGAAATTTTGAGCGTGTTTCTATATATTTTTATCCTTTACATATATCTTGTGAGAGAGCCCTCTATGATGGAAAAAATGGCTAAGTTTTCTACCTAAAGTTTGGTTTGAAATAAGTTACCTTAGGTGTTATTCTTTTACAACCGGGATAAAATATAAGTGCTAACATTTTGGCGTCGTTGCTGGGGATGAAAGTAAAATTTTCCCTGGGAGAAATGATAGAGAAAGGTCAAATTTCTTGGGCAAGAAAATTTGAAGTTTTAAAAGTTGGTTGTAGATAATGCCCTGGCGACTTCACTTGTGAAAACATTTGCAAGGTTTTTTTAAGGTATTCAGAAATAGACATTGTGGCTACAAGAAGAAATCCTAGTTCACAGTTCTTCTCCGGCGTGGATAATCCAGAAAAGCTCCTCAAGACAGATAAAGGCAAAGGCAAGACAAAAGAAGGTATTCCTCAGTTTTCGAATATATTCCCTTCTTTTCAAGAAAATCTGTTTGAAGAAGAAAATATTGGTTCAAGTGAAAATGTTTTGCTTAGAACTAAATCAGATTCTGATTTGAAAGAAACAAAGGTTGACCCAAAAAGTTTGTGGGACTATTATTTAAAATCTGTCTGGGAAAACTTGCAAAAATCTAAAAGGGATGGTTCCAAAATATCCAAGGCCCAAAGAATACCTATGCAAAGTCATAAATTTACAAAACAATAGGTAGTGATCGTTCCACCTTATAATCCACCACCCATGGCTGCCAGATTTGCCCCATTGCTTTTGCCCGCTACTTTACACGATTTGCCTCAAAATTATGGACAGAGAATCGTTACTTTCGATAATGATGGTAATTATTCAGCACAGCAACGTGTTGATAACTTTAGTGATTTCATTGATTTAGAAGAAGTGGATCATGATGATGCAAAAATTAGATTGTTTTCCCAAAGCTTGCGAGGCGAAGTCAAAAAATGGTTCAGAGCTTTAGCTGCAGGATCAATTGCTAATTATGATGCTTTTACAACTCTTTTTATCGAAAGATGGGAAGACCAGAAAAATCCTTCACAGATGTTGACACAGTATAACAATCTGAAAAAAGGAGGTTTTGAGTCGGTTCAAGAATTCTCTGCCATATTTATGAAAGTTTATAACTCTATCATTGCAGACATCAAACCTCCAGTAGGAGCAACCAAGTTACATTATGCAGATGCTTTTGAAGGTGATTTTTCATGCACATTAAGAGAAAGAAGATCTACCACTTTGGCAATAATGATGAAAGATGCGTTGGAAGTTGAAGCTAATATGATGGCTTCTGGAAAGATGTGGCATAGAGATACAGACCGAAAGAAAAGTAAAGAAGATAATCAAAATACAGCTTCTTCTTCTTCCACAAATGTAAAATTTGAAGCAATGATGAAAACTATGGAGAAGTTGTTAGACGGGTTAGCGGTGGATAACAAAGCTCTGAATAAAGAACAAACAGAACCTCAAATCAGAAACCCTAATTTTAGGATACCCTTTGTCCTACCCATAAGGCCAAGAGATCAGAGGAACCCAAGGAATGCAGAAGAAGATCCAGTCAGACCTCCTTTCCCTGAAAATTATATCGCTAGGGAAGCTGAAGCTGAGATGGCTAAGAGTGACATTCACCATTGTGGCAGTTTTGATTCAGAAGTCTATCTGACTAAACATGAACATGATATGTTCCTTGCAGAAGGAGAATGTTGTAATTTGGAGACAGAAACTGATCAATACCAGATTGGTTACCAAAGTGCTATAAACGATCTTCAAAGAAAGATAAATCTGAGAAACAGAGACGTTATAATAGACAAAGGAAAAGAGTCAATGGGCAAATCAAAAGGATCTACAGATAAATCCTCCACTAGTCAGAATGAACAACAAACAAAAAGAAAAGAAAACAAAGATGTGCCAAAAGGGATTTCAGATAACAAGAAAGATTCAGTGAAAGAATGTGATAAAAATTTGGTTCCTTTCAATATACAAAGTGAAATGTACAAAGTAAAGATTTATGTACCTTTCAATGAGATATTAAAGAATAAAGAATACAAGGAACAAATTTTTAAGATGATGCAAGTAGAAAATCGAGTGGAAGTAGATACTTTGAAATTAGATGATGATACTCCTAATATTTGCTTGGGTTCAAGAATGGAAGATAATAGTTTTGGAGAAATTTCTCCTTTCTATGTTGATTTGAACGTTCATGATAAAGTTGTGCATAATTGTATGTTAGACTTGGGAGCTTCTCATAACCTAATGCTGAAACTTGTAGTTGAATCTTTGGGGTTGGAAATCACAAGACCATATGATGACCTATTTTCTTTTGATTCAAGGAAAGTCAAATGTTTAGGGTTGATTAAAGATTTGACAATCAATCTCAGTAAAATACCAGTCAAAGGTATTCTCATGGATGTGGTGGTTGCTGATATTCCAGCAAAATTTGGTATGCTATTGTCTAGATCATGGGCCTCGAAGTTAAAAGGAACTTTGCAGATGGATATGTCTTTTGCTACTATTCTAGTGTTGGGGGTACACAGAAGATTATATGCTAAAACAATGGTTGCTTATCTGGTAAGTGACTTAAAAGAACCTGAAAATCATGCTATATATGCAGTAGAAACAGATTTGGGGTCATGTATTCTGTACAATGATGTTGAATCCAAAGAAAAGATGGATTTAATCGAACCTAAAGAAAATGAAAAAGAAAGACTGTTAAGAGAAAAAATTAGAAAAGAAGGAACTTGGACAATGCACTTTGATGGAGCTAGGAGCAAAGAAGGAGCTGGTGCAGGAGTATGGATAATCACACCCGATCGAGAATTCTTGATGTTTTCTTATCAATTGAATTTTGAATGTACAAACAATGTTGCAGAATATGAAGCTTTATTTCTAGTGTTGAATGTATTGAGGGATTTAAAAGCAAAAAGAATTGAAGTGTTTGGAGATTCTGAATTGGTAATAAATCAGGTAAAAGTTATTTATCAGACCAAACATCCTAAAATGAGGACATATAGGAATGAAGTGTGGGATTTATTGGAAAAAAATTTCGATGAACATGATGTTGTTTCAATTCCCAGAGTTAAAAACACTGTAGCTGATTCTTTGGCCACTGCGGGAGCTGCGTTCAAAACCCCTATCTTTTCTAAAAAGAAATATGATATTGAGGTCATACACAGACCATCTATCCTAGACAATATCAAACACTAGCCTTTTTTTGAATATGATCAACAGATTAAACACTTTTTAGAGATGACAGATGAATTCAATTACAGGTCTATTGATGCAGAAGATGCTGAAGCTGGTCCAGATGAAAAAGATTCCCTTGAAGAAGCAGAAAAGTTCAAGCAAAGGATTGGAGGTAAAGATATAATTCAGCTGAAGAATAACATTATCCCTAGAGTCTTGATTCCTTTAGAAAACTTGTTTGATAAAAATGATGTGGTGAAAAATCCAAATGTAGAACCTAAACCTGAGGATGTAAAAGATTACAATTTAGGTTCCGAAGAAGATCCCAAATTGGTAAAGCTTTCAAAGAAACTACCAAGAAAGAAAGAGAATAAAAGTGTCGAAGTGATGAAAAGATTTTCAGATGTTTTCACCTGGAGTTATGAAGACCTGAAAGAATATGATGTTTCTGTTATACAGCATACAATTCCTATCAAACCTGACGAAAAGCCTTTTAAACAGAAGTTGAGAAGAATAAATCCCAAGTTGCTTCCAATAATAGAAAAAGAAGTGAGAAAGTTGTTTGATGCTAAGATAATCGTGTCCTTGAGATTTTCTAAGTGGTTGGATAACCTAGTACCAGTAAGGAAAAAGAATGGTGAAATAAGGTTGTGCGTAGACTTTAGAAATTTGAACAAAGTCTCTTTGAAAGATAATTATCCACTCCCAAAAATGGATCATATTTTGCAAAAAGTTGTAGGAGCTGAACGAATTTCTATGTTGGATGGTTTCTCAGGTTACAATCAAATTAAAGTTCATCCAGAAGATCAAGAGAAAACTGCTTTTACTACTCCATGGGGAACGTTTATGTATGCCAAAATGCCATTTGGTTTGATGAACACAGGGGCAACCTTTCAGAGAGCCATGGACATTGCATTTGCAGATGAAAGAGACAAATCTGTGGTAGTATACATGGATGATATCACTGTATATTCAAAGAATGTTGTTGATCACTGGAAACATCTGGAAAGAGTTTTTTTGAAATTTAGTGGATTTGGGATCTCCTTAAATCCAAAGAAATCTCATTTTTGCATGGAAGAAGGAAGATTGTTGGGACACATCATATCAAAGGAAGGCATCAAGATTGACCCAGAGAGATTATCTACCATACAGAAGGTCGGGATCCCTAGGAGTAAGCAGGAAATTCGATCATTTATTGGAAGGGTAAATTGGTTAAGAAGGTTCATTCCTAGTTTTGCTGAGATTTTGAGAAACATATCTGAAATGCTAAGAAAAGACAAGGAAATTAAATCGACTGAAGAAGAAAGACAATCTTTTGATGATATTAAAAGGGCATTGACTGAAGCACCAGTGTTAATTAGTCCAGATTATTCAAAGGATTTCATTATTTTTACTTATGCATCAGAACACACGGTAGCTGGAGTATTGTTACAAAAGAACCAAGAAGGTGTGGAACAGCCAATTTCATTTTTCAGTAAGATTCAGAGGGATGCAGAATTAAAATATAACATTATGGAGAAACAAGCTTATGCTTTAGTGAAAGCATTGAAGGATTTCAGGATATACATATTGCACTCTCATATAATAATGCATGTTCCATCAGCAGCAGTGAAAGATATTCTTACCCATCCAGATCCTGAAGGAAAAAGAGCAAAGTGGATAGCAGTATTATTGGAATATGATCTCGACATTAAGCCTACAAAGCTGATAAAAGGCCAAGGTCTGGCTAAAATGATGATGGAAACAATTTGGGATTCTCTAGGTATGAATTTTCTTTCCGAAATTTCAAAATAAGTTGTTCCAAATTTCCAAGTAATTGAATATTTCTCTTTATCTCCCTGGTACGTGGACATTGTGTATGTTCTGCAAAATCTCTAAGCACCTGCAAATATGGAAAAAACCAGAGCAAGATCAGTGAAGTTGAAAGCAACCAAGTTCTGTATATTAGATGGGAATTTATTCTAGAAAGATCTAAGAGGTATTCTGTTGAATTTTCTATTAGAGAATGAAGCTCATCATATTATGGGGGAATTTCATAAAGGCATGTGTGGAGGACATCATTCATAGAAGGCTACAGTGAACAAGATTCTTAGAGTTGGTTTTTATTTTCCCAACATGTCTTCAGATGTATATAAAGAAGTGACCAAATGTCATGAATGTCAAATTTTTGATGGGAAAAGAGAATTATTACCATTTCCTTTGAAACCTATTTCAGTTGAAGCACCTTTTCAACAGTGGGGGTTAGAATTCATTGGTGAAATTAACCCAAATTCCTCAGGGAAGCATATGTGGATTCTGACTGCTACATATTACTTCATGAAATCGATTGAGGCCATTCCGACAAGAAACGCCACAGAAACAGTGATAATGAAATTTTTAGAAGAAAACATCTTATCCAGGTTTGGTTGTCCTAAAAGGATAGTGACAAATAATGCTCCAGCGTTCAAATCAAAAAAGATGATAAATTTTTGCCACAAATATCACATACATTTAAATCATTCCACTACTTATTATCTACAAGGAAATGGGTTGGATAAATCTTCAAATAAAAGTTTAGTGAGGATCATAAAGAAGTTGCTAGAAGATAACAAGAGGGCTTGGCACACTAAATTAAAATATGCTTTGTGGGCAGATAGAATCAGTACAAAAAGAGCAATTGGCATTTCGCCTTTCCAGTTGGTGTATGGCACAGAGGTAATTTTTTATGTTTCTTTGGGTTTGCCAGTTATGAAATTGTTACAAGAAGTCGAAGAAGAACCAAATAATATGCAAAGGAGAATAAATCAAATGATATAATTACATGAATTTAGAGAAAAGGCATACAACAAAACCCAAATGCATCAGCAGAAAATGAAAAAAACTTTTGACAAAAATTTTAAAGAAAATAATTTTCAGATAAATGATTTAGTTTTGAAGTGGGACTCTAGAAATGAAGATCACCATGGGAATTTTGAGCATTTGTGGAAAGGTCCATATATTGTTGCAAGATACCAAGGAGAAAATGCATTTACCCTAAAAAATTGCAATGGAGAATTCTTTCCTAGAGGACCAGTAAATGGTAGACACCTCAAACATTATCTCTCTTAAAAGGACAAAGGTGAAAGAGAATTTTGTACAGTGTAAATATTTTCCTTTGTCATACAGTAAAAAAAAAAAAAAAATGATGACATGAACCTTGATTTGCAGAAAAGTTTGAATGCAGTCCAATGGATCAGACACTTGGTCTACGATGTTCTTTGCTACCTCACTGGGAGGATAGCATCCCCAGTTGGAGCAAGTTGTTGACAATATATTTGAAATACTCAAACCCTAAAAGGTTTGTCAAAAATATCCAAAAGAAGTAAATTTACTACGGATGGGTTGAAATGAAGGGTTGTAATACAAAATCAACAAAGCAAAAACCTACATGTGCAATAGTCCGAAAGTAATTATTGAAAAGGTTAAATCTTAGTGAAGTTTCAACGGTGGAGATGACGAAAATAAAGATCAACGCTTATCATGGATTCCCGCACCGCCCAAAAGATCGTTTGCAAACATTGGTGAGTGGTTGCGGACATAAAACCGCTAGAGTACATGTCACATTCTTATTGTTCCTCATCAACATGATAGTGGTATCACAAACCACTACAGCACCGTGCGGAACCACCAAAGGATAATACGGGGTAAACGCGGGCCATAGCACGTGGCAGATGCAGAAGGCACAAGGGAATACACCATATGTTGACATAAATCGGAGGGACGATATACATTGCCACAAAATTTAAGGACAAGTTTCATCCGCATCATGGGAAGTGCACACTCAATAGAGGAAAGAGTGGTTGAGGTAATTAAACCACTCTAACAAGTGTCAGAAAATGGTTGATTCGCACACAGTAAAAACCAGAGAAGAAAACCATTATTGGGATCGTGGATACCACCATCGAAAATAAAGGGGCGCAAGATCTAACGGCTCAAATCAAAAATCCTGTGATCAAGGGTTGGATATAAAGTACATTCGGAAAGCTGCCAGAAAGTTCAAAAAAAGGGCTTATATAAAACAAAAGGGTTTTCAAATAACGACATTTTGTCTATGTGTCGTTGTTCCTGGAAGCTCTGAATATTGGTGGAGATTAGCAATTGCGACAGAAGGATAAAGACGTGTCTGTAAAGGTAGGGTCTGGTGACCTGGCCCACATATTTTAACGTAAATTTTTTTTCAGAAATGATTTAAATGGAAACTGTGCATGATATAGATGTTTTTAAAGCGAAAGAATCCCTAGAAGATAGAGATGGGGATATTTATGATACCCTAATCAGGTTACCAGTCGTTGAAGTTAAGCTTAAGTTATCTAAGTTATTAGAAGAACGTATAGACATACACAGAGTCCACCAGTCATCCTTGTTAGCCTTCTGCCCGGACCAAATCCCATCTTTTCCAGAATTTGTGTCGTGGTGTGCTGAGAATTATTCCAGAGAAGAAAGAACTATTTTAGACAGTCGAAAAACCAGAGTCGTCTGCAAAATAGAGCCTGCCGTCATAATTAAAGCCCTAGAAATAAAAAATTTCCCAAACCCTCGAGTCTGAAATTTTTTTTGAAACTTTTGTTATTGAATGTTATCATCAAACCCTTCAATATGATAGAGCAAATATTTTGTCTACGTCTCTTAAACCAGAAACAAACATTTCAGATATCCCTTACCCTATAGATATCACTTTATTTGATGAAAATACCCAGTTGGTTCTGACATTGTTGGCTTTAATCCTAGGGTTTGATACAAACATGTACTGGGTTTGATACAATCAAAAGTTTAACCTACAGGGTTATGTTGATTCAGATTGGGCTGGCAGTGCTGCAGATAGGAAGAGCACATCTGGGTGCTGCTTCAATATGGGATCAGGTGTGATCTCTTGGTTTAGCAGGAAGCAGTCCTGTGTAGCACTAAGTACAGCTGAGGCAGAGTATGTTGCAACCTGTTCAGCTAGTTGTGAGGCAGTATGGCTACGGAATCTACTGTCTGAGCTATTTGATCTCCCGTTGGAGGCTACTGGTATCTTTTGTGATAACCAGAGTTGTGTGAAGCTGTCTGAGAACCCAGTGTTTCATGACAGGTCGAAACACATAGAGATCAAATATCACTATACTAGGGATATGGTGCAGAGAGGAGCTGTGAAGCTCCTATATGTTGCGACAGACGAGCAGATTGCAGATGTGCTTACGAAGCCACTAGACAGGGTGAAGTTCGAGTACTTCAGAGAGAGGCTTGGCGTTCTTCATATCGAGGACACTTTGAGGAAGAAGTGATGGACACATTTGCTGAAGCCATTCCAAGCATGTTGGAAGGAGGATCCTTCACATGGCTGTGGATGTAAGCGCTGGATGATGAGCATCAGGATGATCTACTGGTTTCTGCTGGATATGATCAGTTGGATCATTTTTATGTATGTATGTACGCATCATGTTGGATGCTGGATATGATCAGTTGGATCATTTTTATGTATGTATGTACGCATCATGTTGATGCTGGATATGATCAGTTGGATCATGTGTATGTATTTTGTATATGCATCATGTTGGATGCTTGGACCATGTATCTGTATATGTATCAGGTGGATACATTGTATGATCAAGTGGATCATGTATGGTGATATGTATCATCTATTTGTATTTGTATCAAGTGGATACATTGATGATCGGGAGGATCATGTATGATGATATGTATCAGGTAGATACTTGGTATGCATCAGGTAGATGCATTGATGATCAGGTGGATCAGGTATGATGACATGCAGCAGGATGTTGCAGTGATGATCAGGATGATCATAGATGATGAGCTTCAGGATGTTGCTCCAGATGACATGCAGAAGGATGTTGCAGTGATGATCAGGATGATCATAGATGATGAGCTTCAGGATGTTGCTCCAGATGACATGCAGCAGGACGTTGCAGTGATGATGATTAGGATGATCATGGATGCATCAGGATGATGTATTGTGAGTATCAGGATGATAGTCTATGGTCGTGGATCAGGTTGTGCAGATGAGCATGTAATCCGGTGCCCTAGGATATTTGCAGATGGTCTTTTGAGGTTTTTCCTATGGCATGTAATATCGGTGCCCTGGGACATCTGGTAAATGCTCTTTCGAGGTTTTGCTCTGGGAGGACATGTAATTCGGTGCCCTGGGAGATCTGGAGATAGTCTTTTGAGGTTTTTCCTATGGCATGTAATAGCGCCCTGGGATATCTGACAGATGCTCTTACGAGGTTTTGTCCTATGGCATGTAATAGCGCCCTGGGAGATCCGATAGGTTGGGATATGTGCCCGTAATCAGTCCTAGGATGCTCTTGCGAGGTTTTGCCATGACCACATATAATAGCGCCCTGGGAGATCCTACAGGTCGGAGTTGTGTACCCGTAACATCCTGGGATGCTCTTTCGAGGTTTTGTGGTGGGGTCACATGTAATAGCACCCTGGGAGATCCTATAGGTAGAGCTATGTGCTCGTAACAGTCTGGGATGCTCTTTTGAGGTTTTGTGACGCACGTAATAAGTCCTGAGGATTCCACAGTATGGCCAGTGATGACGAAGACCTGCAGGTGGTGGGCCTACATCCAGTATGAAAAAGGAATGGCTCTGTAGAACTTCCTATGACGAGTAGAAACAGAGATTGGTTGAGATAGTAGTAGCAGTGACGATGATGATGACGATGATCCAGAGAAGAAGACTTGTCTAGCAGGTCTGTGTCGAGAAATACCTTCCTAGTTAAGAGGGAGTGTTGATATATATGTAACTTTGGATTGTATTTCATCTGTGTATTATATATATATTTATTGTACCCTTATAAGAGATGTGTTATTCCTCTATAAGGAAGTGTCGTCATGTGGATTGACAAGTGTCGCAAGTGTGTGTACTTGTCGATGGGTTATTAGACCACCATATGGGGTCGGCCCTGATTAATATATAATATAATGTGGATGTATCTAAGTAGACAAGTCGGCCCCAGTAGGTCATGTTGAAATATTATAACTTCAAAGAATATTATATTTGTATATTATTTATTCCGGAGATGTTCCATACCTCAGATGTGATTATACTATAAATCCGGAGATGTTTATTCCTCCGAGTTGGGTGTGGTAACTAGGGTTATTAGACCCACCATGTGGGGGTCGGCCCAGTTAGTTATAATGGGGTATTTAACCTAATGGTTAAATACGAGCCTACATGTACTTGTGTAAAATACATATCAGAGTAGTGTATAAATAGAGGAGGTGTGTTCCTCATTTGATACACTCACTCACTTGAGGATAGCGCACTTGTGGAGGAGAGGTATGCTATTGTGAAGGAGGAGATCATGTCTCAGGGTTTCATCTTTGTATATTGCTGGTCATCTATATTGAGGAAGCTTTGCTGGGTTTTCTACCCCATGAGGGTTTCCCAGGATAAATCTCTGTCTCTTGTGTTTATGTTGTGCTTGTTGTTTCTTCAGTGATCCTATATATTCTATTATTGTGAAATGGAATGTAATGATGCTATTTTATGTCTTATCATATTAAATCTTAACATGGTATCAAAGCTAACCTGAAGGAAGACAAGGTATGGCACTTACGACACTTGCTTTACTTACGATAATTTGAAGGTTAGGGTTTTACATAGCAAACATCAGTCTTCGTGGAACTTTCGCTATAAATCCATTTCTGAAAAGGTTCAGGGTCTGAAACGTTTACAGGTCTAAGATAACATCCCCAGGTACCTTGTGTCCAAAGGGCACCCTCAGATTCGTTGTACTTTATGAGTTATGATCAGTACAAGTTAGGGTTTCTGCCTCTTCCAGATCTCAGTCAAAATCAGGTAACCTTGGAAAAAAGGTCATAACTTGGGCTAGGAAGATCCAAATGAAATTTCATAAAAAGTGACAGGTAGTACACAGACTTTACTATCTCAGGAAACGTTTTCAGAGGCCGAAGATGAACCAGTGACACGTGGCACGCTGTACAAGTTCTCTCTCCTGTTTTATCCCATAAACAGGTCACGTTGCGACACTTGGCATAACTCTCTCTCAGAGAGTCCAATTGAGGTCAGACCTATCAATATGGAAAGATAACAGGGCGATCTATCTCAGGAAAAATTTTCAGAGGCCGAAGTTCAAACAGTGACACGTGGGACGCCATACAAGTTCGCTCTACTGTTTTATCCCATAAACAGGTCACATTGCGACACTTGGCATAACTCTCTCTCAGAAAATCCAATTGAGGTCAGACCTGTCAGGATGGAAAGATGACAAGTCAGGCTACTGCAAAAAAAGGGTTTCAGACCCTGTGGAGCAAAAATTTCAGAGTTATAGCAGAAACAATCAGGTGCATATTTCTGTCAAAACAGAATTATTTTTCGAGCACCTTTATTCATGGCTTCCGGAATTTAGGGTTTCGGAGAAAGTTAGAATTTTTGGAATCGGAGTCCACGGCTGAATGCTACTCAGGAAAATCGAAATTTAGAGACCAAGATCGAATTTTTTGGTTGGGTGGAAGACCGGGCTTGATCAAACCCCAGTTCGGGATTTTGATCGGAAAGATGGAAAATTAGGGCTTCAGCAAAAGTTGGAATTTTTGAAGTCTGTAACCACGGCTGGAAACTCCTAAGAAAAATAAGAGTTTAGAGCCTTGGATCGAACCTTTTGTTTGGGCAGAAGGGTGGGATTCATCAAACCCTAGTTCGGGATCCTGTCCAGAAGATCCAGAAGTTTCAAAGGCAATTTTGAGGGGTCAAATTTTGGAAATTCCAAAATTGAAGTATGCTAGTTTGGTCAGCTCAGCAAGACATATTCTTTCATCCATTCAGAAGTGTGAAAGTCAAAGATTGAATTTTTAGGGTTTCTCTAGAAAACCCTAATCAAGCTCCAGATCAAGTTTCAGGGGGAGTTGAGGCTAAGGCCTTACATAAGAAGACTACAAGAAGTCTCGACAGGTATGACTTAAGGAGGTTCAGGTATGTCTTGAAATCTGATTCTTGATTAAGTTCATAATGTGTTTTGTCTTCATGTTATTTATTAGTACAATCTTGATTAATGTTAGAATTGTCTTATCACCCTAGTAACAGTATGAATGCATGTGAATGATCAAAGACATTCATTGATTAGGTCTATATGATTGTACTAATGCATTATGGTGTTGTGTGAGGTTGATGTTGTCTGCTAACAAGATACAGGTACATCACAAAAGACAAATCAAGTTCCATGACCATGACCACATGAATACAAAGACTCATCCATAATATTTGTTCTACTTACAAGGTATGTATGAACTTGTTATATTATGCTTAACCTATGAGACATGCAGGTTCTAGCTCAGGATCTCTAAATCAATGAAGAGATTGTTTAGGTATGTTGCACATAACTAAGCAGGTATACTAATCCAGGTATGTTTTCCTATGTCATGTTAGAATCTTACCTTGTGATTAGGATCCCTTATATAAGTATACTTGGTATGATTGGTTATGCTTATTCATAAAGTTAGTAATCAAGGGTTTATGCATATCATGTCTCTTATCTTGGTTGATTATTTAACTAACTAGATCAAACAAGAATATGCATAAGTAAAGGAAGACTTCCCTGAAACCTTGAATATTATCTATAATCATGATTATACATTTTCAAGATTATTTAGAACTATAATGTTTTGATAACATTGAGATTATACTAATGAATGTATGTTTGTGTATGAGATCATGATGATGACACTAGTGCACATTTGAGCATGCACAGTGGTACAGAATGAATAGAAGTTCAAAAGACATACAGAAGATCAAGCGGGAGGCAACCACACAAACATAAAAGATAAGTATTTGAGTTGTTATTTGAAATAGTAAATGATATTGCCTGTAATAGATTGTATGCATATTTGTATTCCTATAATATATCATGCTGAGTGTAAATATTCATAGAACATTGAACAGTATACTACTAATATGCATATGATTGGTAAGTTGGACAAACATTCCATTGTTGCTTGTCTAGAATGAAACCTCTTTGCTGACATGCTGGGAGTTGTGCACACTCTCGATAGTATGTTCTGGTAGAGATGGAAGGCATCTAGATAGCCACTGTATGCATACAGGATATGGGAAAGTGTTGTGCCAAAGTATTGGTCAAAATAGTTGCATCACTATGTAAATGATATCTGTATGCATAATAGGTTATCATGTCAATATGATTTGATGATTATGAAGTATTACTAATCATGTACTTAATTTTGATTTGTAGGAAAGGTCATGAAGAATGATGGACACCGTACAAGTGGTGGATGTTCAAACAAGAAGATTTACAAATCAAACAAAATATAGAAGGCTCATGGCTAGAAGATTCTCTTAGAAAGGGGAAGATAATCATGACAAGATGTTTGCTCCAAGTATGGTGTAATTAAAGAAGAAGTGTGAATCAGGTTCTGTATAGGTACCTAGGATCGATAATAAATTGATAAGCTTAATGATCACCATGGGTGATGTGGGTCTCAACCTTTGCTACAAGGTTGAATATGATTTCTATACACATATGACATGGATGCAAGAAGGAACTCACCACAGAGTTCGAATGATATTGAGGTTCATATCAGTAGACCCATCTAACGAGAGATGGCACAAATAGATATGCAGAAGATCATTCAATGCAGAAATGAAAATGAAATATCTCAAATTGATGCTTTACTTCCTAGGTCTGGAAGTATGGCAAGGCTCAGAAGAAATATTTCTCAACCAGGGAAAGTATGATGAGAAATATGACTTGAGGTGTTGGAATGGCCACTCTTATGGATTCCAACTTGAAGCTGTTAGGGGATAACTCATCAGAGTTAGTGGATATAACTCTGTACAGTCAAATTATTGGGTCATTGATGTATCTAACATATACTAGATTAGATATATGCTTTGTTGTGAACACCTTGAGTCAGTATCTAGTGGAAACTAGATGTGTTCACCTGATAGTTGCAAAGCATGTGATGAGGCACATAAAGGACACGGTAGAATTTTATCTACGCTATCTTGAAGATCATGACTTCAAATGGTTATTCAGATTCTGATTGGGCAGGAAGTGTATCAGATAGGAAGAACACATCGAGAGGATGTTATTGTCTGGGATTAGCCATGATCTCGTGGTTTAACTGGAAGCAGTCTAGTGTGGCTCTCAGCACAAGCAGAATATATGGCTGCTTGCTCTGCTAGTTGTGAAGAAGTTTGGCTTCAGGATTGCTTGACTTAGAGATAGAACCAACTGTGATCCTATGTGACAAATAGAGTTGTATCAAGATGACATAGAATCCAGTGTTCCATGTTAAGTCAAAGATCATAGGGATCTAACAAGATATGACACAGAAAGGAACTATAAAGTTTGAATTTGTAACAGGTTACCGATGTACTAACCAAACCTCTACCTCAAGTGAAGAAGTTACCAACATACTAACCAAGCCTCTGTCTCGAGTGAAATTTGAATACTTTCGAGACAAGCTTGGTGTAGCTCAAAAGGACCCTCCTCGAAAGGGGGAGTAGTATAGTCACTGATGATGAAGATTGTCTCATCGAACAACAAGGTCAATGATGAGGTAACCTGTTCTCTACACCTAGATACTTAGAAATATTTAGATTTAGGACTCGTATACTTAGAATACTTAGTTTTACTTATACATGCTATTGATGTTATATGTATTAGTAAGAATACATGCTTTTGATGATAGATGTATTGGTGAGAATACATGCTTTTGATGATAAGATGTATTGGTAATAATACATACTTTTGATGATACATGTATTGATTAATGTACTTGTATGGTTGAGGATACTTGTACTTGTATTGATGAGAATGTTAACACCCAAAAAGTGTTCACTACCTCATCTACCACATTATATGGCTCATTTGTCCATTTTCCTACCATATTTCCCTTAAAATCCCAAAAAATCCCATTAAAAAGCCTCCAAAAGGCCTAAAATGCCTCCAAAAGGCCACAAAACCATCAAAATAGCCTAAAAAAGGCTAAAAAACCCCCTTTTTCCTCTAAAAATAGCAAAAACCCCTAAAAAAGGAAGAAAAAATATAAAATAATGAGGAAAAGGAGGAAAAAACCCTATACAGCTGCACAAAACCATGTGTTTCCCAAAACCATGGGTCAGCACTCCACCACCAAAAAACTATAAATAGGTGATGGAGATCCCTTATTCCATATCCACAATCACAAGCACCCTTACTCTGCCAAAATCTCTCTCGAAACCCTAGTTCATCATTGAACTACTTTCACCTTGAGAGCCACTTTTGGCCCATCCCCACCATTGGAGAAGGAGAAGGAGCATATTGAAGCTTGGAGCATCCTCTTGGACACTGCAAAGGGCTTCATCAAACCTTTACATTAAAGGTAACATTAATAGAAAAAGTCATTCTTTTCATTTGATGTCTATGTTTCATGCATGTTTTAGAAGTAATTTAATTGTTGTTTTTAGCTTAATTATATACACTTACTGAACTGCTACTAAGGAGTCCATTCTCCTTAGTAGGTGCTCATTTGCACAAGCTAGGGGTAAAACCCTAGCTACAGTTTTGGCGACTCCCCTAGATTTTGAATTTCTGGTTTCCGTTTTGAATTTTTTTTTACTTTCGGCTGTCCCTTTCGGCCGCCGCATACCACGTCTTTTCCCTCTGTAGTCGCGTCCCGACCGCACCTTTCAGGCCTTTACCTGCGATCCGACCGCGGCTCTCAGATTGCTTCCGACGCCCCACCGACGGATTCAAGTCTGTTACCTGCGATCCGACCGTGGCTAATCAACCTGTTTGCCGCGATCTGACTGCGCCTGTCGGCCTTTTTCCCATGTCCCGACTGCGGCTTTCTGTCTCTTTCGTGCGTCCCGACTGCGCCTGTTATCCCTTTTGCCGCGACCCGACTGCGTCTTTTTCCCTATTTTCTGCGTCCCGACTGCGTCTGTTGGCCCGAAAGCCGCGACCTGACCGCCGCTGTTTCCCTCAAACCCGCGGTCTGCCTGTTCTGTTTCGCCACAAACCCGCAGTCTGATTTCTGCTTTTTTCCTGTTTTGAGCCCAGCCCCTTTTGCTGCAATATTTTCTGCATCTGAACAGCCCTCTGTCCCACCTGCAGCCTCACTACCTTACAGCCTTTCTGCAACATAATTTCTGTGCCCTTTACAGAATTCTTTTAAAATTTCGTTATTTTTAATTCAGAAAATTTTGCAAGTTAAAATTTCAATTTCAGCATTATTGATAGTTGGAAGTTGCCCCCCTTGTGGCACTTCTATATTTTGGGTTCATCACCTCACGAGCACACACTCTGTCACATAAATCAAGTGAGCCTTAAAAAAGTACCTAACTAAACCAACATTCTAACCCCACTTGGGGAACACAAAAGAATCATTGTAGTTAGGTAGGGTCGGGGGGATAGGCTTCCAATAACACCCCTCGGTCACTTTCACTTGAGACATAGTTGTTGTCCAAATAGGGAACCAAAATCCCCTAGTACTTTTTGGCACGGTCACGACCAGTTTATCAGAGGGCCTCTCCCTTAGGAGGGTTGAAGTCGGGAGACTGGTTCTGGAGGCCTGAGTGGAATACCGCACTCCATTCAGTAACCGAAGGGCTACCTTTCGCGGTTCGCGGGATATCCCTGTATAGGGGTATTGCAGTCAACGAACTAAACGGCAGATTCACCTTTCTGGACGTGTCATGAACGGGGTATCTTAGTTGCCATTCTTCTAGGATTGACTACTCGGTATCCCTCCCGGTAGGGGGATATCATAGCCACTTGGCTTTCCTACTCATATTGTCTGACTTGGATTTCATCACCTTGCAGAGGATATGTTTAGTTGAGTCAGAATACTTTTAGTTAGGTGTTTGCGTGCTCCTTTACCTCCCTTTGGTCTAGTGAGTCCACCATTTTTTCTTTTTAGGAAACCTGCTGCTTGTTGGTATTCTGACCATCTTTGTTGATACTCCACCTATTGTAGCACAGCTGCTGCAGTGGGTGTTTTGAGTTGGTTGTTGGCCTGAGTGCCTTGTTTTCTAGCTCTCCTTCTGCACACTCGGTTGCATTAGGCCTTTTTGAGCTATTTTTATACTCACCTCAACCCACAGAGATTAGACACCATCTGTCACCATTGAGTCCCCGAGACATTCTCGGCACCTCAGGGGCGAGCCCCCACAGCACGGTTCTCTCGACACCACCCATCATAGATTTCGATCATTGTCCGTTGATACCACTCATCACAGATCTAGAGCCTTGTCACTTGACTCCACTCGTCAGCGACGTAGGACTCCGTCACCACATAGTGACGCCCCTTACTTTACCTCGGATTCTGATGAAGAGTCTGAGAAACCTATTGACACTGCCCCTACTAGCCCCATGGCTGGCACGACTTCCACTCCGTTTGTCATAGGGACCATTGGTGGCACATCCACCACTACACCAGTTACTACACCTGTTTTGGGTATGCCCTCCATGGGACCCTCATCTACTGTTCCCCTCACAGTACCTATTCCCGCAGCGGGAATACCTATCCCCACTACATCAGTGGCTCACACTACCCATGGTGGTGCTGGACCATCCTCCACTACCTCAGTTCCCCCACTTGGGGGCACCACCCTAAATCTTGTCCCTCCACTTGGGGGCACTGGCCCTAACTTGGTCCAAAGCACTACTGTGTCACATCCTTCTTCCAGTTTGCCATTCATGGCTAGCCTCAACCTACCTGACCTGGCCAGATTGACCAATGATCCTATTCGACACGACCCCACGTGGCCTCATATGCCTACCAAGCTCCCCTCGGACATCCCTAAGTTCGAGGGCAAGGCCGGTGAGGACCCACAAAACCATATCATGTCTTTCCACCTATGGTGTTCCTCTAACTCCATCGTGGATGACTCTGTTCGCCTCCGTCTCTTACAGCGCACCTTTACTGGCTCTGCAGCCAAATGGTATATTGAGCAACCACATGGGACCCATGCCACCTTTGCCTCCCTTGCCTCTACCTTCCTGCAGTTCTTCCAGTTGCCTGTCCGCTATGACGCGGGCGTTGAGATCCTTCTATCTTGTAGACAAAACACGGCTACCCATATCACGGACCACATCCATGAGTGGCGTCGACGCCGTAGCTTATGCAAGATCAAACTAGACGACCGTATCTTCCTCGATTGGTTCCTCAAGTCCCTGCTTCCTGTTATTGCTAAGGATGTAGCTTCAGAAAGACCCCAGTCTGAAGAAGAGGCCATCCTTAAGGCACAGCAGTTCGACCTCATTTACGCCCAGTCGGGTTACCTTTATACCATTATACCTGACGCCCCTCGCGGCGAGTCCTCCCAGCATGATGCGTCGGGGGCATCCCACGCTGCAGACGGCATCATCGGTCGTGTTTCTTCGCATCCTCAACCATTTTCTATAGCACGACCTACCCCTGGCCCCGACCTGTCGCGGGCCACCTCACAGTCTGGAGCAACCAACTCCTATGCTCCCATGACACACCACCATGGACCCTCATGTCCACCTCAATGCTTCGGTTATGCGACTCCTGCTTATGCCCCCCCAGTCGCACCTCAGCCTTACTACCATCAGCAGGCTCCCCCAGCCCTTGCACCTTCACAAGCCCCACCCGCTTATTATCTGCCACAGGAAGCCCCTGCGGCAAACCCACAACCTGCTCCGCATCCATATCAACAACCCCCTCAAGTTGCTGCACCTGCTCAGCCTCAACCTACATACCATCCACCGCAGCCTGCTCCCGCACCTGCGCAACCTCAGAATCCACCTGCTGCCCAAGGGCAAGTTTACGCCCAACAGAACCCGCAGCAAAACCAGAATAACCAATGAAACTAGGGCCAACAGAACCGCGGCAAGGGCAATAATCGGGGGAACAACCAACCTGCAGACCAAGCTGGTCAACCAGCTAATCCTCCCGACAATAACAATGCGGCCCCCGCTAACCAGAACCCTGATCGCCTGCCCAAGCAGGCTAAAAACCCCAATTTGCGAACGAACCACCCTTGTTCTATCTGCGGGGTCTATGGCCATTACACACATGCTTGTCCACACTTAGAGCGAGCTCGGCAACTCTGGGTTGACGAGGCCCATCGCCAAGGGCATGCGGCTCCCCAAGCGCCGCCCAACCCTCCCCAACCTCAACAACCCCCTTTGGTGCTGCAAAATCCCTTACCAACCCAAGGCGTGGTGAACACTCAGCCGTTGGCCCCTCAAGCTAACGCGCAACCCCAACAACAACAGATCACATACGCCGCTCCTGATCAACCCATGTTTAACTCAGGTACCCACCACTTACTGATGATGTCATCTGCTGACGTCAACCTCCAGACCCGTCGGAACCAATATGGCTCCACCTCTGAAGCCACTCCCACGGATAAACCTACTAACGCCCATCCCACCGATTAGGCGTTACGTATACCTCCGCCGCCCATAGACGGCGCTGCGAAAGCACCTCGTTTCCCACTTCGCTGAATCAACAATAATCCCAATGCGCGCGCTGCGTCAAACTACAGCATCGTAGACGACCTAGCCCAGTCCCCCGCCGCTATGTCTGCGTTAGAAGTCTTGAAGAACTGCCCTTCCCAGCGCAAGACTTTACTTTCCGCCATTGGGGGAATTGACCCAAATGATTCGAATTTGATGGCATTTGATTTAGACCAGTCTGAACCACGCCTACCTTCCAGCTTAGCATTCCAAGTTACTGTCTCCGTTAGGAATCTTGTCATCCATCGGTGCATCATCGATGAGGGTGCCTCCACATGCGTTATGTCTACATTCGTATGGCAGAAGCTGGGATCCCCTCCTCTCCAACAGTCCACCACTGCATTACGCGCCTACGACGGTCGTTCGGCTCAGCCCCAAGGCCTCCTAGCCAATGTCCCCGTCCAGTTAGGTGGCAAAACTGTACTCATTGACATTGAGGTAATCAATGCCCAATTGGATTATAACCTTTTACTTGGCCGCAGCTACATGTATGCCATGCGGGCAGTCGCCTCTTCTGTCTTTCGCACCATGATGTTCCCCCATGAGGGACGCGTGGTTAAGGTTGACCAGCTCACCTACTATGATCCCAGCGCTCCCGCGGCACCTGAAAATGTTCTCCCCATGGTTGAACAACCTGTTTCTCGTGCCACCACCTCATTTGTTTCCTCTACGGGGCCAGGAGTCTACTCAGACACGCCGATGACCACCACTTTTCAATCCATTCCTCCGCCGTCATCTACGCCGGAAATGTCTGACTTATGTACCTTGTCCCACGACAACCTACCACCTAATACTCAACCACCCTTGTTGCCTAAACCACCATTGGTACCTAGCCACATTGGTGTTACATCGATCCATACCATCCCCTTTCTCGTCCCTCCATCAGGAGTAGTAAGCGCCCCGGTTATGGCTACCCTTAGCCTCCCGGGGTTAACCTTGGGATTGCCTGTCTGGTATCTTTCGGCTCCCGTTCGCCCGCCGACACCAGATGTCGTCCTCCAACCGGTGCAACCCATGGCTACTACCTCTCAGCCACCTCCTGGTGTCTCTACCCCTTCGTCCTCCACGACTCCCCCTCCTACTCCCAAACCCACTGGGGGCAGAGGTCCACAACCTTACACTGCTGTACCACCTCCAAAGACAGTCAAAAACCCTCCAGTATTTCATGCTCCTCCCAAATGCTCGCTGTGCGACGAGTTGGGCCATGCGACCCACCAATTCCCACAGTTACCAGCATTACAGAAGCACATGCAGATGCTCGACGATGATCCTAACATCCCAACTGTCGAACTCAACCCCACACCTAAGCCTAAAGATAAGTCCCTACGTACCAACCACTCCTGCGCCATATGCGGTATTTACGGGCATTATTCACATCATTGTCCCGATCTCCCGGATTACAGAGCGGCTCTCTATGAGATGAACAATCTGGATCTTGAGACGGCACCACCTACCATTGAGGAGATCTACCCCCCAGACTCTTCACCTTCTGGAGAGATTAATACCATCTATATGATTTCTTCCACCACTTCCCCCTCGTCAACCGATTTGACGACGCAAACTTTCCGTACCGATGAGGAGATTCTTGAGGCCCTTACTGCCCCGGATTATCCCTGGGATGATATGCATCATCATTCCTATTTCATCCCAGAAGAATCCTCCTCTAGCACAGCTAACCAATTCACAGTTGAGTCTAAAGACTTCCTCCCCACCAAGGTCGACTGGTTCAAGGACCCTATCCCTGCTCCTGATGCCTTCGAGGAAGGTAACATGGCCAACATCTCACCTGTCATCCAAATTGATATCGCTGCCCCAGGACGTGCCCCTGAACTCACCACTTTAGGAGCATTCTGCAGTAAACAAGAGATCAAGGACTACATAAACCTTTTTCGAGAATTCCGTGATGTCTTTGCCTGGTCCTATACCGAAATGCCTGGTCTTGACCCCGCCATTATAGAGCACCACATGGACACATGGCCTGATGTACCCCCCATTCGTCAGAAACAGCGTCCTCTTCCTCCCTCCACCTTCCCAGGATGTGCCCTTGAATTCATCACTTTAGGAGCCTCCTGCAGCGAGCAGGAGATTGAGGATTATAAACAACTCTTCCAAGAATTCCGTGATGTCTTTGCTTGGCCCTCTACTGGAATGCCTAGGTTCGACCCCGCCATTCTCAAACATCACATAGACACACGGCCAGAGGAACTTCCTGTTCATATTGAAACCGAATCTAAAGACCTTCCTTTACGCAGCCCCCATGATGGGTTGTATCCTAAGGAATCTCTATCCCTAGAATAACTTGCGACCTCGTTGGTCCACGTTGTACAGCGTACTTTGTTTTTGTTTTTGTTTTTACGAACCATTTCCACCATTGGAATCAGCACGACGAGCCCGTCATGATAGTCACCTCGTTGCATTATTTTCGTTTCGTTATTTTTTGCCCATTTTTCAGATGCCACTAGTCGCCTCGGTTTGCGTGCCACATCGGCCGTTCTCCGTTTTTCACATGTTTTATATCATCGGATACATTTTTCCGAGCCGGTGATGATGCTTGAGATCATTTCTCGCTCTCACCTCCAGATTTTCTGGGCATTTTTTCAAAATGCCCCCGTCACCTCGGTTTGCGTGCCACATCGGCCGTTACCCATTTTTGACATCCTTTATATCGCCGGATTCATTTTTCCGAGCTCGTGATGATGCTTGAGATCATTTCTCGCTCTCACATGGTACAATTTCCACATTGTGTCCCCACACCTTGCTGCCTCGGTTTGCGTGCCACATCGGCCGCCATCGGATTGTTCCACATTTTTACATGAGCCATTCACTCCTGTCATACTGCAAATGTTTCATTATTTTGCCACCATTTCATCTACCCCGCAAGGAGGCCCACCAATGTTCCCCCCCTACCCTCGTCCTTGGTCATCATTACGGATCCTTGATTGAACACTTCCTCCTTGCCTGGCCATTCCTTTTGTTCGGTATAATTTTATCCCTTTTTCGGGCCGGACAAGTCCTCTACGAAAAAGGCACCTAGGGAGTTTCCGTTAAGCTCTTTTCTGACTCCTAAAAGAATGAAAAGATCGCCGAGCAATCTTGCTTCCTTTCATGCTCGTTAAAGTACCTAAAAGGGCGTCTATCTGGTATAAGTTTAACCCTTTTCCGGACCTGGTAGACTAATTACGAAAAAGGAATACTCTAGTCACACCGGCTAGAAGAGTTCTTCATTGCATCCTTTTATGCTTCTTTGGGCCTTGGAGACTAAATCTACGAAAAAGCAACCCCCTGGAGTCTTCTTACTTGCTTTCAGACTCTCTAAAATTGAAAGCAACCACGAGCATGCACTGTCCTGGGCTCGTAAAATCCACACGACAGTACCATTCCATCATTTCAGAGTCTTCTTATCGCTTTCAGACTCCTTAAAATTGAAAGCAACCACGAGCATGAACTGTCCTGGGCTCGTAAAATCCACACGACAGTACCATTTTACACACACTTCTTCTAGTTCCTTAACCCATGAAGAAGTACCCTCCTGTGCCTCCTGGCACTATGATCGATCATCTCGGCAGCACCCCCAATCAGGTCGCCTTTGTTCAGAGTATTCAGCAGTCTTCTGCCATTTTACACCAGATTGAGTCTCCCTCAGCCAGTTCTCCTCCCAGATCCAATACAGCTATGATCCCTTTCCCCTCAGTCAGTTTCATATGTTGCCAGATCATTCCCATTATCATACTCTGAACAAAGAAAGTTTGAGTCCACCCACTCTACTTGCCCAGTTGTCACCACCAGTTTGTCAGTCTTGCCCTCAGTACTATCACATTTCGGTTCTTCACCTCGTGCTCCTGTCAAGGAATCATCATTGCCTTGATAGTTGCAGGTCTCCCTCTGTCGACGACAGCCCCTCTATTCCAGAGGATAGGCCCAGAGGTCCCTACGCCTTGGACTTATCACCATCTGTGGTAAGTGCCTACGGACCATTCTGAGAAGAATCATCATTGCCTCTCTGAGTGGTTGTTCCTCACATGCTCGACTTCAGCACCTTGATCGCATCGTTGAGGATCGCGTAGGATTATATCCCATCAGTTTTTAGTCGAAGACCCCGGATTTCCCTTGACTCTAGCACATTGGTGAGTCACTTCGGAACGCCCAGTTGTATGTTCCCGTGGATGTCCGGGCTGCGTTGGCGATTGTATTCAGAATCCATCCAGTTCTCTGCTTCCTTGAGTACCCATTTCAGTTCCAGTCCAGTGTACCATGGAGAGTATGACCCCAGTCACTATGATCCAGCAGATCATCAGTTCCTTTGGTACCACACTCAGTAGCACTGTTGATTGTTCCAGTGCACCAGTTCTGCAGTTCACACATGATCCGCTCAGCAGTATGTCCCAGATTTGTGTCCCCTCTGAACTCTTATGATGTACACAGTGGTCATGTATCTTATAGGTCCCCCTTTTCGGACCTCACAGTTCTGTTTATATATCTTGATACGAGCATGGGTATGCCCGCCTCGTCCACATATTGAGATTATTCCTCAGTCAGTATTTGAGGTCATGTATATTTCAGGTCCCTATTTTTGGACCCCATTGTTGTGATTATGTTATATCCTGATACGAGCATGGGAATGCCCGCCTCGTCCATATGATCAAGTGATTCCTCATCCATTATTGAGGTTATGTACTTTTAGTTCTTGCAGTTGTTCGGGATCGTTGTTCCGGGCTTCAGTTTGTTTCTTCTCTTCTCTCCACATCCCAGGAAAACCATTCATGACTTATGATTTCCATCGGCCATACGATGAGCTCCTGCCCTCGCACATCAGGGGGCAATCTGTTAACACCCAAAAAGTGTTCACTACCTCATCTACCACATTATATGGCTCATTTGTCCATTTTCCTACCATATTTCCCTTAAAATCCCAAAAAATCCCATTAAAAAGCCTCCAAAAGGCCTAAAATGCCTCCAAAAGGCCACAAAACCATCAAAATAGCCTAAAAAAGGCTAAAAAACCCCCTTTTTCCTCTAAAAATAGCAAAAACCCCTAAAAAAGGGAGAAAAAATATAAAATAATGAGGAAAAGGAGGAAAAAACCCTATACAGCTGCACAAAACCATGTGTTTCCCAAAACCATGGGTCAGCACTCCACCACCAAAAAACTATAAATAGGTGATGGAGATCCCTTATTCCATATCCACAATCACAAGCACCCTTACTCTGCCAAAATCTCTCTCAAAACCCTAGTTCACCATTGAACTACTTTCACCTTGAGAGCCACTTTTGGCCCATTCCCACCATTGGAGAAGGAGAAGGAGCATATTGAAGCTTGGAGCATCCTCTTGGACACTGCAAAGGGCTTCATCAAACCTTCACATTGAAGGTAACATTAATAGAAAAAGTCATTCTTTTCATTTGATGTCTATGTTTCATGCATGTTTTAGAAGTAATTTAATTTTTGGTTTAGCTTAATTATTTACACTTACTGAACTGCTACTAAGGAGTCCATTCTCCTTAGTAGGTTCTCATTTGCACAAGCTAGGGGTAAAACCCTAGCCACAAAGAATACATGTGAGAATTGTATCATCCTTGAACACTTGTTCTAAAGTGAGCCGTAGACAGGTGTCTCCGAGAAAGAAGAGGGATTGTATCATCCCTGGACTTCAGTTCCTGAATTGATCCATAGACGTATGGTCTCCGAAAATGAAGTCCTTAGTGGACAGATAGGGATTGTATCATCCCTGGACCTTGGTCCCTGAATTGAGCCGTAGACGTGAGGTCTCCGAGAATGAAGTCCTTAGTGGACAGTTGAGGGGATTGGATCATCCCTGGACTTTCAGTCCTAAAGAGAGCCGTAGACGTATGGTCTCCGAGAAGTGGGGATTGTATCATCCCCAGACTTCGGTCCCTGAATTGATCCGTAGACGTGTGGTCTCTGAGAAGTGGGGATTGTATTATCCCCGAACTTCGGTCCCTGAATTGATCCGTAGACGTGTGGTCTCCGAGAAGTGGGGATTATATCATCCCCGGACTTCGGTCCCTAAATTGATCCGTAGACGTGTGGTCTCCGAGAAGTGGGGATTGTATCATCCCCGGACTTCGGTCCCTGAATTGATCCGTAGACGTGTGGTCTCCGAGAAGTGGGGATTGTATCATCCCCAGACTTCGGTCCCCGAATTGATCCGTAGACGTGTGGTCTCCGAGAAGTGGGGATTGTATCATCCCCGGACTTCGGTCCCTGAATTGATCCATAGATGTGTGGTCTACAAGAAGTGGGGATTGTATCATCCCCAGACTTCAGTCCCTGAATTGATCCATAGACGTGTGGTCTCCGAGAAGTGGGGATTGTATCATCCCCGGACTTTGGTCCCTGAATTGATCCGTAGACGAATGGTCTCCGAGAAAGTGATTTTTTTTTTGTGGTTACTTGTATCGGTAGGATACTTGTATTGATGATGTGGTTACTTGTATCGGTAGGATACTTGTATTGATGATGTGGTTACTTGTATCGGTAGGATACTTGTATTGATGATGTGGTTACTTGTATCGGTAGGATACTTGTATTGATGTTGTGGTTACGTGTATCGGTAGGATACTAGTATTGATGACGTGGTTACTTGTATCGGTATGGATACTTGTATTGATGATGTGGTTACTTGTATCGGTAGGATACATGTATTGATGACCTGATTACTTGTATCAGTATGGATACTTGTATTGATGATATGTATACTTGTATTGGCATGAATACTTGTACTAATGATGTGGATACTTGTATTGTTATGGATACCTGTGTTGATGACGATGCTGATGATCGTGTGATGACGATGCTGATGATCGTGTGATGACGATGTTAATGATCATGAGATGACGATACTGATGATCGTGAGGATCCAGATGTTGATGTTGTTGTAGCTGTTCGAGTGCTGCAGAAGATAAAGACTCAGTACTGAAGATGTTGATGTTCCAGTATTGAAGATGTTCCAGTAACTGCTTGAGTTACTGATGATGTTGAGAAAGCTTCCAATGATTTATAGATGTATCATGTATGATGTTGATGACTCCTTGCTCGTGCAGATACTGTTATAATATCCTTCTCGTTAAGGGAGAGTGTTGAAATATTATAACTTCAAAGAATATTATATTTGTATATTATTTATTCCGGAGATGTTCCATACCTCCGATGTGATTATACTATAAATCCGGAGATGTTTATTCCTCCGAGTTGGGTGTGGTAACTAGGTTTATTAGACCCACCATGTGGGGGTCGGCCCAGTTAGTTATAATGGGGTATTTAACCTAATGGTTAAATACGAGCCTACATGTACTTGTGTAAAATACATATCAGAGTAGTGTATAAATAGAGGAGGTGTGTTCCTCATTTGATACACTCACTCACTTGAGGATAGCGCACTTGTGGAGGAGAGGTCTGCTATTGTGGAGGAGGAGATCATGTCTTAGGGTTTCATCTTTGTATATTGTTGGTCATCTATATTGAGGAAGCTTTGCTGGGTTTTCTACCCCATGAGGGTTTCCCAGGATAAATCTCTGTCTCTTGTGTTTATGCTGTGCTTGTTGTTTCTTCAGTGATCCTATATATGCTATTATTGTGAAATGGAATGTAATGCTGCTATTTTATGTCTTAGCATATTAAATCTTAACAGGTCACTGGGCAAAAAGGTGAGTATAAATAGAGATAGGAGATCTCTATTTTACTCACTCGGAAAAAGTAACTCACTCTCTCTCTAGAAAGTGGCGCACTAGTGAGGAGGAGGAGGATCATCTGCTAGGAGACTATCTCAGTGTTATTTGGTTGTATTTTGGTTGAGCCATTGCTCTCTCTATCTCTGAGGAAGTTGTGGGGTTTTTCACCTTAGGGTTTTCCCCACGGAAACTCTGTGTCTCTTGTCTCTATGCTTTTAATTCTTGTGATGCTTGTCATATTATGATTGTCATGCATTGATATACTGTAGATGTTATTCTCTCAGCAAAGATCCTAGAGTATAATGAATTAATGCTCAAAATTTAACATGGTATCAGAGCTTAACTAAGAAGAAGACATTTTGCACTGACGGAAGCTTGTATTCCTTGATTATTGGGTTTCTCTCCACCGATTTTTGAAATTCAGTATAGTAGATTGGATCTACTCATCAAGGCGCATCTATCTGTCCAATCAGAATTCAGTTCCGAGCATTTTCAGATTTGGCCCTAAAAATTAGGGTTTCCACAAAAATAGGAATTTCTGAAAACTGAAGACACGGCTGGAAGCTCCTTGCAAAAATCGAAGGTTAGAGCTTTGGATCGAGATTTTTGGCTGGATAGATCTCCGGGAAACTCAAACCCTAATTCAGGGCTCTCCTTAGTGAACTCGGGAGGACAAAAAGGAAATTTTGAAGGGCAAGACCTTGCTGATCTCAAATTCTGAATGTACTAGGCTGATCAGCTCTCCAAGGCGCATCTTTCTATCCTTTCAGAATTTTGAATTTCACAATTTGAATTTTTAGGGTTTCTCTGACAAACCCTAATCTAGGACCAGATCCAGTTTTACGCACTTCAAGTGGTAAGTCCTAAACCTTTTCTATTTCCATTTGAAGTACTCTTAAAGATGTCTCTTCACACCAATCTTGAGGATAAGCTTGAAGGGGCTGATAACTTCTGAGCCTGGAAGTATAGGATTGGGCTAATCCTGGAAGAGAATGAGTTGGACTCATATGTGAAAGAAGACATCCCTATCCCAAAGGATGAAGAGGCCAAGGCATTGCACAAGAAGAACTTGGTCAAGGCAAAGAGAATCATTACTGATTCTATCAAAGACCATCTCATACCCCATGTGTCTTCTCTCAAGACACCCAAGGAGATGTTTGAATCCTTGACTAAGCTATTTGAAGGAAAGAACATAAATCGGAAGATGACCCTGCGGAACCAATTCAAAGCGGTAAAGTTTCAGAATGGAGAAACCATTCAATCTTATTTTTCAAGGGTCTCCCAGATCAAGGAACAACTAGAAGCAGTGGATGAAATGGTGGAGAATGGTGAAGTGGTGATGACCACTCTAAATGGCCTACCCAGGTCATGGGATTCTTTTATTCAAGGAATTTGTGCAAGGAAGAAGTTGATCTCCTTCAACAGACTGAGGGAAGAATGCTCTCAAGAAGAAGCTAGGCTTATAGCTCGTGAGGAAAAGATGGGAGGAGAAGATCAAGCTATTGCAACTCACACCAAAAGAAGCAAAACCAAGAAGGATCACTCTCACCACAAAATATCTCATCAAAGGAGTAAGAAGGACCTAAGATGCTTTACATGCAATGAGAAGGGTCACTATGCTTCAGATTGTCCCAAGAACAAAAGGGATAATAACAACAACTTCAGTAAGAAGAAGAAGGGAAGCAAAAGAAGATTTCATGCTCATGCTGCTGAAGATGATGTACCCCCAAAGAAGAAGGCTAGGGAAGAAAGTGATAGTGATGATATCTCATCAAGTGAAGAAGAGTATGTTCTGATCTCTGCTCTCACAGGTACAATCTCCCATGGTTGTAATGATTGGTTAATTGATAGTGGGGCATCCAAACACATGACTGGATTCAAAGAATCTTTTGTGAACCTATCTGAACATGAATCACCCCATAAGGTGAAACTTGGGGATGATTATCAATACCCAATCAAAGGAAGTGGTGAAGCCTCCTACAACCTAGATTCTGGAAAATCTCTGAAGATGAAGGAAGTCCTCTATGTACCTAGGCTCAAGAAGAACTTACTCTCCATCTCTGCATTGGATGCAAAAGGTATGAGGGTTGCATTTGTAGATGGCCAAGTCCTAATGTGGCCAAAGGGAAAGACAATAGATGATGCAGTAGTGATTGGAGAGCAAGAGGGAGGACTGTATAAATTGAAGGGACAACCTGAACATGCCATGGTGCATGAATCCATGGAGCCAAGTGAACTTTGGCATAGAATACTTTCTCATATGCACTATAGGGCACTTCCAATTGCAAGCAAGGCAGTAGAGGGTCTTCCTGAAATCAAGACCAAACATGAAGGTGTTTGCAAAGGATGTGCAAAAGGTAAGAACATTAAGAAGGCTTTCCCAAGCAGTGAAAGCAAGGCAAAAGACATTCTGGAAATCATCCACTCAGATGTATGTGGCCCTATGTCATCTAGTTCCCTGAGTGGGTATGTTTACTATGTATCATTTATCGATGACTTCTCCAGGAAGACTTGGGTATACTTCTTGAAGGGAAAAGATGAGGTGCTTGATAAATTCAAGGAATTCAAAACCTTGATGGAGAATCAAACTGACAAGAAAATCAAGACATTTAGATCTGACAATGGTGGGGAATTCACCTCAAGTGACTTCAAGAAGCTTTGCAGTGATTCAGGGATTAAGAGGGAGTTAACTGCTCCTTATAATCCTCAACAGAATGGAGTTGCAGAAAGGAAGAACAGAACTATCATGGAAGCAGCAAGGGCAATGTTGCATGACCAGGATCTTCCTATGCATCTATGGGCAGAAGCAGCTAGAAAAGCTGTATATGTGCAGAACAGAACACCCCACAAGATATTGGACAACAAGACACCAGAAGAGGTCTTTTCTGGTAAGAAACCTGAAGTCAGCCATCTCAGAATATTTGGTTTTCCAGTATATACTCATGTCCCAAAAGAGAAGAGGACTAAACTAGATCCTTCAGGAAAGAAGGGCATCTTTGTGGGTTATAGTGAAAGCTCAAAGGCTTACAAAATATACTTTCCAGGTTTCAAGAAAATTGATGTTAGTAGGGATGTAACATTTGATGAAAACTCAGCATTCATCAAATCAAGAAAGGCACCTACCGAAGGTTATGAAGAACCTAAGGAAACAAGATTTCAGGACACTACCATGACTGAAGCAGTTCCAGAAACTGTTCGTGAGTTTGAAGATCCACAAGAACCTGTAGATCCACCCCGTGAGGATAACTCTCACAAGAGGAAACCTGTATGGGCTAGAGAGATCATTCACTATGCAGAAAGATTTGGCATTCCAGAAGAAGAACACAGAGCAAAAAAGAGAACCAGATCACACACCAGTTATGTTGCTTTACTCTGTGACATTATGAACAAAGAGCCTTCCAGTTATGAAGAGGCAGCAGAAAAGAAAGAATGGAAGGATGCTATGGTTGAGGAATACCAATCAATAATGAAGAGTGATGTTTGGGATGTTGTCCCAAGACCTAAAGAGAAGTCTGTTGTGACTTCCAAGTGGATTTACAAAATCAAGCATGTTGCAGATGGCAGTGTATAAAAATACAAAGCAAGATTCGTAGCTCGTGGTTTCTCTCAGAAAGAAGGAATAGATTATGAAGAAACCTTTGCACCTGTAGCCAGGTACACTTCCATCAGAACAGTGCTTGCCCTGGCTACAGCAATTAAATAGAAAATACACCAGATGGATGTCAAGACTGCTTTCCTGAATGGTGTAGTAGAAGAGGAAGTATATGTGGAACAGCCACTCGGTTTTGAAATACATGACAGGGAATCATATGTATGCAGATTGAAGAAAGCCTTATATGGATTGAAGCAAGCTCCCATAACCTGGTATGGTAGGATGGACAGTTTCCTATCTAGTTTGGGCTTTACCAAGAGTAAAGCGGATTCCAACCTTTACTACAAGGTTGAGGAAGGGAATCCTGTGGTTCTACTACTGTATGTGGATGGCCTATTTATGACAGGAGATGACAAACTGATTGCAGATACTAAAAGGAAGCTTGCAGCTGAATTCGATATGAAAGATTTGGGAATGATACACTATTTCCTAGGTATGGAGGTGTGGCAGAATGCAGGTGGGATCTTCCTTGGTCAAGGGAAGTACACAGTAGATATTCTCAAGAGATTTGGAATGATGGATTGCAAGGCCATGGCCACACCTATGGAATCGAATCTGAAGATTCTATGTGATGCTTCATCTGAGCCGATTGATGTCTCTATGTATCATCAGATGATTGGGTCCTTGATGTACCTAACGAACACGAGACCAGACATTTGCTTTGCTGTGAACACATTGAGCCAGTTCCTGACGGATCCTAGGAGTGTTCACCTGGTTTCTGTAAAGCATGTTCTGAGGTACCTAAAGGGTACAGTGGATTATGGGCTCAAGTATGAAGGGAATCAAAAGTTAAACCTACAGGGTTATGTTGATTCAGATTGGGCTGGCAGTGCTGCAGATAGGAAGAGCACATCTGGGTGCTGCTTCAATATGGGATCAGGTGTGATCTCTTGGTTTAGCAGGAAGCAGTCCTGTGTAGCACTAAGTATAGCTGAGGCAGAGTATGTTGCAGCCTATTCAGATAGTTGTGAGGCAGTATGGCTACGGAAGCTACTGTCTGAGCTATTTGATCTCCCGTTGGAGGTTACTGGTATCTTCTGTGATAACCAGAATTGTGTGAAGCTGTCTGAGAACCCAGTGTTTCATGACAGGTCGAAACACATAGAGATCAAATATCACTATACTAGGGATATGGTGCATAGAGGAGCTGTGAAGCTCCTATATGTTACGACAGACGAGCAGATTGCAGATGTGCTGACGAAGCCACTAGCCAGGGTGAAGTTCGAGTACTTCAGAGAGAGGCTTGGCATTCTTCAGATCGAGGACACTTCGAGGAAGAAGTGATGGACACATTTGCTGAAGCCATTCCAAGCATGTTGGAAGGAGGATCCTTCACATGGCTATGGATGTAAGCGCTGGATGATGAGCATCATGATGATCTTCTGGTTTCTGCTGGATATGATCAGTTGGATCATTTTTATGTATGTATGTACGCATCATGTTGGATGCTGGATATGATCAGTTGGATCATTTTTATGTATGTATGTACGCATCATGTTGATGCTAGATATGATCAGTTGGATCATGTGTATGTATTTTGTATATGCATCATGTTGGATGCTTGGACCATGTATCTGTATATGTATCAGGTGGATACATTGTATGATCAAGTGGATCATGTATGGTGATATGTATCATGTATTTGTATTTGTATCAGGTGGATACATTGATGATCAGGAGGATCATGTATGATGATATGTATCAGGTAGATACTTGGTATGCATCAGGTAGATGCATTGATGATCAGGTGGATCAGGTATGATGACATGCAGCAGGATGTTGCAGTGATGATCAGGATGATCATAGATGATGAGCTTTAGGATGTTGCTCCAGATGACATGCAGAAGGATGTTGCAGTGATGATCAGGATGATCATAGATGACGAGCTTCAGGATGTTTCTCCAGATGACATGCAGCAGGACGTTGCAGTGATGATGATCAGGATGATCATGGATGCATCAGGATGATGTATTGTGAGTATCAGGATGATACTCTATGGTCGTGGATCTGGTTATGCAGATGAGCATGTAATCCGGTGCCCTAGGAGATTTTCAGATGGTCTTTCGAGGTTTTGCCTATGGCATGTAATATCAGTGCCCTAGGACATCTGGAAAATGCTCTTTCAAGGTTTTGCTCTGGGAGGACATGTAATTCGATGCCCTGGGAGATCTGCAAATAGTCTTTTGAGGTTTTTCCTATGGCATGTAATAGCGCCCTGGGATATCTGACAGATGCTCTTGCGAGGTTTTGTCCTATGGCATGTAATAGCGCCCTGGGAGATCCGATAGGTTGGGCTATGTGCCCGTAATCAGTCTTAGGATGCTCTTGCGAGGTTTTTCCATGACCACATATAATAGCGCCCTGGGAGATCCTACAGGTCGGAGTTGTGTACCCGTAACATCCTGGGATGCTCTTTCGAGGTTTTGTGGTGAGGTCACATGTAATAGCGCCCTGGGAGATCCTATAGGTAGATCTGTTTGCTCGTAACAGCCTGGGATGCTCTTTGAGCTTTTGTGATGCACGTAATAAGTCCTGAGGATTCAACAGTATGGCCAGTGATGACGAAGACCTGCAGGTGGTGGGCCTACATCCAGTATGAAAAATGACTAGCTCTGTAGAACTTCCTATGACGAGTAGAAACAGAGATTGGTTGAGATAGTAGCAGCAGTGACGATGATGATGACGATGATCCAGAGAAGAAGACTTGTCTAGAAGATCTGTGTGGAGAAATACCTTCCTAGTTAAGAGGGAGTGTTGATGTATATGTAACTTCGGAATGTATTTCATCTGTGTATTATATATATATTTATTGTACCCTTATAAGAGATGTGTTATTCCTCTATAATAAAGTGTCGTCATGTGGATTAACAAGTGTCGCAAGTGTGTGTACTTGCCGATGGGTTATTAGACCACCATATGGGGTCGGCCCTGATTAATATATAATATAATGTGTATGTATCTAAGTAGAAAAGTCGGTCCCAGTAGGTCACTGGGCAAAAAGGTGAGTATAAATAGAGATAGGAGATCTCTATTTTACTCACTCTCTCTCTAGAAAGTGGCGCACTAGTGAGGAGGAGGAGGATCATCTGCTACGAGACTATCTCAGTGTTATTTGGTTGTATTTTGGTTGAGCCATTGCTCTCTCTATCTTTGAGGAAGTTGTGGGGTTTTTCACCTTAGGGTTTTCCCCACGGAAACTCTGTGTCTCTTGTCTCTATGCTTTTGATTCTTGTGATGCTTGTGATGCTTGTCATATTATGTTTGTCATGCATTGATATACTATAGATGTTATTCTCTCAGCAAATATCCTAGAGTATAATGAATTAATGCTCAAAATTTAACACCACACAGTCTGATGGATGTATTTAATGAACACAGTCAAAATAAATAGGAATCCTCTCGGCAAACCAGTCAGTTATTTCCAAGGATTAGAAATATATCCAACACTAAAGTCAATTTGTTTACTAGCAGAAATGTCAAAGAAAATTCTTTAAAATTTTCAGTTGTTACTAAAGATAAGATCTCAGAGATGAAAGTGGATCTGACAAAAATCAATGCCCCAAATAAAATTTTATTACACGGACAAACAGGGGAGGTTATATACTCAGATTATTTGGGAGCGATCTTAAAGGCAAACAAGTTGAAAATTTTAGTGGATAAATTAAATAACCAGTTGAGACAAGAAAAAACAGAAAATAAGTCTCGACAACAACAAATAAAAAGATTACAAATAGATTTGATAAACAAAGAGGGAGATGCAGCAGCAAATTTACTCAAAGAAAAGGATGATACAATTCAAATGTTAAGGCGAAAGCTGAAAATCCCAGACACTTTGCTTATCCAAGGAGCCGAACTAACAGTACTGGAAAAAGAAAAAGAAGAGCTATCAAATGAAGTAAAAGATATTACTGCAAAAATGTTGAAGCTCACCGAGGAAAAAGTTCATTGGGAAAAAGAGAAAATTGGTTTGGAAGAGCAATTGGAAGAAATAAAGAAAAAGTTAGCACAATTAGGTCAGCAACAGGTACATGCAGATACATATCAAGATAAAACTAGATTGGACAGTATCTTACAAGCCATGTCCCAAGTAAGTTTGAAAGATGTCGAAATTAAAGAATTGAAATGGGAGTACAGAAGCTAAAAGAAGAAAATGAGACAAAAGATAAGGAAATTAAATTTTTGCAAATAAGGAATCAGGAATTAACTGATAATAATAAAGGTTTGGCAACTCATGTAACAGGACAGGTTGCAATGCAAGGTTGCAAACATATGGTATGGGATCAAATTATAAAGGAAGTTGAAAAATTAAGACCTTATCTTGATTATATGAGAATCAAAGAAAAAGTGTCCAAATTCGCCTTTGAGAGTTGAAGAGCAGTCAGATAGAATTTAAACAGAAAGCCAAAAGAAATAGCACAGAGGGCAATAACTTTCTTAAATAGTTTAACTAAAGCAGATTTGACAGCAATGAATAGAATTTCAGTCATTACATGGGACAGAAGAATTTTGGGAAAATATTCACATGTTGAAAATATTGAAGCTAACGCTGGAGATATACGAGAGGAAGTAATAAAGTTTAAGAAGGGATTTGAAAAATTAATAAACAAAGGATTCCCTGCTTTTTGGGATGAAAAGAATGAATTGTTTCCTCCAAATGAATATAAGAGGTTATTGTTTGACATAAGAATGGATCACAAAAAGTTTCAGCATTTGGATCATATGCTTATAGGAAAGATTTTAATGGAGAAAATTGTGGAGGAGTTTGAAATTTTAAATATGTTGATCTCAACCTATGAGAATCTTCCTCTTGTTTCTTATGCACTTCACCTTGAAATGCGAGTCCTGGTGAAGGAAATGACCAGTTATGATTTACCCACGGCTGACCAATGGAACTATGTGGATAAATATGGAAGGACAAGATATTATGTCCATTCATAGATACATTCAGAATTTTTGCCAAGTGGCAAAAATGATGCTTTTATTTTAAAAATTTGTAATATTGTTTAAAGACAGTTATCTATTGTTTAAAGACAGTTATCTTTCGAGTTAAGACATTTTCAGTTACTAGTTAAAAGATGCAGTTATGTCAAGCTTCTTTCGAACTCTGTATAAAAGACAATGAGAGTCATTTTTTAAAGGGTTGGAAACTCTTTGAGAGACAATAAGTTTTGAAGTCAAATTCTGATAGAATAATAAAACGTTGTATAGTGGAAATACCTAACTTTTGTGACCAGAGATTCATGTGTTAATCATTTTTACAGTCTGTTCTTTCCCTTATCTCTATATGTGCATGTTTACTTTCTTTGTTATATCTTCCATTATGTTCTTGTTCTATACTTAAATAAACGTTTGAAATAAATCAGGATTCATCCTGGTTATGCCTCGTTTTATTGCATTTAAGTATCCATTATTTCTCCAAAGTTGACAATGGATTCATCCTAATTAGATGCCTATTGTTGATGGACTGTCATTATTTCTTTCTATACCACCTGCAAAATCAAATTGACTGTGATATGGTTGTTATCTGGCTTCTGTGGAAATTTGTTTGGTATAAATCTCTTGCTGGCACGTTAAATATTTGAAAGTTGACTCCATACCCAATGTTTCTTGTTTCCTTTTCAACCAAGTAAATCCTTTTTGAAAAATTGACCGTGTTTCTATATATTTTTAGCCTTTACATATATCTTGTGAGAGAGCCCTCTCTGGTGGAAAAAATGGCTAAGTTTTCTACCTAAAGTTTGGTTTGAAATAAGTTACCTTAGGTGTTATTCTTTTACAACCGGGATAAAATCTAAGTGCTAACACCCGCGATGAAGCACTCTTCTTCCAACCCAACCAAGTGTAACAACCTTTCTTCTAGTGCTGCGCAATCTTCCATCCCTATAAATGCAGCTATTATCAAGCTGGGGATAATGTATTCCACTCGCATTATTACTTCCTATCCATAATCCAATCTGAAAGGTGTATGTCTAGTTAATTTCTTGCATGTCGTTCTGTATGCCCATAATACAAATGGAATGCGCAGGTCCCAGTCATCGCGGTTTACATTGCATATCTTGGTTAACGCATTCTCAAGTACTTTATTAAATGCTTCAATAGTGCCATTCTCTTGTGGGTGATAAGGCGTACTGCGCTAATGATGGATGTAGAACTCTTCATTCAAAGCTTTAATAGTTCTGTTTAGAAAATGGGTGCCTTGATCAGTCATCAAAATGTTTGGGCATCCAAATCATTTAAGGATGTTCTCAAAAATAAATTGCGCGGATGTAGCTGTGCTACAGTATTTGACTGGTTTTGCTTCTACCCATCTGGTGAGGTAATCAGTTGCAGTAATAATGTACCTCGCACCAGTTCTTTTTCCCGGTGGGTTAATAGGTCCCACTAAATCAATTTCCCATTTTTCAAATGCCTGTAGGATCAGCTGAGGGTTCAACGACATTTTATCTCTCCTTGATGCTTTCCCTATCCTCTGACAGACATCACAGTTCTGGTAATGTTCTTTGGAGTCTTTATGAATTGTTGACCACCATAGCCCTACGCGCAACATCTTCTACGAAGTAGCCCTCCCTGCGTAATGACCTCCTGCGACTCCTAAATGCGAATCAACTAAAATAAATGGCTTCTCGTGTTCTAATACACATCTTCGTAGCACTTCATCAGGTCCTAACTTGTAGAGTTGTCCTTGTTAAATTTTGAGCATTAATTCATTATACTCTAGGATCTTTGCTAAGAGAATAACATCTACAGTATATCAATGCATGACAAGCATCACAAGCATCACAAGAATCAAAAGCATAGAGACAAGAGACACAGAGTTTCCGTGGGGAAAACCCTAAGGTGAAAAACCCCACAACTTCCTCAGAGATAGAGAGAGCAATGGCTCAACCAAAATACAACCAAATAACACTGAGATAGTCTCGTAGCAGATGATCCTCCTCCTCCTCACTAGTGCGCCACTTTCCAGAGAGAGAGTGAGTTACTTTTTTCGAGTGAGTAAAATAGAGATCTCCTATCTCTATTTATACTCACCTTTTTGCCCAGTGACCTACTGGGGCCGACTTGTCTACTTAGATACATCCACATTATATTATATATTAATCAGGGCCGACCCCATATGGTGGTCTAATAACCCATCGGCAAGTACACACACTTGCGACACTTGTCAATCCACATGACGACACTTCCTTATAGAGGAATAACACATCTCTTATAAGGGTACAATAAATATATATATAATACACAGATGAAATACATTCCGAAGTTACATATACATCAACAGTCCTGCGACAATGGTGAAGTCTGCAGCTTGCACCACCAGTTGCCTCTTTTGTTGCATAGTGAATTCAGTAGGTGCGAACCCGGTAGTGAGGAAATCAATGATATCCATATATTAGTCATCGACAAGCTATATAGCAAACAATTGTGCATCAGGCAGATTGTCTTCTAGATTCACAGGTTCTTCTCCTGATTCGATCCTTAATAAATGATCAGGCCCTAAATTTAAACTTCCTAGCTTAACTACTATTTCAAAATCATACTCTTGGAAGAGTAAGAGCCATCTGCATATTTGCCTACCTAACACTGGCTTATTGATCAAGTAGTTTAATGCATAATGGTTAGTAAACATTGAGAAGTGCGCACCAAGCAAATAGTTCTTGAACATCTGTAGTTCATATACCATTGCAAGTCCTTCTCTTTCAGTAGTGGTATAGTTCTTCTCAGCAGATGACAACTTTCTTCTCGAAAATCCAATGGGATGATCTATTCCTCCGTCTCCTGGCTGTGCTAGAACAATACCCAATGCTATACATGAAGCATCAACATGTACATGAAATGGCTTTTCCCAATCTGGAAAAACTAGGATCGGCACGGTGACCATTTTTTCTTTCAATGTGTCAAATCCTTTCTCGCAGTCCTCATTCCAATTGAACGGTGCATCCTTTTTTAAAAGCTTCTCCATTGTTGAGGTTATCTGTGCATACCCGTTTATGAATTTCCTATAGTATCCGGTAGCACTAGTGTAGTGCGCAATTGTTTAACTGAATTTGGTGTAGGCAAATTTACAATAACCGCAATCTTTGCAGGATCAACCATCAATCCTTGCTTACAGACGATATGTCCCAGCAGAATTCCATAAGGAACACGGAAAAGACATTTCTTCAAGTTCAATTAAATCTGATGCTGTTTGCACTTTTCCAGCATCATTCTGAGGTTCGCATCATGGTTCTTCAGTAACCCAAAATGTTAGTTTTTCAGAATTTTCAATCTGATCTAAGATCTTAACTGAGAGAATAACATGTACAGCATATCTACAACATATCAATCATGGACACAATAATACAAGCACACAAGAGACACAGAGTTTGACCAGAAAAACCAAGAAGGTGAAAAACCCCACAAATTCCTTAGAGATAGATAGAGCAATGATACAACCAAAGTGCAACCAAAGTACAAGAGATAGTCTTCTCCTAGCAGATGATCCTCCTCCTCACAAGTGCGCCACTTTCTGAGAGAGATAGAAGTGAGTAATGAGTGATCAAATAGAGATCTCTCGATCTCTATTTATACTTGTCTTGTCCTGCCCAATAAATTAATGGGGCCGACTTGTCTAGCCTTTCCTAATAACCCATGTTTAACTTAATCTAGGCCGACCCCACACTTGGTGGTCTAATAACCCATTTACCCACATGACTGATACTGGGCTGAACCCATCAAGGTGGTCTAATAACCCATCAAGTATAAGTTATGACACTTACAATATAAATGATGACACTTCCATATAAAGGAATAATAACATCTCTATAGGAATACAAACACTTCCGTATAGAGGAATAATAACATCTCTATATGAATACAATACACATGGGTAAAATACATTCCAAAGTTACATATACATCAACACTCCCTCTTAACTAGGAAGGTATTTCTCGACACAGATCTACTAGCACAAGTCTTCTTCTCTGGATCATTATCAGCGAATCATCATCCTCGTCACTGCTGCTGCTATCTCAATCAATCTATGAATCTACTCATCATAGGAAGTTCTACAGAGCCAGTCCTTTTTCATACTGGATGTAGGCCCACCACCTGCAAGTGTTCATCATCATTGGCCATACTGTGGAATCCTCGGGACTTATTATGTGCGTCAACAAAACCTAGCAAGAGCATCCTAGAACTGATTACGAGCACACTGCTCAACCTATCGGATCTCCCAGGGAGCTATTACATGTGACCAAGCAAAGCCTAGCAAGAGCATCTCAAGATTGATTACGTGCCTAGAACAACCTACAAAATCTCCCAGGGAGACATTATATGCTACCAAGCAAAACCTAGCAAGAGCATCTCAGGACTGATTACGTGCCCAGCACAACCTGCAAGATCTCCTAGGGAGACATTATATGCTACCAAGAAAAACGTAGCAAGAGCATCTCAGGACTGATTACGTGCCTAGCACAACCTATAAGATCTCCCAGGGAGAAATTATATGCCATGGACAAAACCTAGCAAGAGCATTTTCCAGATCTCCAAGGGAGCTATTATATGCTAGCGGCAAAACCTAGAAAGAGCATCTGCAAATCTCCGAAGGTGCTATTATATGTCCCTCCAAGCAAAACCTTGAAAGAGCATTTGCCAAATCTCCCAGGGAGCTATTATATGCCAGCAGCAAAACCTAGCAAGAGCATCTGCAAATCTCTCAAGGCGCTATTATATGCTTATCTGCACAACCTGTCCACGGCCACAGAGTATCAATCTAATACTCATCATACATCATCCTGATGTCCATGATCATCCTAATCATCATCTCTGCATCGTCCCGATGCAAGTCATCCAGAGCATCGTCCTGATACTCATCACACACGATCATCCTGATCATACGATGTATCCACCTGATACATATCATGCATCCACCTGATGCATATCACATACATGATCCACCTGATCATATAATGTACCCACCTAATACATATAATGCATTTGCCTCATGCATATCATATACATGATCCAATTGATCATATCCAGAATCCAACATGATGCATAAACATATGCATTATCCAACTAATCATATCCAAATCAGTAACTGGAGCATCGTCCTCATGCTCATCACACAGCGCTTACATCCACATCCATTGGAGGATCCTCCTACCACCATGCTTGTAATGGCTTCTACAAATGTGTCCATCACTTATTCCTTGAAGTGTCATCAATATGAAGAACACCAAGCCTCCCTCTGAAATACTCAAACTTCACTATGGCTAGTGGTTTCGTCAACACATCTGCAACCTGCTCATCTGTCGCAACATACAGGAGCTTCACTGCTCCTCTCTGCACCATATCCTTGATATAGTGATATTTGATCTCTATGTGCTTCAACCTGTCATGGAACACTGGGTTCTCAAACAACTTCACACAAATCTGGTTGTCCCAATGCATACAAGTCGCACTCAACTAGAGATCAAACAAATCAGACAGTAGCTTCCTAAGCCATACTGCCTCACAACTAGCCGAACAAGCTACGACATACTCTGCTTTGGCTGTACTCAGTGCCACACAAGATTGATTCCTACTAAACCAAGAGATCATACTGGATCCCATGCTGAAGCAGCACCTCGAAATGCTCTTCCGATCAATGGCACTACCTACCCAATCCGAATCAACATAACCCTCCAGGTAAAACTTTTGATTCACCTCATACTTGAGCCCATTCTCAAATGTACCCTTCAGGTACCTCAAAATACTCTTTACAGTAACTAGGTGAACACCTCTGGGAACCATCAGGAACTGGCTCAATGTGTTCACTGCAAAGCAAATATCTGGTCTCGTGTTCATCAGGTACATCAAGGACCCAATCATCTGACAAAACACTGTGACATCAACCGGATCAGATGAAGCATAACGCAAAAGCTTCAGGTTTGATGCCATAGGTGTTGACATGGCCTTGCAGTCCATCATCCCGAACCTCTTCTGGATCTCCACTGCATACTTCCCTTGTCCAAGGAATATTCCATTTGTACTCTACCACACCTCCATGCCTAGAAAATAGTGCATCATCTCCAAGTTCTTCATCTCGAACTCGGCAGCAAGCTTCCGCTGTGTGTCGCCAATCAATCTATCCTCACCTGTACAAACAGGTCATCCACATACAAAAGTAGTATCACTGGATTTCCTTACTCAACCTTGTAGTAAAGGTTGGAATCCACTTTACTCTTGGTAAATCCCAAACTGGATAGAAATCCATCTATCCTACCATACCAGGTCCTGGCTACCTATTTCAAACCATACAGGGATTTCTTCAGTTTGCACACATGTGACTCTCGGTCATGTGTCTCAAACCCGAGTGGCTTCTCCACATACACTTCCTCTTCGAATACACCATTCAATAAAGTTGTCTTAACATCCTCTGGTGTATCTTCCATTTCATCACTACAGCCAGAGCAAGTACTGATCTAATGGAAGTGGATATGGCTACAGGAGAAAAAGTCTCTTTGGTACCACCTACAGCATGCTTGATCTTATAGATCCATTTGGAAGTCAAAACAGACTTCCCTTCAGGTCTTGGGACTGCATCCCAAACCTCATTCTTCATGATCGACTGGTACTCCTCGATCATGGCATTCTTCCCGAATCTTGGGAACTTCAATATATTCAATATCTTCACTAGATAACTTTGTTGTTGAAACAAATGTTGTAGTCCTTCTTTTGTAGGTGCTCGTATACGATCTTTCCTACAAAACAATTTAAATTGCATGATTAGAAACTTCTCATAGTTTTCAGAACAAATTCTTACACATAAAGAAATATGTCATACAGTCATGCAATTATTTTATCCAATGCTTCAATTTAACATTCATCCATATCCTGTAACTTTCTAGATGCCTTCCAATCTCTACCAGAACATTGTTAAGAGTTTGCACTACTCCCAACATGTCAGCAAAGAGGTTTCATTCTAGATAAGTAGCAATGGAATGTTGTACAGTGCCATAGGCCACTTACCCATTACATGCATATTAGTAGTATGTTGTTCATTAATGCAATTATTCTAATATGCAAAAATACACAGCCTAATTCTAGGAACATCAGCATATACATCATTGAACAGTATTATTTAATCAATCAAATATGAAAGAAATGATAATTCAAATACTTATCTTTGTTTGTTTGTTGGGTTGAATCCCTCTCAGTCTTTGCTTCCTTTCTACAACTCCATTCTGATGTGAGTTGTGAGAAGTGGTCGACTCCCTCTAAATGTCTTCATCCTTGCAGAAACTACTGGAGTGTGCTCCCTCTTGATCTTTGCTTCCTGGATTACCTGTCCTTGAACTTATATCCATCCTCGATCACTATGCATGCTTACTAGTATCATCATTGTGTTACCATTGAGATCTCATACATAGTCATACATTCATTAGTATAATCTCAATACTATCAAAACACGATAATCTTAAACATGTATAGTCATGATCATTTCAAACACAGATAATAAGCATTAGCATTCAATGTTTTAGGGAAGACTTCTCTTACTCATGCATATTCATATTTGACCAAAGGACTTTCTTGGTTAGTCATATCATCAATCAAGGTAAGAGACATAATATGCATAAACCCTTGATTACTTACATTTATAACTTCATGAATAATCATTATCAACAATACAACAGTATAAGATCCTAACACAAGGTAGGATTCTAACTTGATATAGGAAAAACATACCTGGATTAATATGTTAGTTGGTTATGTCTAACATACCCACATGATGTCTTCTTGTTCTCTTAAATGACTTGTGTTAGTAACCTGCATATCTCATAGGTTAATCATTATAGAACCAAGTTATACATACCTCGTAAGTAGATCTTCTATGTGATCCATGACAATGGATGAATCTTTGTCTTCATGTCACCATGGTCATATGTTCTTGAACTAGAACATGATTTGTCTTTCTTGATGTACCTTTCATGTTAGCGGACAACATCAACCTCATACAACACCACAATGCATTAGTACAATCATAAGTGTCAAAACCCTAATCAATGAATATCTTCTATCGTGTATTCATCATTTTATTAAGGTGATACGACAAGTCCAAAGTTAATCAAGATTGTACTAACATTGATGAAGACAAAGATACCATAAACTTAATCATGAATAGATCTCGAAACATACCTAGATAAGTCATACCTATCGAGATTGCCCTTAATCTTCCTATGTAAGGCCGTAGCCTTATCTCCCTCTGAAACTGGAACTTCTTCACTTATGCAGGTCACCAATCCATTTTCTTCTAGGATTAACCCAATCCACTTGATTTGCAGAAACTAGATCTGGAGCTAGATTAGGGTTTGTCAGGGAAACCCTAAAAATTCAAACTTTGAATTTCAAGCTTTTGAAATGATAGAAATATGTGCCTTGATGAGCTGATCAACCTGGTATACTCAGAATTTGAAAACTACAAAGTTTCACCCCTCAAAATTGCCTTTGAAACTTCCGGATCTTCTAGATAAGATCCCAAACTAGGGTTTGATAAATCCCACCCTTCTTCCCAACCAAAAGGTTCAATCCAAAGCTCTAAACTTCTATTTTTTTGATGAGCTTCCAATCGTGGCCACAGACTTCAAAAAATCCAACTTTTGCAGAAGCCCTAATTTTCCACTTTTCCGATCAAAGTCCTGAACTAGGGTTTGATCAAGCTCGGCCTTCTGCCCAACCAAAAAATTTGATCGTGGTCTCTAAATTTATATTTTTATGAGTATCATTCAACTATGGTTTCTAATTACAAAAATTCCAACTTTCTCTGAAACCCTAATTCCCGGAGCCATGAATGAAGGTGCTCAAAATCCAATTTTGTTTTGACAGAAACATGCACCTGATTATTTCTAGTGTAACTCTGAAACTATGAATCCAAAGGATCTTAAACTTCTACCTATGGTATCTCGACCTATCATCTTTCCAACCCCACAGGTTTGACCTCAATTGGATTCTCTGAGAGAGAGTTATGCCAAGTGTCGCAACATGACCTGTTTATGGGATAAAACAGGAGAGCAAACTTGTACAGAGTTCCACGTGTCACTGGTTCACTTTCGGCCTCTGAACCTTTGGCTTGTGAAAGTAAAGTCTGTGCCCTACCTATCACATTTTACGAAATTTCATTTGGATCTTCCTAGCCCAAGTTATGACCATTTTTCCTAGCTCACCTGTTTATGACTCAGATCTGGAAGAGGCAGAAACCCTAGATTGTACAGATCATAAAACACAAAGTACAATGAATTAGAAGTTGTGTTTTGGATACAAGGTACATGGGGATCTCATATTCGACCTGTAAGCATTTCAGATCCTGAAATATCTCCAAAATGGATTTATAGAGAAAGTATATGATGAATTGTTTTTGCTATATCAATCCCTAGCATCACAAGTGCAACATGTGTCATACATGCCATACCATGCCTTCTTTCAGGCTAGCTCTGATACCATGTTAGTTTTTCATAATTTTCAATCTGATCTAAGATATTAACTGAGATAATAACATGTACAACATATCTACAGCATATCAATCATGGACACAATAATGCAAACACACAAGAGACACAGAGTTTCACTGGGGAAAACCAAGAAGGTGAAAAACCCCGCAACTTTCTCAGAGATAGATAGAGCAATGATACAACCAAAGTACAAGAGACAGTCTTATACTAGCAGATGATCTTCCTCCTCACAAGTGCACCACTTTCTGTGAGAGATAGAAGTGAGTAATGAGTGATCAAATAGATATCTCTCGATCTCTATTTATACTTGTCCCGTCCTGCCCAATAAACTAATGGGGCCGACTTGTCTAGCTTCGCCTAATAACCCATGGTTAACTTAATCCGGGCTGACCCCACACTTGGTGGTCTAATAACCCATTTACCCACATGACTCATATCGGGCCGACCCCATCAAGGTGGTCTAATAACCCATCAAGTATAAGTTACAACACTTACAATATAAATGACGACACTTCCATATAGAGGAATAATAACATCTTTATAGGAATACAAACACTTCCGTATAGAGGAATAATAACATCTCTATATGAATACAATACACATGGGTAAAATACATTCCGAAGTTACATATACAACACAAAAATGGTCCAATCATCAAAGTAGACTTCTAAAAATTTGTGTATGAATTCTTTAAATGCTACGATCACCACTCTTGAAAATATGGCTGGTGCATTCTTCAAATCAAAAGGCATGACTGTATATTGGAACGACCCCCATTTTGTTACAAAAGTGGTTTTGTGTCTATCGGCTGGATCAATTCTAATCTGATGGTATCCAGAAAACCCATCAGTAAAAGAGTATGCTTCGTTACCTCCCACGTTAGCAAGTACTTCATCGGTAAAAGGAGTAGGAAATGGGTCATGTATTGATGCATCATTTAACTTCCTAAGATCAACACAAATCCTGATTTCACCCTTTGTTTTCTTGTCTTGGACAACCATTGGGCTTATCCATTCAGATTCTTCAACTAGCTCGATGATTCCTACATCGATCATCTTGTCGAGTTCTGCCTTAACTCGTTCTTTGTAGCGCAGATTCAATCTATATGGTCTTTTCTTAATAGGTTTCACTCCAGGTTTAAGAGGAATTCTCATCACTCCTAAGTCTCCTAGAATACCTTTCATCTCTGTGAAATTTGTCGGGAACACTTCCTGATATTCCTGTAATATAGCTACGATCTCTGCAATTGTATCATCATCCCAATAGTCTCCTATTCCTGCGAACTTCGGCTCTTCACTAGTACCGATGTTCACTTTCTTTGTTTTGATCGGTCCACTCATATCAGGAATCTCTAATGGAGGTCCTTCTACTTCATGCATTCCTTTAGATTCAAGGATATTTATATTGCACGGGTCCTCCTAATCACTGTCTTCCTTGTCTTCTTCTTTTTCAGATAAGTTATAGCATCCCAATACTTGTTCTATTGGTTCTGTCCAATCTAGTTGTAGACTCGCAAGTACATTGTTTGCTTCAAAAAACTCTTCAGATGTTATGTTTTCCTCCATGGAATCTGGTGTAAATATCTTTTCCTTGATAAGCTGCAGCGCGTCTTGGATAGTCAGATGGTTGTCTTCAAAGCTAAAATATTTTTGGAAACTCGCAGTAAGGATAGACCAATCCTCTGTTCCTCTGTGCAGCTCCTCCTCTAGGTACCATTTCTTTGGAATAGGTTCCTCCAACGTATGCACAAAGAGATGTACCCATTTTGTCTGTGGTATTTCTTCCCATGCTTTTGTGCATGCTCCAATATGATCCTTGTATCTATCTGGTGATTATATTTCTCAAATGGTAGTGTTACCTTATCAGCAAATCTGATCTGTAGTTTGATTATGCACTTGTCCCAGGTTGTCAATGTCTTTTTATGTGTATTCCACCATTTAGCAAGTGTTTCACAGAGTGCCATGTCTAATGCTGAGACGCGATGTTCATCTGCAACTGCTGCAGTATATTCTTTGATAAATGAATAGATGTTAGTTGTACTATCATAAGTGGGAATTGGACTTATCTGTTTTCCAATCCAGCGGAGTGACTTTTTAATTGTTGCGCATCTCCTGGAAGATACTTCATGCATTCTTTGTTGCCAGTTTTCTAATCCTGCCTCAGAGTCTGAGATGCAAGAACTATCGTAACGCCAACTGAGCATGCCATCCGCAGTAGGATGAATATAATCCATAGATTCTGTTGTCATTTTATAGATACGATCAAGGTCTTGGGATTTGTACTCTTCTTGAATAGGTTCAACATATCGCTCCCCCTGTGAAGGATCCAATGATGCGACAACCCTTATGTCATTTCCTTCAAATATCATTTTCATTGTCTTCATATTGATGACTGTTGAATTTGTCATTTCCCAATCGATTCCCAGCAGTGTTGGATAAGGATTTCTATAATCTACAATTTCAATTACTTCGAAGTCTGCACAACTTCGGACTCCATCAATGTCGACAATGGTATTGGTTAACCTTCCCAATGGCATAACTATGCCTTGATTAGCCATTCTTAACTGTATAGGGGACCACTGTAACTTTGGTTTTCCCATCGCTTGCCATGTCTGCTTAGTCAGTACATTCACTTCAGATCCAAGATCAAGAATGATCTCGTCCATCTCGTAATCTCCTATCTATGAAGTGAACCACATTTCCCTGCCAGTTCTTTTGGGACTTCTAATGTTATGTACCGTGCCATGTGCTATTCCTTTCTTACTACACGATTCGTACTGATTTATTAGTTTTTCAAATTACATAAGAGTGTCTTTGTTTTTTAATAACTTGATGCAACTTTGTAGAAACTGTGCAACAAAAATAGATGTCTCTAGTGCAACGCGTGTCTGATCATATGCCAATGGCATACCTTCTATTTGTGGTTCTAACTGCGCAACGGGATCCTTGGTGAACTAGGTGGTAGTTGTTTAAACATATCCCACGCTTCTTTAAATATTTCTTTATTTTTTTCTGTAAGTTCAATGGAGGTACTTTCCCAGGAGCCTTTCTAATTGCTACTGCTTCTCCAGGGTTTTTCTTTGGATCAGTTGTTCCAGAAGTCGATGCTTCTGTGCCTTTTTCTTTTCCTGTATCAGCGCCACTTCGCGTTACTGCATTGACGCTCTGACCTGTAGGTATTTTCTCTGAGGCGATCAACTGGATGTTAGGGTTCGGTGTTTATGTTCATCTCCACTTCTGCATTTCTACCTCAAGCACAGGGCAATCTTCAATCACATGATCGAATGATTTACAATAATTGCATGTGGTGAATGGATTAGTACAGTCTCTTGATACATGACCTGGCTGACCATAGTTATAGCATATGACCTAGCCTCGTCCTCTTACTTGATTTTGACCAGTATTTCTTCCTCTCCTGTGATATCCACCACCACGGCCTCTATATCCTCCTTGATCATAGTGGGTGTTTTCTTGCTTTAGCTGATTTTCCTCTTGGACACGGTACATTCCAGCACCTCGCATTACATCCATATCTCACTTTCTTTCAGTCATTAGTTCATAATCGCGACAGTTGGACTCATCATGTCCAACTGACTTACAGAAATTACAGTATAAGTTTTTAGATGTTTTGACATATTTTTGTGTCAGGTAGCCGTCTTCAAGCCGGTGTCCTCTGCTTCTACAAATTTCACACCATGGCGCCTCGTTCTGATTCATATTTATTGGGTTTGGTGCACCACTGTTAAGATATTCTTGAAATAAGGGGCAATGTTCTCTAGTGTGGCCCTCCCCTTTGCATCCTGTGAACCAAACTTCATGTCTTTGTTCTTTTCCATTTTTCATAACTTGTAATTCTAATGTCAAGGTAGCCAACTGGTTCTGGATCTGTATCATACCAGAACTAATTTCTCCAATTGATGAGGCTTCCAATTTCATTGTGATCCCTAAGGGCTCATCTTGAGATACAACCTTCTGTTGCATCAGTGGTTGTCTGATATGGGGCAGCAGCGCAGCAATGAAACATTCTTGATGTTTTTGCAGAGCTATAACAAAGCTCACTTGGTCCAACAATGTTTTGAATTTTTGGTCGAATTCCCAGACCGATTCAGTAGGTTTCTTCTTGATTTCTTTCAACTCTATTATGCATTGTGATTCTGATTTGGGTTTCTTGAACTCTGCTGCAATCGCGATCTTGATGTCTGCTAAATTTCTCGGTTGTGCTTGAGAATACTTCATAAACCAATATAGTGCTCGATCTCTGAAAGTAGTAATGAGTTGTGCTCTCTTTATAGCATCATCTATCACTTGCTTAACACTCCATATGGCTTCGCATAGAAACCAATGCTGATCAGGGTCTTCCTGACCCGTTCCTTTGAATATTGGTAGTTTTATATCGTTATTTGTCATTCTTTTTCCGGATTGTGTACTATTCTGGAATTGATTCCCTGTAACAAAAGTAGACGCAGGCTGCTGTATTCTGCTAGGGACAGTATTATGCGGAATAGTCTGAGTCGTAGTGCTTTGAGCACTCACCCCTGCGGTGTTACTAGTATTATTGAGTTGTGGGATGGGCTACGCGACACTCACAGCGGGTGGGTTCTGGAATGATTGATTCTAAGGTGTGATACACTGGATTGTGGCTGATAACTGAGTGTTCAGATTATTGATATCAATTGGGATTTCGGTATCTATACGGTTTCTAGATGATGTGGGCTTCTTCTCGTTAGTAAGCTTGTATCTCTTTCCACTTCTCAAAGTATGGTTTTCTTAGTTAGAATCAATGTATGTATTCTCTACCATGACAGATTTAAAATTATTGTTGCATTCTTAAAACACCTTTCTCAGCTAAAAGCATTTTAATATATAGGCTAAGGTTTTTTAGAAACTTACCTCTGAATCCTTCGAAAAAATATGCTTCAGCTTGGCTGTATGATTTCAACGTATCTACAGCAAACTCGGTCACAAATCCTTCTAGTATGCTAGCAACCCAGAAGTCAACTGCTCGCGACAGTGGGATGTCGATCACTTTGAGCTGTTCAATAAGCTCTAGACTCCAGTATGTAGGTACTCTGCCTTGGGAACAATTCTTTCTTTCTGCTAGGTGCGATATCCACTCGTGTCACTCATTTGGAAACAAAGCCCAAAAAATTTCGTGGATGTCTCTCCACAAGTATCTATTCAACCACTGTACGTCAGATAGACGTGGATGTCTGTTTTCTTTCTTTGCGAAATTTCTTTCGATCTTATCACACCAAGACCAGATCTCTTTCTTTTCTAGATGCCAATTGTCGGACATTACTTTTTTTAATACACTATCGCATCACTGGTCTTAGCGCGGCAACGAAACCATTTGTTGGTCGCAACACTATTCTAGAGCTTTTCTAATATAGACCCAGGTACTTCACGGTACAAGATACCAACAAAACCCCTATTCACCGGCCCTTTCGGCAATAGACTGCAAGCAGCCTGAGGTCTCACCCAAGGTGAAGTTGACGGGGTGGTTGCAGAAGCAGGTTTCCACAACCTTGTGATGCGAGTGATTCAGCTGATTATTGCGCAGCGTGGAGGCAGACTGCGCAACTATGTTTAGTGACTGCGCGAAGTCTTCTACTTCACGTCAAGAATCTTCACGAACCAAAATGTTAGCACCTTCAGTGCGTCCACAGGCCGCGCAGTGGGGTTTGTGAGACTTACTCACTTTTACTCAATCTTATTCGGTAATCCTTAAGCATTAATCATTACTTAGATTGATAAACATTGTAACTTATGCAGATAAGTGAAATACGTAGTGCTGGATACTTTGACACTACAATTCAATTCTTAGTAGCTAAGTGTGTTGTTACTCTCATCGATCCATTCATATACAAACTTATAAGTGCTTTACTGTTAACATTCATCCACACATTAACTACTTTCATCTTATTCCATCCTTTTCGATACAGATAATAGTAACATATAACAGACAATAGTAACTTTATGCATGCAATGTAAGTAATTTAAATAACATTAAGACAATCATACACAGCAATCGCATAAAACAAGATTTAACATGGTTCACCCCCCCCCGAATGGGAAGCTACGTCCACAAGAACTATTATTTATTTATCTTGGAAAAGGTACAACATTTCTTCGTCTGTGCACTCAGCTGCAGATGTTCTTCTCTCTCTCTCTCTGAATTAGGTCTTTGCGCACTCAGTTGCAGAGCCTTTATAATGCTTTTATCTGACATATCTCACAATATTCAATAATATTAACCAAAATGAGAGTTAGCCCCTTTCCTTTACAAAATTGCCTAATATATTGATCAAGACCCGTAGGTCATGTCTTTTACATCCTAAAGGAAAAACCCTTAGGTTTACAAAACTGTCATAGTTTTCCCAAAAATGGACTATTGATATCTGGCAGCGGATCTTCTGTTATATGCGCGCCAATAGGTTTATTCCACGTATCTATTCCTTCTTTTCCGGCCTTAGATGACTAGTTCGAGTAGTAGTAGTCTTCTTCCTATTATGATCAGTCACCTACCTCTGATCTGCACCTACCCACTGCTTGGTAGTTATCGACGATCTTTTCCAAAAATATGTCTTCTGTGGCCTAACCAAAATAACTACCTTCCTCCGTCGATGCTCTGCTTAGCTGCATCTTCGTTGACGTGGCACATAGCAACGATGTACTCCTCATAGCACCTCCCTTGCAGCTCCTCCGACACTATGTTGCATGCAACTTCGTAGCATACTAAAACTTATCCCAAAAATTTTCAAACTTAACTGCGCTTAGCTCCGCAGTTCTAAAAATTCTTCCTGTTCAAAAATGCCCCATCTGGGCTAGGCCCAACATTGAATATATTCATGTAGCAGAGAATGTAGATGCAAGCATGGTGATGGAAAAAACAATAGCAAAATATGTAGCAATGGAGGACACCATAATAGAGATGGGGGTTGCAGTCTTAGATATTGAAACAATAGAATAAAAGGAGAAGAGACATTATGTAAAAGTGTCCATGCGATGGATCATGAAGATAAAATAAGACTACCAATGAGGGGTTCTATAGAGGGAACACACTGGAAAGAAGTGTGCCAATGGAAAAGATGAAGACGATAGTAGGAAAAACCCTTTGTTGTCTGTGGAACATCATGTAGGGATGTTGCTTGAAGAAATGATGGCGAGTAAAGAAGAGGGTGTGGCACTACTAAGAACAACGATGAAGGTGAAGAGCACAAGAGAATGTGAAAATTTGGACTTGGAGATGCGTTTCCCCATGGGACTACATGTTGTAGGAAATATGGAACTCTCTACCATGAAGGTTGCATTGATGAATAAAAATACTAGAGAAGAAGGCATGTGAAGAAGTACTCTGATAATTAAACATGTAGAGAGAATCCAATGAAGGAAAATTTATGAGTAGTGATTATAGCAAAGAATTTTCAACTGAGAAGTGTGATGCACAATGCGTGCATCAAGCATTGAATATGGCATAGGCCGAAGCAATGATCGATGGATTTGAGTTACTACCAAGTGTGATGATGAAGAGTCACCCATGGAAAATGTGGATATGGAAACTATTATTTCACTTAACATTTTTTTTTTACTTAATTGCAATTACAGATTGTTAGGAAAGTTTAGACACTTAGGAGTTAGTTAAGATCAACTTGTTATGATATATCTATTAAGAAAAGTGTGTTTTTTTAGTATGCATTAGTATGAATTTGTAAATATCTAATCTGACAGTCACGATATGTTCTAGACATAGAGTGATCCAACAGTTCAACTTCTCTTAGATAATAAATACCTTTGATATGTGGCTTAGCACCCGATTGGTCCATGATATCTATTTAAAGAGCATGGAGGGTCACTTTCTAGTTGATTGATTATGAGCATCTCATTTGTAACTTTCTTTCTTTTGCATAATAAACTACCTCAAAGATCTATTTGGATGGGGTCATGGAGTGTTTCCCTTTCGAGGATTTAAACCGCATGAAAACATTAGTGTGTTGATCTCTAATCTATTTGTGTGATCTTTTGGAATTATCTTGTGTAGTCGAACATGGTAGTGTGTGCAATGTTGCAAATGAGGAAGATCAAAATCTCATGGAGACAAATGAGTTCATTAAATTTGAACACATCCATGAATTAAAGAAGATGGATATAATAGAGCAAGGAGCAGCTGAGGAACTTTCAATCATGATAGAACTTGTATCCCTAGAGGTTGAAGCTCTCAAAAAGAAGCATGGAGATCATGTGAAGTGGTTTTTATGCCAAAGAGTATGAATAATGAGGTAAACATATCATGTGTTCAACAAATTATCTCTTATCCGGTGATTAGCATTCTCTTTGAGAATCCCATTGGACCGTATTTATCCCATGGGGAAGATATGGAGGATAGAGGATGGGACATGGTGATGTCCTTGCAGCATTTTATTTTGGTGATGATTATTGAGGAAATGGAGATGAATATGGATGACGCACTATATGTTACAAGAATAAATATAAAGAGTGCAATTGAGTAATGTGTGAGGTTGGATAAGGATTTGCATCACTCCATGAGGTAGAATATTATAGTGAAGTAGGGATCAATGATGCAAAGAAGACTTCCACTTGTGAAATGCAACACTAAGAATGGTTCAAGGTTTGTAGTAGAAGAAAGAAGCAAAAGAGGAAAAAATTATTTTTGTCTACATTCCAAGGTGGCATGACCATAGAGGTCACAACAACAAAGTATGATGGTGACATGAAACCTTAGCAAGATGGTGTGCTTATCAAATAACTAAGGAATTATATTGTATAATGCAAGGGAATCTTGAAATTTTCCCACAAATGAAGGCGAAAGAGGAGGTGCATAAGGGAGGGTGATGGTAGTGACAATCTAGGCCATAAATTCCCATTGCATCCTAGTCATCCTTAGGAATATTTTGAGGTCATAGAGATGATAGGTGCAATAGAAATCAACAATCTTGAGATCTATCTATTTCTCCCCATCCAAATCAATGATAAAAGTAACCATGGGAATATGAACAAGGAGGTTATGGTATATTTAATAAAGAATGAATGTGAGAAAATAGGACCACAATGGTGGTCTAAATTGGGTGTGTGTCAGTCCCTATGAGGTTCCCATCAATGATTGGTGAGTTGGAAATTAAGGTAGCCAAGGAGAAATGATTGCACCACATTGTATTAACTAAGTAGGCAATATTATACCATGTGAGTTGACATTGAGGGATTTAATCCTCTTAAAAATGGAAGCAATATATTCTCTAGTAAAGGGTCAAAAGGTATTTTTAATACACACACACATACATATATTGTATCTAAAGTGTTGAATAGGGTATTAGGGGATTTGGATAGGTATTCTATGTCCGAATTTGGTGTGAATATGGTTGTGTGTGAAGTTAGATAAGTGTTTGAATAAGTATGATCTATGTCTGAGGGTGGTGTAAATCCAATTGTGTTTGCAATCAAAATGATTTTTGAATATGCATGATATATGAGTAAATGTGGTGGGAAGTTTATTGGAATGATTATATATGAATTCAACATGTGTTCAGGGGGTTTCATGTCACTATACTAAGGGTAAAAATAAAAAGGGGTATTACAAACGTCATGGAAAAAATAGATACTTAGGATATCTAATAAAAATAGGGTTTTTTAATTGGAAAGGTGTATTGAGAGGGGGATTCAAAAAAACAAATTGAATGCATTCTTTAATATCTACTAAAATCAAGGATATTATTTAGTATTCTATGAATGTAGGTGTTATTCCATAGGTTCATAGACTGAACCTCCTCAGGATGAAACATAGAATAAGAAAATGAGAATTCCAATATTAAAAAACAAGAGATAGCAAGAAGAAAAGTGATGAAGTTGGCGGGATTTGGTTCCATACAAATGAAGAAGAAATCCAAGGCCAAAAGGGAGAAGCTCTCTTTTGTGCAAAAGAAGATAGTGTCAGCATGGAGAACAATGGGTAGAACCATGGGGTGGAGATAATGAGCATACAATGTGTTGTTCCTCGAGATGTTCCTGCTATATAGGAACTGTGCCAAGGATTTGGGAATATGAAAAAGGAGGTTATGGTATATTTAATAAAGAATGAATGTGAGAAAATAGGACCACAATGGTTGTCGAAATTAGGTGTGTTTCAGTCCCTATGAGGTGCCCATCAATGATTGGTGAGTTGGAAATTAAGGTAATCAAGGAGAAATGATGACACCACGGGAGATTAACTAAGTAGGCAATATTATACCATGTGAGTTCACATTTATGGATTTAATCCTCTTAAAAATGGAAGCAATATATTCTCTAGTAAAGGGTCAAAAGGTATTTTAAATACACACACACACACATATTGTATCTAAAGTGTTGAATAGGGAATTAGGGGATTTGGATAGGTATTCTATGTCTGAATTTGGTGTGAATATGGTTGTGTGTGAATTTAGATGAGTGTTTGAATAAGTATGATCTATGTCTGAGGGTGGTGTACATCCAATTGTGTTTGCAATCAAAATGGTTTTTGAATATGCATGATATATGAGTAAATGTGGTGGGAAGTTTATTGGAATGATTATATATGAATTAAACATGTGTTCAAGGGGTTTCATGTCACTATACTAAGGGTAAAAATAAAAAGGGGCATTAAAAATGTCATGGAAAAAATAGATACTTAGGATATCTAATAAAAATAGGGTTTTCTAATTGGAAAGCTGTATTGAGAGGGGGATTCAAAAAAACAAATTGAATGCATTCCTTAATATCTACTGAAATCAAGGATATTATTTAATATCATATGAATGTAGTTGTTATTCCATAGGTTCATAGAGTGAACCTCCTCAGGATGAAACATAGAATAAGAAAATGGGAATTCCAAGATTAAAAAATGAGAGATAGCAAGAAGAAAAGTGATGAAGTTGGCGGGCTTTGGTTCCATACAAACGAAGAAGAAATCCAAGGCCAGAGGGCAGAAGATCTATTTTGTGCAAAAGAAGATAGTGCCATCATGGAGAACAATGGGTAGAACCATGGGGTGGATATAATGGGCATATAATGTGTTGTTCCTCGATACGTTCTTGATATATAGGAACTATGCCAAGGAATCCATAAATTTATGCTTGTTTGTATTTGCATTTTTTTGTTTAAGGACCATAAACCTAGAGTATATTTGCATGTTGTATTCAAATCACTGGGTACACTATATCAAGAATGTGAGGATAAGATAAACTAAACAAGAATTACTTCTCAAATATCATACATATAGCTTTGGTTGGATGGTGGTATGATAGAATGAACAAAATGGACAAACAAGGTATTGTTGTAAATAAATCTTGTTTCTCCCATAGAGGAATAATGTATTGAGCAATTAAGAATTTAGTCATTGACACACAATGCAATTGAATGTAAATAATATTATCATTAAGGACAACGCATTTCATACCATGCACATATCATGAATACTTCATCTTACATTCATTAGCATAAAAACATTAACTATAAAACATGACCCATGAAATAGGGAAGAAGGTTGCCGCAAAGGGATTTTTATTATCTCAAAGATGGAAATTACATAGCAGCATGAAGGTGGTGGAAATATAGAAGAAGGTTAAAAGACAAAAGAGAATTACCGACTGATACAATAGGAGGTCTGAATCTACTCAGCCTAATATCATTCAAAATCCTTGAGTCTGGCCTTGATGTGCTATGTGATCATTATTCAGAGAGGAGTAACATTCTACTCATTAAATTTTCGATGCCTTCTTATAAATTTATGTCCCCTTTATACTGCTGGGAGATCAGTACTTCAACAAATTCTTCTTGATCTTTAAGAAAGAATCATGTATTGCTTGTTTCTTATTCTCTAAATGACTAGTGAACTACTGAGTTGGACTTCATTCATTCCTGTTGACCTATATGTGAGGATGATTCCCCATGGGTCCCTTGAACTTGTTAATTGGAGCATTTTCCAAACACACATCATTTATTTGAGCAGCTTGATTTATCTTAAGTATTTTGACTCCATCATATGCTTACATCATCAGCAAATCACATTTTCAGTAAACTGGGCCTCCTCCTACATTCTAGGATCCAACTGGGCCATCATCTGAGCCTCCTCCACCATTCATGGGTTTATTTGCATGACTAATGCACACTACTCAGTCCAATTGACAACATTTACTAGTTCATTCAGCCAACTGGTGATACTAGGGCGCCTTACTACACTGTTTGACTTCATCTCGTGTTATTCTCACCTGCTATTCAATTAATCTGCAGATAGAAGGCGCCCTCTCCTAATTTTTGGAATTCAGTTGAGTTCTGGATTGAGTTAGAATTAGTTAGTCATTTTCAAAGTCAATTAGAGTCAATTATTGATTAGTTAAGTGGTTAACTGATGTGCCAAGTGGTGTTAACTGCCAAGTAAGCCACTCCCATAAATTCAATTCGAATGACCACCTTGGAATTCGAATTGATTGGCTTATTGTATCCATTGTTACACATTGTAATGTATCTTATGAGTATATGACATTATTTTACTACTGCAAACCTTCTCCGCAGTGTTTTCATACATTTGGTTGCATGCATATCAATTAACTGTTGTGCTTATTCCATAGATTTGTTGTGCTTGAATTTTATATGGTATCAGAGCCATGGAAGGGACAAGACAACTCTTCTACAGATATTTCATATGAATATTGAGAAGCTTTTCTCAAAAATATTGCAGCAGTTTTCTATAGTTGCAGCAGTTTTCTATAGTTGCAGCACTTTCTGCAGTTGCAACTATTGGTAATTCAAACTATGCACCAGAAGCCAAAATTTTTCCACATAATTCTTGGATATTGTTCTTGGCTCTTCAAGCTTGCTTGATAGTCTATTCCGAGTGAGATGCAACTTGAAAAGTGTAGGTTGTCGACCTAATTTTTTGTTTGTTTGTATGTGATTGCAGGTTTCTCACTCCCTCCTATTGCATTCGCTATTGTAGAGATGGACTCTTCTTCACAAAATATTATCACTCCATTCAACTACCATCAGTGGAAGGATGATATTTAGATTGTGTTGCGCTCTAAGGGATTTTACAGAGTCACCATGGGACTAGAACCAGAGCCTAATTCTGTAATAGAGAAGTCCAAGTACTTCAATAAGCTTGATGAAGCTTATGGTTTTATTTGTCTCAATATTTTGAAGGATTTTCTTTTCCATCTCAGTGGATTGACTACTCCAAAAGAAGTGTGGGAACAACTTGCCAATATTTTTGGTAAGCAGGATGAGATGAGGGCTTATCAGTTGGAGAATGAACTGATTTCCCTAAATCTTGAGAATTTTGAAACCATCAATGAGTTTTTCACCAAGTTTAATCATTTGGTACTACAGTTGAAGCAATGTGGTGTTGAGAATAAAGATGAACAGTTGATTCTTTCAATCCTTGCGAAGTTAGGTTCATATTATTTAGTGTTTGTCTCTACTTTCCATTCGGGAAATCTCACCATTCTGAATTGGAAGATGTCACGTCCCCTCCCATCATACCAGTGCAATGGAGAGGATCGCGATGCTAAAACCGGGCATCTAGCCCCATGAACTTATTAAAATAAGCATTCACATAATATAAAAGACATATGGAAATGTATAATTATAAGAAAAACACAGCAGAAGTAATATGAATTACACATCCATAATACATTCAAGATATTCATCAAGTAAATAATTGCAAAGTTAACACAAGAGAATACTTATCTTATAGCAAAGTAGTCCCAAGCAACCAGCTATGCATCAGCAACATTCCACCCAACCATAGGCCAGTTGTGCTTATCAGCCTCTTGATACAACTGCCACCCCCGAGCTGGGCATGATTTCTACAAGGAACCAGGGAACATCAGACTCACACATAGCCAAGCATACACCAAGATGAGCCAAGCCAATCTACAATTGAGTTTATCAGGCTACTAAGAAATGGAAAGGAAGAATTGCTAAGCTAGTGAGCTCAACCACAGAGCTATGGATACCTCTACCAGATCTATTTAGCTTGGCACCCACAATGCCTACACACCCCACTCAAGGAAGTATTCCCTTCACCAATGCACAGTCCCTCAGGTCATACCTTCCAATCTAGAGTGTCTAAGGTGTGCATAGAAGAGTAGCTAGCCCTCCTGATCTTCTTGAGAGGTTAATCCCTCCACTAGGTTTATCAAGCCAATTCTGTCCACTACCACTCCAAGTTTCTTGCTCACAGGTTCAAATCAAAATAGGGATGCACATAACAGCAAAACCACACTTATTGGGCATGATAAAATGTTTCTACAGTGAGATTCCCAAAGATGGGGTTTCTACCAGCCCAGAAAAACGTGGGAAGACCCAAAACGAAATGGCAATTGGGGATTGAACCCTGGAGAGCAAAAACCATTTTTTGAATGTTAAATTTTCAGAATTTACTTCAATTTGATATAGGATCTTAACTGACAGAACAACATGTACAGCAAATCTACAGCATAACAATCATGGACACAATAATGCAAGCACACAAGAGACACAGAGTTTACTTGGGGAAAACCATAAAGGTGAAAAACCCCAATAACTTCCTCAGAGATAGATAGAGCAATGAAACAACCAGAATACAAGAGATAGTCTTCTCCTAGAAGCAGATCCTCCTCCTCCACAAGTGCGCCACTCTCCCAAGTGTGAGTGAGAGAATAGAATGTGTAAAATGAGAGAGACACACTCTCTATTTATACACTAACTTGACTTGACCTTTACTCAATTAGGTCGGCCTCAACTTAACCACTTAACATAATGCTGACTGGGATGACCCCCACTAGGGTGGTCTAATAACCCTTTGACCCACATGGCCGACCCCCAATAGGGTGGTCTAATAACCCTTTGACCCACATGACTTATACAGGGCCGACCCCAACAAGGTGGTCTAATAACCCATCAAGTATAAGTTACGACACTTACAATATAAATGACGACACTTCTGTATAGAGGAATAATAACATCTCTATAGGAATACAATATACATATATGTGAAATACATTTTGAAGTTACATATACATCAACACTCCCTCTTAACTAGGAAGGTATTTCTCGACATAGGTCTTCTAGCACAAGTCTTCTTCTCTGGATCATCTTGACTGGATAATCATCATCAAGTCATCATCATCGTCACTGCTACTGCTATCTCAATCAATCTCTGAATCTACTCGTCTTAGAAATTTCTACAGAGCCAGTCCTTTTTCATATTGTATGTAGGCCCACCACCTGCAGGTCTTCGTCATCACTGGCCATACTGTGGAATTCTCAGGAATTATTACGTGCGTCACAAAACCTGGCTGCAGCATCCCAAGATATTACGAGCACATAGCTCTACCTATAGGATCTCCCAGGAGCACATTACATGTGACCCATCACAAACCTGGCTGAAGCATCCCAAGCTGTTACGAGCACACAGCTCTACCTGTTGGATCTCCCAGGAGACATTACATGTGATCTCACCATAAAACCTGGCTGAAGCATCCCAGGTTGTTACAAGCACACAGCTCTACCTGTCATATCTCCCAGGAGCACATTACATGTGGCCCACCACAAAACCTGGCTAAAGCATCTAAGACCGTTTTCATCCTGTCGAAATCTCCCAGGAGAAAATTACATGTTTTCATGGCAAAACCTGGCTGAAGCATCTGAGGTGTAATGTCCCCAATTTGGCCCCATGGCATTAACATTATAAATGATGTAATATTGTTAGGAAATCATGGTGAGGAGCTCAAGGCCAAGGCCCCGCCATCGATTTCGTGATGCATATGGTTTGCGTGCTAGCAATGCCCATTGAAAATTCAAATATCATGTAATATGCATTTTAACAAAAATACCCCCAACTAGCTATGCAATGCAACAAAGAGATGGGGACATGATTTTACAAGGAACTGGGAGGGAAAACATTCAAACCCTTGAGCCAATAGAGTCAATCCAAGTGTCAATAAGGGAACCCATCAAACCCTCAACTACCCATGTTGACTTTTGTACCCAACCATTGATTTCTCCCAAGAGTTGGTTGGGAAAGTTATTGCCTTGGGAATGGGAAGGTATGGATGTTTAAAATCGGGTATGGGCAAGCCACCCTTCATGGAAAAACGTGTTGGTCTCCTTGGGCAAGAAGAGAGCCACGAAATTGCTCCCTAAGCTATTATTCACGAGGGCCTTGCTCTCTCACGCAGCTCTAGCTACCTGGGCGTTTTCCTCCCTCGTTTTTCTGTGTTCCCCTTCATCTTTTAGCTGGGAAGGGGTGTTTTTGTGTTGGTCACCAATGGGGGAAGAGAGCAGAACGTTTTGGGTCTTCCTAGAGGTCCTTTAGGCCATTGGAAAGGATCCTAACCAGTGGAGAGAAATCATTTTGCTCCCTGGGGTTGAAATCGAAATTCCACAGTTCGCTTGGGTGAATCCATGAGTTGGGAGAGCCAATGTAGACCCTGTTTTGTGGACACCGTTGTTGTAAATGTGTAGCCCTGTCAATGATTGTTTTTGGCTGAGATGAAATGGTAAATGGGATGTGTGTGAACTGGAATGTTCCCTTTCCTTGTGAGAATCATGCCTAGCTCGAGGGTGGCCTTCGGACGGACTCAGTATAAGCTGTCGAAGAGCCTACGGTTGGGTGGAACGTTGCAGCGACATAGCTAGTTGCTTGGGGACGATTGCAATAAAGATGAGTATTTCTGCCTATGTATTTACTTCTGCTGTGTTTGCTTAGATGTGTACATCTGCATGCCTGTCTTTCTATATATGTGGTTGTTTTTATTTAGTAGGTATCGGGGCCAATTGCCCAGTTTTGGCATCACGATCCTCTCCATTGCACTGGCATGATGGGTGGGGACGTTACATTTGGTATCAAAGCTGCTGGTTGCAGCATTGGGCCTCTATGGGCCAAATCCAATAACAACCATCTCTGACAGAAAGAAAGATTTCAATTTTCCTAAGTGTTTGAAAAATTTGCTTAGAGTCTGTTTGAAAAAGTTTTTGTTTAAAGACTGTTTCGGAAAGAATTCCCGAATGTCTTCCGCAACTGCGGAAGCATTCGGCGAATCTTTCCGAAATTTTGGAAGCATTCCACGAGTTTTTCCGAAATTGCGAAGGGAAGTTTTCGGAAGGAATTCTCTTCTGAAATTTGCGGAAGGAATTCTCTTCCGAAATTTGCGGAAGGAATTCTCTTCCAAAATTGCGGAAGGATTCCGCGAGTTGTCCCGCAACGCGGAAAAATTCGGCGAATTCCTCCGAAAAAGACGGAAAAATTTTCTAAGTGTTTTCAAAATTTTTGTTTAAGGTTTGTTTCGGAAAGAATTCGGGAAAGTCTTCCGAAACTGCGGAAGGATTCCGCGAACGGCTCTGAAATTGCGGAAGGATACAGTGAGTTGTCCTGCAACGCGGAAAAATTCGGTGAAATGCTCCGAAAAGCAGAAAAAATTTTAAGTGCCCGGCGTCGAAAGGAAATTTCGGAAGGAATTCTCTTCTGAAATTTCGGAAGGAAATCTCTTCCGAAATCGCGGAAGACTTGGGCGAATCATTCCACAACTGCGGAAGACTTCGCCGAATCGTTCTGCAACTGCGGAAGATTTCGGCGAATCATTCCGCAATTGCGGAAGACTTCACCGAGTCGTTCCGCAACTGCGGAAGCATTCCGCCAACCGGCCCGCAACTGCGGAGGGATACAGCCAATTGATCTGCAATTGCGGGAGGATACAGCCAACCGGCTCAAAATTTGCGGAAGGTTATAGCCAACCGGGAGCATTCAGTGAACCGCCCCGCAGTGGCGACAGGCAGGCGAAAAAAAAAAAGAGTAAAGTGACAAAAACTCATTTTTTGGATAGGGGGAGCATCGGGGCTCGAAATGGGACGATTCTTGTGGGGCTCGAAGGCCATTGACGGAGGCCATGAAAGAACCAGTGAAGACTCCGGGCCCATTACACTCCGATTTGACAGAAAATGGATAACAGTGACTTTTGAAGGACGGAGTCCCGAGGCTTGACGGAAGGTCGGTTTGAGCTGAAATTGATCAGGCGCGGCCATGAAGCAGGCACGATGTTAAGTTCAGAATCTTGGAGCCAAAATCCAAAGGATGTGGAGTTGGGGTGGTCAAGAAGGCCAAAAAGCACTGTTTCGGGCCACTTTTTCAGGATTTTGAAAAGCTTGTGGGTAGTAAAAGTGACCCCAGATGTGGGAATCAAAATTTTTACTGAACTAGACATTTCATATTCTCATTAAGATGGACAGTTTCCGTTAGACGAAGATTTTCCAGAAATGCACTGTTTGGGAGATAGCCATTTTTGGCCCAAAATTTGGAATTTTGGAAAAATGTGAAAAGTGAGAAGTAGTCAAACCCAGAAATTCATAGAAGATGAATGGTGTATCGGAATTAAAATCCGTGAATTGCTGAGTGTTTCTTGTTATATGGACTAACTTCGCCCGGTAGAAAATTTTTTGTGATTTCTCATAGATTTTCCTCCACAGGTGGCTAAAGTTGGCAATCTGGACCAAAATGCAACTGTGTACAATGTGCAAGAATTAGAGTGAAAGTTGTCATTTTTGAAAAGATGCAGTTTCCACACCCGGTGTCGGAATGAAGCATGAAGACAGGCATTGGAAAGCTTGTCCAGCAAGGAACAATGATGCATGACCAGAGTTTGAATGAGGTCTGCATATATCATAGATATTTAGTGCATAAGAGTGCCAGCGGCTGTTTTGACAAACACATTATGTTGCCAATATGGGCAATTTCTACAATTGCATGATATGGAAGAGGAATTCCATGTTACGATGGGGGATCGAAAAGGGAAGAATTTCTTAAACCTCTGTTTGTTATCATACTTATAATCATGAAATTGTCATATGGCATAAAAATGTTAAAAATGTAAAAGATTACAAAGATGTATATGCACTAGATGGCATCTTAACAAACATTGCATAGTGCATATGGAAATGCTTGTGCCTAAATGGGATATTGCATATTGGTAGAATAATGAAGTCTGCATATGCAATGAACCACTAATGGAGAATATCATGGTTGATAACCACTATTGATGTTGGTATTGGTTGTAGGACCAAAGCTAACGAAGAGCATGGTAAATGTGCTGAGGATGTTGTTGCATGAACCCAACAACCTTATGCAGAAAGGATGGTGCAACAGATCTGTGATCATAAAATTGGCAAAAGGACTGAGCAACCTTGGTAAGAGGCCAACTGATCAGGTGACATCAGACGATGTTAATGGTAACCATGCAGGTAATGATTATTGGTGCCAAATTGCATGAACGTTGAAAAGGGATTTGGTAAGATCTCTTCAACTATGTTTGAGTTATGTTGAGTTAATTTGCATGTGATATTGAATACTGATTGGGACTGTTAACCTACCAAGTTTGGTAAGGTGTGGGTAAGGGAAGGAAATGATCCTTACACCCTATGATTGTTTAGAAGTCTAAATGCATTCATATGAATTTATATCATGTCATGTGTATGTTGGTTATGTACTTAATAACCAAAGCAAGTGAGGACTGGTGGTCCTGATTATGATAATGCAAGTTATATGAGGTAGTCATGTTTCGATAATAATATGCTTGAATGCATAGTACTCATGAAACAATGCAAGGTAGTATTGAGTAGATGTGCATTAAGAGATTCTATAAATCTTGTGATGCATGGTGTGAATGTATAGGGATGATGCATAGGTTATTGCAAAATAAATAATGAATGAAGTGATGAATTGATGATAATTCTAGGATCATTTCAAGGGTTGTTATGAATGCATAATAGTAAGTGCATGAATAGCCCAATCATGATTGATGGGCTGCTAGAATACTCTGTGGAAGGACGGAGTTGTATGAGTGATATGACTGTGAAATTTGATCTAGAGCTTATGAGAAGGAATCTCATGGTTGAAAGCTCTAAGTTCTGTCAGTAAGAACAATTGTAAATATCAGATTTGTAAATGTTTCGGATTTGAAATTTTGCTAATAATTGCTAACGACTGTTTGGTTTGTACGAAAATGTGTCAGGAGGACATGCTGTAAGTGGATGCTTATGTATGGCAGTGGGAATAAGACCATAACGGGCAGAGTGATGTCACTTACAGGAGCCAAATGATATGAGGATAGCCTCATTGCTAAGCAAATCAATTTCTGTAGGAGACAGAATTGTAAAATTCATGTTGAATTTAATTATTAATGTTATTGAGGGGTTATGAAACAATCATATTTGAAACTTATTGCTAAATGTTGCTGACTGTTTGGCTATTTGATAAAGTGTGCCAGGATGACACCTTGCAGGAAGACCGGGTGTGATGGCCTGCAGAAACCAAACTAGATGGGAAGGATCCCATGCTCTGGAAATGGGTTTCGGGTGAAACGCCATTGATAATGTCTCAGCCAAACCGCATGTCGGTAAACCATGAAAGTGAAATGGTAAAGCTATGCCCAGAAGGCATGTGAGACACATATGAAAAATGAATGAGTATTCTGCGACCCTAGACAAGAACATGCATGTCTAAATTATTAGGGTTAATATGCAAAGCATGCTCTATCTTATTTATATCATTGCAAACTGCTTAAGTATGATTAGGGCCTACATGGCGCACATCAGAAAGGGGGTGCACACATTTTCTGGTGCTGGGTCATGGTAGGGTTTTCAATATTGACTACACCCTAAGGGAATGGACGCATTCCTGGTGTTTCAATATTTGATAGTGAATGATATGAAATATGATTACGATTTTTGAGCAGCAATACTGATGAGTCTGCTTATCCTTCTTGTGCTATTAGCTTACACAAATGCAATTTGGTGTTGCACGTAAGAGGCAAAGTGAAGAAAGGGTGCTCAAGAGGACTGTATGGGCAGTGGTAACCTTTCTACGCTCACACTAAAGGACACTAGAAGGGATGGATAGGCCCGAGGAGCTGTGTTGCAGAAAAGGGGTATCATCCTTGTGTAGTGTGAGTGGGTATTGTGGGGCCATGCTAGCCTGCAGTCGAGTGAGTCACCTATGGAGTTCCTGGAGGGAACCACTGGTATGCATAAGAGAAGGAGCCATGTAATCATATTATGTATGCCTGATAAACCCAGTCGGAGAACTGGCTTGGCATTGGTTATTTGGGTGTTGCGGCAAAAGCTTATTGGATGCCTGATAAACCCAGTCGGTGTACTGGCTTGGCATGTTGTTAAATTAATGCCTGACAAACCCAGTCGGTGTACTGGCTTGGCATTGGTGATTTTCATGTTGTGGAGGTATTGGTGAAGGGTGTTATTTCCTGACAAACCCAGTCGGAGAACTCACTTGGAAATGGTTACTGTATGCTTGATAAACCCAGTCGGCGTACTGGCTTAGCATACTGGTTTTGAAATGCTTGATAAACCCAGTCGGCGTACTGGCTTAGCATACTGGTTTTGAAATGCTTGATAAACCCAGTCGGCGTACTGGCTTAGCATACTGGTTTTGAAATGCTTGATAAACCCAGTCGGTGTACTGGCTTAGCATACTGGTTTTGAAATGCTTGATAAACCCAGTCGGCGTACTGGCTTAGCATACTGGTTTTGAAATGCTTGATAAACCCAGTCGGCGTACTGGCTTAGCATACTGGTTTTGAAATGCTTGATAAACCCAGTCGGCGTACTGGCTTAGCATACTGGTTTTGAAATGCTTGATAAACCCAGTCGGCGTACTGGCTTAGCATACTGGTTTTGAAATGCTCGATAAACCCAATCAGCGTACTGGCTTAGCATACTGATTTTAGGGATGCCTGATAAACCCAGTCGGCATACTGGCTTGGCATTGCCTATTCGGATGATGTTGTGGAGCAGCATGTATGCTGGCCAAACATCCACCCCACAGATGATCCAAGACTTGTAAAGCAGAGAAGGAAACCTGTGGAGTAGCGAGGAAAATGCACAATACAGATAAGTATTCATTCTCATTTATTTCTTGTTTGGAATAATGAAGGTTTCGGGTACAAGTCTTATGACAACTAAGCTAATACACTGTTGTTTCTTTGTTGGAAACCTTGGCCGTTGCAGGAAGCAAGGACCATGAAAGAGCTATAAATGCTTGGTAAATCCAGAGAGTAACTGGTTGGAGCTATAAAGGCTTGGTAAATCCAGAGAGTAACTGGTTGGAGCTATAAATGCTTGGTAAAGCCAGAGAGTAACTGGTTGGAGCTATAAATGCTTGGTAAAGTCAGAGAGTAACTGGTTGGAGCTATAAAAAAATATAGAGAATAAGTTGGTGGGAACATTAACCACTTGATGTTGTGGAGTAGCTGGCGTGCTGTCCAAACATTCCTTAATTAATTGATAAAAAAAAAACCAGTCGGCGTACTGGCATGGCATTGCCTATTCGAATGGTTGTGGAGTAGCCTGCGTGTTGGCCCAACATTCATTGTTGTATCCACGGGAAATCCAATGCTTGGAAAGAGAAAAAGGATCCTGTGGGATAAAGTGAAGACATCCAATAAAGATAAGTATTTGGTTATCTTGCAACTCTTGCTTATGAATATACATGTGTATATGATTTGATTATGATTTCTTAAACTCTCATTTGGAGATAAACTCTATGGAAATACACTAAACATGTGAATTAACCCAATGTTTGAGTGTAGGTATTGCTGGAAACAAAGACTATGAAAGCACCCGGAGGATGCATGTGGACATATGACTGTCCTAAAAGAGCTCAATATGAGCAGTAATGAAAGATGGTGCTAGTGGAACTGTGTGGGTCCTAGCAGCCAAAGGTTCTGTAAGCAACAATGGGGAAGGGTTCCCTAGTTGAAATCTACTCGACAGACCTTAGACACTAAAGTGTCATAGCCAAGAAAGGGCAAGTCAAGCATTCACATTGAAGTGAAAAAGGCCAAGGAGCATAGAACCACCAGTGATGGTGTGGCTCCGGATTGGTACAAGACTAAGAGGGGGAAAACTCTTACTCTTCTCTTTCCCTTTGACTGATGCATCTTAGAAACAAAGGATTGTTGAGTGCATGTCATAAATGAAAACAAATGGTGTTTCATTGCTTGAAATGAATTGTGAATGCTGAAATAGTTATTTTCTTGTGAAAGGATGAACATGAATGAGTTCATGTGTGTGTGGGAAAGCATGAAATGTGTGGAAGTCTCATGAGTAAAGCATGGACGTTCCAAGTCAATTATGCTTGTTCTAATAGGAATTGCCATAATAAGTCTCACAGGAGAGACAGTGAAATCCATTGACTACCGCTATTACTAGCTAAGTGTTGCTAGTGAGCAAAGAGAGAGTCATTTGTGCACCATGATCATGGCAGCAGGCCAAAAGCTATTTGCTTTGGGCTGGGAATATTCCTCAGATAGTTGCCGGGACAACAAGAAAGATGGCATCCATGAAATTCCAGACTTGTATATTAGCTGGAAGATAAACAATTGGAAGGGATTGCTCTGGGGCAATGCCCATTTGTGGAGCTGGAAGACCAAAGCTAGCAGGAGCAGCTGGTGGAATCCAAAGGACTTGATTGTGAAAGGTCAAGGAGAGGGGACGAATTGCAGGACAGACCTGCCACCATCTGTGAACTATGAATCATGTATAAAGTGGGTATATAGTCCGAAGTGTTGAAACACCGAGGACGGTGTTATTCCAAGGGGAGGGGAATGTAATGTCCCCAGTTTGGCCCCATGGCATTAACATTATAAATGATGTAATATTGTTAGGAAATCATGGTGAGGAGCTCAAGGCCAAGGCCCCGCCATCGATTTCGTGATGCATATGGTTTGCGTGCTAGCAATGCCCATTGAAAATTCAAATATCATGTAATATGCATTTTAACAAAAATACCCCCAACTAGCTATGCAATGCAACAAATAGATGGGGGCATGATTTCACAAGGAACTGGGAGGGAAAACATTCAAACCCTTGAGCCAATAGAGTCAATCCAAGTGTCAATAAGGGAACCCATCAAACCCTCAACTACCCATGTTGACTTTTGTACCCAACCATTGATTTCTCCCAAGAGTTGGTTGGGGAAGTTATTGCCTTGGGAATGGGAAGGTATGGCTGTTTAAAATCGGGTATGGGCAAGCCACCCTTCATGGAAAAACGTGTTGGTCTCCTTGGGAAAGAAGAGAGCCACGAAATTGCTCCCTAAGCTATTATTCATGAGGGCCTTGCTCTCTCACGCAGCTCTAGCTGCCTGGGCGTTTTCCTCCCTCATTTTTCTGTGTTCCCCTTCATCTTTTAGCTGGGAAGGGGCGTTTTTGTGTTGGTCACCAGTGGGGGAAGAGAGCAAAACGTTTTGGGTCTTCCTAGAGGTCATTTAGGCCATTGGAAAGGATCCTAACCAGTGGAGAGAAATCGTTTTGCTCCCTGGGGTTGAAATCGAAATTCCACAGTTCGCTTGGGTGAATCCATCAGTTGGGAGAGCCAATGTAGACCCTGTTTTGTGGAAACCATTGTTGTAAATGTGTAACCCTGTCAATGATTATTTTTGGCTGAGATGAAATGGTAAATGGGATGTGTGTGAACGGGAATGTTCCCTTTCCTTGTGAGAATCATGCCCAGCTCGGGGGTGGCCTTCGGACGGACTCAGTATAAGTTGTCGAAGAGCCTATGGTTGGGTGGAACGTTGTAGCGACATAGCTAGTTGCTTGGGGACGATTGCAATAAAGATGAGTATTTCTGCCTATGTATTTACTTCTGCTGTGTTTGCTTAGATGTGTACATCTGCATGCCTGTCTTTCTATATATGTGGTTGTTTTTATTTAGTAGGTATCGGGGCCAATTGCCCAGTTTTAGCATCACGATCCTCTCCATTGCACTGGCATGATGGGTGGGGACGTTACATGAGGCCTTTTTCATCCTGTCCAAATCTCCCAGGAGTAAATTACATGCCATGGGACAAAACCTCGAAATAGCATCTGCCAGATATCCCAGGGCACGAATTACATGCCATAGGCAAAACCTCGAAAGACTATCTGCAGATCTCCCAGGGCACAAATTATATGTCCTCCCAAGGAAAACATCGAAAGAGCATTTGCCAAATGTCCCAGGGTACGAATTATATGCCATAGGCAAAACCTCGAAAGACCATCTGAAAATCTCCCAGGGCATAAATTACATGCTTATCTGCACAACCTGATCCATGGCCACAAAGTATCATCTGATACTCACCATACATCATCCTGATGTACACATGATCATCCTGATCATCATCACTGCAACATCCTGCTGCATGTCATCTAGAGAAGCTCGTCATCCACGATCACCCTGATCATACAATGCATCCATCTGATGCACACCAAGTATCTACCTGATACATATCATCATACATAGTGTATCCACCTGATACATATACAGATACATGGTACAAGCATCCAACATGATGCTTATACAAAATACATACACATGATCCAACCGATCATATACAGCATCCAACATGATGCATACATACATACATAAAAATGATCCAACTGATCATATACAGCATCCAACATGATGCATACATACATATAAAAATGATCCAACTGATCATATCCAAGCAGAAACCAGAACATCATCCTGATGCTCGTCATCCAGCGCTTACATCCACAACCATGTGAAGGATCCTCCTTCCAACATGCTTGGAATGGCTTCAGCAAATGTGTCCATCACTTCTTCCTCGAAGTGTCCTCGATTTGAAGAACGCCAAGCCTATCTCTGAAGTACTCGAACTTCACCCTGGCTAGTGGCTTCATCAACACATCTGCAATATGCTCATTCGTCACAACATACAGGAGCTTCACAGCTCCTCTCTGCACCATATCCCTGATATAGTGATATTAGATCTCTATGTGTTTTGACCTGTCATGAAACACTGGGTTCTCAGACAGCTTCACACAACTCTGGTTATCACAGAAGATACCAGTAGCATCCAACGGGAGATCAAATAACTCAGACAGTAGCTTCCGTAGCCATACTACCTCACAACTAGCTGAACAGGCTGCAACATACTCTGCCTCAGCTATACTCAGTGCTACACAGGACTGCTTCCAGCTAAACCAAGAGATCACACCTGATCCCATACTGAAGCAGCACCCAGATGTGCTCTTCCTATCTGGAGCACTACCTGCCCAATCTGAATCAACATAACCCTGCAGGTTAAACTTTTGATTCACTTCATACTTGAGCCCATAATCCACTGTACCTTTTAGGTACCTCAGAATATGCTTTACAGCAACCAAGTGAACACTCCTTGGATCTGTCAGGAACTGGCTCAATGTGTTCACCGCAAGGCAAATATCTGGTCTCATGTTCGTCAGGTACATCAAGGACCCAATAATCTAACGATACATAGTGACATCAACTGGTTCAGATGAAGCATCACACAGAAGCTTTAGGTTCGATGCCATAGCCTCACAGTCCATCATCCCGAACCTCTTCAGGATCTCTACTGCATACTTCCCTTGTCCAAGGAAGATTCCATCTGCACTCTACCACACCTCCATACCTAGAAAGTGGTGCATCATACCCAAGTTTTGCACATATATGACTCCCTATCATGTGTCTCAAAACCAAGTGGCTGCTCCACATACACTTCTTCTTCAACTACACCATTCAAGAAAGCTGTCTTGAATCCATCTGGTGTATTTTCTATTTCATCACTTTTATATGCTGCCATCTGCAGCATGCTTGATCTAATAGTTCCATTTGGAAGTCACAACAGACTTCCCTTCAGCTCTTGGGACCGCATCCCAAACATCGTTCTTCAAAATCGATGGATCATGGCATTCTTCCCATATCTTGGGAACTTCAATATCTTCAATAGATAATTTTGTTGCTTAACAAATGTTGTAGTTCTTCTTTTGTAGGTGATGGCATATGATCTTTCCTACACAACAAGTTAAATTGCATGATTAGAAAATATCTCATAGTTTTCAAAACAAATTCTTACACATAAATAAATATGTCATACAGTCATGCAATTATCTTATCCAATGCTTCAATACAACATTTATCCATATCCTGTAACTTTCTAGATGCCTTCCAATCTCTACCAGAACATTGTTAAGAGTGTGCACAACTCCGAACATGTCAGCAAAGAGGTTTCATTCTAGATAAGTAGCAATGGAATGTTGTACAGTGCCATAGGCCACTTACCCATGCATATTAGTAGTATATTGTTCATCAATGCAACTATTCTAATATGCATAATACACAACCTAATTCTAGGAACATCAATATATACATTATTGAACAGTATTCTTTAAACAATAAAATATTCAAGTAATGACAATTCAAATACTTATCTTTGTTTGTTTGTTGGGTTGACTTCCTCTCAGTCTTTGCTTCTTTTCTGCAACTCCATTCTTTTGTGAGAAGTGGTCAACTCCCTCTGAATATCTGCATCCTTGCAGAAACTACTGAAGTGTGCTCCTTTGCTTTCTTGCAGGAACAACTGGAGTGTACTCCCTCTTGATCTTTGCTTCCTAGATTACCTGTCCTTGAACTTGCATCCATCCTTAATCACTATGCATGCTTATTAGTATCATCATTGTGTTATCCTTGAGGTCTCATACATAATCACACATTTATTAGTATAATCTTAATACTTATCAAAACACAATAATCTTAAACATGTATATTTATGATGATTCACAGATAATAAACATTACTATTCAAGGTTTCAGGGAAGTCTTCTTTTACTCATACATATTCTTATTTGATCATACGACTCTTCTAGTTAGTTGAATCATCAATCAAGATAAGAGATATAATATGCATAAAACCCATGATTATTCAAACCTATACCTTCATGATTCTTCTGGTTAGTCATATCATCAATTATGGTAAGAAACATAATATGCATACAACCATGATTATTCAAACCTATGACTTCATGAATAATCATTATCAGCAACACAACAGTATAAGATCTTAACCCAAGGTAGGATTCTAGCTTGATATAGGAAAAACATACATGGATTAGCATGCTAGCTAGTTATGTCTAACATACCCGTATAATGTCTTCTGGTTCTCTTCAGTGACTTGTGCTAGTAACCTGCATGTCTCATAAGTTAACCATTGTAGAACCAAGTTATACATACCTCGAAAGTAGATCTTCTATGTGATCCATGACAATGGATGAATCTTTGTCTTTTTGTCACCATGAGCATATGTTCTTGAAGTAGAACATGATTTGACTTTCTTGGTGTACCTTTTGTGTTAGCAAACAACATAAACCTCATACAATATCACAATGCATTAGCACAATCATAAGTGTCAAACCCTTAATCAATGAATATCTTCTATTAAGGTGATACAACAAGTCCAGTAATTAATCAAGATTGTACTGTAATGATATGAAGACAAACTTAACCATGAAACATACCTGTAAGCCATACCTGTCAGGATTGCTTGTAATCTTCTTATTGAAGGCCTTAGCCTCATCTCCCTTTGAGACAGGAACTTCTTCACTTATGCAGGTGACCAATCCATCTTCTTCTAGGATTAACCCAATCCACTGGACCTGGAGCTTGATGAGCTTATCAAGCTGGTATATTCAGAATTTGAAAACTGCAAAGTTTCACTCCTCAATTTTGCCTTTGAAACTTTTGGATTCACTGGACGTGACCTCGAACTAATTTTTGATGAAGCCCACTCTTCTACCCAATCAAAAGATTTGATCCAAGGCTCTAAGCTTCTATTTTTATGAGGAGCTTCCAGCCGTGGTCACAGATTTCAAAAATTCTCATTTTTGCAGAAGCCCTAATTTTCCACTTTTCTGATCATAGTCCCGAACTAGGGTCTAATCAATCCCGGCCTTCTTCCCAACCAAAAATTATGATCTTGGTCTCTAAATTTCTATTTTGATTATTATCATTCAGCCGTGGTCTCCGATTACAAAAATTCCAACTTTCTCCGAAGCCCTAAATTCTGGAAGCCATGAATGAAGGTGCTCAAAAATAATTCTGATTTGACATAAATATGTACCTGATTGTTTCTAGTGTAACTCCGAACTTTTCAATCCACAAGGTCTAAAAAATTTTCTTGAGATAGCTCGACCTGTTATCTTTCCATCCCGATAGGTCTGACCTCAATTGGATTCTCTGAGAGAGAGAGAGTTATGCCACGTGTCGCAACTTGACCTGTTTATGGGATAATACAGGAGAGCGAACTTGTACGGTGTGCCACATGTCACTGGTTCAACTTCGGCCTCTAAAACATTTTCTTGAGATATCCCAACCTGTGATATTTCCATCCCGATAGGTCTGACCTCAATTGGATTTTCTGAGAGAGAGTTATTCCAAGTGTCACAACGTGACCTATTTATGGGATAATACAGAAGAGCGAACTTGTACGGTGTGCCACATGTCACTAGTTCAACTTCGGCCTCTGAAAACTTTTCTTGAGATAGTACAGTCTGTACACTACCTATAACTTTTTACGAAATTTCATTTGGAGCTTCCTAGCCCAAGTTATGACCTTTTTCCCAAGGTCACCTAGTTTTGACTCAGATCTGGAAGAGGCAGAAACCCTTTATTGTACAGATCATAAATCACAAAGCACAATGAATTAGAGGTTGTCCTTTGGACACAGGGTACATGGGGACCTGATCTTCTACCTATAAAGGTTTCAGATCTGAAAACTTCTCCAAAACATATTTATAGCGAAAGTGCTACGACGACTGGTTTTTTCTATATCAAGCCCTAGCATCGTAAGTGCAACAAGTGTCATACATGCCATATCATGCCTTCTTTCAGGCTAGCTCTGATACCATGTTAAATTTTTAGAATTTACTTCAATCTGATCTAGGATCTTAACTGAGAGAACAACATGTACAGCAAATCTACAGCATAACAATCATGGACACAATAATGCAAGCACACAAGAGACACAGAGTTTACTTGGGGAAAACCATAAAGGTGAAAAACCCCAATAACTTCCTCAGAGATAGATAGAGCAATGATACAACCAGAATACAAGAGATAGTCTTCTCCTAGTAGCAGATCCTCCTCCTCCACAAGTGCGCCACTCTCCCAAGTGTGCGTGAGAGAATAGAATGTGTAAAATGAGAGAGACACACTCTCTATTTATACACTAACTTGACTTGACCTTTACTCAATTAGGTCGGCCTCAACTTAACCACTTAACATAATTCTGACTGGGCCGACCCCCACTAGGGTGGTCTAATAAACCTTTGACCCACATGGCCGACCCCCAATAGGGTGGTCTAATAACCCTTTGACCCACATGACTTATACAGGGCCGACCCCAACAAGGTGGTCTAATAACCCATCAAGTATAAGTTACGACACTTACAATATAAATGACGACACTTCTGTATAGAGGAATAATAACATCTCTATAGGAATACAATATACATATATGTGAAATACATTCCAAAGTTACATATACATCAACACTGAAAAACGTCCATGGGTACTTTAGGGCAAAAATTACCTCCCTCATAGTCCCAAATCGTGGCCCTCCTCTCCCAGCTGTTGTACAATGCAAAAATGAGCTCCTAGGCATGGAAAATGCAGGACAAACGGTGAAAAACGTGATGGGGAAAGACCCAGTAGTTCAAACTGCGTGAGACAGGAAAGACTGTGGTTCTAGAATGGCTTTGGGCACCATTTTGTGGGTGTTTTCTTGCCCAAGGAGACAAAATACGATTTCCCAGGTTGATGGCTTTCCCATACACGAAATTGGCTTCCATACCTCTTCATTCCCAAGGCATTAACTCCCTCAACCAATTTCTGGAAGAATTAAATGATTGGGTCCATAACCCAAAATGGGTAGTTGGTGGTTTATGGGTTTTCTCATTGACACATGGATTAACACCATTGGCTCAAGGGTTTGAATAATTTCCCTCCCTATACCTTGTAGAATCATGCTCCCATCTCTTTGTTGCATTGCATAGCTAGTTGTGGGTATTTTCATTAAAATTCGTATTTACATGATGTCTTATTTACATTGTGCCTATCTAGGACAAGAACCATAGGCATCTAGTTTTAATTGCCGATATATAAAACGCTAAATCAATGGTGAGGCCTTGGCCTTGAGCTCCTCACCATGATTAAATATCAATATTTACATCATTTATGATTTAATGAAAAAGGGGTCAAAATGGGGACATGACAGAAGATTCCTACCTTGAATGCATTCATTAAGTCCTTAACAAAATAGCATGATAAGATTGTTCAAATGGGGTCCATAAAAACCTCCAAAGATCAAGCCCTTTTTGCTGGAGGATCCAAAGCTACAAATGGAAAAGGAAAGCAAAAGAAAGAGAATGCCAAGTTTGATCATCCAAAGAAAAAGGAGAAGACTAAGCAGTCAGATGAGCCCTATGGTTCAAGGAAAGACAGGCACAGGGGAAAAGAGAGGACAAAGTGTTCTTACTGTGGTAGGGGATTTCATCCTGAAAGCTCATGCATGAAGAAAAATATTGATCAGATGTCCCTTCTCTTGGAGAAAAACAACATCACTCTTCCAGATGGCTCAAGGAATAAGGACAATAATGATCATGCAGAAAGAGGTCATGCACTCATTTCAAGTGTTTCGAATTCTACAGATCTTCTCATAGATTCAGGAGCTTCTAATCACATGGTTGCAAGCAAAGAATCCTTCTCATCATTGGACTCTGACAGCTGCATCTCCATCCACATGGGAGAGGATTCACAAATTTCTTCGAAAGGAAAAGGTACTATTCATTTAGAACATGGTAGTTTTCAAAATGTTCTTTCTGTTCCTTCTCTAGCTTCAAACCTGCTTTCTATGTATCAAATGACACATAGTGGTTTTCCAAAGAGGGTTGTATTCAGCCCTAATAATGTTGAAATTTTTGATATTTCCATCGGAAAGCTCATTGTAGTAGGCAAGGCAAATCATGCTACAAAAACATATGAGTTTTCCCACTTTTTGCCACATTCAAAGCCAAGTGCCCTTCTAACTCATGGAAATGAGGTTAGCCGGCTATGGCATGAGAGGTTTGGACACCTAAATTATAAATATTTGCAACTACTGCAAAATAAATCCATGGTTAAAGGCCTTCCAAAAATCAAATCCTCGAAAGGGATATGCAAGGGTTGCATCATTGGGAAGCACCCTGAGCACAAGTTTGATCGAGGACAAGCTAGTAGAGCTTCTTGTAGTTTGGGGCTGTGTTACGGAGAAAAAATTCCTATGGATTGGGGTAGACGACAACAGACAAATGAATTCCAGAAATCAACTCATTTCCCAATGTATGCTATATAAATGTAAATGAGGATAACAACATATAGAGCCTACCTTAATCTAAACGTTCAATGAAGAATTTCGTTGAGCTTTCAAATCCCAACACTTGTACTTGTAGCTTAGTCTCAACAAAAAATGCAAACAAGTGCATATAATGTATGAAAGATGTTAGCATATACAATAGCATAATCCATGATATATATAAGTAAATGTACCCAATGATAATAAACAACCATTCACAATATCAATTGGACGAGAAAACAAAGTATTTCTATTAATATGAACAAGAAGTACAAGACACAACCTCCTGTCGGCAACTCATATGAACCAAGAACTAGGTCTCTCCACCACTTCAATCCCCCATGCAATGGAAAACTCGCGAGTAAAGGAGAAAATCCTTCACAAGATATGGAAGAGTTTGGTAGGTGAACATAAAAGGTTCACAACAACTAGGATCAATGGATGTAGACTCAAGCTATGGAAAAATTCCAATAGAGTTTCGATGCTCTTCTCTTTCTCCTTCCTTATTCCATGCATAATGGCTCAATATATAACCCTCCAAAGGCAAGTGAAAGGTCGGATCGAGTCATTTCAAGATACATGGAGGGACAAAGGTCACAATGGCCACATTTTGGAGTGAAAAAAGGATATTTTACTCTCTTTTACCAATTAACTCGATGTACGCGAGCTATAATGGTGCAGCCTGCGTATGCGCGAGTTGCATTGAAGCAGCTCGCATATAGGAGTAAAAATAGGGAAACAAGGGTTCCAGGAGGACAAAAAGTGGTTCCGAGTCCATAAATGGATAATGGAGGCCAAGGAGTGATAATGCTCACAAGGTGGCAAAATATGGTGTAACAGATGCCCCCTAATGTGTGAGGTCAGATAAGGTACTACGAAGGCAGAAATACATTATAAATATCAGAAGTGGAGATATGGAGACACAAATGGCAAGAGTATCCCACTCGTCATAATACAATGATATCTCTATGTACATATCAGTACAATACATAGAAATATGATACAATGGCCATGAATAGGCAACATATAATGAATACATGTCATGAATGGTCACAACCATGGCCCAAATACATTAAGATATGGTCTCCTGCTGAAGAGGAAATAACTGGTGTAGACCGATGGTACAAACTGTTGATGTATGAGAACAATCTCCCATAGGTACAATCATGATCACGAGTAGCATACTGAATTCCACTGAAGACTAGGGTCTTCTACACAAACCGTCTACCGTACATGTCCCATCAAGTGAATAAGGGTATTGATTTCAAACCTGATGTGACATCGTCTGATTACCGGTCATTGATCTATATCGTTACCAGACGTAGGCTAACCCACCAATAATGAAAATGGGCATCAAGGCACTGAGTACATTCATCAAAGTGTGAATATAGGTGTTGAGGTTGAACACTCTGATGAATCCATCGATAAGGGGACATTAATTAATTGTCAAACCTGATGTGACATCGTCTGATTACCGGTCATTTATGTATATCGTTAACAGACGTAGGCTAACCCACCAATAATGAAAATGGGCATCAAGGCACTGAGTACATTCATCAAAGTGTGAATATAGGTGTTGAGGTTGAACACTCTGACAAATCCATCGATAAGGGGACATTAATTAATTCCCAACTGTCTATGGAGAGAGGACCTACCACTAATGACTGCAAGTCTCAAGGTACTCAATAGGACTCTAAATATAGATTCCATAATAAATGAGTTGGATTCGATGGAATGGGATTCACTCGAAGGAGGGAATTAATGGATCCCCCATAAATGAGCACGATGTAGCAGCTAGGATGAAAGATTTGGAAGAACGTGATCAAACTAGACTCATAAGGGATGGCCGACATGCAATATTCAAGAGATCTGAGTAGTGGATGACTCTGGTTTCAATACTTCCTTTGAACAAGAGCATGAGCAGATGAAAAGACTCAGGTAGCATAGACTCAAGCACTAGATACTGATAATACTTTTTGATGCATGAGGCATCGACAAAGGCTCCATAAGGAATGGAAGCTTAACCAGCTGGTGGAGTAAGATCTGAGAAATGAGTATAGCTTCCTAAGGTCATACTAATGTCCCAAATCATGATATATGGAGTGGAGATGAATGTTATTTTCAAAGGAGACACGACAGCTGCCAATAGAAGGTAGTAAAAAATTTCCCGTTCGGATTTTTAAATTATATGATTTTTTTTGGTATTTTTCATATTATAAAGCATGAAAAAGAATAAAATTGCTTATGATACAAAAATGAGGAAACGAGTGTCATGGGAAACCAAACTAGTTCTAAGCAATGGAACATACCTATGCTCAATGCAAGGAAGCATGTGCTAGATGTGGACACTCGGGGGGGTGTTCCCTCAAGGTAAGGGTCATTAATCTGCGGAAGATAAATTATAGCTCTGCCTAGCTCAAAAGGCAAAGTGCTCAGGAAAATGGCTAATAACTGAGAAAAGCGAGAGTCGGCACAAGGCTCAAACGCAAGCAAGATAATGCAATGCATTCACAACTTGACATAAATGGGGAGTCCTTATGGGAGATGGCCAAAATAAAGATAAATTAGAGTATGAATCTTCATTTCCATGTCAGGGCATGACTACAAAGGACTCCCGATCCTAAGGAGGAACAACTGCATGGGCGTCATAAGACATAAAAGGATCTAACTAGGGAACCCATGGTCGGATAGGCCCTACCGCCAAATAATGACACTTCTAAAGCAACACTGGGGTTCTGTGTCAGTTAAAAATCGGGGTCGCACCTAAGGCTTATGAATGTGGTCATAAGGTCGATGCAAAAATGCAGGAGAAATGACATCCTAACCTATATGCTAGTTGAGGAACATACCTGCCGAAGGCGCGAAAATCCACTCTCGTCAGAAAAAACTGCTCAAAAAGGCACTTCATGACGGCATATTAGTCCAAAAAGCTCAAAAATGGTAAAAACTATATAAAAGTGGGTTTGAAAAATTGATAAATAGTAAAAAGAAATGTTTTTACCACATCATTTTCACTTTTCACTCCACATAGTGCATTTGGGTTGTTTTCACCTCCGATCTTTAATCGATGATTCCGGGAACTAGGAGCATCAAAATCACGAGCTGTCTGGACCAGGTAAGAGCTCTCAAATTCCTCTTCAATTATATAGATTTTAATTTGTTTTTTAATGGTAAATTTGTAATCTTTTTGGTATACACCCATTCTACGTTGTACGCAGGATACTATTTTGCGGGTCGCATGTAGGGCAAGGTGTGCATGAGCAAACTAACAATAGATCGCGTGTACCCACGACTGTCCCTGAATTACCTTGCGTATAGCTCCGAGGGTAGTGTTCTTTACATACATGGGCACCAAAAAACTCTTTGTTTTCTTCCAGGATGGTTCTGGAATGGAGAGAAAGTGAGCATGACCCCATTGATCAGCAAGTTCGTGAAGATTTGGCCGCCCAACAAGCATTGCAATCTTGTGGTTTATACAAATTTTGGAGCATCAGGGGTTTGAGGGCCCAAAACCGATTGCTCACTAAGTTGGTCAATTACTGGGATGCGGAAGCACAACACTTTGACTTGGATGGGAAACCACTTCATCTGGAAGTGGAAGACATATATTTCATCACTGGGTTGTCTCGTCGAGGGGAGGTCGCAAGCCTCCGATATCACACCGTGGGGGGTGGAGTCACTATTAGTGACTATATTGACATGTACTGCATTGTAGGAACCCAGAAAGTGGGTAACCCAATCCCCACTAAGGCTATTGTGAGTCTAAGTATGAAAATTATCATTCTCGTGCTCAGGAGAATAGCTGGGTCAACTTATCTACATCGGGCCTCAAGGCCATTGATATTCTATGCAGCCGAGTGCCTGAGACCGACTATGTATGACTGGTGCACAACGTTGTTGGGTACCATGAAGAACCAGCTGACAGAGTGCAAACTAGGACGGACCAAAAACTTTGGTTTTGGTAGCATATTGTGCAGCTTCTTCTTTGAGAGGGTGTCAGGCTTGAGTTCGAGGGTTGAGGTCCCTCCACATAGTCTCCAAGATCCTGCCCAGACTCGGTGGGCGGGTACATTGACACCACAGGGGGGTGGCCAACAGGCTTCCCCATATACTAATGAGTTTTTCCACTGGTGGCTGCGACAGGTGATCGCCATTGACGACTATCCCTATGAGGGGATTGATTACCAAGGGGATAGAGGCATGCCACTTCCACCAGGGGCCACATTTGGAGACATTGGTAAGATACTCTTTTTAAGTTTTGAATATTTAATTTTTTGTATTTTTTATTTAAGTGAAAGAATATTTTTGGTGTGATATCATGTATTGATGTTTGACTGTTTGCTCGCAGACTTGGGTCCATGGAGACTGTAACGTCCCCATTTTGACCCCCTTTTTCATTAAATCATAAATGATGTAAATATTGTTATTTAATCATGGTGAGGAGCTCAAGGCCAAGGCCCCACCATTGATTTAGTGTTTTATGTATCGGCAATTAAAAATATAGATGCATGTGGTTCTTGTGCTGGACATGCACAATGTAAATTAAGACATCATGTAAATACGAATTTTAATGAAAAACCCACAACTAGCTATGCAATGCAACAAAGAGATGGGGGCATGATTCTACAAGGAATAGGGGGGCGGCAGATTATTCAAACCCTTGAGCCAATGGTGATAAGCTAGATGTCAATGAATAAACCCTCAACTACCCATTCTGACTTATGCACCCAATCATTTAATTCTTCTAGAAATTGGTTGAGGCAGTTAATGCCTTGGGAATGAAGAGGTATGGCAGCTAATTTCGAGCATGGGCAAGCCATCAACCTGGAAAAATGTACTTTTGCTTCTGGGGCAAAAAAACACCCATGAAATGGTGCCCAAAGCCATTCTGAACCGATAGTCTTTCCCCTCTCACACGGTCTGAGCTAGCTGGGCCTTCCCCCATCATGTTTTTTACCAATTTCCTGCATTTTTCCATAGCTGGGAGCTCATTTTTGTGTTACACGGTGGTTGGGAGAAAGGGAGTCACGTTTTGGGGGTTTATAGAGGTCGTTTTTGCCCCTGAAATGTAGAAAAACGTTTTCTGAAAACGAATTTGCTCTCCTAGGGTTTATTTCCCCATCTACTAGTTCATTTTGGTTGCCCACGTTTTTCAGCACTTGTACTTTTGTTGTTGGGTGCATCCCTGCATTGGTTTGAACTATGAGCAAGAAATTAGGAGTGGAAGTGGACCTGAATTGGCTTGACAAACCTAGTGAGGGGGATAACCTCTCAAGAATATCAAGAGGGCTGGCTACTCTTCTATGCATACCTTGAACAATATTAGACTGGAAGGTATGGCCCGAGGGACTGTGTAGTAGTGAAGGGAGTACTTCCATGTGCCAAGTGTGTAGGTATTGTGGAAGCCAAGCTAGATAGATCTTGCAGAGGGTACCCATATCTCTATGGATGATCCCACTAGCTTAGCAATTTTTACTTCCATTGCCTAACAGCCTGATAAACCCAACTGTAGATTGGCTTGGCTGATTTGGTGTATCTTTGGGCTATGTGTGAGTCTGTTGTTCCATGATTCCTTGTAGAGATCATGCCCAGCTCGGGGGTGGCAGTGTGTTGAGATATTGATAATCACAACTGGGCTATGGTTGGCTGGAACGTTGCAGTTGCATAGCCAGTTGCTCGGGGCTACTTTGTTATAAGATAAGTACTCTCTTGTGTTAACTTTGCAATTATTTATTTGATGAATATTGTGAATGTATGATGGATGTGTTATTGAAATTACTTCCTCTATGTTTTCTTATAATTATACATTTCCATATGTCTCTTTTATATTATGTGAATGCTTATTTAAAAGTTCATGGTTCTAGATGCCTAGATTTAGCATCACGTTCTCTCGATCATGCTGGTATGATGGGAGGGGACATTACATTTTGGTATCAGAGTTGCTGGTTGCAGCATTGGACCTCTATGGGCCAAATCCGATTACAGTTACATGGGAAGGTCCCTTCCTGATCACCACAGGTCTCAGCATCGGGCCTAAACTGGCTAAGTTGGATAGTTTGCAAAGGTAAGGTTACCTCCTGCTGAGCAGCAGTCATCACAGAAAGAAGAAAAGAAGAATCCAAAATTGTTTTAAGTGTTTTTCGATGTCGAAGGAAAATTTTCGGAAGGACTCAGCGAGTTGGTCTGCAACAACGGAAGAACTCACCGAGTTGGCCTGAAACGGCGAAAATTTTCTAAGTGTTTTCAGCGTCGAAAGGAAAATTTTCGAAAGGACTCAACGAGTTGGTCCGCAATGGCGGAAGAACTCACCGAGTTGCCCCGAAACAGCGGAAACATTTTCTAAGTGTTCGGTGTCAAAGGGAAATTTTCGGAAGAACTCCGCGAGTTGGCCCGCAACGACGGAAGAACTCGCCGAGTTGATCCGAAACGGCGAAAATTTTCTAAGTGTTTTTCGGCATCGAAGGGAAATTTTCGGAAGAACTCCACGAGTTGGCCCGCAACAATGGAAGAACTCGCCGAGTTGACCCAAAACGGCAAAAATTTTCTAAGTGTTTTTCATCGTCGAAGGGAAATTTTCAGAAGAACTCTGCGAGTTGGCCCGCAATGACGGAAGAACTCACCGAGTTGACCCGAAACAGCAAAAATTTTCTAAGTTTTTTTCAGCGTTGAAGGGAAAATTTTTGAAAGGACTCAGCGAGTTGGTCTGCAACAGCGGAAGAACTCATCAAGTTGGCCCGAAATAGTGAAAATTTTTGAAGTGTTTTTCGACGTCGAAGGGAAAATTTTCGGAAGGACTCAGCAAGTTGGTCCACAACGGCGGAAGAACTCCATGAGTTGGCCCGAAATTGCGGAAAAACTCAGCAAGTTGGCCCGCAACGACGGAAGGACTCGGCAAGTTGGTCCGAAAAATCTCAAATTTTTCTAAGTGTTTTCAGTGGAAGAACTCAGCGAGTTGCTCTGGAATAGGTTGGAAAAACTCAGCGAGTTGCTCCGCAACAGGGCAGAAGAATTGGAGGAGTTGCTCCGAAATAGGAAATTTCAGTTGTTTTTCAAGGAGATTTTCAGGTGCCGAAAATGGAAAAATTGCCATAGAACTTATGCGCCAGATTGCGCGAAATGGAAATATTTACAAAAAAAAAAAGGAGGGCGCTGCCCTCGACCCGCCCTGCAGTGGCGGAAGCCACAAGGGGGAAATCCCCCTTTACCCCCGTCATCCCCCTCATATGTCGTTGATTGTGAGAAAATTCTATGATTTGACAAATTGTCAATATAATATTTTCCCGTGTGCATGAAGTAATTTATGAATTTATGAGAATATAATGCAGCTAACAATTATGTGGATGAACACATTTTGCAGAATCACGGTTACATCAAGGAAACCTTCTAGATAGTGCAGTTGGAAGTTTTGAGTCTTGGTTGAGCCAGGAAAATGAACATCATGGATGATGCACAGGATCCCTATGAGCCTAAGACAGGTGCCATGGGGGAGAACATACATGTTGAAAATGCTGAAACAGAATCTAATGGGAGAAGAAATCAAGAGACTCCTCCAGGTATTGCAACCACCATGAGAAGCCTAAGGGTGGAGTTGCAAAGCTACAGAGAACATAATGAAAGGATGATTAAAGCTCAGGAAGAACAAAATCAGTTGAATGCATCCATGCTACAGAGTTTAACAGACATCCAAAGGCAAATAAACTCGGGGCATCATACATCAAATCTAGAAAGGGGTGGGAGTAGTTCTAGGAGGAATTCCCGCAAGAGGGCCAGTAGCCCAAGAAGAGTTTCTACAGACATAACATATACTCTAGAAAACTCTTCTAATGGATCATCTGACTCAAAGGAATCCATTGAGGGTTCAAGTTCTTCATCCCGCAAAAGTAAGAGGAAGAGGCACTACAAGAACAGTTCGCATGGGGAATTTAAGAAGGAAAAACCTCCTACATTTGATAGAGAGGTAAAGTCTGGTCAAGAAGCTGAAGCTTGGATTCTTGGGATGAGAAAGTATTTCCAAGTCCAAGACTACTCGAGAAATATGAAGGCAAGGGTAGCCATCTTCAACTTGAATGGAAGAGCATCTATACGGTGGGAACACATCATGCAAGTTAAGAAGATCAATGAAAGGAAGATTGTGTGGAAGCCGTTCAAGAAATACTTCAGGCAGAAGTACCTCTCTGACAGTAGTATGATGATAAGATCAAAGAGTTCCATGAGTTGAGATTGGGACAATTGACCATGGAAGAATATGCAAACAAATTCTTGGAGCTGCTAAGATATGTCAAGTACATTCGAGATGATAAGGTGAAAATTCATCGTTTCCTAAGTGGACTGCCCCAGTCATATAAAGACAGAATTGAGTTCGATGAACCTTGAACTCTAGAGGAGGCCATGTTATACCTCAATATTACACATTACATATTAGTGTCGCATCCTTGCATTACCGACCTAAACGACAGTTTCCCTTAAAGATCATCTGAACATCCAGAGTGAAAACCATTGACTGAATACTGAAAGCAAAACCTTTTTCTGCCATTTTCCAGCCCAACTTAGCCCTGTTTGTGAGCACTGCCGCTCCTTGCACATCTACAAGGGCGCGGTAGTTAGCACTACCGCGCGTTGCTCCTTCTCTGAGGCGCGGTACTACCGCGTTATGCTCAGTTATAGGGGAGCGGTAGTCTGAAATTAGCCTTTTTGCCTTGGATTTTGGGATTTCGACCTTCGAGGAGATTTTGTTGGGATTACTACCTTTGGTTCGATCCTAACTCCTTCTTTGTTTAGCTGGCCTGATCCACTAAACCCTCCATAGATCCACACTTCTCTCTTGTTGGTTAGCCTTCCCATGTGCTATAAGAGAGAAGCTTTCCATGAGCCAAAGGAGGACTTTTGGGGCATCAAACCTATGATCTTTAGACTGCTGCAGAGATAGCTAGAGGAAGCACTTGGAGCTGGAGGATTAGCTTGGACATCAAGCAACCTTTGTAAGCACTCTTCAAGTTGATAATAAAGATAACTTGTCTTGTTTTCCCAAATCATTTGTGTTAATTCTGTTTTAATGATATGATTTGTATCTTTCATAGATTTAGATCCTAACTCATGTTTCAGGTTGCTAGAGAATAGTGCATTCTTGTGTCTTGGTTCCATTTTGACAGGTTCATTTGTGAGGGCTTGGAGACTGGAGCAAATACCAAAAACAAGCGTTTGGACATAAGGTCAGTTAAATTCCTTCTATTCTCTCCAGCATTTTAATTCTGAGATGTTTGTTAGATCTAGGGATTCAAGGTTGCATTTGTTTTGTCTGTTCTTAGCCTAGAGTTAGTTAAAGTCTACTTTAGCCTAAGGGAATTTTGACTTATCCGTAGGGCAGAATTCCACATAACAGGCCATAAGAAAGGCCAAGTATTGCTTTGATCAAAACAGAAGCAAACCAGAATTCCATAAGGCATGGAAGGATAAGAAAAATGAAAAGTTTGATCAAAGGAAGAAGGGGTTCAAGCCTCCTCAATCAAGAATCAGCAAAGGCATCCATCAAAGGTTGTGACTAAGCCAACTAGGATGATGAGAGACAAGCCAAGAGATCCAAAGGAGCCAAGAGAACCACTTCAATGTTGGGGTTGTGGAGGAGACCACATGGTTAGGAATTGTCCACATCCGAATGGGAATGCAAATCAAGTCCACAACATCCAGGGAGATGAAACTGTGGGTCAAGTGGTGAGGACAATCCCTAGAATCTATGCAGCACTAGACGATCGCCAAGCAGATCATCAGTCAACTGTGGTTGAAGTTGAAGGTAAGATTGCTAAGCAATCTATTTCTATTTTGATTGATCTTGGATCTACTCATAGCTATGTCACTCCTAGAATTGTTGAGATTTGTGCTTTCAAGAAATTAAAGCATAGTAAATCATGGTTAGTTCAACTAGCCACTAGAACCAAGAGAAAAGTTAGTGAAATAGTAGAGAAATGTCCATTAGAGATGGATGGGCTATTCACTTATGCAGATCTGAATATTTTTCCACTTGGTTCCTATGATATTCTCATTGGAATGGATTGGTTAGAAGCACACAGGGTTAAACTTGACTGCTACAATAAGACATTTGAATGCATGGACGAAGAAGGAAACCCGAGGGTTGTAAAAGGCATTCCAAAGGTGACTTCTGTTAGACAGGTTTCAGCCATGTAGCTGAAGAAGTTTTGTAGGAACGGATGTCAATTGTATGCAGCCCACATTTTAGAGGCAGCAGAGAATGAAACTAATCCGGATTTTATGAGCAGAATGAAATGTATACAGATTATTATCAAATGCTTAACACAAAATAACAGACATACAGTAAAACTGGTTTTCTATTCAATAAGGAAATAAGCTAGAACTGTAAAATGCAGTGGAAAACAAGTTTGCTGGAATGGTGGTGGCTTATCTCTGAGAAGTGATGTGATGGCTGCGCTCATTTCGCAAGAAGATGGTTACAATGAGGCTCTCAAGGCCTTTTACAATAAACAGGAATGTCAAAAACCCTAGACATCCAAAAACCTAACCCTAGGAGATGAAGCACCAAAAGTCATGTGGGCCCCGTTTGGGTAAGTTAGTACATCAACTTCCCGGGGTCGTAACTTTTGCATACAATCTCCGTTTGGGGTGCTCGGTAGCCCGTTGGAAAGGTCTATCCGAGATTTACAACTTTCGATTGGGGCCAAATGCATGCCAAAGGCAACCATTTGGCCCTCCAAATTGCCAAAAAAGGTCATTTAGGGCCTCAAAATGGCCCCAGAAGTTTAGGACCCGAAAAACTGCTAAAAATAGTACAATACCAAAATTGCCATAAAACTGTTTTGAGCCAGTTGGAAAGGTGGGTGGCCACCAATATCCACCTGGATCAATCCTCCCTCCTTAGGAAGCAATGGTTTCCATTGCATTGAGTTCCCCCATCAGATGAGGAAATTTCTGCTGAATTTGGCCTCGGGTGAGCCACTTGTCTTGGTGCAGGAGCTGCCCTGCTTTGACAATTCAATAAAGTTGGATCCTTTGATGTCGACTGCCCTTGATCTGTGTGTCTGCAATATGATCACTGGATGCTTGTTGTAGGCAGTCAGGGTTGAGCTCTGTTGGTGTCAACTTCTCTGCTATCTCTGAGGTGTCTAATAGTGGTGGGAAATATGGCCAAAGGAGAGCCACGTTGAAGACTGGATGCACCCCAAGGAAGGGGGAAATGTTGAGCTCAAAAGCATTGTCACCCACCACCTTGGTGATGGTGTACGACCCATAACGGAGTCGGAGAATCTTTCGATGGGGCCCTATAAGGCGTTCTTTCTGCAGATGCAACCAAACTTTGTCGCCCACCTGAAACTTATGTGGTACCCGATGTTGATCATGGCGCTGCTTGTACTTGGCATTAGACTTCTGTAGAATATCCTGAACGTGTTGGCAGATATGCTGGATCCGTTCAATGAACCGAGTGGCTTTGTCAGTGTAGCTAGGGTTTTACCCCTAGCTTGTGCCAATGAGCACCTACTAAGGAGAATGGACTCCTTAGTAGCAGTTCAATAATGATTAAATGATTAAGCTAAAACAACAATTAAAAAACTACTTTAAACATTGCATGAGACATAAATGAAAGATGTAAAAAATGGTTTTATATTAATATTACCTCCAATGTAGAGGTTGATGAAGCCGTTTGCAGTGTCCAAGAGGATGCTCCAAGCTTCAGAATGCTCCTTCTCCTTCTCCAATGGTGGGGATGGGCCAAAAGTGGCTCTCAAGGTGAAAAAAGTTCAAATGATGAACTAGGGTTTCGAGAGAGATTTTGGCAGAGTAAGAGTGCTTGTGATTGTGGATATGGAATAAGGGATCTCCATCACCTATTTATAGTTTTTTGGTGGTGGAGTGCTGACCCATGGTTTTGGGAAACACATGGTTTTATGCAGCTGTATAGGGTTTTTTTTCTCCTTTTCCTCATTATTTTATATTTTTTATTCCCTTTTTAGGGGATTTTTGCTATTTTTGGAAGAAAAGGGGGTTTTTTAGCCTTTTTTAGGCTATTTTGATGGTTTTGTGGCCTTTTGGAGGCATTTTAGGCCTTTTGGAGGCTATTATGATGGTTTTGTGGCCTTTTGGAGGCATTTTAGGCCTTTTGGAGGCTTTTTAATGGGATTTTTTGGGATTTTAAGGGAGAAACGGTAGGAAAATGGACAAATGAGCCATATAATGTGGTAGATGAGGTAGTGAACACTTTTTGGGTGTTAACAGTCAGCTTTTGGGACGAGTCAGTCAAGGTGGTCGCAAGGGGAAGTGCAACATCCATCGGGCCCAATGGTTGGAATCCCAACCCCACCTGAAAGGGGCTGTGGCCAGTTGAGCTATGCAAGGCTCGGTTGTAGCTATGTTGGACATAGGGGAGACTCTCATCCCATGTGCAGGGGTGTGTTGAATTGTGCATGCGTAGGATATGTACGACCATCTGGTTGACGACCTATGTTTGTCCATCGATCTGGGGGTGGAAGGCAGTGGATTTGGTGAGCTTGGTATCCAGCAGTGACTAGAGGCTTGACCAGAATGAGCTGAGGAACCGACTGTCACGGTCTGAGATAATGGTCTGTGGGATCCCAAAATGTACCCATACTCGTTCAAAGAAGAGCTTGGCAGTGGCTTCTGTTGTGATGTGTTAGGAACCCATGTCTTTACTTTGTTAGTATGTTGTTGTTGGACGCATATGCTTTGTAAGTCGTCCCGTAGTATTTGTTAATCAATCGTTTGTGTTATTGTTGTTGGCGCATATGCTTTGTAAGCCGCCCGTAGTATTGTTAATCCATAGTTTGTAACAGCCCATGGTTTCGACCCATAGTATTGGCGCCTAGAATTAGTATATAAGTGTGTGTTGAGACCTATGAAGGCACCGTGAAGTTATTTGTATTGAGCTTGCTCAAAGGAGGTTGCCCCCTCAAAGTGGCCTGTGATCAATACAAAAGTGATTCTGAGTTCTGTCATTTCTGCTATTTCGCGTATTGTTGTTAATTAATTGTTCCAGGTGCCTCACATCTGGTATCAGAGCACTTTCTTGGGCTCGCTGGGTGAAATTTCTGCCAAATTTTTTTTTCGCATCTGTTGCAGGTTCGGATTTGGGAATAATCCCCATCCGCTTAACTGTGGGAAGTACTTGGGCATAAGCCCTAAAACTCATTGTGAGGAGTACCACAGGAACCCCGAAGTAGCTGGCCCATTGAGAGGACCTGCCAGCGAAAAGGGCAATGACCCCTACCTGATTGACTAGTTCCCACCCGTGAGGTAAACCAAGAGCTGTCGTTTGTGGAAAAGCGGTTATCAGTTTTACCTGAGTTGTGGAGTGAGGGGTATTGCCCCAATACGCAAGCCGTCAGACAACATTGGTGGCCGAGTGAAACCCCTGAACTGTTAGGAAGCTGCACATACCTGGGGTCCATATCTACTTTCAGCTGAACTATTGTCGATCACTGTTGCGCCGTCTCAGATCTATTTTGCAAGTCGTTCCAGATTCAGCCGTTTTCAGTCCATTCGGCGTTGTTCCCGATTTCTTTCGAGCCGTAGCCGCTCCAGTCTGAGATAAAAAAAAAAATAAAAATAAAAATCTTGGTTATGGTTGTCACCCGTGCAGGAGCAAAAACCATGGAGGAAGCACTTGCAGCCATCCAAGCCAAACTCCAGGATCTGGATGAAAAATTTCTTGGTCTCCATCTTGAACATTCAGCTATGAACAACAAACGGCAGTCCGAGTCTTCAATAGACAATGGGTTCTCTGCTTCCAGCAATTTTCGTGGTCCGAAGCTTGATTTTCCTCGCTTCAATGGTACCGATCCAACTGGATGGATCTATCGTGCAGAACAGTATTTCAGTCTGCATAATACTTTTGATGTCAACAAAGTTCCACTGGCATCCTTTCATTTGGAACAGGAAGCTCTTCAATGGTACCGCTGGTACATCAAGGCTAATCCAAAGCCCAACTGGCTAGACTTTTGCCAGCTCCTTTTGCAACGATTTGGTCCTAGTGCTTTTGATGACTTCACAGGAGCCCTCACTAAACTTCGCCAAACTGGCACTGTGAGAAAGTATCAAACCGAATTTGAGAATCTAGCCAACCACACCGAAGGATTGTCTGATGAATTTTACCGGAGTTGTTTTATCAGTGGTCTAAAGGATGCCATTCGCTCTGAGGTCAAAATTTTCTGCCCCAACACAATGATGGAAGCACTCGGGTTGGCTAAGTTGGCAGAAGACAAGCTTGCAGCCCAACAACGCTCCAAGCCCACTTTTGTTCCCTTCCGAAATATGGGTTCTCAGCGACCACCTATACCGCAGGCTCCTCGACCGACTCCTATCAAGCGGTTGTCTGAAACAGAGATGCAAGCACGCAGAGAAAAGGGGCTTTGCTATAATTGTGATGAGAAATTCACTCGGGGACATAGATGTGTTCAGCAAAAGCTCTATCTTTTGGATGTGGAGTCTCCGCCTGCCTCTGAAATGGGTGACGAAGATCCAGAAACATTGGATGCTCCGGTCGACAGTCAGGAACTGCCTATTGACCCTCCGTCTCAGGATGACCAGCCAGAGATATCTCTCCATGCTTTAGCTGGAATCACCACCCCCCAAACAATGCGGGTCAGGGGTTACTTCAAGAAGCTTCCTCTTACAATCCTCATTGATTCTGGTAGCACTCATAATTTCATTGACCCTTGGATCGCCAAACAAGCTGATTGTTTTATCCATCCTTGCTCCAACTTTGAAGTCATGATTGCCAATGGGGGCACCTTACCTTGCAAAGGGAAGTGTCGAAATGTGCGTATCTCTATGGGAGATTATATCTTGCGCTCGGACATGTTTGCCTTGCCCTTAGGCGGATGTGATGTGGTTTTGGGTGCTCAATGGCTACGCACACTCGGCCCTATCTTATGGGATTTTGCCGAACTTTGGATGCAGTTTTCCCTCAATGGACACAAACACACATTGACAGGATTACAACCAGGTTCTCTCAGCATCATCAATTCACATCACATGGAAAAAATCCTCAAGAAGAGTTCACATGGTGTCATCGCTCACATCCATTCCATCCAGATGCACCCATCAGCGGTCTCCACTACTCCTTTGGATCTACAACAAATTCTGGATCGATATACAGGTGTCTTTGCTGAACCAGTGGGATTACCACCTTCCAGGCCAGAAGACCATCGTATTCAGCTCCTTCCTGGCAGCGTTCCTCCCAACATCGGGCCCTATCGCTACCCATTTCACCAAAAAACGGAGATTGAAATGCTCATTTGGGACTTATTGAAGCAAGGTATTATTCGGCCAAGCACTAGTTCCTTTTCTTCTCCAGTTATTCTTGTCCGCAAAAAAGATGGGTCATGGCGCCTCTGCATTGACTTCCGAGTACTTAATCACCTCACCATCAAGGATAAGTTTCCAATTCCTGTTGTTGATGAGCTTCTTGATGAGCTTCATGGGGCTCACTTTTTCTCCAAGTTGGATCTTCGTTCTGGGTATCATCAAATTCGGGTTCATGAGGATGATATTCCTAAAACAGCTTTTCGCACACATGATGGCCATTATGAGTTTTTGGTCATGCTCTTTGGCCTCACTAATGCTCCTTCCACATTCCAGGCCTTAATGAATAAAATATTTCGACCCTACTTGCGGAAATTCATTCTGGTATTCTTTGATGATATCCTCATCTACAGTAAAACATGGGATGAACATCTCCAGCATCTGGATCTTGTCATGCAACTTTTCTCTGACCATCATCTCCATGCCAAGCAGTCTAAATGTGTTTTTGGACAAAAGGAAGTTGAGTATCTCGGGCACATTATCTCAGCACAAGGGGTTCGCGTGGATCCTGCCAAAATTGAGGCCATGAACAATTGGCCACATCCTCAGACACTCAAGAGCCTTCGTGGTTTTTTGGGGTTGACTGGCTACTACCGCAAGTTTGTCAAGGATTATGGGAAGATTGCAGCTCCATTAACTGCTCTATTAAAAAAAAGATGCTTTTACATGGACACCTGATGCTCAGTGTGCATTTGACAAACTAAAACAAGCTATGTGTACTACACCTGTGCTAGCTATGCCCGATTTTTCCAAGCCCTTCACTATTGAGAGTGATGCTTGCGGCAATGGACTTGGTGCTGTTCTCCTTCAAGATGAACACCCCATCGCGTTCACCAGCAAAGCCCTTTCAGGTAAGAATTTAGCTGCCTCTACCTATGAGAAGGAAATGATGGCTATTTTGCATTCAGTACAGAAGTGGCATCCATACCTATTAGGGAATCATTTCTGCATCAAGACTGATCACTAGAGTCTGAAATATTTCTTGGACCAGCGTGTCTCCTCCCCGGCACAACAGAAATGGGTTAGCAAACTCATGGGTTATGACTATGAGATCACTTACAAGAAGGGTAAAGACAATATTGTGGCAGATGCTCTTTCTCGCACATTTGATGCCCAAGGTTCTCTTTCAGCTATTTCTATGCATGTTCCAAATTGGTTGCAATCTGTTCAACAGGGTTACGTCAATGACTCTTCCTTATCTCAGATCATCCAACGCTTGACCAACAATCCTTCGGCTGTCCCACATTACTCTTGGGATGGTGCTTCTCTGTGATACAAGGGTCGTCTGGTGCCTCCCCAGAGCACAGATCTTCAACAGGCTGTCTTCTATGAACTCCATGCTTCTCCATCGGCCGGGCACTCTGGGTTCCTCAAAACATATGAACGAGCACGGCGTAACTTCTTTTGGCAGGGCATGAAAAGGACAATTCAACAGATGGTGGCCGAATGTGATACCTGTCAGCGCAATAAGGGTGAAACAACACTCCTTCCAGGATTGCTTGAACCCTTGCCCATACCTACACGAATTTGGACAGATATTTCTATGGATTTCATTGAAGGGCTCCCTAAATCTGGCGGGAAGACAGTGATTCTCGTTGTGGTTGATCGTCTCTCCAAATATAGTCATTTTTGCGCTCTCAACCATCCCTATACAGCCTCCTCTGTCGCTCAATTTTTTATGGACCAGATCTTTCGTCTTCATGGCATCCCTTCTTCCATTGTCTCGGATCGTGATGCGACTTTCACTAGTCATTTTTGGACAGAACTATTTCGCCACACTGGCACCAAACTGAAGATGAGTTCAGGGTATCACCCACAAATAGATGGTCAGACTGAAATTGTCAATAAATGCTTGGAAACTTATCTTCGTTGCTTCACCTCGGAACAACAACATCAGTGGGAAAAGTGGCTCCCTCTCGCTGAATGGTGGTACAATACCTCTTACCATACTGCCTCTAAAATGACCCCATATGAAGTAGTCTACGGTCAGGCACCTCCAGCTCTTCTTCCATACACCCCCACCAGTTCACCAGTTCAGGAAGTTGACAAGGTCCTTCGCAACCGCGATCGTATTCTTCACATTTTGCAGGACAATATTCACATGGCAAGAAATCGCATGAAGCAACAAGCTGATCAGCACCGTTCAAAGCGCACTTTTCAAGTCGGCGATATGGTTTTTCTTCGTCTCCAGTCGTACAAACAATCCTCCTTGAAACTAAAAGGGCATCATGAGCTCGCTTCAAAGTTCTATGGGCCATATCGGATTCTTCAGAGGATTGGGTCCGTTGCTTATAAATTGGAACTTCCTCCTTCTTCCCGCATTCATCCAGTCTTTCATGTCTCTTGTCTGAAGAAAGTTCTTGGCACCAACATCAGTGGCCAAACGATTTTACCTAAACTGGATAATGAAGGATCCATCCTTTTGGAGCCAGAGGCCATCCTCAATCGGTGCACGCGTCAGCTTCTCTCTCGTTCTATCACAGAGGTCTTAATTCAGTGGCACGGCATGCAACCAGAGGATGCTACATGGGAACCACTCCTTCAGATTCAACAACAATTTCCACATCTAAAGCTTTGAGGACAAAGCTTTTTTTAAGGGGGAGGGGATGTTAGGAACCCATGTCTTTACTTTGTTAGTATGTTGTTGTTGGACGCATATGCTTTGTAAGTTGTTCCGTAGTATTTGTTAATCAATAGTTTGTGTTATTGTTGTTGGCGCATATGCTTTGTAAGCCGCCCGTAGTATTGTTAATCCATAGTTTGTAACGGCCCATGGTTTCGACCCATAGTATTGGCGCCTAGAATTAGTATATAAGTGTGTGTTGAGACCTATGAAGGCACCGTGAAGTTATTTGTATTGAGCTTGCTCAAAGGAGGTTTCCCCCTCGAAGTGGCCTGTGATCAATACAAAAGTGATTCTGAGTTCTGTCATTTCTGCTATTTCGTGTATTCTTGATAATTAATTGTTGCAGGTGCCTCACATGATGTTCTTCTTGCAAGCAGCTAGAATCGCCATCTTGGAAAAGCGATCTACAACCACGAAAACATAATCGTTTCCCCTCTTGGTGGACGGGAGGCCCGACATGTAGTCCATTGAGATGGATTCCCACGGCCTGTCAGGAGTAGGAAGAGGGGTGTATAGGCCCTGTTTCTTAGTGGTGGGTTTGGCAATAGCGCAAGCGGTGCAGGACCTGATATACTTGCCGACATCCTGTCGAAGTTTCGGCCAGTAGAAATGTTTTTGCAACACTGCCACTGTCTTTTCGATGCCAAAGTGTCCTGCCACCCGACTATAGTGAGCTTCCCAAATCAGCTTCGCACGCTCGCTTGATGGAACGCAGAGATGGCCCAGACGACACAACAACCCGTCCTGAAGAGGGAAATTAGAAACCACTGAGTTGGTTCCAACCATTTGATAGGTGGTGGAGAAGTCAGGGTCTGTCTCGTAGAGGTGGGGCCATCCGAAGGTCTCGTGGCCACAAGAGTCTAGCACCGTGGTAAGTGCCGCGACTGGAGGTCGACTGAGGCAGTCATCAACTTGGTTGGTACTCCCTGTTTTATATTTGATGTTGAGGTGGAACTGCTATAAATATGTTGACCACTTCTAATGGTGGTCATTCTGCAATTTTCCTTGGGTCTGCATGAACTATAGTGGCTTGTGATCAGTGTGGATGACTGTCTCCTTCCCAAGAATGTAATGTCTCCACTGGCGGAAGGCTTGTACAATGGAGTACATTTCTTTTTCATAGGTAGGGTACTTGCGGACAGCATCTGATAGTGTCTCACTATGATATGCCACAGGGTGGCCATGTTGAGTGAGAACGGCACCCACAGCATAATCTGAAGCATCTGTCTCGATCTCAAAGGGATGTTGCAGGTTCGGTAATGAGAGTACCGGCGATGAGCACAAACGCTTCTTCAAATCATCGAAGGCTTGTTGTTGGGAGAGGCCCCACACAAATTTTGCCCTACCACCACCCCTGGTCACTTGGCTGAGGGCCCATGCGATATGAGAGAATCCCAGCACGAACCGGCGATAGAAATTGGCGAGGCCCAAGAAGCTCCAAAGTTCAGTGAGTGTGGTTGGGGCTGGCCAATCACGGATGACCTGGATCTTGGCTGGATCCACATGCACACCATGTCGATCAATGATGTAGCCTAAGTAATGGACCCTGTCCATGCCGAAGGAGCATTTTTCCAAGTTTGCATATAGTTTGTGCTTCCGCAGGGTGTGCAGAACCTACTAAATATGCTACAAGTGTTCCTCCCAAGTCTTGTTGTAGATGAGGACGTCATCCAAATACACCACTACAAAATTGTTGGTGAAAGGTCATAGGATATCGTCCATCATCCTCATAAAATTTGTTGGAGCATTTGTCAAACCAAAAGGCATGACCAGCCATTCAAAAAGACCTCTTTTGACTTGAAGGCAGTCTTCCATACATCTGTCTGTTCTATTGGGACCTGGTGGTAGCCAGACTTCAGATCAATCTTACTGAAGTATTTGTCCCCCGTGAGCTGATCAAGGAGGTCATCAATTCGGGGAATCGGGTACCGGTTACACACTGTGATTTTATTTAGGGCCCGGTAATCAATGCAGAGTCGCCAGGTCCCATCTTTCTTCTGCACCAGCATGATTGGGCTCCCACAAGGTGATGAACTGGGACGGATGTTCCCCTTGTGGAGCAATTCTTGGATCTGCCTCTTGATATCCTCGTTTTCCAATAGAGAGCGGCGATAGACTGGCCCATTGGGTAGCGGTGCGCCTGGGGTTAGATCAATGGGATGCTTGACCTGGAAGTGTAGAGATACCCCGGTCGAAGAGGAGAAGATATCTGAGTATCCTTCCACCACCTTATCCACTTGCTTCTGTTGTGTGGATAGATCGGTCACGGAGGCTCGGGATGTGGTTCCGATCTTTCTTTCACTCTGAGAGTGAATCACAATGAAGACAAATTTTCCAGTCTGAGAGATGACCTTCTTGCATTGCTTGGCAGAGATCAAGGAAATAGCACTAGGAGGGACTGCCTCGGGTATCCTATATAATTTCTTGTTCAAAGAAATAATAACACTACGAGGTCTAGACTCATATACAGCATGACGTTTCCATAAATAAGGTTGGCCCAAAAGAACATCTGAAACTTTGAGAGGAGCAACATTACACAATACCTCATCCTTGAAGGGCTTGATGCCGTATGGAAGTCGGCACTGTTGACTGACGCGGAGATTGCTTCCTTTGCGGAGCCATCCAATGGTGTAGGGTTGTGGGTGCAGCGTTGTCGGCAGGGCCAGGCACTTGATGACCTCTGCTGAGATGAGATTCTTCTGGATACCGCTATCAACGATGAAATGCAGCGGGGTGCCTTTTACCCATATCTGTGAATGGAAGAGGCGTTCTCCTTCTTCTGGCTCATCTAGTTCATCAGGCTGGAGCTTGGTGGTAGCAATGGTGGCACTGGGTTCCGCGTCAATTATCCGTCTTCCCCTTTCTGGTTCAGAATCAGAGTCAGAACCCGCATCTGATTCAAATGCTTTCACTTCGGCCACCAGCGACTGCTTTGAGCGGTAATCAGTAGTGTTATGCCAAGGGATTTTATGGAAGTCGCACCACTTCCCGGTATCTTTCTTTGTTTTTCCAGTGTCCTTCTTTGCTTGCGGCTTGGACTGGTTGTCCTGATACTGTCCATCTTTGCTCTGCCCTTTATTCTGTGGGTTGGGGCCGCCCTTTCCTGTCTTTTGCTGTGAAGGGTTCCCAGGCCCAAATTGCCGCATCTTTTGTTTGAGCTTCTGCTCGATTTTGACGGCATATCGGTAGGCCGCGCCCAAGGAAGAGATGTCCAGAAATTCCATTTCGGTCTGGATGTATCTATGAAAACCACCGCGATACTTGAGCACCAGATGTCACTTTGAATCTTTGATACCCAGCTTGGTGCGCAAGGTATGGAAGATATTTGTGAACTCTGGCACTGCTTGGTCTCTTTCTTATCGCAGTGTGGTCCATTTGGTATACAAGTCATCATAACTTCCAACAGGGTAGTATTGTTCCTTAATAGCATCCCTGAAGGATTCCCAGGTGGCCGTGACTGAAAATAATGAGGCTTCTTTTGTGTCATTTTGCTCGCAGAATGTTTCCCACCAATCTTTGACATGGGGAACGGCTTTGAGGAGTGCAAAAGTAATCTTTTCTTTATTCGAAAAGTTATGGACAGAAAAATACCCTTCTAGTAGATTCAACCACTTATCTACAGCATCTGTGTCTATCTGTCCTTCAAATATAGGGATATCAAAGTTGATTTGTACCTTGAAGGGGGCAGCGCCTCCGCTCGAGGAAGATGCGTCGCTTGTTGGTAGTCGCCGAAGGATTTGTGCGAAATTATCCATCATCTCGTTCCTCTGCTGTGTGAGGGATTCCTCAAGCAACATTTTGATAGGATCTCCTATCCCGTCATATTTCTTTTCTCCTACCATGAGAGGTCGCTTGGGCGTGCGAGAGCTTTTGTCCTCAAGAGAAGCAAGCTCGAGACCCAATTCTTTGTACCCTAACCTCGTTGGGGACATGCATTAATACGACAAGGAGCAGACCGCTCTGATACCACTGATCCGGATTTTATGAGCAGAACGAAATGTATACAGATTATTATCAGATGCTTAACACAAAATAACAGAGATACAATAAAACTGGTTTTCTATTCAATAAGGAAATAAGCTAGAACTGTAAAATGCAGCGGAAAACAAGCTTGCTGGAATGGTGGCGGCTTATCTCTAAGAAGAGATGTGACAGCTGCGCTAATTTCGCAAGAATATGGTTACAATGAGGCTCTCAAGGCCTTTTACAATAAACAGGAATGTCAAAAAACCTAGACATCCAAAAACCTAACCCTAGGAGATGAAGCGCCAAAAGTCATGTGGGCCCCGTTTGGGTAAGTTAGTACATCAACTTCCTGGGGTCGTAACTTTTGCATACGATCTCCATTTGGGGCGCTCAGTAGCCTATTGGAAAGGTCTATCCGAGATTTACAACTTTCGACTGGGGCCAAATGCATGCCAAAGGCAACCATTTGGCCCCCTAAATTGCCAAAAAATGTCATTTAGGGCCTCAAAATGGCCCCGGAAGTTTAGGACCCGAAAAACTACTAAAAATAGTACAATACCGAAATTACCATAAAACTGTTTTGAGCCAGTTGGAAAGGTGGGTGGCCACCAATATCCACCTGGATCAGAAACTCTTAAATTGGAGGACTATCATGTATTGCAAGAATTCAGGGATGTTTTTCCTGATGAGATTCCAGGACTCCCTCCAAAGAGAGACATTGACTTTACAATTGAACTTGTGCCAGGAGAGGCACCAGTGTCTAAGACACCCTATAGGATGAGTACACCGGAATGGCTAGAATTGAAAATGCAATTACAAGAGTTGCTAGAAAAGAAATATATTAGGCCATGTGTGTCCCCGTGGGGAGCACCAGTTCTATTTGTGAAAAAGAAAGATGGAACACTCAGGTTATGTATTGACTACAGGCAGTTGAACAAAGTCACTGTGAAGAACAAATACCCATTGCCCCGAATTGATGACCTTTTTGACCAAATGAGAGGAGCAAAGGTATTTTCAAAGATTGACTTGAGGTCTGGTTTCCATCAGATAAGAATCAAAGAAGAAGATATTCATAAGACAGCCTTTAGAACGAGGTATGGATACTATGAGTTTGTAGTGGTACCATTCGGTCTCACAAATGCACCAGCTACATTCATGTGTCTCATGAATAATGTTTTTAGCAAGTATTTGGACAAGTTTGTTCTTGTATTCCTAGATGACATTCTCATCTATTCTAAGAATGAAGAAGAGCATGAAAAACATTTGAGAATGACAATGCAATTACTAAAGGAGCATAAGCTGTATGCAAAGTTGAGCAAATGTGACTTTTATAAAGATAGAATTCATTATCTGGGTCACATCATCTCCGACGAAGGAATATCAGTAGACCCTAAGAAGATTGAAGCCATTATGAATTGGCCAACTCCAAGGAATGTGACTGATGTGATATCTTTTATGGGCCTTGCTAGTTACTACAGGAGGTTTATCGAGAGATTCTCCAAGGTTGCAAACCTGATCACTTCTTTGCAAAAGAAGGGGATAAAGTTTGAATGGTCACCAAGATGTGAGGAAAGTTTTCAACGGTTGAAGAATCTTCTTACAAGTGCACCAATTTTGAAAATTGCAGACCCAGAAAAAAGACTTTGTGGTGTGTACCAATGCATGTAATCAAGGACTTGGAGGAGTTCTTATGCAAGACAACCACGTGCTATGCTATGAGTCAAGAAAGTTTAAGGAGCATGAGAAGAACTATGCTACTCATGATATAGAACTTGCAGCCATAGTACATGCTTTAAAGATGTGGAGGCATTACTTAATGGGAAGAAAATTTGAGTTAAGGACAGACCATTGTGGTCTGAAATACTTGTTTGATCAGCCAACTTTAAATGCTAGGCAAGCTAGATGGTTGGAATTTTTGTGTGAATTTGATTTTGAAATCAAACACATAAAAGGGAAAGAAAACAAGGTGGCTGATGCACTCAGCAAGAAGGTACATGAAATGCATGTGGCAGCACTTAGTACTTGCCAACCAGATTTGAAGCAGCAGTTTGTTAACCACATTGTTGAGAATGAAGTGTACGTGCAGATAAACGACAAATTGCAGCAGCAAGACCTTGGAAAGAAGTATGAAGGCTATCATTTGGAAGAAGGAGGACTTCTTACTTATAAGAATAGAGTCTATATTCCAAATGCGGCAGATTTGGGGAGGATTGTTATGGATGAAATCCATAAAGCTCCATACTCTGGTCACCCAGGATATCAGAAAACAATTGCTATAGCAAGAAAATATTATTTCTGGCCAGGCATGAAGAAGGACATCGCTGAATACATTTCTAAGTGCATGGAATGTCAACAGGTGAAGAGTGAACACCAACATCCAGCAGGTTTATTGCTCCCAGTGCCAATTCCAGAATGGAAATGGGAAGTAATATCCATGGACTTTATTACAGGATTTCCAATGACTGTGAGACAACATGATTCCATCATGGTTGTGGTGGACAAGTTAACAAAGGAAGCACATTTTATACCGATTAAGTCCACACATAAAGCCGATGCCATTGCAAATATTTTCATGAAGGAAATTTTCAGATTACATGGGTTGCCTAAGGCAATAATTTCTGACAGGGATACCAAGTTCACTTCCAATTTTTGGAAAGGTCTCTTTGCAAATTTGGGTACACAGCTAAGCTTTAGCACCGCGTACCATCCTCAAACAGATGGGAAAACAGAAAGAGTAAATCGGGTGCACGAGGACATGCTTCGCATGTATGTGATGGACAAACCATCCAAGTGGGAGGATTATCTACACTTGGTGGAGTTTGCATATAACAATGGGCAGCAAGAATCATTGGGAATGAGTCTATGAGGATCTGTATGGAAGAAGGTGCAGGACACCAGTGACTTGGGAAAATCCAGTGAACAAAATTGTACTTGGGCCAGAATTGCTTAAAGAAATGGAACAAAAAGTTACAAAGATCAGGCAGAATTTAAAAGCAGCCCAGGATATACAGAAAAGCCATGCAGATAAGCATAGGGTGCTTAGGTAATTTAGTGTTGGGGATCATGTGTATCTTAGAGTGAAGTCAAGAAAGAGTTCCTTGAATCTTGGGAGTTGTGCCAAGCTATCACCTAGATATTGTGGGCCATTTGAAGTGCTTGAAAGAATAGGGCCAGTTGCATATAGACTTGCATTTCCTGCTAGCACTAAAGCTCATAATATTTTTCATGTCTCTTTGCTTAATAAATATGTACATGATCCTAACCATGTTATTAATTGGGATGTGATTCAGGTGGAACCCGAGGGAGAGTTCCAAACCGATCCATTGTGCATCTTAGACAAGAAGGTAACATTACTCCGGAACCGAGCCATCGGACAGGTAAAGGTGCAATGGAAGCACTATGGTCCCGATGAGGCTACATGGGAGCTGGAGGATGCCATGAGGGTGGAATATCAATTTTTGTTCAATTTTGATGAGCACTGAGGACAGTGCTTATGTAAGGGGAGGGGAATGTAATGTCCCCAATTTGACCCCCTTTTTCATTAAATCGTAAATGATGTAAATATTGTTATTTAATCATGGTGAGGAGATCAAGGCCAAGGCCCCACCATTGATTTAGCGTTTTATGTATTGGCAATTAAAAATATAGATGCATGTGGTTCTTGTGCTGGACATGCACAATGTAAATTAAGACATCATGTAAATACGAATTTTAATGAAAAACCCACAACTAGCTATGCAATGCAACAAAGAGATGGGGGCATGATTCTACAAGGAATGGGGTGGGGGGAATTATTCAAACCCTTGAGCCAATGGTGATAAGCCAGATGTCAATGAATAAACCCTCAACTACCCATTCTGACTTATGCACCCAATCATTTAGTTCTTCCAAAAATTGGTTGAGGTAGTTAATGCCTTGGGAATGAAGAGGTATGGCAGCCAATTTTGAGCATGGGAAAGCCATCAACCTGGAAAAACATACTTTTGCTTCTGGGGCAAGAAAACACCCACGAAATGGTTCCCAAAGCCATTCTGAACCGATAGTCTTTCCTCTCTCACGTAGTCTGAGCTAGCTGGGCCTTCCCCATCACGTTTTTTACCAATTTCCTTCATTTTTCCATAGCTGGGAGCTCGTTTTTGTGTTACACAGTGGCGAGGAGAAAGGGAGTCACGTTTTGGGGGTTTATAGATGTCGTTTTTGCCCCTGAAATGTAGAAAAACGTTTTCTGAAAACGAATTTGCTCTCCCAGGGTTTATTTCCCCATCTACCAGTTCGTTTTGGTTTCCCACATTTTTCAGCACTTGTACTTTTGTTGTTGGGTGCATCCCTGCATTGGTTTGAACTATGAGCAATAAATTAGGAGTGGAAGTGGACATGAATTGGCTTGATAAACCTAGTGAGGGGGATAACCTCTCAAGAAGATCAAGAGGGCTGGCTACACTTCTATGCACACCTTCAACAATATTAGACTGGAAGGTATGGCCCGAGGGACTGTGTAGTAGTGAAGGGAATACTTCCATGTGCTAGGTGTGTAGGTATTGTGGAAGCCAAGCTAGATAGATCTTGTAGAGGGTACCCATATATCTATGGATGATCCCACTAGCTTAGCAATTTTTACTTTTATTGCCTAACAGCCTGATAAACCCAACTGTAGATTGGCTTGGCTGATTTGATGTATCTTTGGGCTATGTGTGAGTCTATTGTTCCCTGATTCCTTGTAGAGATCATGCCCAGCTTGGGGGTGGCAGTGTGTTGAGATATTGATAATCACAACTGGCCTATGGTTGGCTGGAACGTTGCAGTTGCATAGCCAGTTGCTCGGGGCTACTTTGTTATAAGATAAGTACTCTCTTGTGTTAACTTTGCAATTATTTATTTGATGAATATCGTGAATGTATGATGGATGTGTTATTGAAATTACTTCTGCTGTGTTTTCTTATAATTATACATTTCCATATGTCTCTTTTATATTATTTGAATGCTTATTTAAAAGTTCATGGGGCTAGATGCCCAGCTTTAGCATCACGTTCTCTCTATCATGCTGGTATGATGGGAGGGGACATTACAGAGACCACAAGGCTTCCCACGAGATCGACGTAGGGGCAGGGGTAGTGAGGTAGCGAGAGCAGAAGGAGAGCTCATATTAGAGACCGTATGATTCAACCTGACTTGTATTACTACCCGAGTACTAGTGATATAGGTAGAGCATCTCCGAGAGGCGATGCAAAGACACGTAGTAGGTTTACCTGGAACATGGGTGCAATTACTCCAGCACATAGCCAGCGTTGTGCATTATTACATACAGACACATCCTGCTGAGGTAGCGAGGCCTCCCCATAGGGATTAGATTCCATGGGGTCTCATTATTTTTTATCGAATTGTATATTTGAGAGCTATGAGCTCCAATTTTGTACTATGACACCACATTTTGGACATATTATTTTGATAATGAAAAGATTATGGATTTCCGGCTCTACTATTATGTATGTACAAACGTTTGAATGTTATTTGTGTGCTAATTTTATTGATGTGACAAATGCCAATCTAGGGCATAATTAGCGTATGCATATGTTACTTGATTAAAACGTCTCCGAACATGAATATATGTGATAAAAACAAATTGACACTCCAAGAGTCTTACCCTTAAGAATATCCTTAGTAACATAGGATCCCTCACATGGTACTAGTCGTTCAACTAAGACACAACCAATTGTGAATCTAGGAGGACTTCTAAAGACTGGAAACCATGCGAAATGGCATCACAAAGTAACTCGATAACAACATTGTACTCAACCACATTGTTCGATGTAGGACCGAGACAATCACCTCCTAAAGACACAATCTGATTGTCGGGCGAGTAAATAACCCACAAACTAGAAGTTAGTCTCTGTGTATGATGGCAGGCCCCATCTGTGAATCCTAAGAACACCGGAGACTATGTTGACATCTGTCAACCAAAAGGAAGCGAATCAGCAAAATCTAAAAATCAAAGGAAAGCTAAACTATGTACAGAAACTATACAATAATATACAAAAGTATCAGCTCGAGCTAGAAGCTCAAGCATAATACCGCTTGAGGTAGATCCCATTTCTAAGCTCCTTCAGGGCGTTCCCCTCATAATCCTCTAACTCATAGGCTCCTTTCTCAAGGACATGCCTCACAACGTAAGGACTGTGCCACATTGGGTTAAACTTGCCTACCCCCAGAGGTTCCTTAGCTTGGTCATAAAAGAGGACCAATTCACCTTCCTCATATTTCTGGGTGTGGACACACTTATCATATTGAACCTTGACATCATGTTTGCTTGCATCTATTGCTACGATGGCATCCCGACGCTGCTCTTCAAGTTGCTCGAGGTAATCTAAGCATTTCTCTACTTCTGAAGTGTCAGGAAGGATTTCTATGGCTAGCTTCAAAGAAGTAATTTCACATTCAATCAGTAAGATGGAATCCACACCATGAACTAATTGAAAAGGTGAGAAACCGGTGGAAGTCTTTACTGCGGTTTGGTAAGACCACAAAGAAGGATACAACATCATATGCCAATTACTCTTGCTTTGTCGGATGGTTCTTTGTAGAATGGACTTAGGGGACTTATTGACTACCTTGACCTGGCCATTCGCTTGGGAATAATATGAATATGAGTGATCTTGTCTAAACCCAAGCTTAAGAGATAATTCCACCATCATCTTGTTTTGAAAGTGACTGCCATGGCCAGTGACAATCTCCTTCAGTATACCGAATCGAGCTATAATTTGATTGAATACGAAGTGGATTTCTATTACACTATCGGCTTTAATTATCGGCATAGCCTCATCCCATTTGGTAAAATAATCAACGGACACTATGATATGATGATGCCCCTCAGCCGAAGCTGGGTTGCAATCCATGAAATCAACACCCCACTTAGTGAAGGGATTGAAGGTGATGACAGGATGGAGAGGAGCAAGATGCGAGTGTACATTCTGAGAAAACACCTAACAAGGGTGGCATCTCTTCACAACGTTAACACGATATTTAAAGATCGTAGGCCAAAAATAGCCCACTTGCAAGATACGTTGGGCTGTCGTAAGCCAGGATAAATGACCACCACACGCTCCACTATGGCAGTCATTATGCATTAGCTCCGCTTCCTCATGATTTAAGCAACGACGTAGGAGAGAGTCTTTTCTTCGGTGATACAAAGTCTCACTAACGATGACATAATCTTTGGCATGGTGTCTCACACGCCATCGCTCATATTGCGAAAAATGCGAAGGGAACTTCAGAGTTTGGAGATATATAATGATATCTCCATACCAAGGGTCAGTCGACGAGATAAGGAATCAATTCTCATCAAATAATGAGTCTTCATGGACCACTTCCTCATTAAGTCTCGAAAAATCCAACATTATCTCTGCGAAAACCAAAGACTTCACTGACTTCGCCAAAGCAAAATCAAGATCAAATTCCTGAAGGATGACAATCCCTTTATTATATTTCCCCCCAATTAGACGTCATGAGAGAACAAACTGAAATGGATTAACATGTGTTATAACTGTGGTTTTCCTAAGCAAAAAATATTGTCGTAATCGTTGGACTGCATGAACAGTCGCAAGGGCCAATTTCTCAACGTGAGAATACCTTAATTCAACGTCTACTAAGTTTTGACTAATATAATAGACAACATGCTCTTGAAGCACATCGTCCACCTGAACCAAGACCATACCAATCATCTCTTGAGACGCGGCCACATAAAGCAAAAAGTCTCTTGCATAGTCGGGTAGACTAAGAAGAGGGGCCAATACCAAGGCTTTCTTAAGGGCGTCGAAAGATTGTCGGGATTTCTCATTCCAAATGAAAGGGGTATATTTCTTCAATAATCGTGCGAAACCCTTGGTAAGACTGGCATAGTTTACAATGAAACGATGTAAGAATGTATCCCTCCCTTGGAAGCTCTGAAGTTGAACCAAATTGCGCGGGGGAGGCAACCGAATTATTGCCTCAACCTTTAACAGATCGACTCTAATACCTACCTTCGAGACTATGAACCCTAGAAGGAGACCAGTCTTCACGCAAAATATGCACTTGTTTGGATTCAAACGAATATTATATTGGAGGCATCTTTCAAAAACAAGATGGAGGTGACTTGGGTGATCCATTCTACTACGAGAGTGAGTAGTAAGATTGTCGAAGAAAACTTCCATTATACGTTTAAGATCATGAAACGCATAGGTCATGGCTTGTTGAAAAGTAGCTCCAACGTTTTTAAGGCCGAAGGGAATTTTATGGTATGTGAAGGTTCCCCAAGGACATATAAATGTGGTTTTATGTTGATCCTCGGGTTTAATTTGGATCTGATTATAGCCTGAAAAATCGTCCATAAACGAACAAACTTTGCTTCCCGCACACTCATCCAAGATTTGGTCTATGAATGGGGTGGGGAAGTTATCTTTAGGACATGCTCTGTTCATATCACGAAAATATGTGCTCACACGGATGGTTCCCTGCTTCTTATCCATGGGAACGAGGTTGGATACCCATTCGATAAGGGGAACCGGGTAGATGAAACCAGCCTTAAGCAGATTCTCTACCTTGGCCTTAATGGAGGCTGCCTTCCTAGGATTAATAGCTCGAAGACATTGTCGAACAGGCTTAACATTGGGGTAATTCTTAATTTTGTGTTCGACAATACTAGGGCCAGTACCTAGCATCTCCTTGTATGACCAAGAAAACACATCCTAAAACTCTTTAAATAGATCGGTGTAGATACGGATTTCTTCATGGGAGCAATCTACACCAATATATACATTTTCTAATTTTTTCGGGACTGCGAGAAATGTTGATCGTGATGGTAGGGGAAATATTAGCCATATTCCCCTCCACATAAATGTCATGCAACTCCAAAGGAGCCACAATGTGACCAACCTTCTCGGCTAGAGTCAATATGAACTCATCCTGCTCGATGAGATCAAGGGTTGGAAGGAAATAAGATCTATGATGTAGGTCCTCCCAAGGCTTGTCATTGCCATTCATGGCCTCAATAATAGATTCGTCTGATAGTAAAATATCATCAAGGTAGTCATGTGAACAAGACAAGTCGACTACCCATGCAGGGACCATAACGGGGTCTTCTTCCTCTGTCCTTGAAGAAGAGAAACTAGGCTTTGCAGTGACTTGTTGAATATCACGATAAGCAAGTTCGACTGTAGACAAGGGCATAGCCATCCCGATATGCGAAGGATCTCCCGACGTGGGACTCGTGGAAGGTGAGGTCCATGAATCACCAAAATATGATGTCTGAAATGGTACATGAGTCAATGACAAAGGATTATCATCGGAGATGGTCCTATAAAGGAGATTGGTGTGACAAGATTGAAATATCCCATCAGGGAAGGATATAAGCCTATACCAACATTCCCAGTTTTCAGCTGAGAATTTTCAATTTGAGGGACCACAGATCCCCGCGATGCTACGGAATTAAAGGATAGTTGATCGATCATCATAATCTTTCCTTCATGGGGAAAGCAAATAACTCTGAAAATAGAGGATACAATCACTTTCATAGCGTAAATCCAATTCCAACCTAGTAAAAGGTTATAGTCGATGGGCGCATCAACCACCTCGACCTCTATAGGCATAAATTTCCCACCGAAGTGTACCTCAAGGGAGGGGAGAATACCATGCGGCTTGAAAGACCTATCATCAAATGATGTAAGCAAGTTCATAGTTTTCAACAACGGGGGTGAGTCGAGACTTCCAACAAGATAGAGACATTACTGAAGTAGATGCACCTTCATCAACGACGGTACACTTAACGATCATCTCCAAACACCTAACATAAACTTGGAAAGCTACACGATAGGGTAAACGAGGCTGAACGTTAGTAGTGTCAAACTTGATGACATTTGGGCTATCAAAATTGAGGGATCCTAAAGTAGATAAAAGGACGTTCCTTTGAGAAGGACAATCCTGAAGTACTTTGAGTGCCGACATAGCACATGGGGTTTGGCCCAAATATTCCACAATTGAGTAGTTCTAGGCGGCTCAGGCATTAGGATTATGCGTCAAGCACTTAAGGACACCTTTCGGTACCTGCGGCATAAAATTGGGCTTCTCGATAAATAATGGAGTCTCGGGTGGATGGTGCTCATTCCCCAAAGAATTTTGTGGAGCTCCATAATCACGCAAGCGAGTAGCAACACAAACCTCAGATTTAACCATGTTTACGCATACATAAGTGTCGTCACGGGTAGAAGAAGTCAAAGTTTCATTAGTCCCATGACTGGTGGTGGAAGCATCAGAATCCATATTCTGATGATGAGGAAGGGGATTTGTCAACACAACTGAGCTCTGTGTGATGTGCTTCGATGCTTCCTCCATAGGAGGACACAAATGTGTAAGGTGATGTTCCGAGCAAAGTTTACAAGGAAACTTCACCTTACGTCTAGGATTGCGATCCCCGCCAGTATTTCTTCCATCTTGAGGAGGGTTAGCATTTTATTTTTTATTCCTATTGTTCACACCCCTATGGTTATTCTTCCCCTTATTTTTCCCACTAGGTTTCTAGTTACTGGATGGGTTCACCGATTGCACAGAATGTATATCGGCCAACTGGGTGGAAACGGATGAGGCAGGAGCCTGTCTAGAAGTACACTGGTTAATAGACATATTATGCATCTAATTCGTAACCATGTCCACGGAGAGATCACTTGCGGAACCAACAATGCCATCGGCATGCGGTCCAAGAATGGGCTTGGGATCATGTCGTGATCCTGGCGTGTCAGTTATAATGTCATACAAAATCCCAGATCGAGCATAGACCAAGTCTAACTGCTGGGATTTGAATATGGCTTGTTCCTTACTCATAATTCTGGACAATGAAACATCCTTCAAAATATACGGGAGCAAAGACTTAAGGAACCATTCTAGGAGAAACTCTGGAGGAATGTTGGCTTTCACTAACCTCTTCTGTCGACGCAACTCTTGAATGTGATCAGAGATATGCATGGCTTTATCCTAGCGGAGGGTGGATAAGATTTCGATACCAGTATCGTAACGAACCAACAACTGAAATCTATCTAGAAAAACCAAATCCAAATCGTTGAAACTCCTATATGTTCCCCCAGGAAACTCGACATACCATTTCGCGGCAGACCCCATAAGGGTGCGTTGAAATAGACTGAAACGGATAGAATCATGGTTCAAGGAATTCGAGGAGCACCATAAATGGAATGTGGTGACGTGATCACCTAGATCCTCACCCTTCTTCCTTCAAACTTTGCAACATCAGAAGGGAGCTTGGTGGGGACTGGGGGCCATGTATTTTCCTGACAAACCGGATAATTTGTGATCTTAGAAAGGTCGGGAAAATGTAACCTAGTAAGGAACGGGATCTAAGGCTGTGAAGCTTGATTACAAGCTCCCAAAAGAGACTGAATTTGTGAAGGTGAGACTGTGTTCATCAAAGTTGACACCTGAGGTGCCGACAAACTCTAATAAAAATCGTGACCATGACCAGAAGGATGATATCTTCCTCCAAACTGACCCATATAAGGATACACAGGTATGTGCATGGAAGGGATTCCATAGGAGGGAATGGGATAATGGTTAGGACTGGTTGAATAACCATGAAAATTACTCCATAAGAATGGGTTCCCATATAACTACTCGACGTAGGAAAACTAGTCGAATAAGGTCCATAAGAAAATGGTATGTGCCAACTCCACAGAACCGAGGAGATAGAAGGAGGAGCATGCTATGGGATCATATAATCATTCGTCGGTGGAGGCATCTATGTAGAGGCATTTGGGTTAATGGAAGGGATATAAGTCGTAGATCCGATGCCTAACATGAAACCTCCACTCGATAAAGGATTCACACTAACAGTAGGGGATGACGAAGGAGGAGGCCCTCCTCCAACATTCAAAGAAGATGGAGGGATGTGACCACCCCCAAACTAATAATCCGTATAAGGGGGTATAGTTCCCCCAATCCCAATGCTAGAGCTACCATGACTACCGGACATGATGGGAGTAAAATTTGACATAAAACTGAGCATACCCAATGAAAAAGGATCTGAGGTTGTAGAGGGAGATGTAGAACCAAAACCTGACACACTCATAGATGAACTATATGGAATACCCGATGACCATGCATCATCAAACGAGTTCATACTAGTGATCCAGGATGTCCCAAACCCATGACGAGTGATGTGTGATGAACCTCCCTCCCAATCAGTCCTCAGAGAGAATATGTGAGGAGGGGAAGTTTTCTTTGGGCTAGTGGACGGAGTCGAGGGGACTCGTAACATTCCAAATGCAGAACTCATAATGGGAGCTCTCTGAAGCTCATAAGATGTGAACAAAGGACCAGTGATAGCCCTCCGATGTATCTTGCGAAGAGACTGTGACAGATCTCTAGCTGGTAAACCAACCAACTGACCAGATCGACAGAGAGCCTGATCTCGATCCACGATGAATTCAAATATTCAACAAATAAACATCTGCTAACGTCCCACTAAATCGTCACAGAGCACACACCTAAAATAAACTCAATCCAAGATGCACACAACAAGGGACTGGCTCAAGGGACCTCCCGACACTACAGTCGGTATGTCTTGCCTAGGAGAGGCTTGAGACTCCCAAACTATAACTGGAGGTAACAAAATCAGTTATAAGGGCCCTCAATATTCACTGTGCGAACACAAATGTGTTGTCCAACCCCTATCTGACTCATGACACTCACAGAATAACCGCTGCAAATGCCCTATGTGACACCTAGGTAAATGAACTATGCCCACCACGTATAACCAATGCTCAGGCGAACAATCGCAGGTGGGATCCGTCGTATGGGAAGGGTAGCCAATCCTTAAACTCAAGAGGTTCAAATCCCCCAAGAGTCCCCAAATACGAACAAATCCTGGATATATCTCCCATGTTCAGCAAGTATTGGAGGGCTATCTCTACAACCAACCTCCCATGACCTCGTTCCTAACTCTGGTTTAAGTAGAGCATTGTTGTATTCAAGCAGAGAGTAAAAGCACACACAGAGATATAATCAAGACAGGGGATGAGCGGGATGCATTCAGTTATCTTATTCATCTTTGATAGGTATATTTATACATCTTACATGTGGTTGGATTGGTTGCACCCGCTCCAACTACTTCTTTAACTATATTATTACATAAGTAACTAATGACAATTAAGGATCCCGAAGGATCCCCTCCAACATCTCCCCCACCTCAAAATATTTCTTCGTCCCGAAGAAAACATTAACAACCATGAATTGCGATTCCTTTAGTCTCTATCAACAATCAGGTAGTGGTCAATCGAGCCGCTTACCCCTTTCACCTTCCTGCCGGATTCATATTCCACGGTCCAGGAGCTTTTGGGATTCTACGCTCTGCCATTGCACCAACTCATAAACTGCCTGAAAAACGTATGAAATGACATTGAATAGATGTTTATGTGTGTCAGGATCGGGGGGGCTTGATCAATTTAAGTGTTCTTTTTTCATTATTAGCATGAAGCGCTATCTCTGTGTGGTATAGATGTCTACTACTTGAATACATGGTTTTCATAGACTCAGCTGTCATGAGACTTCCTGCAAGTTTCGAATGTGTCGCTGCTACTTGTGGGTGATATCAAGTGATATTGGTCAACTTGACTCTACTCGACTCGACATGAATTACTTGAGTCGACATGACTTACTAAGTTGGCTAGAGACTGACTGAATTACAAAATTATAATATAATACAAAGAGGGTCGTCTCTCGACCATATTAACATTAAAGGACTCGACCACTTACAATGTCGACCAATGACTCGACTATTTTGAGTTTCGACCACTTTTAGTACCGACTTTACAACCGACCAAAACAATACAATTCTATCGATCGTATTAAGAATTGACATACCAACCAACTAAACATCGACTAAAGACATCAACCACACTTCAATAAATCATTTGACATAACAACCAATACCAATACCATCGACCAAAATTAATATATAGACTAACTCATCGACCGATCTTTTACATCAACCATAATTATTTTGACTAACAATTTTCAAAGCTCCCACCGCACTTCATAAAAGTTATATTGACTGGAGAAAGTAGGATCGATGTATTATTTGGTATCGACCATTGTTTGCTTTTGACCTACTTTATACACAATACTGAAAAAGTTATTATATGGACCATTGTATAGCATGACTGAACTTATAGAACAGATGCGTCGATGAAGATTTTAACCTCGAACTTATCGACCAAACTTTTATTCCTTGACCAAATTTAAGATTCAACTGAACTAAAAGTTCATCCACAAGTTGAGGATGCCAAGCTTATCTTTTGTAAACATAATGATATGTTTTCTCAGCAAATGGTCGATGGGTTGATGAAGTTCCCATCCAATGAACTATTCTGGTCGAGACTAACTACTAGTTAAACTTTTAAAAGTGAGCCAACTATATGCCATAGCAAAATTTTCAAGCGACTATCAATTGGTGCAGATAGGCTCATTGCATCAGCCCTCGACGGTGTCACTCCATATAACGAGACCGTGCATAGTCGAACGGATTTTTTCAAATTTATGTTAGAATCTTCCAATGCGTCGATGAGAAGGCTGGGGTAGTCGACATTTCCCCATAAAATCTTTCGGTCATTCAGTAAGTCGGCAGTAGACAATTCTGGAGGTATGACCATGCTTTTAGTCTTCACTTTAGGCTTCTTTTTAGGTTTGAACCCATCAAATTTTCTAAGCCGGTGCAAGAAGGCATTAAAAGTCACGATCTTTCTTCAATATCTCATGAAATAGTAGATTTCAGCACGCCTATCAGGCCTCCATCGACCGACCAAACAAAAGTAATGTAAATATGCTCCAGCCAACAGGAAATATTAGGCCTCTGTAGACCAACCTTTTATAATGATAGCATACACACGAGCAGTCCTTCATATTCCTCGTAGTTTTCTTCATCTCACGAGAAATATTTCCTCCTCATTGACACCATTATGTCCCTTTTAAACTCACAGATCATTCTCCAACTTTCAGGAATATGGACACACTTTCCGAAGAAATTCTTAAAAGTATAAAAATGGTCGATGCTCCTCCGAATTGATTCATTGATGGGCATAAATTTGATTATCTAGCTAGTTGTAGTCGAAATGATGAGTGCATTGATCCACAACGTGATAGACAACGGTATCTGCAACATTTCTTTCAGCAGTCGTCGTTGAAAATTATTTGTCGACGGACTGCTAAGCATATTGGTCGACTGCTTTAATCTTTTACCGAGCATTCTTTCTTGCAGGTTCTTTATATCCTCATATTCTTGATTTAGGTTCGGTCCATCCTCATGCTAAGCAATCTTTAACATTTCTTGCAGGTGTCTTGCAGAAGCATCTCACGCTCTCTTGCAAGTTCGAACCGCTCCCCTTTTGCTACTGCTGTCACCCATCCAAAAGAGAACAGCAACGGCGCCAGATGTTGTATTCAAGCAGAGAGTATAAGCACACACAGAGATATAATCAAGACAAGGGATGAGCAGAATGCATTCAGCTATCTTATTCATATTTGATAGGTATATTTATACATATTACATGTGGTTGGAGCGGTTGCACCCTCTCCAACTGCTTCTTTATGTAGCGTCCCCTCTCGTCATCCCAATGCAGGGGAGAGAAAACTGACCAAACATACAGGCATCGTTCTACCATCTCAGTCCCATACATTACTCAAAAATGCATAATAATTAAAAACTTAATGTGTGCAGGTTCAAATTAACTAAGCATAGTGGAATTAACTCATATTTGCACACACACAATTAGTAATGCATAACATATAAATCACAGCAGAAGATGATTCAACGTATAGAGACTCAAACTCATTCCAATTCCATGCATAGATCTCATGTTAAGATAATCATTTCATTTCATTAAACATGGACAATTAACATACTGTAGAACACAAAATGCATGTAATTTATAACACAGAGAACACTTATATTGAAGATGAAGCTGTCCAAACAACTGGCTATGTGAGAGCAACGTTCCACCCAACCATAGATCTCTGTCTAGCTTGTATTCTTTCAGCTGAGAGATCACCCCCGAGTTGGGTTGTGTATCCACTAAGGAGGGACTAGCTGGGCTCACTCACAGCCATGGTTTCTCTTAACAACTATGCTAAGCCAACACACAGTTGGGTTTATCAAGCATACAAGAATATAGAGGAGGGTAATGCTAAGCCAGTGAGCTCAACCTCAGAGCTATAGGCATCTCAATGAACTCAACAGTCAGGCACCCACATTACCTGCCACACCCAACACAAGGAAGGTCCCCTTCTCTGCTACACAGTCCCTCAGGAAACTCTTCCCTCCAGTGCTCTTCAGGATGGGCATAGAAAGGTCCAGCTACTAGCCTCCCAAGATTCTAGCCTTCACTGGGTTTATCAAGCAAACCCAACCTCTGTTCAACTGTTCATAATTGAATTTCTCCCAATTTAGTCATTCAATAACTCAAATTCGTCACTGGTTTTCTGGGCTGCAAAAACTGGGTTTTCCTATGGATTTCGAAGTAGCTATTACTCTCAAATTCGCCCCAAGGTTCATTGCTATGGATCCCTGTTTGGATTTCACTGTCAAATACCAAATCTAGGCGTTTTTGGCTCTTCAAAATGTGGGTTCTTTCAAAGTTGCGATTTCTGGTTTTTCTCACTGTTGGCAATTCGTTTATGGATGGAAAATGATGCTAGTTGATCAACAATGGAATGGGAATGAGATTGGAAGGATTCCCAAGAGTTAGAGTGACTTGTGGGTCAAGCAAAACAGAGCTCATACCTACCATACGAATTTCTGGGCTGCCCATGCTCCACTGAAGCCATGGACTGAATTCTTCAACAACTTCCTCACACAGAAATAAATGTCAGCAAGGAAGGTCAAAAGGGTTCACAAGATGACATTTGGCAGCATATGGTTCAATCCCATAACCCCCTCACCACTCCCGAGTGGATACACAAGGCCCCTTCTCATTTGTTGCTCCCATAGCCAGTTCTGGTATTTAATTGCAATATTAATATTTACATCAATTTACAATTTTCCATGGCTTAATAGAACATGGGTAACAAAATGTCAAATGTTTGTCTATTTAAATAAAATCCGAACATACACTAGCGGGGCCTTGGCCTTGAGCTCCACGCTAGCAAGAACAGACATCGCATGTATACAATATTTACATAAAATCCAATAAAACACAAGGGTCAAAATGGGGTATTACACTTTAACTATATTATTACATAAGTAACTAATGACAATTAAGGATCCCGAAGGGTCCCCTCCAACAAGCGTCCTGAGAACATCGATGTATACCATGGTTTTCACCACTACTTGGTCAGACACATAATGTTTCTTTAATAGTCATGGATCGTTTACTCAACATGATCTATTCCAAGACTCTAAACCTATACTATTTGGTGCACCCTAGAAAAGAAAATGTTCTAATCAATTCTTTACTTAAGCGATAATTTTAATGGTTGTGATTAATCAAAGGGATATGGTCGTGAAACTAGTGATGTGAGATGATTCAATAAAATGCACACCCAAAAAACACTAGACTCTTCTATCAATGAAAAAAATATGCCACTAAATGACAGTCAAACCAAAGTTTCGTTTCAAAAGTAAAATGCAATCTCTTTAATATTTCATGCACAAACAAGCCCTAATGAAAGCACAAGCACTCTCATGCAAAATGCAAATACATAAAGAAATTTTTTTTTTGTATTTTCACTATAAATGAATGAAAATGCAACATTTTTTTGTATTTTCAAAATAAATGAAAATGCAACTAAGAATCAATACTTTTCATAAAAGAATGCAGAGAATGCGGTGCAGATAACCCAGCAAACCCCAAAAAGCAAGACTCGGCTAAGCCAATGAGCTATAAAAAGAAAAAATGGTTAAAAAAAAACAAATTCTCAAAAACCAAAAAAGAGGAGCTTCCAGTCACGAAACGAGGCAAGGAACAATCAGTACATAGGCCCAGAAAGACTCAGGAACACCTAGAACTCACCCAGCATCAACCAATCACCAAGAATAAGTTTAAACCGGAGTTGTACGTGACTGTTTAGTAAACAATTGTGTATGTATGCAGGCTAGTTAACTATCAGTAGCGTGTACACGTGGGAAAACCATAACAGAATCGCGTACAAGAAAAGATAGGTGACCCAAAAATGAGTGGAAAGGCCAAAAAAACTCAATATTTTTCTATAATAACATGACAACCTACCAACGACAGAGAAACTTGAAAGAACAAAGACTCAAAATAAGGAAAATTTCCCAAAAACCCCAAATGGAGGCTTCTCCCCAGCGGAGTCGCCAATTCTGTTATGGATAAAAAAATCCTATGGCTTGGGGTAGACCACAACAGACAGATGACTTCCAGAAATCAACTCATTTCGCAATGTATGCTATATAAATGTAAATGCTGATAACAACGTAGAGAGCCTACCTCAATTTAGACGTTCGATGAAGAATTCCGTTGAGATTTCAAATCCCAACCCTTGTACCTGCAGCTTAGTCTCAAGAACAAACACAAACAAGTGCATATAATGTATGAAAGATGTTAGCATATACAATAGCATAATCCATGATATATATAAGTAAATGTACCCAATGATAATAAACAACCATTGGCAATATCAATTGGACAAGAAAATGAGTATTTCTATTAATATGAACAAGAAGTACAAAATACAACCTCATGTCGGAAACTCATATGAAGCAAAAACTAGATCCCTCCACTTGTGCCTCCACCACTTCAATCCCCCATGCAATGGAAAACTTGAGAGTAAAGGAGAAAATACTTCACAAGATATAGAAGAGTTTGGTATGTGAACATAAAAGGTTCACAACAACTAGGATCAATGGATGTAGACTCAAACTATGGAAAAATTCCAATAGAGTTTCGATGCTCTTCTCTTTCTCCTTCCTCCTTCCAATCATAATGGCTCAATATATAACCCTCCAAAGGCAAGTGAAAGGTCGAATCGAGTCATTTTGAGATACATGGAGGGCCAAAGGTCACAATGGCCTCTTTTTGGAATGAAAAAGGAGATTTTACTCTGTTTTACCAATTAACCTGATGTACACAGGATATAATGGTGCAGCCTACGTATGCGCGACTTTCATTGAAGCCGCTCGCATATAGGAGTAAAAATAGGGAAACAAGGGTTCCAGGAGAACAAAAAGTGGTTATGAGTCCATAAATGAATAATGGAGGACAAGGAGTGCTAGTGCTCACAAGGTGGAAAAATATGGTGTAACAGGATGATTCACAGTGATATCAGCAGTCCACTGCCAAATACCTCCATGAATGGCTCAAGGTATGTTCTAACATGTATTGATGATTTCTCCAGGTTCACATGGGTCTACTTTCTCAAGAACAAATAGGAAGTGCTAGAAAAATTCAAAAATTTCAAGGCTTCTGTTGAGACTGCTGCTGAGAGCAAGGTCAAAGATCTTAGATATGATAATGGTGGAGTATATATAAAATCAGATCTGCTGCAAATTTGTGCGGAAAATGGAATCCAAATCCAACACATAGTCCCCTAAACACCTCAGTAGAATGGTGTAGCGGAGAGGAAAAATCGAGCACTAAAAGAGATTGCCATGTGTATGCTTGAGTCGAAAGGTTTGGCTCCAAATATTTGGGTTGAGGCCATGAATGTTGTTGCATACATTCAAAACAGAGTTCCATACTCATCCGTCAAAGTTACTACTCCCTTCGAAGCCTACACTGGTCACAAGCCTGATGTGTCCAATCTCATGGTTTTTGGCACCACTCCATGGGGTAGAATTTCAATTGATAAGAGAAAATATTTGGAACCACAGAGTATTGAGTGCATCCTCATTGGATATGCTGAAGAATACAAAGGATAAAAACTCATGGATATCAGATCCAAAAAGATATCCATCGAGCGAAGTGTCAAATTTGAAGAACCACTTCAAGATCTAAAACTAGTCGAAGAAGAAACTGCTGAATTGCGTCCTCTCCAAGAAGAAGATTCGGAAGAAGATGATGAAAGTTTGTCTTCTGATATTTCTGATCTTTTATCAGACATTAATGAACATGAAATATCAGGTTTAGATTCAGATCCAGATGATCCCCCTCAGTTTCCAAAGTGGGCAGAAAAGACTCTCAATTCTGTTGGTTCTAACATTGGAAATCCTGTCGATCCAAGAAGAACTCGAGCAGACTTTCAAAGAGAAGGTATGGCTCTTTCATATTATGATCCATTATTGTTTGAGAAAAAACATTTATTATAGTTTCATATCCTAAATCATACTATCATTCCCACCGAGATCTGAGATAGAAAACCGCCATGGATGAAGAGTACAATTCTCTTCAGAAAAATGCTACATGGGAGCTAGTTTCTCTTCCACTTGGGAGGAAATTAGTTCAATCCAAATGGGTCTACTAAACCAAGGTTGCTACAGATGGATCAAACTTCAAATACAAAGCTAGTTTGGTCACAAAATTATTCTCACAAGTTCATGGTGTGGACTACACGAAAACCTTTGCATCGTTTGCAAAAATGGATTCAACCCGCCTAATTTTGGCAATTTCCGCATCTAAGCACTGGGAGGTGCACCACATGGATGTGAAGAGTGAATTTATTCAAGGATATATTCAGGAATAAATTTACATGAAGCATCCTGAAGGTTACATATCATATCTGACATTAGTGTGCAAACTGAAAAAATCATTGTATGGTTTAAAACAGGCCCCAAGAGCTTGGTATGCAAAGATGGATTCCTTCCTTTTGTCACAAAATTTTGCAAGATGAAAATAAGATCCAAATGTGTACCTACAGTAGAATGAAGTTAATTTTTTGGTCATTTTCCTTTATGTTGATGACCTTTTGATTATAGGAATCACTCTTGCTTCGATCAGCAATATAAAAACCGCACTACATCTAGCATTCGACATGAGTGATTTAGGCTTGTTGAAGCAATTTCTTGGCTTAGAGATCACTCAGAATTTTGATGGGATCACCATAAATCAATAAAAATATGCTTCATACCTTCTAAACAATTTTAATATGGAAGATTGTAAAGTGGCACCATTCCCATTCCTCTCAGGAATCAGACTTGAGGATGGTGATTCTACACTTTATCGACAGTTGATTGGAAGTATTCTATACTTGACACACTCTAGGCCTGATAATTCTTATGCCATGAGTGTTGTTTGAAGGTATATGCAACAGCCCCATGAGATTCACTGGAAGGAAACCAAAATAATCTTGCACTATGTGCAGGGTACTAGACATTTTGGCATTCACTATGCTGCGGATTCCGATCTAGATTTGGTTGGACTCACTGATTCAGATTGGGCGGGTGATAGCATTGATTGGAATTCCACTTCTGGCTATGTTTTCATGATTGGCACGGGGCCTATTTTCTGTTCAATGAAAAAACAGGCCTCCATTTCCTTATCTTCAGCAGAGGCAGAGTATCGAGGAGCAATCAATGCTTCCATTTAGGCAGTTTGGTTGCAGGGTATTCTAGTAGATTTTGATATTGGTAGCACCACTTCTACTATCATATTTTGTGACAATCAGAGTGCTATCGATATCTCGACAGATATGGTTCAGAGATAGAGGACCAAGCATATCGAGATCCATATGCCCTACATCTGAGAACTTGTGCATGACAGAACCATTGTACTGCAATATTGCCCTACAGAAGAGCAAATTGCATACATCTTCACCAAGAGATTCACTGAGAAGAAGTTCTCATACCTTCATTCGCTGCTGGGGGTGAGTTCTACTATGGTGAGGACATATTATATCCCTTAGTGTTCAGTTTGAGGTGTGGTTTTCTTTCCCACCGGGTTTTTCCCTCTTTCCTCGCTTCGATTTTTTCTAGCATTTTTGGATTATTTATGTACTGGGTGACCTATGGTCTTTGCTGCTAGGGCCCTTTTATTATTTTTTATACCTCCATGATATTATCTTAATGGGGGGTGTTGGAGCATTTTCCAACCACACATCATTTATTTGAGCCTTACAGCTTAATTATCCACTTATCCTAAGTATTTTGACTCCATCATATGCTTACATCATCAGCAGATCACAGTTTCAGTAAACTGGGCCTCCTCCTACATTATAGGAGCCAACTGGGCCATCATCTAAGCCTCCTCCTACATTCTAGGAGACAACTGGGTCATCATATGAGCCTCCTCCACCATTTAGGGGTTGATTTGGATGACTAATGCACACTACTCAGACCAACTGACAACATTTACTAGTTCATTCAGCCAACTGGTGATACTAGGGTGCCTTACTACACTGTTTGACTTCATCTGCTGTTATTCTCACCTACTATTCAGTTAAACTGCAGACAGAAGGCACCCTCTCCTATTTTTTGGCATTCAGTTGAGTTCTGGATTGAGTTAGACTCAATTAGTCAGTTTCAAATTCAGTTAGAGTCAATTATTGATTAGTTAAGTGGTTAACTGATGTGTCAAGTGGTGTTAACTGCCAAGTAAGCCACTCTCATGCATTCAATTTGAATGACCACCTTGGAATTCGAATTGCTTGGCTTATTGTAGCCATTGTTACACATTGTAATGTATCTTCTGAGTATATGACATTATTTTACTGCTGCAAACCTTCTGCATAGTGTTTTCATACATTTTGTTGCATGCATCTCTAGTAATTGTTGTGCTTATTCCATAGATCTGTTGTGCTTGAATTTTACAGAACTCTTGTCCCTATCACCCCTATCAAAAAATTTTGTTGAGTTGGAGATAAGGTTGTATACTTTGTAATTTCCTTCTAAGTCTTTCCCATAGGATATTCATAAATCCTCATTTCTCTAACAACTATATACAAATCAATGTAATTGGAATAAGTGGGTGGATGCATATTCTGAAAAAAATGACCTTTAATGTGCCAACAACTCAAAATATTCTTCAAGCTTATCCATGATCACATGACCCTTGAGGGTTCGATCCATTTCACTAAATATGATGTCATTATTTCTACATTATGCAATCAGGTCTTCATGGTGATCCTTAGGGTATATGTTTACATTTCCATCATAGGGAGAAGGGAGCCTCTAGCTAAGAATATCTGCAAAAATGTCTTTAAAATAAGCCACATCCCTGAACAGTTGAACAAACTTTTTTTGGTCCTTTTGTGCTATAATCTTCGTAGAGATAACCCTAGAGGCATCCATTATGGTCTTGGTTCTATCCCTAACACCCATTGCTTCTAATTCTTCGTTAGTCTTAGAGTTCATAATATTAATCAAATGATCACTAGCAATGCCAAATTTTATATCTAATTCATTAAATGTCCTCCAAACCTCTTGCATGGAGGTGGAATTTACCATCTGTTCATCCCCTACAATTACAAAGTGGTTCCAACGATTTGTGATTGTGACAGCCATCTTGTCCTAGACCAAATGTTTAGCACCCTTGAGATGAGCCTTTCTTATCAGCCTCTTAGAGAAATAATCAACCTGTTAATGCAATTTTGTCTTGACCTCTTATATATCTATGATAATAGATTCTCTTTTGGTGGCTAGGTCACTTAAAATGTGGACCTCTTCTTCTTTCTTCCTCAGCTTGTCCTTTGTTGTAATTTGATCTACCTCCTTCAAATTAATATATGACATGATTTTAGAGAACTGCTCAGTGGGATCAACTATTGATTTTAGACAACTGCTCAATTGTCCCTAATTCCCCATGCCTTCATTTCTGCATATTGTTTTCTCCAATTTGGATCATCCATTTTTTTCTTTCTTTATTCTATTATTCTATCTTCTAAAGGGGTCATGGAAGCTTCTTTTAGCTGCATCCTAGCTTTCTCTTATGCAGATTTTCTCCTTGATACTGTGGTGTATTTCTTTGGTGCCATGGCTAGTTCTATGGTTGACATGTCTAAGATGGAGTCTATGATTTTAGGGATCAATTACGCTCACTCTAATCTGTGAAGAAAGTAATCCATGAATATTCAAGTCCTAATCATTTTATAGGTGTGGTATTCAATGATATTTTAATGCGGTCAGGTGACGGAATTCAATGCAAACTTTGAAGAGGACATCTCATTCACATGCTTGGTGTATCTTCTGAAGGAATTTTTGTAAGCATGTCAGTAGATACACTCGATGGTCAATGCTCTCGCAAGTGGTCTCGTCGGTCTCTATCTCTACACCTTTTTTTCTTTCATCGATCACCTAGGAGATATTGCAGTTGGTATTTTATCGGATGACTTCATTGTCTGCTCATGTGCCTCTTTGTTGCTTAGGTTGGATCTAGGTGAAGGTATTCTACTCCAGAACTGCTACATATTTTTCATTTTCTTGCTCTGCCTCCTCTTCCCAATTAACCTCCATGTGTGTTGAATCATGTCCACCTTACCAAAATACAAGTCTCAATTCTTATTTTTATATACTTGAGATTAAGTTAGTTATGTAAATACTTTTAAAACAAATTAGTTAATTGTTCCTAATTCTACGTAAACCTGGGGAATGTGATGTTCAACTAGTGGTGATAAGGCCACTAGTTACTGACGTGCCTCTTTTATTGTCAGTATCATTTCAGTCAAGCTTCATTCATGAATGTTTTGAAGACTCATCCTTGAAACATGTTTAATTAAACGATATACGACCCTAACTAGGAAGTCTCGAGCTTTTTGGGTTTGCCTTTTATTATTCTATTATATAAAATTAGCAAGTATCTTACTGATATATATTTATTTCTGATGTTCCTATCATGCCATGCATTTTTTGTTTCTTTTGAACTTCTCGATGATGGATGGCTAGCATTCTTTGTTCTTCCAATTTTTGTAGTTCAAACATTTTTTCTTGTGTAGCTTGTACAATACCTAGATGCAGTACTTGAGTGATAGTTGGGGCTTGTTGTTTTAAGCGTAGAGGGATGACTACTTCTTTTCCATATACCAATTTAAATGTTGTCTAACCATTAGACCGCTTGTATGTTGTTCATTGTTCCCATAGTATTGCAGGTATTTTATCATCCTAATCATCCTTGTTGGTATTGCAGATTTCCATAAGGCCTTTAGTCAGCGTTGTATTAAATGAATCAATTTCCCCATTTGACTATGGGTGATATGTTGAACTTTTATGATGGTCAATCATAAATTATTTAAGGATAACATCTATGGTTTTGTTAATAAAGTGTGTTCCCCTGTCAATATTAATGTAAGCGGACATTTGAATCTTGTAATGATGTTTTCATAGATTAACTTAGATGCAACGTCACTAGTGCAATATTCTACTGATCCTACTTCGGCCCATTTAGTAACATACTCGATGACAATAATAATGTATCTTGGGCCTATCTGATAGCCAAGGTTTGGAAAAGGTCCGACAAAGTCGATTTCTTGAGTCTCAAATGTAATGTTGGGGTTTATAGATATAAGAGGCATTTAATGTCATCATAGTGGTTGTCCCATCCACTGGAATTTAACATATCTATTAATATATTCTTTATAGTCTTTATTTAGTGAAGGCCACCATAGTCCATATTGTAGAATTTTTCGGGCAGTCATGTTGGCATGAAAATGTACGCTTGCTGGGAAATAATGTGCTTCTTCAATAATAGCTTATCTCTCACGGTCAAGTGTACATCGACAGATTATATCGTTGGGACATAGTTTATATCGATACCCATTCATTAATGTATGAGGAGCTGCTTTCATTACTAGGATTTCCTTTTTCTTCTCTGATGTCCCTGTTGGAGCTTGTCCTTCTTGCAAAAATACCACAATGTATGCTAACTCAATTGGCACAGATTCAAATCTAAAAAGGTGAGCAAAAGGTAGCTCATCATATATTTTGACTAATTCTTAACCAATTTCTATGTGTGATAGGTGGTTGGTTCCGACATTCGACTTTCCAAGTTGGACTAATATTTTGAATTCGAACTCTTGGAATAAGAGAAGCCAAAGACATATCTAACCAAGATGCAACGGTTTGTTAACCATATATTTAAGCATTTGATGGTCTGTGAAGAATATGAATGGAATAGCTAGTAAGTAGTGTCGGTATTTTTGTAGCACAAAAATAATGCCTAAGCCTTCATGCTTAGTTGTTGAGTAGTTCCTTTCTTCTTTATTTAATTTTCGGCTGGTGTATGCATTTGGGTAGTCGATTTCATCATCTCCAGGTTGGGTGAGTATTTCTCCAACTACAATACCAAACACATTTATATGAATGTGGAACTTCTTTGACCAGTCTGAGAATCTAAGTATTGTTGCTTCAACTAATTTTCTTTTAAGGAGCTCAAATGAATCTGAACACTCTGGGATCCATATGAATTCAACATTTAATCCGAGTAATTATTCTAAAGGAAACTCCATACATAATAATGATTGATAAAATTTATGTAATACATTGTATGACCCGAAAAAATTCTGACGTGCTTGGGATTCACTGGAGGCTCCAGATCAAGTATAAGCTTAATTTTTTATAGATCGAATTTTATGCCTTCTTTACAAATTAAATGGCCCAACAATACTCCTATAGGTTTGGAAAAAATGCACTTCTTTATATTTAGGGACAACTGGATTTTTCGGCACCTTTATAGCATCATTCAGAGCCACTATATGTGTTCTTTTAGCAAAGTATAAATGGCCCAGTCGTCAAAATAAACAACCTTTTTTTGTACAAGAACTCCTGAAAATATTTTATAACAATATGGAGAAGATAGATGGTGCATTATTTAGTCCAAAAGGAATGATATTGTATGCAAATGATCCAAATTCACAGACAAATGTGAATTTGTGTTGATATTCCTTTGATATAGGAACTTGGTTTCAACCAGAAAATCCATTTGTGAAAGAATAACATTCATGATCAGCGACTTCATTAATAATTTTTTCGGCAAAAGGCATCAAAAACATATATGTGAGGGTTACTTTATTCAGGCCTCTAAAGTCGACATAGATCCTTAATCTATTGTGGTTTTGTTTCTTCGGCTAAATGAACATAGGGCTGGCCCACTCGAACTGATCCATGGGGTATATTGTTCTTGTGGTTAGCATATTTTGGATTTATTTCTTAACTATGTACTTATACGTGTGAGCTAGTTTGTACGGTCGTTTATTGCCAGGTTTGGTGTTGGGTATTATTTCAATTTTCATCTCTCCCATTTCTTGGACCAATCCTCTCAAGTCTTTGCAATCTCGACCAAAAATGTATTAATATTCCTTAAGTAGGTTTTTTATTTTTACAATCTATTATTCTGACCAATAGTCGCCTATTTTCTCCATTTTAAGTCTTATGTCTGTAGATATGTCAACTTATTTAACTTTTATCTCTACATCCATCCATTCTAGTGCTTTTGATTCATCAATTAATTTCTCTCCTCCCTTGATTTTTGTGAAGGACATGGGGGAGTATTTATGCTCATCATCCTCCTCTTTATCTTCAGTATAAATTTTCGAGACTAATTTCACCAGGTGGGTTATGCAGGGATGATTTATTTTCAATCAAAATATATTCCCCAAGGTGTCCTCATTCTCCATGTCCGGTTGAGTCAACATATGCATCGACTGCTTGTGAGTAGTCATGATTATATTACAAGTTGAACTAGGTGAGACTGTTGTGTCGACTGCATGGATTGGTCTTTCTATTGGTTTAATGAATTCCTCTAATTCTTGCACTACTTCTTTGAGGCTAGGGGACAATGAAAAATCTTTGATAAAATTATTCTTAAGAGATTGATAATGGAAATTTTCTCCTCTTGATTCTTCCATTTTATACCATTTGTTAGGAAGGTCACCTAACATGCTGGGAATAAATGCGGCCATACTCTTTCATCCTGATAATCAACTCTTTTCCATTCTTTTTCACAGTTTTCAATGTGCTCGACAAGGTCTAGAACTTGGACGAATTTTTGAATTTATGCTTGGGATGTTAACTTCTTTTCACCAAATCATTTGATGAAATATGTTGAATTGGTATTCCAAGTATGCATGCACAACTTATGGGTGTCCCACCATCTAGCCACCTGGACGGTGCAAGTCTCAACTAAGCTTTGCAGTCGACCATGCTCACCAAGATTTTTAGAAACTTCTTCGATGTGAGTCGATGGAAACTCATGTTCCTTGTATTGAAGGGGAGGTATATGTTGGGTGTGTGAGCTATCTCAAATAAAAACAACACCTAATATTAATTATCAACTAGGATTAGTAAACTTAGAGTTGAAGCAAAATATATGCCAAGGTAGAAACGGTTATAAAGTTTCAGGTTTGTTAGACCTAAAAAATATTTAGTCACAGGAAAAAGATCGAAAGATCTTTCAAAATGAAAAACTGAGTTAAATATTTAAGAATACATTTAAATCACATATCAGAATAGTACAAGATCATACTACTCTACCTCTATGGTTAATTAATAAGAAAGATGGAAACAATACTGAAACACAAATTACTTCTAGAAAATAAGAAACTACTCAATTAAACTTCAAGATAACAACTATGAACAAAATCAGAGCTGCGGATATTAGATGTTTAATAGGGAGAACTTGTAAATGTACATTAATTTAGACTAAACGATCTAATTCCATTCTTCTTGATTACGTACATCAAATGTAATAGGAACTGGAGTGAATGTATCGTAATGACTTTCAAATGTAATAAATAAGCTAAATGGAAGTAAATCTAACTTAACTTCTACAAACAAATGTAAACTAAAAATCAACAAACTACCACTAATTTTAAACATTATGAACTACCTAAGAGAAATTATCTATGCAAATCATTACCTAAGAGAAAGAATGATTCTATAAGTAGTAAGAAAGTTGGAATAGAAGAAGGGAGAAGGTTGGAATAAAAGAAAGAAGAATTAACCTATAGCAAACAGGAATAAAAACTAACAGAGAAGAAAAGAAAGAAAGGAATGCTAACTATGGAAAAATTTGGAAGCAATATCTAACTATGATGATGGAAGAAGGATTGAAAACAAACTACAAATTATTAAACTACTGAACTATTGGTCGACCATTCTAACTCAGAAGAAGGAAGGTTGTATTAACAGCAGAATATTAATTACAGAGGGATGAAGATAATACACACAGGAAAAACGAATTAGATTACACATACAGGAAATAAACTAGTTAATTGCAAGAAAATAAATGCAGAAAATGTAAATAAAAACTCCAGTTGATGAGGGGCCCCTCCCAGCAATCGGAGGGTGAACTGGATCGACTTAAACGACTATCAGCAGAACATCAACAAGCTGCTACTTCCATTAACTTGAGAAAAGTTACAGACTTTGTCTTCACACTATCTACGACTGCAAATGCTTGGACTAAGACTGGAAAACCATCGTAAATTCAGAATCTAACTCGTCTCAATCACAGAGGTGACTATTTATAAGTTACAATGGGTGAGAGGGTCAACAGAGTCGATTTAAATGATTGTAACAGCTGATTAAATTGATACATGCCAATGCAGGGGGCGTTCTTCAGACTTTAACGGGGTTAGTTCCTTCTCAGATCAGCTGCAACGTCAATCTAACTCAGACGTGGACGAGCAGTGTGCTGGCAGACTGAATCATGGGTAGGAGGACTCCTTCCAGAACAACAGCATAAATGAACGTGAGCAGGCATGCGTAACTCCCGACCAAACGAATAAGAGAGCAGGTGCACTGGAGTGTTGACGTGGGGGTGGAAGTTATGTTGGCAGGATAAATGTGGATGGATGAACTCCTTCCAGAATAATGGCACGAGCGAGAGCTTAGCCAACACGCATGACTCCAGGATAAATGCGCAGACGAATCAAGGCTTGGAGCGTTCACATGGACGTGAGATGTGTTGTCAGGCTTGGAGAGCATAAGGATGAATCTTTTAGAGAAATAGCTCATTAACCAGGCCCATTGCGTGTCGAACAGAACCCATGTGTCCTTCTTTTCATTCAATGGTATGAGATGTGTCAACCATGGATTTTGTGGGCTGAATGGAGGGCTGAACGATGAGCTGAAAGCGTTTTAGGCTGAGCACGTAGTGCATGGGATGAATGATGGGTAACTTGCAAATAGTAACCTATCAATTAAAACCATAAATGTTAATTATGCCCAAAAACATCATTTAGATCATAAATAAACCATAATATATGAAATATAACAAGATTTGCATGGTAAGTGAATTTGTGCATACCTGGACTGTTTAATGAGCTGAATGGCTAAGAAAAAAACTTACTATAGAAAAACGATAGAAATAACGCCACTTCAAGTAAATTAAATGATAAAAACTGGTGACAATATTGGACACCAACATTCCCCCAAACCAGAGTCATGCCAAATCCCACTGAGCAAAAGAAAAAGTAATTAGGAAGAAGGCCAAGCTACGGTAGCAGCGGTCTTCGACTCGAATGATGGAGATGCATGCTTGGCCTGGAGCTTCTTGAAATGACCCCTTAAGGAATTATACTTTACTCTAAGGATAGCATTGGATGTTATTTTGGCATTAACTGAGCATTCAGTGCTTTTCAACTGTGTACGCAACATCTTATTCTCTTCAAGGAGCCCGGAGATTGTCTCCACATAGCTTTGACTTTGTTCTGTTAATCGTTTTATCTCTTGGGTTAACTGATTCCACTTTTGCTTACTCGAAATAGGTTGTTCTATATCATGCTCCAACTCTAATTGAGGACTCTTCTCTTTTGGAGCTGTCTCGACATTAATAATTTGTTCTTCAAAGCTTTTGTCTTTGTTACATGCAGGAGAGATTCTAGCAGCACAGGCTTCAATCATCTGAATGGATGCATTACCTAGTGTGAGGAGGGATGACTCAAAGGTATGATCATCCAACTGAATATTTGAGCATGAGGGCTGACTGATGGTCTAAATGTTAGGCTAATCAATGGACTGGTCATTATTTGTCTCTCTAGGTTCAATAGGAGAATGCATTGAACGGACAGAGTGCATATCATGTAAGGAACTCTCATCAAATCGTATATGTTTAGTGTTTGGTTCCTCTTGGGCATGAAGGTGTTCTTGAGAAGGGGAAGATTTGACAGTAGATAAATGAGGGTTTAATATCTCAAAAACAAAATGGTCCCAAGTCTGACCTCTCTCTTCTAGCTGATGAATGACTAAAAGCTTAATGAGACAATGGTGATATAAGCTTCCAAAAGGGTTAATGGTATTCTTTCTAACTTGACTCGACATCTTTTCCAAGCTATTTAGAAAGTAGAATGGGAAATTTAAGGTCTAATTATTGACAAAATAAGCTAACAATCTAACATGGCAAGCTTTAAAAATAGTGAACTTACCCTCGCAGGTGACTAAGTGAATGATAATGGTCAAAATATCCAAGTACTTTGGCTTGATCCATTCTCTATGAAAACTTTTGGTGCTATTAATGTGTTGAAAATTGTTGGTTTTCTCTCTATCCTTTCTAGCAGACCCGGGCTTGCGGTAATCTCTTAGACCAACAGAACCCTTAGCTCACTGGCCCTTTCGGCAACAGGTCGCAGAGGCAACCTGAAGTCTCACCCGAAGTGATTCTAATGGGAGGCAGAAGACTCAAGTGTCCTCAGCCAAGTTCCGAGGCATCCAGGGTGCTTAAATCCACCTTAATCCCATTGACTGGAGCTGTCTATCTCATTCCATTACTCCGGCTACGCCTCTGTCTTATGGCATTACGCAGGGGGTGCGATAAGTCCTCCCCCTACGTGAGACCGTCTAGCGATACCTAAGATATCGTAGGCGCGATATCTTCCCCTTCTAGTTCCTGCGGTAAGTGAATCTTGACCGCTTCCTGGATTAATAAGTGGTCTCCGCTATCCTTATCCTGGTACTGCAGTTAGCTACAACATTCAGTCTCCAAGCCTAACCCTCGCTAATGAACTTGACCCTTGATATCTCGCAACAACGTAACTAAGTAGAATATCACTTTGAGCAGTGTCTAAGTAGACCATTCATGACTTACATTCAGTTCCTACTCGCACATCATCCTCTGTTAACAACTATCTAGTTGCTATGCGGGTAGCTATGATTATCGCAATTATTATACATCATTCAGAAGTTAAACTGACGACCATGTACATTACTTATAACAGACTGAAGCATTCATATATAACACAGACAAGTGAATGAGAGCAGTAGCTACACAAATACAATAGTGCTACTTAAATAAGCACGTTGTTACTCCCAGGGCGAGAACTACGCCCAGGGGAACTACGGTTCTTGTTTACAACTCTGAAGAATAAACACAGTTCCGTTCCACTCTTTACAACAAGGGTCTTCTGGGAAACTCCACCTCAGTGGGAGCCCTTCTCTATAGACCTCTTTCTCTTCCTGCCTTTTACAATGCACTCTCTTTCTCTCACAATCCCTGCGGATCGCACTATCTCTCAACAGGTTGGCCCTTGTATTCTCTCAGGGATGTCCAGACTCTGCAACCACAAAAGGCTTGACTAACCTCTACCTGATGTCTCTATCACTATGTGGCCAACCCCTTATCATATAAAAAGACTACTATATATAGATGGCCCGAAGGTCTCATCGCAGTTACAAAACTGTGGGCCTTATCCCAACAGTGACTCAACCCTAACCACTTACAGTCAACTGGCTGTACTTCCATGGCCGCCTTCTGTCTCGTCGCCGCTTCCTGCAGTCCTTAGTCTTTAATGTATCGGCCCGTCGCTTCTTCTTAGTTCAAGCAACGCTGACTGTAGTCCTTCTTCTTTAATGAGGGTAGTTGAACCCTCTCTACATCTCCGGTGCCTTTATTGCGGTGGTTGAGCTCTCCCTTCGGCCTCTTCTTTGTACCACATGCTTGACTTTTCTGTACCTATCGCCGTGATTCCCGCCGGGATTTGCGCTACGGCGATATCTTTGTCTTACCGCCAAAATTGGTACTTTCTCTCCAAAATTAGTTATCCTTCCCAAAATTAGCAGCTTCCTAAATGCTGCGGAAGTTCTCTCCAACAACTCCCCTAACACTTACTTGTGGCTCGTCCTCGAGCCACTCGCAACAACAGCCTGATTCATCTGCCTAAGCTTATCCTTTGCTGCTCGTGAGATTGCTGCGAATTGTGCCTTAAGCGCTTTAATACTTTCATCCATGTGTGTTACTTCTTCCTGCGCTGCGCTGAGCAGCTCAGCAGTTACCAAGGAGTCCTCTGTGCCCTCAATGACTCCTTTACTTGAGGTGAAGCTTTTCACCTTTTGCTCCAGTTCATCAACCAGATGTGCGACTTTGCTTTCGTGCGGGCTAACTTCGTTAGCCAGGTTGATCTGCTGTGCTCTGTATTTCTGCACCTGCTGCTGAATTTGTGTGATTTCTCCTTTCTTTCTTATCTTGCAAGAGCACTCAAGCCCTTGTACTCTTCTTCAGCTCTTGCTATCGCATCTTCACAGTGCTTAATGTGCTGATCGAGCTCGGCTTTCTGTGGGAGCTCCTCTAGCTCCAGCCATGTTTTTGATGCATCTTCCAGGATAGCCTCTGCTGCTTCCACCCGACAGTGCATCTGTGTCTGTACAATTCTGAAAGCTTGCACTCGTGCTTCTTGGATTTCCTCTGGAGTAGGTGGCTTATTTGCTTCAAGTGCAGCAATCCTTGCTTCGTATTCTTCCTCCATCTTTTTCTTCTCTTCATCTAGAGCCTTTGCTCTTTCCGCTATTTTTCTGATCTTCTGAGTTATTTCTAACTCAGGCCTGATATCGCACTGCGGAAGTTCTGCTGCAATATTCTTTAAAACAAGAGAGACATCCTGCTCTCGCTGAACATATTGCGTCAACTGGGCACTCTCTGCCTCATGCTGTGCAATGAGCTGCACATTGTCGTTAGACAGCAAAACATTTTGCTCATATGTGACTTGTTCTCTGTGCCTCAGCTCCGTGCCTATCTGCTGGAAAATTTCATACAACTGATCCATAGGTACCTCTGGTAGGTTCACCTCAAGAGGATGACCCATCTGCACTTCCATCGGTACAGGGAACTTAATGCTTCCTGGCGGTATACGAACAATGTTCGTGCGGTCCCTTGCAATGCTTTCTTCTCTGCTCTGTGGAGGGGGCTGCGAACTTTCTGCGACTGTAGTTGGAGCTGGCTGAATCTGCATGGAAGCAGTCTTCTCAGTGATTGCCTTCAACTCTCGCAATTTGTTGTCAAGGCTGATGCGCATACGATCCTGCGATGACTGAATCGCAGCGAATTTATCCCGCATCTTCTCCTGTATTCGGCTGGCGATGAGATCATACTCATCCTCTGTCATGATTGGTGCCTGCGGTTCGTCGGAAGTAACCGCCTTTGTTCTCTTCTTCTTTGGTCGCACCGGAGAAGGGCCTTCAATAGCCTTTCTCTTAGAACCTATTGGTTCTTTCTCTTTGTCTTTAGGATCTACCTCCTGAACATCTTCTGGGTCCTCAGCTGGGGGATCAACTGGAACTAGGCCAGAGGATAGATCATCATACATTTGTTTCATGTCTTCATCGAAACAATTCTTAATGGTATCTTCAACCTGCTGGATTTCCATGCGATATGGGCCGGGGGCCCATTCGTTATGTTTCCTGAATCCTTTGGGTCTGATGTAGGTTTTATCCCTGTCGACTTTAAATTCCAGCTTGGACTGATAAAGATCAACGACCGGCGAGTCGACACGCGGAATCGTTGCGACGGATTCAAGCAATAGCATATAATATTCATGGAATACCATTGCGTTATTCTTGTGCTTCTCGGGGTGACTACTCGCCCAAAGATTTGAGTACCTCGACCCTCTGCACGCCCCTGGTGGCAGTTGTGGAAACTGCGAATTGGGCGGCTCTTTCCATCCAATGAAAGCCATAAGGATCAGCAGCCACGAGAAGTGGAAGCTGTGAAGTGGATCCTGCTGCGCCTGCGCACAGTCTTGAAAGAAACTATTTAACAAAAATAAGCTCCAGTTGTAAGGTTTACCTTTTATGACTTCAATCGCGAGGCGGATAACTGAGCCTGTGACCTCCTTCGGCCTCACCTTGAGGAGGATTTTTCCGGCCAACAGACTAACAGTAAACCGCAAGGCGTCATCCTGTATTGAATTGACATCGTAGGCGCGACCTCCTCTTTGCAGCTTATACTCCGCAACATGCTTGGTTGAGAGCCTGGTATCCTTTGTGGCGCCATCAATATTTATCTGTGGGTCGAAACCAGTCTTCGACAGACCGGTAATGCGGTGAATGAGGTCAACATTGACATCAATTCGGTTACCCAACCATAAGTAACCACCATGCACACATGACAGTAGCGTCCGCACCACAGCATTGACCTCCGGGCCCCGTCCAAAGTGTGGAATCTCCAGGAGATTGAGCAGTCCCGACGGTGCTAAATGGCTTACATGGTCCATGGGGACGAATTCATCGTGCTGTGTCCTTGGGTTCCTCTGAATCGTCATATAACGATCGCGGCGGAATTGTGGGTACAGCGTATAATATCTCAGATTATAATCAGTAAACTTAACAGCATGCATATTCCCCCACAAGTTACCTTCTTCCTTCACTCGGTTATCCAGCGGTGGGAGTATGAGTTCATATTTAAAGTCTCGTGGAAGAACAATGGCTGGCGCATTCTCTATTCTTGGTGGGAAGTATATGGTAGTGACTGTAACTTCTTCCGGAAGTTCCTGCGCCGGTTCTTCTGAGTCTGTGCTATTCGGGGTCTCGCTACGCTCCATATTAGCTAAGGTTCCTGGTGACTGGCGTGTAGACGGAGAACCAGCAGCAATTTTCTTCCCTTTCTTCGCCACAACCGAAGTCATAGCGCACTCGATTCCACCCCTTTGGAATCTCTGCAACACGTCTTCGAGAGGCTCGTCTGGCGCGAGGGACCTTCCCCTGTGGTACTCTGGACTTCCTATGATTGCTAATCTTAATGCAAATCAGAGTCTGCAATTGTTTTTGGTTTCCCTGCTCAGAACTCTGCTAAGAATACGCTTGGTTAGGCTCAACTGCGCTCAACTCTTTTTGGTGAAAATGACCAAGTAGCCCCGTGCTTTGAATAGAACGTGCATTTATCATAAGGCGGAATTTTAAATGGCAACGGATCAGTGACTGGACCCGCTGGCGGCATTTAATGCATAGACAAGACAGCACCCCGCGCCTATTTATTGCAAACGCCGTTTGAATTTTCGCTGGGAAACTGTGCGCCGGAGTGGTGTCGCATCGGATTTTCCAAATCTAGAAGAATCGTCGTACTGCTGCCAAATCTTAGTACAACAGATACTTGTCAGTCGTGCAGTTAATGCTTGTCAGATGGCGAAGTGACTAGCCCTCTGATGAATTCAAAATTTGGTAGCGCATCCATCTGTTTTCTGTCCTCTGCGATAAGATATCGCATCGTCTGGAGATGGAAAGTGCCACAAACTCGCCTCATATCAAAATTATCGCAACCACCAGGAAAGCTGGCTGCGAATTCTTACCTAAAGTATTTCCCGGTGTAGACTCCTTAGGGTGCGATGCTTCATTTCAACTACACTGAACATCTGCACCACTAGCTTCCTTTCTGGGCTAGGGCTGAGAGGTGGCATGGCCGTCGCGATACAGCTTAAGCCGACTGCCATTGATCAGGGTAGGAAGAAACTCCCCACTCATAGTACGAAGCTGTATAGCACCTCCATCTGTTATTTGCTAAATTTGATATGGCCCTAACCAATGAGTTTTGAATTTTCCAGGGAACTTTATAAACTTACTGTCATAAAGGAGTACCAAGTCTCCAAGCTGAAAGATTTTGTTCTTGATATGCCTATCATGCCAAGCTTTTTCTCGTGCTTTCTGCACTTTTTGATGGAATCCTGCGATAAATCTGTCTTCCTCCAGATTGAGCAGCTGCGCCAATCTCTCCTCTAAAGTATCAGAATCAGCCATCTCTGTAAGCTGAGCAATCCTTAGACTGGGTAAGATGTATTCCATAGGCATAACAGCCTCTTGTCCATATACCAGGCTGAAAGGTGTGTGCCCTGTTAGTTTCTTACACGTGGTCCTGTAAGCCCATAATACAGCATTAACTCTGAGGTCCCAATCATCCCTTTGACTGTTACAAATCTTTGTAAGAGCCTGTTCTAATATCTTATTGAAAGCCTCCACCGTACCATTAGCTTGAGGGTGGTAAGGTGTACTCTTATGGTGCTATATTTCAAATTCCTCTGTCAAGGCTTCTATGGTGCTATTCAAAAAGTGTGTGCCTTGATCACTCATCAAAGTCACTGGGCATCCAAATCTAGTGATGATGTTTTCAAAAATAAATTGTGCTGCTGTAGCAGCATCACAATTCCTGACTGCTTTCGCCTCAGCCCACCTGGTGAGGTATTCTGTTGCTGTAATAATATATCTCGCACCAGTTCATTTTCCTGGGGGGTTAATAGGACCCACGAAGTCTATGGCCCACTTATCGAATGCGCGTAGCGTTATCTGTGGTCGCAACGGCATTTCATCTCTTCTGGAGGGCTTTCCTGTCCTTTGGCAGATATCGCATGATCTGCAAAACTCTTTACTGTCTTTATGTAATGTAGGCCACCATAGTCCGGCTGCTAGGATCTTCTGAGCGGTAGGCTTCCCTGCGAAATGGCCTCCTGCGATGCCCGAATGTGCTTCCTTAAGAATGGTCTGTTTCTCATGGGGCATAACACATCTGCGCAAGATTTCATCTGGTCCTAACTTATAGAGGTGTCCTGCAATCAGGGTGAAGTCTGCTGCTTTCACCACTAATTGTTTCTTTTGTTGCTTGGTAAACTCAGGTAGTGCCCACCCTGTAGTAAGGAATTGAATTATGTCTCCATAATATTCATCTGCGACCTGAATGGAGAACAATTGCGCATCAGGCAAGTTGTCCTCTAAATTACTTGGTTCTTCACCTGAGTCTAGCCTTGACAGGTGATCAGGTCCTGCATTTAGTCTTCCTGGCTTAACAATGATTTCGAAATCATATTCCTGGAACAACAATAGCCATCTGCATATTCTTCCCCCTAACACTGGCTTATTGACCAAGTACTTTAATGCAGAATGGTCGGTGAACATCTTGAACGGGGCACCCAACAGATAGTGCCGAAATTTCTGTAAAGCATACACCATTGCTAACCCTTCTCTCTCTGTGGTGGTGTAATTCTTCTCAGCTGTCGATAGTCTCCTGCTCGAATATGCGATAGGGTGGTCAATACCCCCTTCGCCTGGTTGCGTGAGAATAATGCCCAGTGCGATGCCAGATGCATCCACATGAACATGAAAAGGCTTGTTCCAATCTGGAAAGACCAGAATAGGTGCTGTAACCATTTTTTCTTTTAGAGCGTCAAGACTCTTCTGACATTCCTCATTCCACTGAAATTTGATATCCTTCTTCAATAATTTCTCCATTGGTGCGGTAATCTTGGCATAACCTTTGATAAACTTTCTGTAATACCCGGTATGACCAAGTGTAGTTCTCAGCTGCTTTACTGAGTTAGGTGCTGGTAAATTGACAATGATGGCGATCTTCGCGGGATCTACCATCAAGCCTTGTCTGCACACAATGTGACCCAACAACGTACCAAAAGGCGCACAAAATATACATTTTTTTAAGTTAAGGGAAATCTGGTGCTGTCTACATTTTTCAAACATTAATCGCAGGTTTCCTATGTGCTTCTTGACTAGTCCAAATACAGTCCAATCATCAAAATAAACTTCTAAAAATTGATGGATGTATTCCTTAAAGACAGCAACAACTACTCTAGAAAAAATTGCTGGGGCGTTCTTAAGACCAAAGGGCATTACCGTATACTGAAAGGAGCCCCATTCTGTCGCAAATGTGGTCTTGTGCCTGTCGTCTGGATGGATTCTTATCTGGTGATAGCCTGAAAAGCCATCAGTAAATGAATAGATTTCTTGTCCTCCAACATTGTCTAAGACTTCATCAGTGAATGGTGTCGGAAATGGGTCATGCAGCGATGCATCATTCAGTTTGCGCAAGTCGACACAGATCCTGATGTCTCCTTTTGTTTTCTTTTCTTGTACTACCATGGGACTAACCCACTCACTTTCTTCAACAGGTTCAATGATGCCTGCTGCTAGCATCTTATCTATTTCATCTTTTACTTTTGCTTTATACCGCGGGTTGAACCTGTATGGACGTTGCTTAACTGGCCTAGCATCCTTCTTAAGCAGTATTCTCATGACTCCTAAGTCACCCACTATTCCCTTCCTTTCTGTAAAGTTGGTAGGAAATAGGTCCTGATACTCGTGTAATAGGCCTGTGATTTGGCCAATTGTCTCATCATCCCAATAATCTCCAATAGAGGCAAACTTAGGGTCTGTTTCTGTGCCAATATTACTCTTTCTAATCTTGATTGGTTCTGTTACAGCTGGGATTTCTAAGTGTGGACCTTCAACTTCACGCGTACCTTCTGTTTCTGCGATATTGATACTGCGAGGATCTTCATCCTCATCGCTTAAATCTTGTGCGCAGTTGTAACATTCCAGTGCATGTTCCATCTGAATAGCCCACTCGGGTTGCGAAGCCGCTGGTGATGGGCAATCCTCAAATATTTTAGTCTTTATGATCTTCAAGGCCCGATCAATGCTTGGATGCTCAGATTCAAAACTGAACGTGACCAAAAAGTTTTCAATCATAATAGGCCATGAGATAGTTCCTTTTCTTAGCTCTGTTTCTGTATACCAGTTCCGTGGAACTGTATCCAGTGTGTGGATAAACAAATGAACCCATTCTTCTGCTGGAATTTCTAGCCAACTCTGTTCACAGTTCATAATGTGTGCTCTGGGATCACTCTCCCCTGTGTATTTCCGCTGTGTACAGTCTCTTTCTTTAGAGAATCTAATGCGCATCAATCTCTTACAATCATACCATGATGCGATATGTTCCTTGTGTGTGTACCACCATCTTGCAGGTGTGGCTCGAACTGCAAGGTCAAAAACCTCCATCCTCTGCTCTTGAGGAATCTCTTGTTCAAACTGCTGCAAAAAATCATTGACGTCTGCTAATCCATCAAAAGTTGGAATATACCTGTTTTCAGTCCCAATCCATCGCAGTGATTTAGTCATGAATGCGCATCTGCGAATAGAGACTTCGTGGAGTCTATTTTGCCAATTCTCTAAGCCAACATCTGAATCTGATGTGCAGGAGCTATCACATCTCCAGCTGATATGTCCATCAGCTGTAGGGTCAATGTAATCTGTCTGATTAGAAGTCATTTGGTACAAATTTTCCATGTTATGCACCTCCTCTTCTGCTTTGATTGGCTCAATGTAGCGAGGACCCTGTAAAGGGTCTAATGGTGCGATAACCCGGACTTGAGCATCTTCAAATGTCATCTGCCTTTTCTTTAAGTTGATAACAGCCTTGTTATCAAAAGCCCAATCAATACCTAATAGAGCTGGATAGGGTTTGGTGTCACCAATAATTTCTATGATCTCAAAATCGGCATATGTGTGAACTCCGTCGATGTCCACTGGGACATGCGATAAGCGACCCATTGGTGATATTCTCTGCTGATTAGCTAGTCTAAGATGGATAGGGGACCTGCTTAGTTTTGGACTTCCCATCTGTTCCCATGTCTGCTTAGTCAAGACATTTACTTCTAATCCTAAGTCTAGGATAACCTCATCCATTTCAAATAGTCCGATCTGCGCTGTGAGCCTCATCTCTCTTCCTGTCCTTGTATGGCCCATTATATGATGAATGGTGCGCTGTGTATTGCTCACAGAAGGGCTCTGTTGACATTGGTCAATAACTTTCTGAAGTTCCTCTACAGCTTTCCCGTTTCTTAGAAGTTTCAAACAACTCTGCAAGAAGGACTGTACACTCCCGGTCAATTCCTCTTCGTCGCATCTTCCAGATGTGCTAGCCTGTGGTATCTGCGCAGTACTAACATCCTGCGGTGGTTTCCGTGGTATACCCTGAGATGGTAATAATAGTGATCTGGGCGGTGTCTGTTCAGCAAAGGAAGTCTTAGTTTGTTGAAATGCCTCCTTATTCTTCTGTAGATCAAGTGGGATAGGTTTTCCTGGAGCTTTGCGCACCCACTGCGTTCCTGTCATTTTTTCCACGTCCTGCGATATGTTGCTTGTGGAGAGACCACTGCGAGTTACAATATTGACCCGTGGTTCGGTTTCGTTCTGCTCAGCAGCGATAAACTGGATAGTCTGATTGGTTGCTGGCTTGGCGTCCTTGATCTTAGCTATCAGTATGGGACATTCCTCTATTGTGTGATCATAAGATTTACAATACTTGCACGTTGTAGTAGGGTTCTGACAGTCTCTAGCGTAATGTCCTGTGCCTCCACAGTTATAACAGGTGATAGTTCCACGGCCACGGCCAGATTCATAGCCTCCTCCGCGTCCTCGGCCTCTGAAATTTCCTCCACGGCCTCCCTGATTCGGATCAGTTTGTGCATGTACTGCTGGTCCGGATGCTTCTGACTGAACTCTGTAAAGGTCATGCTTCCTTTCTATCATTAACTCATAAGCTCTACAGTTGTTTTCGTCATGTCCCACAGATTTACAGAAGTTGCAATATAGGTTCTTTGGTGTCTGCACATATTTCTGAAGGAGAGGGCATTCCTGAGGACTGTGTCCTCTGGTTCTACAAATCTCGCACCATGGCCCCTGGTTCTGCATCAACGGGTTAGGAGCTCCACTGGCGATATAGTCAGCAAAGACAGGGAAGTTATCCTTACTGTGTCCCTGCGCTTTACACTTAGTACACCAAATTTCATGCGCAACCTCCTTTCCTTTCTTAATTTCATGCAGCTGTAAGGTGAGGTTAGCTAGCTGATTCTGCAGATTAGTGATACCGGTGCTAGTTTCTGCTAGAGGTGAAGCCTCTAGTTTCATTGCCATTTCTAATGCTTCATCTTGTGTATTTAATTTCTGTTGCATTAGCGGAAGTCTGATGTGTGGTAATATTGCTGCGATAAACCATTCTTTATGCTGTTGAGGCGCAAGCTCAAAGCTTACCTGATCAATGAGGGTCTTGAACCTCTGGTCAAAATCCCAAACCGTTTCCGTAGGCAATTGTTTAATATCTTTAAGTTCTGCTATGCACTGTGACTCGGATTTAGGTTTTTTAAACTCTTTAATCATAGCAGTTCTAACCTGTGCAAGCGTTCTGTTATGGCCAGTGGTATACTTCATATACCAAGTTAATGCTCTTTCTCTAAATGTGGTGGCCAGCTGGACAAGCTTGACATTATCATCTTGTATTTGCTTAATGGTCCATATGGCTTCGCATAAGAACCAGTGTTGCTCAGGGTCCTCCGACCCTGTACCTTTAAATGTTGGTAGCTTCATATCATCTCCCATTCTGTTTCTAGATGGTGGGTTTTGGTTTGCTGTATGATTACCACTTGGTTGTGTAGATGTGGAGGGTGTAGCGGCAGTATTCGCTGTGTAAGAGCTACTGGACGGGGTTCCTGCGGGATTATTCTGAGTTCCGACTGGCTTTTGAGGAGTCCTAGGGTTCTGACTCTGCTGTCTCGGGTGATCTGAGCTGTCTTCTTCAGAAGAAGATGAATCGTTGACTATATATCTTTTACCACTACGTGTATGTCCAAGATACTCGTAATCACTTTCAGAGTCTACTGACATTACAATATCATGCTACTATTCATCTGAGAGTATATCCAGTACTCCTTTTTCATATAGTAATTGCTTAATGGACAGACTTAGAGAATTTAGGTACTTACCGCGATAACCCTTGAAGAAGTACCGTTCTGCTGCGCCGAAACTCTTTCTCTGATCAACCGCGAACTCTGTGATGAAGCCTTCCAGCAGACTCGCAAGCCAGAAGTCTACTGCGCGTGAGATGGGGTTATCGACACCTTTCAAGGTCTGAATCAGTTCTGCTGTCCAGACAACTTCTCGATTCTTCTTGACACCGCTGTTGTCAACAAGCTTTGATAACCAACCATATAACTCAATAGCATAAGTTACGAAGAATATCTCATGGAGATCTGTAAAAATGTGCTTCTGTAGCCAAGCCTCAGTGCTCAGTCTAGGATTCTTGTTTTCTTTTGCAGCAAACTCTCTTTCTTTTGACTCAACCCACTGGTTAAGTTCTTGCTTGGTAGGATGCCAACAGAACATCAGCTCAATGTGTTCAAACCGGCAACGGAACCATTTGTTGGTTTTCTCTCTATCCTTTCTAGCAGACCCGGGCTTGCGGTAATCTCTTAGACCAACAGAACCCTTAGCTCACTGGCCCTTTCGGCAACAGGTCGCAGAGGCAACCTGAAGTCTCACCCGAAGTGATTCTAATGGGAGGCAGAAGACTCAAGTGTCCTCAGCCAAGTTCCGAGGCATCCAGGGTGCTTAAATCCACCTTAATCCCATTGACTGGAGCTGTCTATCTCATTCCATTACTCCGGCTACGCCTCTGTCTTATGGCATTACGCAGGGGGTGCGATAAGTCCTCCCCCTACGTGAGACCGTCTAGCGATACCTAAGATATCGTAGGCGCGATATCTTCCCCTTCTAGTTCCTGCGGTAAGTGAATCTTGACCGCTTCCTGGATTAATAAGTGGTCTCCGCTATCCTTATCCTGGTACTGCAGTTAGCTACAACATTCAGTCTCCAAGCCTAACCCTCGCTAATGAACTTGACCCTTGATATCTCGCAACAACGTAACTAAGTAGAATATCACTTTGAGCAGTGTCTAAGTAGACCATTCATGACTTACATTCAGTTCCTACTCGCACATCATCCTCTGTTAACAACTATCTAGTTGCTATGCGGGTAGCTATGATTATCGCAATTATTATACATCATTCAGAAGTTAAACTGACGACCATGTACATTACTTATAACAGACTGAAGCATTCATATATAACACAGACAAGTGAATGAGAGCAGTAGCTACACAAATACAATAGTGCTACTTAAATAAGCACGTTGTTACTCCCAGGGCGAGAACTACGCCCAGGGGAACTACGGTTCTTGTTTACAACTCTGAAGAATAAACACAGTTCCGTTCCACTCTTTACAACAAGGGTCTTCTGGGAAACTCCACCTCAGTGGGAGCCCTTCTCTATAGACCTCTTTCTCTTCCTGCCTTTTACAATGCACTCTCTTTCTCTCACAATCCCTGCGGATCGCACTATCTCTCAACAGGTTGGCCCTTGTATTCTCTCAGGGATGTCCAGACTCTGCAACCACAAAAGGCTTGACTAACCTCTACCTGATGTCTCTATCACTATGTGGCCAACCCCTTATCATATAAAAAGACTACTATATATAGATGGCCCGAAGGTCTCATCGCAATTACAAAACTGTGGGCCTTATCCCAACAGTGACTCAACCCTAACCACTTACAGTCAACTGGCTGTACTTCCATGGCCGCCTTCTGTCTCGTCGCCGCTTCCTGCAGTCCTTAGTATTTAATGCATCGGCCCGTCGCTTCTTCTTAGTTCAAGCAACGCTGACTGTAGTCCTTCTTCTTTAATGAGGGTAGCTGAACCCTCTCTACATCTCCGGCGCCTTTATTGCGGTGGTTGAGCTCTCCCTTCGGCCTCTTCTTTGTACCACATGCTTGACTTTTCTGTACCTATCGTCGTGATTCCCGCCGGGATTTGCGCTACGGCGATATCTTTGTCTTACCGCCAAAATTGGTACTTTCTCTCCAAAATTAGTTATCCTTCCCAAAATTAGCAGCTTCCTAAATGCTGCGGAAGTTCTCTCCAACAAAAATTGAGCTTGAGAGCGAACTGGTGAGCTTCTCATGGAAGAAACAAATGCTTGTGCCATCGGGAACCTTCTTTAGGGATCTTCGTAGTTAATGCTATTGAGATTTCTGTTACGGAGAAAACAAGATGGCCAACCTTGGCCATTTTTCCATTGAAACCTTTGGAAAACAGCAACGAAATCTCATGGTCGTGACCATCAAGACGATGGAGAAATGGATTCCAACCTGCTTGAAAGAATAACTCATGGAATCTTTTAAACTCAGGGATATGAAGAAGATCTTGGTAGCTACCTGGATCGCAACGGTTAGGCATTGTTGATAGAGGACGGGGGAAACAACAGATAAATTCAGGGGATACAAGGAATTTGCATAGAATGCAGCTTGCAAAGAGAGAAATGAAGGTTGAACAGAGTGAAGCATAATTTTATGCTGCCATCAGTTAAATTGAGGTTTGTTTGGATGGCTGGATGGTCATAGGTAAAGCGTGTTTTGAAATATCACACTTGTACTTTGAAGATCTTGAGTTAAGTGCCAGTATTGAAGTGCATGAATTCGGTAAATGCGTGTTTAATATAGCAAATTTAACCATGTCCAAAGCCAAGCTTTGGACAGGTTGAACAAGATTCATGTAATGGGATATTCTACATGTGGAAGATCACAAGGATCCAATCCATATGCTGGCAATCTATACGACAGGTAAGGCCATAGTGGTCATACAATGATTCATAATGACACAAGATTCGTTCATTTAACAAGATGAGATGAATAAGGAAATAAAACCAAGTGCGAGATTTGATGTTTGGTTGATCCCTATCATCATTGGTTAGTCAGAATTTTCAAAAATATCTAGCATGCTATTTGAAATATATAAGCTAAAATTTCTTCAGCACTTTTATTCAAAACATTCCTTATTTGGTGCATTCGTCAGTGCATTTGGATCGATATTCGATCCGTCATTCAGCCTTTCATACAGACTTTTGTCTATACAAACTTTTATTGCTGAAGCCCACTGGAACTGATTTTTGCAAGGAATTTTTAAGGCTATTAGTGCACAGAAAATGTTGTAAACTTTTTCCTTCTGGAACTTTTAAGTCATGTCCCATTTTGTTTGTCTTTAATTAAAACAATTCGCCTTCTTCTTTTGCATTAACCTGCAAACATTTATCACTTTCAGAGATAAATAAATTTATTTATTTTTAAATAGTTTAAAATAGTTCTAATCCTCCCCCAAACCAAAGATATGGCTTGTCCTCAAGCCAATAAAAAGAGCATTAGATATTCAATTATTTTATCAATAGCTGAAAAAAAATATTGTAATATTTTTCTCAAGAAAATGAAATATTAACTAAACATGTAGATGATTCAGATATGGAAATTTATCATAAAGAATAAAATAGTGCTTAAAAGAACCATATGAAGAATGATAGTATAATTTGATATGAAAGATGCCACAGGAAAACTAGCCATCCATGACTCATTTTAAAGATTTCTTGTCATCCTAAGATATAGATAAGGTGTACCGTAAAGCTTGTGAGATTTTCATAATTATGGGTCCCATTTCTAGGATAATAACATCCTAGATATTGTTTGAATTAGATGGCAAGGTCCAAGTTCAACTTACAATTATTATCTAATGACAGTATAGATGATTGGCCAAAACATGTGTTTGTATACTCAGGTTTCTTATATATGAATCATGTGCATAGAAATGCATTAACCGATCTCTTTTACCCGATATTGATGCACTGCCAGCAGGCCTGTTCAGTACCCCAGCAGGTTTATCTTGGTACCATGCAAGCATAGTCTCGCTGCCAGTGAGCCTGTTCAGTACCCCGGCGGGTTTACTTGCATTCACCTAGATTCCTTATTTAAGATTTTACTTAGCATGGACCCGCTGCCAGCAGGCCTGTTCAGTACCCCGGTGGGTTTGCTTCATATAATGATATATATATATATATATATATTGTAAGGAAGCTGGTTGGTACTAGAGTGTGCTAAGCCTTCTAAACACATAATTCGAAATATTAGAACGAACCTTTATGAGCAACTTTTACTTATAATAGCCAAAGTTAAAGATCATGTCAAAAGATAATAACCTAAAGTTGTTCTTTGATCTATATCTATCTTTTTCATAAAAATTCAATAATGTCCCCACAAGAATAAAAATAACATTCACTTTTAAGTTACCTTTAAAAGATGCTTTAAGAGACAAGTTTTGATAATGAGTCTAGGATAAGCCAATGATCCATAGGTGTAAGATAGTATTTTTTTGTTAAGATCATAGCAATTAAGATAGGTATTTTAAGCAACAGTTCTAAACGATAATAAAAAATGTGCATGCCTTAATCAAATACCATATTCAAAATCATGAATGAAATGGTTGCAAGATAATATAAAGAACACTTTATCTTTTGCTAAAGATGTCAATTTCAACAATAATTGAAAAAAAGAAGGGATTAGGATAAATAAAAAAAAATCTTTTAAGTGCTTCCCTTTCAATAATATTGCATGAGCGGATAAGGTCCTTGTAATTAAGCTGCAAAACCGTTGTTAGATGATTTTTATTTATTCAAAACAAAACATATGTACAAAAAAGTCATAAGAAATCTAAAAAGGGAGAAAAGTTTTCCTGTTTTTAATGGCAAAAATTTCATAAGCTGATCATACAAATGAAATTCCCTGTATAGATACAATCGGCTTGTTAGAAATAACTCTTCATTATAATTAAAACAAAAACACAATATATTTACATATGTACAAATAAAGACAATCCTTTAGAAATTTCAGGGACTAGAAGGAGGAGGAATGATTTCCTCTTCTACCAGTTCCATCTCCTGGTGTTGTAAGGCATTATGTACAAAGTCTTGTTTAGATATAGGTTGGTGATAAAGTCTAAGTCTATGTCCATTTACAACAAAGGAAGTTTGAGAATCATCAATTGTTTTAATTTTAACGGATCCATTATCGAAAGCTGTAACAATTTCATAAGGACCCATCCAGCGAGTAGTCAATTTACCTTTAAAATTTGTGTATCTCGAATCGAAAAGTAATGCCCAGTCTCCTGTTTTAAATTGTTTTTGTTTAATGTATCTGTCATGCCATTTTTTACGTTGATTCTATATTAAGATTGTTCGTTGGATAGAATCCTGTCTAATCTCGTCTAATTCATTTATTTGTAGGATTCATTGTTTATGTGCTTCTTGTAAATTCATTCCTAACTGAGTAGCCATACGAAATGTCTTAACCTGAAATTCAATGGGTAGGAGAACTTGTTTACCATAAACAAGTTCATAAGGTGTGTGGCCAATGGTGTTTATCCAAGTTATTCTATAATCCCACAAGGCTTCTGGGAGCCTATCTGCCCAGTCCTTGTGGTGTAACTGAATGGTCTTGGTCATGATAGCTTCTAACACCTTGTTTGTGCTTTCTACTTGACCATTTTCTTGAGGATGATATGGTGAATATTTGCAATGTCTAATACCATACTTATTAGTAAGTTCTTTCATTAACTTGGAAGTGAATTGAGATCCTTGATCGGTTACAATTTCCCTAAGTACACCAAATCGAGTAAATATCTCTTCATACATAAACTCTACCACTAATTTTTCTGTGGCTCGGAATAAAGCTTTGGCCTCTACCCACTTGGTGACATAATTTGTACAAACTAGAATGTACTTATTTTTACGAGACATAGGGGAAATTGGTCCAACAAAATCTAGAGCCCATTTTTCAAAAGGCTCAATCATAACTTGAGGTTGCAAAGGCATCTCATCAGATGGCATAGGAGTACCCATTCTTTGGCAACTATCGCATCCCTTGACATATTTATAAACATCCTTGAAGATGCTTGGCCAATAATATCCAGAATGTAAAACCTTATATGTTGTTCTTTTATCAGAAAAGTGTCCACCGCAAGGTCCACCATGACATGCATGAAGAATCTCTGCCATCTCATCCTCTCGTACACATCTTCTAATAATAATGTCAGGACCGGTACGAAAGAGATCATTATCCACCCAGGAATAGTTAGAGCTTTGAACTATGATTGTACGTTTTTCGGGTGGATAGAGATGGTTTGGTAGCTTTCCAGTTGCCAAATAATTGGCTATGTCTGCGAACCATGGGGTTCGAACAGTTACAGCGAATAAATATTCATCTGGGAAGCTATCATCAACAGGACTATCATCATTGTCAATTTGAATATGGGAGAGAAAGTCTGCTACTACATTCTCTCGACTAGGACGGTCAACAATGGTAATATTAAACTATTGTAACAGAAGAAGCCACCGAGTCACTCTACCATTGGTAACTGGTTTATTCATCAAAAATCTAATAGCAGAATGATCGGTATGTATGAAAATTTCATATCCCGTGATATAATGACGAAACTTATTGATGGAATAAACTACTGCGAGGAACTCTTTTTCAGTAACAGTGTATTTTGATTCTGTGGGAGTCAAGTTTTTACTAGCGAAATAAATGGCATAAGATAACTTTTCCTCTTTTTGACCTAAGGCTGCCCCTATATCTATGTCGGATGCATCAGTAGAGATATGAAAAGGAAGGGACCAGTTAGGGCCCCTAAGTACTGGTGCTACTAATAACTTTGCTTTTAAAGTTTCGAAATCCCTTTGACAAGGTTCAGTCCATTGAAATTATGTGTCCTTCATGAGTAGTTTGAACATGGGTGCATCTATCTTGGTGAAATTTTCTATAAACCTTCTATAATAACCTGCATGGGAAAGAAAGCTTCTAACTTCCTTCGGAGTCTTTGGAGGAGGAAGATTGACAATTATTTCTATCTTGGCAGTATCCACCTTGATACCTTGAAGAGAGACATGATGTCCTATAACTATGCCCTCGATTAATAACATCTTGCATTTTTCATGACTAAGGGCTAAGTTTGTGTCCTGACATCGAATAAGAACTGTATCTAGGTTGTCGAGGGCCTCTTGGAAGGTATTACCATAGAATGTGAAATCATCCATGTAGACCTCTACACAATCATGTATAAGGTCAACAAAGATACCTAGAACTGCACGTTGGAAAGTAACAGGTGCATTACAAAGGCCAAATGGTAACACTCGATAGGCATAAGTCCCCCAAGAGCAAGTAAAGGTAGTCTTATATTGGTCCTCACGTGCTATTAATATCTGATTGTATCCACTATACCCATCTAGGAAAGAAAAGTATTGTTTCCCCAATAGGGTATCTAACACCTGATCTATAAAGGTAGAGGGAAATAGTCTTTAAGAGTGGCCTTGTTCAATTATCGAAAATCAACACAGATACGCCACTTCCCTATGACTTTCTTTGTAAATACTACCAGAGGAGACACCCTCTTACTATTGGAAATTGGGTAAATGAATCCAGCGTTAAGAAGTTTTTGCAATTCTGCTTTTACTATATCTTTGAGAGATGGGTTCATTCTCCTCTGGGGTTGTCTGGTGGGAGGTATACTTGTGTCTGTGTAAATGTGGTGAATACAAGTATCTGGGTGTATACCCTTCATATCGGTGTATTCCCAAGCGAAAGCTCCAGTTTGACTTTTGAGAACTTTTAACAATTGCTTTTGCTGACTCTCATCTAAACCTACATTTATATGTAGAAATTTTTTGGAACTAACCTCACATGGTATGGTATAAGATCCTAGATGTTCTTCAATTGAAAAGACACAAGGTGTACTTGTAAATGTTGAGAGACTCATGTTTTCTTGAAATTCGTCTCCAAAAATCTGGTCAAGTTGGGAAAAATGTTGAGGAAAGTCTATACATGTGGTGGAGGAAATAAATTGATTCAACACGTTTTCAATATTTTGTTCTTGAAGTGCCCAGGAGAGATCACTAACAAGGGAAATTTCTTCCAGGTGTTCTTCTCCAAAAGGACAATCTAACCAAAATGAGCTCTCAACTACGGGCTGTGCTGGTGGGTATAAAGCTAGTCTTCTTGTAGATAACCCATCAGAGATTACCATCTCTCCATCCCTACATCCTATGAATGCATTAGCAGTAGCCATCCAGGGTCTTCCTAAAATGATAGGATGGCCCCTATATGGGTCTTTTGATTGAATAACCATGAAGTCCACGGGATATTCCCATGAGGCCACTGATACCATAATATCTTCTAATATCCCAATAGGTTGTACCATAGTACGATCTGCTTGTTCTAACATTGTTGGGGTAGGGTGGAGGAATGATCATAATTGGAGAGCTTCTAAAACTGTAGTAGTCATTAGGTTAATAGCAGCCCCTAGATCAATGAGTGTGTTCCCTATAGCAGTGTTGTTAATGAGAATAGTTACTACAGGATTTCCTGGATTTGTATACTTCGGAATTCTAGGTTGTTCTGCTATACAATCTGAGATTTCACCTATGACATGTATTGTTGGAGTGTCTTTTTGTTTCTTACCTGGTCTCTTAATGCAGAGTTATTTTATCACTTTACCAAAGATTGGTATATCTTTAATGGCTTGTAATAAAGGAATCTTAATACAAATATTTTTCAATTCATTAATGATGTTATATTTTGGGTAAGTTACAGGTTTTTCTATTATTAGATGCTTCGGATATGGAGGTGATTTATTTCCCGATATTATTTCTTTATGAGTAAGGTTATGTGTTGAATATTTAGGAACAACCACATTTTCAAGAATGACATCATTCAAAATTTCATTAGGTATATTTTCTTCTTCATTTTCTTCTTGAATAACAACTAATGACTCAGGATGATCTTGCAAAAAATTTCCAGATCGCAATTGAACTTCATGTATTGGTGCAGATGAAATAACATATAATGGAAGAGTTAACAACCCAATGTTATTAAGAGCTTGGGTTGGTTTAATGTTAGGATTCGGTATCGGTTGTGCGGGTAATATTGTGGGTCTTGGAGGGTTCATATTCTGGAAATGATGAGGTTGATTTGGGATAGGGAGTAGTGAAGGAGGTGCATATCCAGGAAAAATTTGTTGAACATTAGGTGGGTAAGGATAGTTAGTCATAGGAGGAGATGGTTGTTAGATTTTCTGAATTTACTTCAATATGATCTAGGATCTTAACTGAGAGAACAACATGTACAGCATATCTACAGCATATCAATCATGGAGACAATAATGCAAGCACACAAGAGACACAAAGATTTACTTGGGGAAAACCATAAAGGTGAAAAACCCCAATAACTTCCTCAGAGATAGATAGAGCAATGATACAACCAACCAAGAGAGATAGCCATAACCTAGCAGCAAATCCTCCTCCTCCATAAGTGCGCCACTCCTCCTTGAGTGCATGTGTGAAGTGAGTGAGTAAATAGAGTGCCTCCCGCACTCTATTTATACTTGACTTGACTTGCCTTTTTACCTAACTCATGTAGGCTCGAACTTAACCACATAACATAATGCTGAGTGGGCCGACCCCCAATAGGGTGGTCTAATAACCCTTTGACCCACATGGCCGACCCCCAATAGGGTGGTCTAATAACCCTTTGACCCACATGACTTATACAGGGTCGACCCCAAATAAGGTGGTCTAATAACCCATCAAGTATAAGTTACGACACTTACAATATAAATGACGACACTTCCTTATAGAGGAATAATACCATCTCTATAGGAATACAATATACATATATGTGAAATACATTCCTATCATCTGGTGTATCTTCTATTTCATCACTTTTATATTTCTCTATGCTGCCATCTGCAACATGCTTGATCTGATAGTTCCATTTGGAAGTCATAGCAAACTTCCCTTCATGTCTTGGGATTACATCCCAAACATCATTCTTCATGATCGACGGATCATGGCATTTCATTTCTTCATCCCAGATCCTGGGAACTTCAATATCTTCAATATCTTCAATAGATATCTTTGTTGCTGGAACAAAATGTTGTAGTTCTTCTTTTGTAGGAGATGGCATACGATCTTTCCTACACAACAAGTTAAATTGCATGATTAGAAAACATCTCATAGTTTTCAGAACAAATTCTTACACATAAATAAATATGCCATACAGTCATGCAATTATCTTAGCCAATGCTTCAATACAACATTTATCCATATTCCGTAACTTTCTAGATGCCTTCCAATCTCTACCAGAACATTGTTAAGAGTGTGCACAACTCCCAACATGTCAGCAAAGAGGTTTCATTCTAGATAAGTAGCAATGGAATGTTGTACAGTGCCATAGGCCACTTACCCATGCATATTAGGAGTATACTGTTCATCAATGCAATTATTCTAATATGCATAATACACAACCTAATTCTAGGAACATCAGTATATACATTATTGAACAGTATTATTTAAGAAATGACAATTCAAATACTTATCTTTCTTTGTTCGTTGGGTGGACTCCCTCTGAGTCTTCGCTTCCTTGCAGGAGCTGCTGGAGTCCTAATCTGAAGTAGCTTCTTCTACACCTTTATGTTGTGGGATGTAGAGAGATGGTCAACTCCCTTTGAATATCTGAATCCTTGAATAAACCACTGGAGTGTACTCTCATTTGATCTTTGCTTCCTGGATTACCTGTTCTTGAATCTCATATTCATCCTTGGTCCCTATGCATGCTTATTAGTATCATGAATGTGTTATCCTTGTGATCTCATATAAAATCATACATTCATTAGTATACTATTAAAACACAATAATCTCAAGCATGTATAGTCATGATCATTTCAAACATAAATAATAAGCATTAGCATTCAAGGTTTATGTAGGATTCTTATGGTTAGTCAAATCATAATAAACATAACATGTCTAAACCTGTAATTACTCAAACCTATGACTCTTCAGGTTCGTTGAATCATTAATCAAGATAAGAGATATAAAATGCATAAAACCTGTGATTATTCAAACCTATACCTTCATAATTCTTCTGGTTAGTCATATCATCAATTATGGTAAGAAATATAATATGCATACAACCATGATTATTTAAACCTATGACTTCATGAATAATCATTATCAACAACAGTATAAGATCCTAACCCAAGGTAGGATTCTATCTTGATATAGGAAAAACATACCTGGATTAGCATGCTAGTTAGTTATGTCTAACATACTCACAAGATGTCTTCTTGTTCTTCTTCAATGACTTGTGCTAGTAACCTATATATCTCATAGGTTAGCCATTACAAAACCACGTCATACATACCTCGTAAATGGATCTTCTATGAGATCCATGACAATGGATGAATCTTTGTCCTCATGTTATCATGATCATATGTTCTTGGACCAGAACATGATTTGTATTTCTTGGTGTACCTTTCATGTTAGTAGACAACATAAACCTCATACAACACCATAATGCATTAGTACAATCATAAGTGTCAACACCCTAATCAATGAATATTTTCTATCGTGCATTCATAGTTTTATTAAGGTGATATGACAAGTCTAAAATCAAGATTGTACTAACCGTAATAACATGAAGACAAACATACCATAAACTTAATCATGGACAAATATTGAAACATACCTCGATGAGTCATACCTGTCGAGATCGCTTGTAATCTTCTTATGTAAGGCCTTAGCCTCATCTCCCTCTGAAACAGGAACTTCTTCACTCATGTAGATGATCAATCCATCTTCTTCTAGGATTAACCCAATCCACTTGATTTGCAAGAATTGGACTTGGAGCTGGATATGGGTTTGTCAGAGAAACCCCAAAAATTCAAACTTTGAATTTCAAACTTCCGAAAGGATAGAAATATGCGCCTTGATGAGCTAATCAAACTAGTATATTCAGAATTTGACAACTGCAAAGTTTCACTCCTCAATTTTGCCTTTGAAACTTCTGGATTCACTGGACGTGACCCTGAACTGGGGTTTGATGAAGCCCACTCTTTTGCCTCATCAAAAGGTCTGATCCAAAGCTCTAAGCTTCTATTTTTCTGAGGAGCTTCCAGCCGTGGTCACAGATTGCAAAAATTCACATTTTTACAGAAGCCCTAATTTTCCACTTTTCTGATCAAACTCCCGAACTATGGTCTAATCAAGCCCGGCCTTCTGCCCAACCAAAAATTCTGATATTGGTCTCTAAATTTCTATTTTGATGAGTAGCATCCAGCCGTGGTCTCCGATTACAAAAATTCCAACTTTCTCCAAAGCCCTAAATTCCGGAAGCCATGAATGAAGGTACCAAAAAATAATTCTGTTTTGACAGAAATATGTACCTGATTGTTTCTGGTGTAACTCTAAAATTTTTGATCCACAGGGTCTGAAAAAGTTTCCTGGGATAGCCTGACCTATTATATTTCCATCATGACAGGTCTGACCTCAATTGGATTCTCTGAGAGAGAGTTATGCCAAATGTCGCAACGTGACCTGTTTTGGGATAAAACAGGAGAGCGAACTTGTACGGTGTGCCACGTGTCACTGTTTTAACTTCGGCCTCTGAAAAAGTTTTCTGCGATAGCTCGGCCTATTACCTTTCCATCCTGATAGGTCTGACCTCAATTGGACTCTCTGAGAGAGAGTTATGCCAAATGTCGCAACATGACCTGTTTATGGGATAATACAAGAGAGCGCACTTGTACGGAGTGCCACGTGTCACTGGTTCAACTTCGGCCTCTAAAAACATTTCTTGAGATAGTACAGTCTGTTTACTACCTGTCACTTTTCACGAAATTTCATTTGGAGCTTCCTAGCCCAAGTTATGACCTTTTTCCCAAGGTCACCTGATTGTGACTCAGATCTGGAAGAGGCAGAAACCCTATATTGTACAGATCATAAATCACAAAGTACAATGAATTAGAGGTTTTCCTTTGGACACAAGGTACCTGGAGATCTTAGCTTCGGCCTCTAACAATTTCAGATCCGAAAACTTTTCCAAAACGGATTTATAGCGAAAGTGCTACGATGACTGGTTTTTGCTATATCAAGCCCTAGCATCGTAAGTGCAACAAGTGTCATACATGCCATATCATGCCTTCTTTTAGGATAGCTCTGATACCATGTTAGATTTTCTGAATTTACTTCAATATGATCTAGGATCTTAACTGAGAGAACAACATGTACAGCATATCTACAGCATATCAATCATGGAGACAATAATGCAAGCACACAAGAGACACAAAGATTTACTTGGGGAAAACCATAAAGGTGAAAAACCCCAATATCTTCCTCAGAGATAGATAGAGAAATGATACAACCAACCAAGAGAGATGGCCATAACCTAGCAGCAGATCCTCCTCCTCCATAAGTGCGCCACTCCTCCTTGAGTGCATGTGTGAAGTGAGTTAGTAAATAGAGTGCCTCCCGCACTCTATTTATACTTGACTTGACTTGCCTTTTTACCTAACTCATGTAGGCTCGAACTTAACCACATAACATAATGCTGAGTGGGCCGACCCCCAATAGGGTGGTATAATAACCCTTTGACCCACATGGCCGACCCCCAATAGGGTGGTCTAATAACCCTTTGACCCACATGACTTATACAGGGCCGACCCCAAATAAGGTGGTCTAATAACCCATCAAGTATAAGTTACGACACTTACAATATAAATGACGACACTTCCTTATAGAGGAATAATACCATCTCTATAGGAATACAATATACATATATGTGAAATACATTCCGAAGTTACATATACATCAATAATGTTTGAGAAAAAGCTTTTCCTCTCCACCCATGAGGCCATTGCTATTGTTGAGAATTTTGAGGAGGGTACTGCGGTGGCCAATTTTTCCAAACTGAAGTGTTCCATTGTTGCAGAGGTTGATAAGGATGGTAGTAAGGTGGAAATTGGAATGATGGATCCTGACCCAAAGGTTGATCCCTAGGCTACCAAGGCCTCCTAGATGTTTCATCAAAACTTCCACTCTTGTATACAGCTTGCAACCCGGGAAACGATGGAAAACTATCAATGGGATGCTCTTTTGTATAAAGGTGACAAACTGAAACATTGTTTAATGGACATTCTCTTTGAGGATGTTTAGTTCTACACCTAGGGCAGAAAATACTCATTGCTGCATGCTCTTCATCCTATCTCTTTTTAGCTTGTAATGCATCTAGTTGGGAACCCATAGCTCCTAAAATATCTGTTTTGAAGTTTTCTAATAGGTTCCCTATATCTACCCTTGTAACTCCACCAGGACCGGATGTGTTTCCTTTTGGATTTCTAACATAAGATTCTCGAAAGTGTCTTCCACCTTTCCCTCTGCTCCTAGAGCAATTCCTACATAGTTCACAAATCTCTGCAAAAGATTTATGAGAAATGTTCCCTGCTTCCATGAGATTAAGGTTATCTAAGAATTCTTCTAAGATTCCTTTAAGGAAGAGTGTTCTTACTGCATCTTCCCAAAGATCACTATATTTAGATTTGTGTAACACATAGTTAAATCTTTCGAGATAGTCCTCCAGGCTCTCGTCTTCAAGTTGTTGAATTTTAAAAATATCATTGCGAGAGTCCTTTGGTATAGATTAATCCTGATATTTCAGAAGAAATGCATTCTTCATGTCTTCCCAATATTTAATACTAGATTCTCCCAATCCCATGAACCATCAAAGAGAAGAATCTTTTAATATGGCAGGAAAAAGTTTTAGTTTTTGGCCATCTTGTAGGTAATTGTAACTTCTACACAAAATGTCAAACTCAAATAAGAATGTGTCCGGATCCTCACTACTTTTTCCATAGAAAGTTGGTAGTGAGGAAGGAGGGATATTTTTCATAGTAACATCTTGTGCAGTGTCTAAGATGGGAAACCCGAAGGTACCTTCAGTTCTAAATTCTCCATCTTCTTCATCTTGTCAGACACGATCTTCATGTTCATCCTCCATGAATATTCTATTACCAAAGAGAGAAAATCTAGGTGGCTCCTTTCTTGGTGAATATGGGATATCCCAAAGTTCTTTTTCAGGAAGGGTATTCTTCTTTTTAGGAGGAGAATGATCAGCTACGTGGGAATCTAGTCCAGGAGGTTCTACTGTTGTTGTGTCAATCTGTGAGATGACGATGTTTGTAGAGCTCCCAAAAAGAGCATCTACTTGTGCAAGATTGATAAAATCTACCAAATATGGACCACCCACTATTGAAAAAGTAGTGTCTTTGGGATTTTGGACTAATGGAGGGTTAAGAAGTTTAAAAATTTTACCCTTCAGAGTTTCCTCTTGTCTAAGTTCAGTCTCAATACGAGCTTGAGGTTATTCTAGTGGAATCTCTTTATGAACCGACTGTTCTGATGTCCCTATGATTTCCCCTAAAATGTTTCCAGAAAAGGTTTCCTTTGCTTTCCAAGTAGGACTGTCCCCTTTGGGTGTTTTCCGATACCTTTCTACTGAGTTAGTGGTTGGGGTGGAACGTCCCCCGTATAGGTTAGTAGGAATTTTAGTAGGGATTTTAGTTGGAATTTGAGTCTTAATAAATCTTGTGAATCTCTAGACCTATTCATGAAAACAAATTATAACTGAAAGAAACTTTGACTGCATAACTACTACTGCTGGGTTTTGGGGATGCCTGTTATAACAGATGCGCAGGTTCTTACCTCTCATCTTATCGCTCACCTGCCACCAGCCTAATATAAGTTACCACTAAGTTTTGGAAGAGAAATTCTACCTAACTTCAACTGAATTCTACATATTTCAACTCCCCGGCAACGGCGGCAAAATGTTGGGTGTGTGAGCTATCTCAAATAAAAAACAACACCTAACATTAATTATCAACCAAGATTAGTAAACTTAGAGTTAAAGAAAAATATATGCCAAGGTAGAAATGGTTCTAAAGTTTCAGGTTTGTCAAACCTAAAAAATATTTAGTAAGGGAAAAGATCGAAAGATCTTTCAAATGAAAAACCGAGTCAAATATTTAAGAATACATTTAAATCACAGATCAGAATAGTACTAGATCATACTACTCTACCTTTATGGTTAATTAATAAGAAAGATAGAAACAAATACTGAAACACAAATTACTTCTAGAAAATAAGAAACTACTCAATTAAACTTCCAGATAACGACTATGAATAGAATCAGAGCTGCAGATATTAGATGTTTAATAGGGAGAACTTGTAAATGTACATTAATTTAGACTAAACCATCTAATTCCATTCTTCTTGATTACGTACATCAAATGTAATAGGAACTGGAGTGAATGTATCGTAATGACTTTCAAATGTAATAAGGAAGCTTAATGGAAGTAAATCTAACTTAACTTCTACAAACAAATGTAAACTAAAAATCAACAAACTACCACTAATTTTAAACATTATGAACTATTGTCTATCCATATGTGAACAACATGAAACCAATGTAAGTAGAAGTACACAGAAAACTTAACAAAGATGTTAAATTGAACTATATTAGATTTGGAAGTAAGTAGAAAACTTGATAAAGATATTTTATTATGAATCCAGATCTTGCAACATGAACATCTTCATTAAATAGAAACTAGTCTTAAGATTAACAAACTAAAACAACTCAAAGAATATCAACTATAACTTGAAAACAAACAATTTAGGAACAAGATTAATACATATTGGACAGTAACTAAATAACAAAACCGGTTAAAGGACTGATTGTTGGGAGAAAGATAAGAACGGAATAAGGAGGAAATGAGAAAGGAGGAAATAATGATGAAAATTGGATTAAAAACTCTAAATAACATAAAACAAGATTAAATTACATCTCAAACTATTAAGGAAGAACAGGAAGAATGATGATTAAGAGGCAGAAGAAATTAGATCCAGAAAAAACCTAAAATAATACAGAAAACACACAGATCCGAATGACGATCCGAACGTCGGTCTGAATGGCAATCCGAATGATGATCCGAATGGAGGAAAACGTTTTAAAGGGAGGGAAAGAAGAGTTTTTGGATGATTTAATTACCAGTTGGCTTTATGCAAATGATCCTACAGTGCACAGGAAGCAGTAGAGAGATGATTAGAGGCTAGGAAATTATCTATGCAAATCATTACCTAAGAGAAAGAATGATTCTATGAGAAGTAGGAAGAAAGTTGTAATAGAAGAAGGGAGAAGGTTGGAATAAGAGAAAGAAGAATTAACCTATAGCAAACAGGAAGAAAAACTAACAGAGGAGAAAAGAAGGAAAGGAATGCTAACTATGGAAGAATTTGGAAGCAATATCTAACTATGATGATGGAAGAAGGACTGAAAATAAACTACAAATTATTAAACTAATGAACTATTGGTCGACCATTCTAACTCAGAAGAAGGAAGGTTGTATTAACAGCTTAATATTAATTACAGAGGGATGAAGATAATACACACAGGAAAAACGAATTAGATTACACATACAGGAAATAAACTAGTTAATTGCAAGAAAATAAATGCAAAAAATGTAAATAATACCTACAGTTGATGAGGGTCCCTTCCCAGCAATCTGAGGGTGAACTAGCTCAACTTAAACAACTATCAGCAGAACATCAACAAGCTGCTACTTCCATTAACTTGAGAAAAGTTACACACTCTGTCTTCACACTATCTACGACTGCAAATGCTTGGACTAAGACTGGAAAACCAACGTAAATTCAAAAGCTAACTCGTCTCAATAACAAATGCAACTATTTATAAGTTACAATGGGTGAGAGGGTCGATAGAGTCGACCTCTCTAATAATAGGAGTGTTTAAATGATTATAACAGCTGATTAAATTGATACATGCCAATGCAGGGGGCATTCCTCAGACTTTGACGGGGTTAGTTCCTTCTCAGAGCAGCTGTAGCGTTGATCTAACTCAGATGTGGACAAGCAGTGTGCTGGAAGACTGAATCGTGGGCAGGCGGACTCCTTCCAGAACAATGGCATGAATGAACGTGAGCAAGCGTGCATAACTCCCGGCCAAACGAATAAGAGAGCAGGTGCGCTGGAGTGTTGACTTGGGCGTGGAAGTTATGTTGGCAAGCTAAATGTGGACGTCTGAACTCCTTCCAGAATAATGGCACGAGCGAGCACTTGGCCAACACTCATGACTCCAGGCTGAATGCGCAAACGAATCAAGGCTTGGAGCGTTCACGTGGACATGAGATTTGTTGTCAGGATTGGCAAGCATAAGGATGGATATTTTAGAGAAATAGTCATTAACCAGGCCCATTGCGTGTCGAACAAAACCCATGTGTCCTTCTCTTCATTCAATGGTCTGAGATGTGTCAACCACGAATTTCGTAGGTTGAACGGAGGGTTGAACGATGAGCTGAAAGCATTTTAGGTTGAGCACGTAGCTCATGGGATGAATGATGGGTAACTTGCAAATCGTAGCCTGTAAATTAAAACCATAAATGTTAATTATGCCCAAAAACATCATTTAAATCATAAATAAACCATAATATATGAAATATAACAAGATTTGCATGGTAAGTGAATTTGTGCATACCTGGACTGTTTGATGAGCTGAATGGCTAAGAAAACAACTTACTATAGAAAAACGATAGAAATAACGCCACTTCAAGTAAATTAAATGATAAAAAATGGTGACAATATTGGACACCAACAGTATATTACTATGTTCACTTTTAGTTGGCACAATTGTCGGATATTCTCTTGTTTTATTTTCGACTATTTTTGGAATTACAGATATTGTGAAGCATTTTTGTATTGTTCAATGCGGAATGAATTCAACTATCTAGCATTCTCTTGCGTGGGATTCATATTTTTCTATTTTTCGGTCATAGAGTTCACAATCAAAATTGTTTTCTGACTGGAATGGGTGATCCCAAGTGAATATCCCCATATTTATTTGGTTCAATTGAATCTTCATTGTTTTTCATAAGTTGGTATAATTTCCTTATGCCTGCATCGTTATCGACTGGTTTTTCCAAGTTTTCTCTTAGGATGGATAGATAGGTACAATAAAAAATTTCCATCACCTTTTAATTTTATTCTATATTTTTTTAGTGATAATGATGCTTCCATTTTTCTTCCCCATGGATGACCAACTAATGTAGGGAATGATTTAGATCCTTGTTTCGGTTCGATTACTTTGAAGTCAATTTGAGTATCGATACCCATGATTGCAGCATTAAAATTTTCCCAAACTCCAATGGGTTTGATTATACCGTGATCGGTAAGCTTAAGGTAGATGTCCAAATCCAACAATTGTGGTTGAACTAGTCTCTCCCAAGTCAATCTAGTCATTATATTAGCTCGTGAACTGAATTCGAGGATGAATTGCGAGATGCAATATACCTTGACTTCCAAGTCGACTAGCGGGTCAATGTCCATTTTTTCTTTTTGATTATGGTGACATAGATTCTTAGTGAATTTTTTCATTACTTGTGTTATTCCTCATGATATACATTATATCAATATGTCTTGCAACTTCTTCTTCTTTTGTGAGGAGTTGAAACAACTCATTAAGGGTTTTGTTCTTAGATTTTGCATTAGCCTCTTCATGTGGTATCTCTTCAAAACAAATTGTGGCATTATTAAATATTTATCTCTACTTGTGTGGATTTGGATATTTATCTTGCTTACTTTGATATTTGTGATTTGATTATTTCCATATTCAATTCTCGTGGTGTGCCTTGTAATGATTTGTGAGTTTTTATGATTTAACACTTCATGCTTTGGAATACCATACAAGATATTAAAAGAAAGAGACACTACTCGTCCTCAAGTTACCCTTCCATACATCCATGGTACTACTAACAAAATCGCTAGCATCCTTAGGAAGAAGAACATAAGGGTGGCGTTTGCTCCGCCAAACTCTCTAAGAAACATGCTTGAAAAAACCAAAGACCCGATTGATCCGAAACTCCTAAAAGGTGTCTACAAAACACCATGCTCATGTGGTGATGCCTACATAGGTGAGACAGGAAGATCAATCGAAACTAGGTTAAAAGAGCATGGGGCAGATCTACGACATGATAGGATTAAGAACTCGGCAATAGCAGAACACTCCCACAAAACTAAACATCACATTTGCCTTGAAAATTCAGAAGTTCTAGCAATTGAACCTCATTACTACAAGAGAAAAATACGTGAGGCCATAGAAATTGAAAAATGTGTAAAGAATTTCAATCGTGATGATGGTCTAAGATTAAAAGAAACCTGGAAACCCGTTGTTAAAAAACTCATAAATAATAAACCTATAACACCTACCTATTCACCTAAAAATTACACTATTAACTAGATACTAAAAATAATAAATAATAAGTAATAAATAATTAAATAAATAAATAATCAATAAATAAAAATCAAAATAAAATAGATTTAAAAAATTTTAAATTTTTTTAAAAATCACTTTGAGTTAAATTGTAATTTCTAGATAATCTTACCCCATTTCACTAAATATCATTTAAAATTTACAACTAACCATAGAGTCCACAACAACATTTTAATTGTACTACACTCTCATACATTATAATTTATACATTAGATATATATATAGATATGTTTAACCTAATGTATAAGTTTTTAAAAGTAAAGCATATTATTGCTTTGAACAGAGAGATTGTACTCCACTTTAAATACATTAATCTTAAATAACATATAGTATAAATTAAACCATAAATTAAAAAAAGAGAAGTTTTGAATTAATTAAACTAATTATTATTAATATTAAACTTAATCATATAATATTATTAAACTTAATCATATAATATTAAACTTAATCATATAATATTATTAAACTTAATCATATAATATTAAACTTAATCATATAATATTATTAAAATTAATCATATAATTTTAAACTTGATCACATAATATTTTTAAACCTAAAAAAACTGTATGAGTTAATTAATATCCTAACCCTAAATATATGAGCCGACCTTAGAAAAAATTTATTAAAATAAAAATAGGTTAAGATTAGGTATTTATCCCTCACATCCAAGTGCAAAAAAGAGTGAGATTCTTGTTCTCCTGAGGATGAACCTGCTTAATAGGTTCGAAACTTGTCGAATTGAAAAATTCTTTCCGCAGACTCCTCTGGCTTTTAATTACTGAACTGTGGGTTAACTATGAACAATATTTTTATTATTGATATTTCTAGCATGATGCGACATTCTTCTATATTATGATCCCCCACCCCACATTTTGTATAAAACTTGAGATCCATCCCATTGTTCCATGGATAGTCAGGACACAAGTGTTCTCCACTGAAATAGATAAAGCAACAAGGTTTTCCTTGACCAAAAGAGCAGTTTCCTCGATTGTTGTTATATATTCAATGACCATTGTAGCCACCATGTTGGTTATTGTTGATGTATATGTAACTTCGGAATGTATTTCATATATATTTATTGTACCCTTATTAGAGATGTGTTATTCATCTATAAGGAAGTGTTGTCATGTGGATTGACAAGTGTCGCAAGTGTGTGTACTTGCCGATGGGTTATTAGACCACCATGTGTGGGGTCGGCCCTGAAATATATATTATATTATGGATGTATCTAGATAGACAAGTCGGCCCCATAGTGTAACTGGGCAAACAAGTTAAGTATAAATAGAGATCGGGAGATCTCTATTTGGATCATTCGGAAAGTCACACTTCTCTCAATCAGAAAGTGGTGCACTAGTGAGGAGGATCATCTGCTACTAGGAGACTATCTCAGTGTATTTTGGTTGTACTTTGGTTGAGCCATTGCTCTCTCTATCTCTGAGGAAGTTGTGGGGTTTTTCACCTTAGGGTTTTTCCCACGGAAACTTTGTGTCTCTTGTCTCTCATGCTTTTGATTCTTGTGATGCTTGTCATGCTTATTGAGATTGTTATGCATTGATATACTGTATATGTTATTCCCTCAGTAAAGATCCAAGAGTATTGTGAATTAATGCTCAAAATTTAAAATGGTATCAGAGCTAACCTGAGAAGAAGACATTTTGTAGTGACGGAAACTTGAGTTTCTTGTTTATTAGGTTTCTCTCCACAGATTTTGGAAAAGAAGTATAGTAGATTGACTCTACTCATCAAGGAGAATCTATCTATCCAATCAGAATTCAATTCTGATCATTTTCAGATTTGGCCCTAAAAATTAGGGTTTCCACAAAAATAGGAATTTCTAAAATATGAAGACATAACTGGAAGCTCCTTGCAAAAATCAAAGTTTAGAGTTTTGGATCGAGATTTTTCTCTAGGTATATCTCCGGGAAACTCAAACCCTAATTCAGGGCTCTCCCTAGTGAACTCGAGAGGACAAAAAGGCAAATCTAAAGGGTAAAGCTTTGCTGATCTCAAGTTATGAATGCACCAGGCTGATCAACTCATCAAGGCGCATCTTTCTATCCTTTCAGAAAGTTGAAATTCACATTTTGAATTTTTAGGGTTTTTTCGACAAACCTTAATTTGAGACCAGATCCAGTTTTCAGCATTTCAAGTGGTAAGACCTAAATCTTTTCTATTTCCATTTGAAGTACTCTTTAAGATGTCTCACCACACCAAGCTTGAGGATAAGTTTGAAGAAGCTGATAACTTCCGATCTTGGAAGTATAGGATTGGGTTAATCCTGGAAGAGAATGAGTTGGACTCATATGTAAAAGAAGACATCCCTATCCTAGAGGATGAAAAGGCTAAGGTATTGCATAAGAAGAACTTGGTCAAAGAAAAGAGAATCATTGTTGATTCTATCAAAGACCATATCATACCCCATGTGTCTTCTCTAAAGACACCCAAGGAGATGTTTGACTCTTTGACCAAGCTATTTGAAGGGAAGAATATAAATCGAAAGATGACCCTGCATAACCAATTGAAAGGAGTAAAGTTTCAAAATGGACAAACCATTCAATCTTATTTTTCAAGGGTCTCCCGGATCAAGGAACAACTATAAGCAGTGGATGAAATGGTGGAGAATGGTGAAGTGGTGATGACCACTCTAAATGGCCTACCCAGGTCATGGGATTCCTTTATTCAAAGAATTTGTGCAAGGAAGAAGTTGATCTCCTTCAACAGATTGCGGGAAGAATGCTCTCAAGAAGAAGCTAGGCTTGTGGCCCGAGAAGAAAAGATGGGAAATGAAGATCAATCTCTCACAACACATGCCAGGAAAGGCAAGTCCAAGAAGGAGTCATCTCATAACAGGAAATTCTCACACCACCATTATCATAAAGATAAGAAAGATCTCAGATGCTTCAATTACAATGAGAAGGGACACTTTGCTTCAGATTGTCCCAAGAAGAAGAAAGACAACAACAACTTCAACAAGAAGAAGAAGAATAACAAAAGAAGATATCATGCTCATGCTGCCGAAGATGATGAACCCCCAAAGAAGAAGGCTAGGGCAGAAAGTGATAGTGATGATGACTCATCAAGTGAAGAAGCGTATGTTCTAATTTTCGCTCTCACGGGTACTATCTCCCATGGTTGTAATGATTGGTTGATTGACAGTGGGGCTTCCAAACACATGACTAGGTTTAAAGAATCTTTTGTAAATCTGTCTGAACATGAATCACCCCATAAAGTGAAACTTGGGGATGATTGTCAATACCCAATCAAAGGAATTGGTGAAGCCTCCTACAACCTAGATTCTGGAAAATCTTTGAAGATGAAAGAAGTCCTTTATGTACCTGGTCTCAAGAAGAACTTATTGTCCATCTATGCATTGGATGCAACAAGTATGAGGGTTTCATTTGTGGATGGCCAAGTCCTAATGTGGCCAAAGGGAAAGACCATAGATGATGCAGTAATGATTGGAGAGCAAGAGGGAGGTTTGTATAAATTGAAGGGACAACCTGAACATGCCATGGTGCATGAATCCATGGATCCAAGTGAACTTTGGCATAGAAGACTTGCTCATATGCACTATAGGGCACTTCCAATTGCAAGCAAGGCTGTAGAGGGTCTTCCTGAAATCAAGACCAAACATCAAGGTGTTTGCAAAGGATGTGCAAAAGGTAAGAACATTAAGAAGGCTTTCCCAAGCAGTGAAAGCAAGGCAAAAGATATCCTGGAAATCATCCACTCAAATGTATGTGGTCCTATGTCATCCAGTTCTCTGAGTGGGTATGTTTACTATGTCTCGTTTATTGATGACTTCTCCAGGAAGACTTGGGTATACTTTTTGAAGAACAAAGATGAGGTGTTTGATAAGTTCAAAGAATTCAAAACCTTGATGGAGAATCAAACTGACAAGAAGATCAAAACATTCAGATCCAACAATGGTGGAGAATTCACGTCAGGTGACTTCAAGAAGCTGTGCAGTGATTCAGGGATTAATAGGGAGTTGTCTGCTCCTTATAATACTCAACAGAATGGAGTTGCAGAAAGGAAGAACAGAACAATCATGGAAGCAGCATGGGCAATGCTGCATGACTAGGATCTACCTATGCATCTATGGGCAGAAGCAGCTAGAACAGTTGTATATGTGCAGAACATAACACCCCACAAGATATTGGACAACAAAACTCCAGAAGAGGTCTTTTCTGGTAAGAAACCTGAAGTCAGCCATCTCAGAATATTTGGTTGTCCAGTATACACTCATGTCCCAAAGGAAAAGAGGACCAAACTAGATCCTTCAGGAAAGAAGGGTATCTTTATGGGTTACAGTGAAAGCTCGAAGGCTTACAGAATATACTTTCCAGGGTTCAAGAAGATTGATGTCAGCAGGGATGTAACATTTGATGAAAACTCAACATTCATCAAATCAAGGAAGGCACCTATCGAAGTTTATGAAGAACCTAAGGAAACTAGATTTCAAGACACTACCATGACTGAAGCAATTCCAAAAGTTGTTTGTGAGATTGAAGATCCACAAGAACCTGTAGATCCACCCCGTGAGGATAACTCTCACAAGAGGAAACTTGCATGGGCTAGAGAGATCATTCAAGATGCATAAAGATTTGGCATTCCAGAAGAAGAACACAGAGCAAAGAAGAGAACCATATCACATACCAGGTATGTTGCTTTACTCTGTGACATTATGAACAAAGAACCTTCCAGTTATGAAGAAGTAGCAGAAAAGAAAGAATGGAAGGATGCCATGGTTGAGGAATACCAATCAATAATGAAGAATGATGTTTGGGATGTTGTCCCAAGACCTAAAGAGAAGTCTGTTGTGACTTCCAAATGGATCTACAAAATCAAGCATGCTGCAGATGGCAGTGTAGAGAAATACAGAGCAAGATTCATAGCTCATGGCTTCTCTTAGAAAGAGGGAATAGATTATGAAGAAACTTTTGCACATGTAGCCAGGTATACTTCCATCAGAACAGTACTTTCCCTGGTTGCAGTAATGAAATGGAAAATACACCAGATGGATGTCAAGACTGCTTTTTTGAATGGTGTAGTTGAAGAGGAAGTATATGTGGAGCAGCCACTCGGTTTTGAAATACATGATAGGGAGTCATATGTGTGCAGATTGAAGAAATCCTTGTCTGGCTTGAAGCAAGCTCCAAGAACTTGGTATGGTGGTATGGACAATTTCCTGTCTACTTTGGGCTTTACCAAGAGTAAAGCGGATTCCAACCTTTACTACAAGGTTGAGGAAGGGAATCCTGTGATTCTACTCCTGTATGTGGATGACTTATTTGTAACAGGAGATAACAAATTGATTGCAGATACTAAAAGGAAGCTTGCTGCCGAGTTCGATATGAAAGATTTGGGAATGATGCATTTTTTCCTAGGTATGGAGGTGTGGCAGAGTGCAGGTGGGATATTCCTTGGTCAAGGGAAGTACACAGTAGATATCCTGAAGAGATTCATGGTGAAGTACACCTATGGCATCGAATCTAAAGCTTCTATGTGATCCTTCATTTGAGCCAGTTGATGTCTCTATGTATCGTCAGATGATTGGGTCCTTAATGTACCCGACGAACACGAGACCAGATATTTGCTTTGCGGTGAACACATTGAGCCAGTTCCGGACAAATCCGAGGAGTGTTCACCTGGTTGCTATAAAGCATGTTCTGAGGTACTTGAAGGGTACAGTGGATTATGGGCTCAAGTATGAAGCGAATCAAAAGTTTAACCTGCAGGGTTATGTTGATTCAGATTGGGCTGGCAGTGCTGCAAATAGGAAGAGCACATCTGGGTGTTGCTTCAGTATGGGATCAAGTGTGATCTCTTGGTTTATTAGGAAGCAATCCTACGTAGCACTGAGTATAGCTGAGGCAGAGTATGTTGCAGCCTGTTCAGCTAATTGTGAGGCAATATGGCTACGGAAGCTACTGTCTAAGTTATTTGATCTCCCATTGGATGCTACTGGTATCTTTTTGTGATAACCAGAGTTGTGTGAAGCTGTCTGAGAACCCATTGTTTCATGACAGGTCAAAACTCATAGAGATCAAATATCACTATATCAGGGATATGGTGCAGAGAGGAGCTGTGAAGCTCCTGTACGTTGTGACGGACGAGCAGATTGCAGATGTGCTGACGAAGCCACTAGCTAGGGTGAAGTTTGAGTACTTCAGGGAGAGGCTTGGTGTTCTTCAGATTGATGACACTTCGAGGAAGACGTGATGGACACATTTGCTGAAGCCATTCCAATTATGTTGGAAGGAGTATCCTTCGCATGGCTGTGGATGTAAGCGTTGGATGATGAGCATCAGGATGATGTTCTGGTTTCTGCTTTGTATGATCAGTTGGATCATTTATATATGTATGTATGCATCATGTTGGATGTTGGATATGATCAATTGGATCATTTATATGTATATGTATGTACGCATCATGTTGGATGTTGGATATGATCAGTTGGATCATTTATATGTATGTACGCATCATGTTGGATGTTGGATATGATCGGTTGGATCATGTGTATGTATTTTGTATATGCATCATGTTGGATGCTTGGACCATGCATCTGTATATGTATCAAGTGGATACATTGTATGATCAGGTAGATCATGTATGTTGATATGTATCATGTATTTATATTTGTATCAGGTGGATACACTGTATGATCAGGTGGATCATGTATGATGATATGTATCAGGTAGATACTTGGTATGCATTGTATGATCAGGATGATCATGGATGACGAGCTTCAGGATGTTGCTCCAGATGACATGCAGCAGGATGTTACAGTGATGATGATCAGGATGATCATGTGTACATCAGGATGATGTATAGTGAGTATCAGGTTGATACTCTGTGTCCGTGGAACAGGTTGTGCAGATAAGCATGTAATTTGTGCCCTGGGAGATTTGTAGATAGTCTTTCGAGGTTTTGCCTATGGCATGTAATTTGTACCCTGGGATATCTGGCAAATGCTCTTTCGAGGTTTTGCTTGGGAGGACATATAATTTGTGCCCTGGGAAATCTGTAGATAGTCTTTCGAGGTTTTTCCTATGGCATGTAATTTGTGCCCTGGGATATCTGGCAGATGCTCTTTCGAGGTTTTGTCCTATGGCATGTAATTTGTGCCCTGGGAGATCCGATAGGTTGAGTCGTGTGCTCGTAATCAGTCCTGGGATGCTATTTCAAGGTTTTTCCATGACCACATGTAATTTGTGCCCTAGGAGATCCAATAGGTTGAGCCTTGTGCTCGTAATCAGTCCTGGGATGCTCTTTCGAGGTTTTGTGGTGACCACATGTAATTTGTGCCCTGGGAGATCCAATAGGTTGAGCCTTGTGCTCGTAATCAGTCTTGGGATTCTCTTTCAAGGTTTTTTGGTGGGGTCACATGTAATAAGTCCTGGAGATCTGGATAAGATGAAAAGGCCTCAGATGCTCTTTAGGGTTCTTGCTAGTCAAGAGACTCTTTTAAGGTTTTGTGACGCACGTAATAAGTCCTGATATTTCCATAGTATGGCCAGTGATGACGAAGACCTGCAGGTGTTGGGCCTACATCCAGTATGAAAAAGGACTGGCTCTGTAGAACTTCATATGACAAGTAGAGTCAGATATTGGTTGAGATAGCAGCGGTAGTGATGATGATGATGACGATGATCCCATGAAGAAGACTTGTCTAGCAGATCTGTGTCGAGAAATACCTTCCTAGTTAAGAGGGAGTGTTGATGTATATGTAACTTCGGAATGTATTTCATCTATGTATTTCATATATATTTATTGTACCCTTATTAGAGATGTGTTATTCCTCTATAAGGAAGTGTCATCATGTGGATTGACAAGTGTCGCAAGTGTGTGTACTTGCCGATGGGTTATTAGACCACCATGTGTAGGGTCGGCCTTGAAATATATATTATATTATGGATGTATCTAGATAGACAAGTCGGCCCCATAGTGTAACTGGGAAAACAGGTTAAGTATAAATAGAGATCGGGAGATCTCTATTTGGATCATTCAGAAAGTCACACTTCTCTCACTCAGAAAGTGGCGCACTAGTGAGGAGGAGGATCATCTGCTACTAGGAGACTATCTCAGTGTATTTTGGTTGTACTTGTTGATGTATATGTAACTTCGGAATGTATTTCACATATATGTATATTGTATTCCTATAGAGATGGTATTATTCCTCTATAAGGAAGTGTCGTCATTTATATTGTAAGTGTCGTAACTTATACTTGATGGGTTATTAGACCACCTTATTTGGGGTCGGCCCTGTATAATTCATGTGGGTCAAAGGGTTATTAGACCACCCTATTGGGGGTCGGCCATGTGGGTCAAAGGGTTATTAGACCACCCTATTGGGGGTTGGCCCACTCAGCATTATGTTATGTGGTTAAGTTCGAGCCTACATGAGTTAGGTAAAAAAAAGCAAGTCAAGTCAAGTATAAATAGAGTGCGGGAGGCACTCTATTTACTCACTCACTTCTCACACATGCACTCAAGGAGGAGTGGCGCACTTATGGAGGAGGAGGATCTGCTGCTAGGTTATGGATATTTCTCTTGGTTGGTTGTATCATTGCTCTATCTATCTCTGAGGAAGTTATTGGGGTTTTTCACCTTTATGGTTTTCCCCAAGTAAATCTTTGTGTCTCTTGTGTGCTTGCATTATTGTCTCCATGATTGATATGCTGTAGATATGCTGTACATGTTGTTCTCTCAGTTAAGATCCTAGATCATAATGAATTAAATTCAGAAAATTTAACATGGTATCAGAGCTAGCCTGAAAGAAGGCATGATATGGCATGTATGACACTTGTTGCACTTACGATGCTAGGGCTTGATATAGCAAAAACCAGTCATCGTAGCACTTTCGCTATAAATCCGTTTTGGCAAATTTTTCGGATCGGAAATTGTTACAGGACGAAGCTACGATCTCCAAGTACCTTGTGTCCAAAGGACAACCTCTAATTCGTTGTACTTTGTGATTTATGATCTGTGCAATATAGGGTTTCTGCCTCTTCCAGATCTGAGTTAAAATCATGTGACCTTGGGAAAAAGGTCATAACTTGGGCTAGAAAGCTCCAAATGAAATTTCGGGAAAAGTGACAGGTAGTACACAGACTGTACTATCTTAGAAAACTTTTTCAGAGGCCGAAGTTAAAACAGTGACACGTGGCACGCCATACAAGTTCGCTCTCCTGTTTTATCCCAAAACAGGTCACGTTGCGACATTTGGCATAACTCTCTCTCAGAGAATCCAATTGAGGTCAGACCTGTCAGGATGGAAATATAATAGGTCAGGCTATCTCAGGAAATGTTTTTAGACCCTGTGGATCAAAAATGTCGGAGTTACACCAGAAACAATCAGGTACATATTTCTGTCAAAACAGAAATATTTTTGAGTACCTTCATTCATGGCTTCCGGAATTTAGGGCTTCGTAGAAAGTTGGAATTTTTGTAATCCGAGACCACGGCTGGATGCTACTCATCAAAATAGAAATTTAGAGACCAAGATCAGAATTTTTGGTTGGGCAGAAGGTCGGGCTTGATTAGACCCTAGTTCGAGACTTTGATCAGAAAAGTGGAAAATTAGGGCTTCTGTAAAAATGGGAATTTTTTAAATCTGTGACCATGGCTGGAAGCTCCTCAAAAAAATAGAAGCTTAGAGCTTTGGATCAAACTTTTTGATTGGGCAGAAGAGTGGGCTTCATCAAACCCCAGTTCAGGGTCACGTCCAGTGAATCTGGAAGTTTCAAAGGCGAAATTAAGGAATGAAACTTTGCAGTTTTCAAATTCTGAATATACCAGTTTGATCAGCTCATCAAGGCGCATATTTCTATCCTTTCGGAAGTTTGAAATTCAAAGTTTGAATTTTTTGGGGTTTCTCTGACAAACCCATATCCAGCTCCAGGTCCAGTTCTTTCAAATCAAGTGGATAGAGTTAATCCTAGAAGAAGATGGATTGGTCATCTACATGAGTGAAGAAGTTCCTGTTTCAGAGGGAGATGAGGCTAAGGCCTTACATAAGAAGATTACAAGCGATCTCGACAGGTATGACTCATCGAGGTATGTTTCAATATTTGTCCATGATTAAGTTTATGGTATGTTTGTCTTCATGTTATTACGGTTAGTACAATCTTGATTTTAGACTTGTCATATCACCTTAATAAAACTATGAATGCACGATAGAAAATATTCATTGATTAGGGTGTTAACACTTATGATTATACTAATGCATTATGGTGTTGTATGAGGTTTATGTTGTCTACTAACATGAAAGGTACACGAAGAAAGACAAATCATGTTCTGGTCCAAGAACATATGATCATGATAACATCAGGACAAAGATTCATCCATTGTCATGGATCTCATAGAAGATCCATTTACGAGGTATGTATGAATTGGTTTTGTAATGGCTAACCTATGAGATATACAGGTTACTAGCACAAGTCATTGAAGAAGAACAAGAAGACATCTTGTGAGTATGTTAGATATAACTAACTAGCATGCTAATCCAGGTATGTTTTTCCTATATCAAGATAGAATCCTACCTTGGGTTAGGATCTTATACTGTTGTTGATAATGATTATTCATGAAGTCATAGGTTTAAATAATCATGGTTGTATGCATATTATGTTTCTTACCATAATTGATGATATGACTAACCAGAAGAATCATGAAGGTATAGGTTTGAATAATCACAGGTTTTATGCATTTTATATCTCTTATCTTGATTGATGATTCAACGAACCTGAAGAGTCATAGGTTTGAGTAATTACAGGTTTAGACATGTTATGTTTATTATGATTTGACTAACCATAAGAATCCTACATAAACCTTGAATGCTAATGCTTATTATTTATGTTTGAAATGATCATGACTATACATGCTTGAGATTATTGTGTTTTAATAGTATACTAATGAATGTATGATTTTATATGAGATCACAAGGATAACACATTCATGATACTAATAAGCATGCATAGGGACCAAGGATGAATATGAGATTCAAGAACAGGTAATCCAGGAAGCAAAGATCAAAAGGGAGTACACTCCAGTGGTTTATTCAAGGATGCAGATATTCAGAGGGAGTTGACCATCTCTCTACATCCCACAACAGAAAGGTGTAGAAGAAGCTACTTCAGATTAGGACTCCAGCAGCTCCTGCAAGGAAGCGAAGACTCAAAGGGAGTCCACCCAACGAACAAACAAAGATAAGTATTTGAATTGTCAATTATTAAATAATAGTGTTCAATAATGTATATACTGATGTTCCTAGAATTAGGTTGTGTATTATGCATATTAGAATAATTGCATTGATGAACAGTATACTCCTAATATGCATGGGTAAGTGGCCTATGGCACTGTACAACATTCCATTGCTACTTATCTAGAATGAAACCTCTTTGCTGACATGTTGGGAGTTGTGCACACTCTTAACAATGTTCTGGTAGAGATTGGAAGGCATCTAGAAAGTTATGGAATATGGATAAATGTTGTATTGAAGCATTGGCTAAGATAATTGCATGACTTTATGGCATATTTCTCTATGTGTAAGAATTTTTTCTGAAAACTATGAGATGTTTTCTAATCATGCAATTTAACTTGTTGTGTAGGAAAGATCGTATGCCATCTCCTACAAAAGAAGAACTACAACATTTGTTCAGTGACAAATTTATTTATTGAAGATATTGAAGTTCCCAGGATTTGGGATGAAGAAATGGAATGCCATGATCCGTCGATCATGAAGAATGATGTTTGGGATGTAGTCCCAAGATGTGAAGGGAAGTTTGTTATGACTTCCAAATGGAACTATCAGATCAAGCATGTTGCAGATGGCAGCATTGAGAAATATAAAAGTGATGAAATAGAAGATGCACCAGATGGATCTCAAGACAGCATGGTGTAGTCATATATGTGTGCAGAACTTGGTATGGTAGGATAGACAGCTTTCTATCCAGTTTGGGCGTTACCAAGAGTAAAGTAGATTCCAACCTTTTCTACAAGGTTGAAGAAGGCAATCCAGTGATACTACTTTTGTATGCAGATAACCTGTTTGTTACAGGTAAAGATAGATTGATTGCCGACACGCAGCGGAAGCTTTCTTCCAAGTTCGAGATGAAGAACTTGGGGATGATGCACTATTTGTTTTTGACATGGAGGTGTGGCAGAGTGCATATGGAATCTTCCTTGGACAAGGGAATTATGTAGTAGAGATCCTGAAGAGGTTCGGGATGATGGACTGCAAGGATATGGCCACACCTATGGCATCGAATCTGAAGCTTCTATGTGATGCTTCATCTGAGCCGGTTGATGTCTCTTTGTATCGTCAGATGATTGGGTCCTTGATGTACCTGACGAACACGAGACCAGACATTTGCTTTGCTGTGAACACATTGAGCCAGTTCCTGACGGATCCGAGGAGTGTTCACCTGGTTGCTGTAAAGCATGTTCTGAGGTACCTGAAGGGTACAGTGGATTATGGGCTCAGGTATGAGGAGAATCAAAAGTTTAACCTGCAGGGTTATGTTGATTCAGATTGGGCTGGCAGTGCTGCAGACAGGAAGAGCACATCTGGGTGTTGCTTCAGTATGGGATTAGGTGTGATCTCTTGGTTTAGCAGGAAGCAGTCCTGTGTAGCACTGAGTACAGCTGAGGCAGATTATGTTGCAGCCTGTTCAGCTAGTTGTGAGACAGTATGGCTACGGAAGCTACTATCTGGGTTATTTGATCTCCCATTGAAGGCTAATGGTATCTTCTGTGATAACCAGAGTTGTGTGAAGCTGTCCGAGAACCCAGTGTTTCATGACAGGTCGAAACACATAGAGATCAAATATCACTATATCAGGGATATGGTGCAGAGAGGAGCTGTGAAGCTCCTATATGTTGCGACAGACGAGCAGATTACAGATGTGCTGACGAAGCCGCTAGCCAGAGTGAAGTTCGAGTACTTCAGAGAGAGGCTTGGCGTTCTTCAGATCGAGGACACTTCGAGGAAGAAGTGATGGACACATTTGCTGAAGCCATTCCAAGCATGTTGGAAGGAGGATCCTTCACATGGCTGTGGATGTAAGCGCTGGATAATGGGCATCAGGATGATGTTCAGGTTTCTGCTTGGATATGATCAGTTGGATCATTTATGTATGTACGCATCATGTTGGATGCTGGATATGATCAATTGGATCATTATGTATGTACGCATCATGTTGGATGTTGGATATGATCAGTTGGATCATTTATGTATGTATGCATCATGTTGGATGCTGGATATGATCAGTTGGATCATTTATGTATGTATGCATCATGCTGGATGCTGGATATGATCGGTTGGATCATGTATCTTTGTATGATCAGGTAGATCATGGATGCTGATGGATACATTGTGTGGATCATGTATCTTTGTATGATCAGGTAGATCATGTATGTTGATGGGTACATTGTGTGGATCATGTATCCTTGTATGATCAGGTAGATCATGTATGTTGATGGGTACATTGTGTGGATCATGTATCTTTGTATGATCAAGTAGATCATGTATGATTGATGGATACATTGTGTGGATCATGTATCTATGTGTGCATCAGATGGATGCATTGTATGATCAGGATGATCGTGGATGACGAGCTTCTCCAGATGACATGCAGCAGGATGTTGCAGTGATGATGATGAGTATCAGATGATACTTTGTGGCCGTGGATCAGGTTGTGCAGGAAAGCATGTAATTTCTGCCCTGGGAGATTTGCAGATGGTCTTTCTAGGTTTTGCCTATGGCATGTAATTCGATGCCCTGGGACATCTGGCAAATGCTCTTGCGAGGTTTTGCTTGGGAGTACATGTAATTTGTGCCCTGGGAGATCTGCAGATAGTCTTTCGAGGTTTTGCCTATGGCATGTAATTCGGTGCCCTGGGATATCTGGCAGATGCTCTTGCGAGGTTTTGTCCTATGGCATGTAATTTGCTCCTGGGAGATCTGGACAGGATGAAAAAGGCCTCAGATGCTTCAGCCAGGTTTTGTGGTGGACCACATGTAATGTGCTCCTGGGAGATCCGACAGGTAGAGCTGTGTGCTCGTAACAGCCTGGGATGCTTCAGCCAGGTTTTGTGGTGAGATCACATGTAATGTGCTCCTGGGAGATCTGACAGGTAGAGCCGTGTGCTCGTAATAGCCTGGGATGCTTCAGCCAGGTTTTGTGATGGGTCACATGTAATGTGCTCCTAGGAGATCCTACAGGTAGAGCTGTGTGCTCGTAATAGCCTGGGATGCTGCAGCCAGGTTTTGTGACGCACGTAATAAGTCCTGAGGATTCCACAGTATGGCCAGTGATGATGAAGACCTGCAGGTGGTGGGCCTACATCCAGTATGAAAAAGGACTGGCTCTGTAGAACTTCCTATGACGAGTAGATTCATAGATTGATTGAGATAGCAGCAGCAGTGACGATGATGATGATGACTCGATGACGATTATCCAGTGACGATGATCCAGAGAAGATGACTTGTGCTAAAAGAACTATGCTGAGAAATGCCTTCCTAGTTAAGAGGGAGTGTTGATGTATATGTAACTTCGGAATGTATTTCACATATATGTATATTGTATTCCTATAGAGATGGTATTATTCCTCTATAAGGAAGTGTCGTCATTTATATTGTAAGTGTCGTAACTTATACTTGATGGGTTATTAGACCACCTTATTTGGGGTCGGCCCTGTATAAGTCATGTGGGTCAAAGGGTTATTAGACCACCCTATTGGGGGTCGGCCATGTGGGTCAAAGGGTTATTAGACCACCCTATTGGGGGTTGGCCCACTCAGCATTATGTTATGTGGTTAAGTTCGAGCCTACATGAGTTAGGTAAAAAAAGGCAAGTCAAGTCAAGTATAAATAGAGTGCGGGAGGCACTCTATTTACTCACTCACTTCTCACACATGCACTCAAGGAGGAGTGGCGCACTTATGGAGGAGGAGGATCTGCTGCTAGGTTATGGCTATCTCTCTTGGTTGGTTGTATCATTGCTCTATCTATCTCTGAGGAAGTTATTGGGGTTTTTCACCTTTATGGTTTTCCCCAAGTAAATCTTTGTGTCTCTTGTGTGCTTGCATTATTGTCTCCATGATTGATATGCTGTAGATATGCTGTACATGTTGTTCTCTCAGTTAATATCCTAGATCATATTGAAGTAAATTCAGAAAATTTAACAGTACTTTGGTTGAGCCATTGCTCTCTCTATCTCTGAGGAAGTTGTGGGGTTTTTCACCTTAGGGTTTTCCCCACGGAAACTCTGTGTCTCGTGTCTCTCATGATTTTGATTCTTGTGATGCTTGTCATGCTTATTGAGATTGTTATGCATTGATATACTGTATATGTTATTCTCTCAGTAAATATCCAAGAGTATTGTGAATTAATGCTCAAAATTTAACAGTTATATCTATTGTTGTGTTGGTCGTTTTGTCTAGAGTCTTGACCTATTTGATTTTTCTTATCGACAACTTTTGTTTGGTATATTGTATGGTAATTTGCCTTGCTCTTTAAGTTCTTCACACATTCTACAGTGGTATGTTGCGTCGTTCAACAAATGCCACACCATTTGGGTTTAATGTTGTTAGAATTATATTTGAATTATTCCATCGAATGAGGCTCAAACCTTTCACATATGTCATCATAATATCTTGTTTGAGCGACTGTAACATCCCTACCATGTAAGGTCAGTCAATTGGACCCAAATTTTGAACCTAGGAATGATGAACTCAAACTACTCCAAAAGCATCCAAATTATTTCAAATTGTATATGCATGTACTTTGGAGGACTTAGGACACCCTAATGCATCCCTTAGACCGTTAGAAAACTTCTAGAAGTAGTCACGGTTTGCAAATTTCAAGGAGGAAGGAAGGGGAATAAAACTAGTCAAATTCATTGGTTGAAAACCCCACTAGGTTAGCGATTATTTAGCCTTCCAACAACTGCAATACTTTCCCTAATTTTTTATATGAGACTTGGATCTGTTAGAGGAAATCAAGGAAATCACATATGAAACATTACATAAAGTTTTAAGGTCTGTTGGATCTTCCAAAAAATAGTAGCTTGTATGGTTTAGAATTTATGAGAAAATGGTGAACAAGGGACAATGCTTTTATGGAACAATCTTTAGTAAGAATTCAAGGTTATGCACAGAAAACTTTGGTCATCCATTTTACTCCATATGCATATCGAATCATAATTTAAACCTCAGAAAAATTCTAATATTAAACCGATACAAGTCATTCCAAAAACACCATGAGAATACAATAAGGAAAGTAGCTCAAATCTTGATAGTACTTGGAACTATTACATGAAAATATTGGTATTTTGATCTGTGGATCTCATGATCATTTCATTATATATATGTGTGTGTGTGTGTGTGTGTGTGTGTGTGTGTGTGTGTGTAGAATATAACATGTCCATATAATCAAAATATGAGTCTTCCATAAAATATATGCAACTAGGAGTGTGCTATCACACTTGTACATGAATATTGAGAGAGTGTTGAGAGAATGATAGTAGAGAAATATGAGAGAACAGGGAATCGAACTCAAAGGGGGATAAAAAAATACATCAAAAAATATCCATGAAGATCTATTGAGAGGTATGAATTTCCTATCCTTCAACCAACTTGGATAGGAATCTTGCACCCACGAAATTGATTCTAAGGCAGGGAGGATGAACATCCACCTTGCAAGGACAAGAAAAGCTCTCCAAAAGTGAAAATGAGAAATGAAACAAATCTGCTCTACTTCATCATCCTTCTCTTTTATTAACCTCCAATGGACTCCATAGCTATAATTCCCTCCAAGAGTCCTCACCCAACTCGAGGTAGGGAGATATTCTCATAGGAGACACTTGTCCCACTCGTTCTTGCATTCCTCTTCCACCAATTTGAATGGGGAATATTGGATGACCATAAATCCCCCTATGTGCCCTCTTGGTGGCTATTTTTATCCCTGATATGTCAGATGTGTCATAGGTTTGCAATCAGGTACAAATTTGTCATATTTTTCATAGATTCTCCATCATTGTTGTCATAGATGCTCGTGAATCTAGCTACAAGTGTCAAAATTCTTCTATGATGCCTCTTCCTCTTCCACGGGAGTTACTCTTCCACTCCAATTTGACTTTCCTAGATTCATGCCATGAATAATGCCTCTTCAACTCCTCCAAGAACGTTACCATCCACCTTGGACTTGAATTGGTGAAAGAATGATGCCTTGTGTAGTGGATAATATTGCCACATGTAGGTCCCACACCACATATGCATCCTCATGACCAAATGCCAACTTATTTTTCCTTTATTATTATTTATTTAACCCAATTAATGTGAATTTGCAAGTCTAAATTCCATTTGGGGTCTTTTAGCTCCCTTATCCCAAGTTTTAATGTTTCCACCCCAACCTAGGGAACTAGTAGATTGGTGGAAAGTTTTCTTTATGAAATTTATTTGGATGGGGACATTATAGTCTTCCCCACCCAATATTGCTTGTCTCTAAGCAATTCCAAATTGGATGCTGCAAAATTTTTTCATCTTCCCATGTGGCATCCTCACTTGTAAAATCTTTCCATTGCACCAAATATTCTCTTATGGTTACGCTCCTTAATTTCCTTTCCCTTACCTTCAATTTTTTTTTTTTTCTGGAATGAGTATGATTTGACCTTCATCGTCTAATGGAGGAAGTGTTTCTGAAATGGGAATTTTCTTCCCAATTACCTTTTTAATACATGATACATGAAACACATTATTGATTTTACTTCCTTCAAGAAGTTCCACCTCATAAGCTACCTCCCCAACTTTTTGAATTATCTTGTATGGGCCATAAAACCTTGGATTAGTTTTTCTGCTCCTTTTCTTTTTAAGGTGGTTTGTTTGTAAGGTTGTAGCCTCAAATAAACCAAATAATTCACTTGACAATTTGTTTCTTTCCTATGTTGATCTGCATATTTTTTTTGTTGATTTTGGGAAACCTGCAAATTGTCTTTTAAGAGCTTCAAATTTCTTGACTTTACTCAATCCAATATTTAGATTTTGGGGCTCTACTATCACCAAAAATGTGATCAACAAAGGTAGGTGATTCATAACCATATAACTCTTTGAAAGGATACATGCCAATGGACATATGAAAGGTAGTATTGTAGCAAAACTCACCCAAATATATCCATTTAACCCATGCTTTTTGTTGCCCACTCACATAGTTTCTCAAGTAGCCCTCCAACCATTGGTTCACCCTTTCTTCCTGACCATCAGTTTGTGGATGATAGCTTATTCTAGGATTCAATTGTGTTCCCACCAACATGAAGAATTTTTTCCAAAAATCACTCATAAATCTTCTATCCTTGTCACTAACAATGTTTTTGGAGAGTCCATGTAATCTAAAAATATCTTTAAAGAATAGCTCATCTACTTGTGCAATAGTAAAAGATGAAGAAATAGAAAATAAATGAGCAAATTTGGTGAGTCTATCCACCACAACAAAAATACAATGCTTACCAAATACCTTGCACAAACCCGTGATGAAGTCCATGGAGATGTGTTCCCACTTTTGTTGTGGAATAAGAAAGGGTTGTAAGAGACCAGCAAGATGGGTGTGCTCAATATTGTTTTGCTGACATATCTTGCATTCATTCACATACCTTAAAAAATCTCCCTTGAAACATTTCCGAAAGAATATTTATCTTAGCTTCCTATATGTTTCGAGGAAACTAGGATGGCCTACTAAAGGAGAATCATCAGTTACACTCAAAATATTTTGCTTCAAATTAGAACGAGGAACTAAGTAGATTCGGTCTTTATAGTAGATTAAGCCATTCAATACTTTATACCTATCATCTCCCTTGTCCCCATCTACTAATTCAAAAACACATATATCTTTGGCATACTCTACTATTAGTACATGTTTCGAATCTTTTGAAATGTCCATAAGAGAAAGTGAGGGCCTTCTAGACAATGCATCTGCTACAACATTATTCTTCCCTTTAACATATTTAATGTCAAAATCAAATGTTGAATCTTACTCACCCATTTTTGTTTCCTTTCATTGAGATATTTTCGTGTAAGGAAATGCTTTAAGCTATTATGATCAGTTTTGACCACAAATTTGTTCCCCACCATATATTGTCTAAACTTGGCCAAGGCAGGCATGGTGGCCAAAATTTCCTTGTCATATATGGAGTAGATTTTCTCATGTGGTTGTAGCTTCCTTTTTTCAAAATCTATGGGGTGTTTATTTTGCTTTAAAACTGCTCCAATGCCTTCCCCTGATGCATCACATTCCAAAATAGATGGCTTAGAAAAATATGGTAATGCAAGTACATGACAACTACTCATTACCTCTTTCATTCTTTGGAAATATTTTTTTGCATATTCATTCCATCGGAAATCATCCTTCTTTTTCAAATCAGTGAGGGGAGCATTCAATTGGGAAAACCCCTTCACAAACTTTCTATAGTAAGTGCAATTCCCAATAAAACCCCTCAATTCAGTGATTTTCTTGGGTGATGGCCAATCAAGAATGGCCTTTATTTTCTCCAAGTGAACCTTTACCTCATCTTTCCCAATGCTATTCCCAAGATACAATATTTTTTTCAACCCAAACTCACACTTGGACAACTTAGAAAACAAAGAGTGTTCATGCAATATTTTCAATACAACTCTTAAATGATGTCAATGCTCCTCCCATGTATTATTGTAGATCAAAATATCATCAAAGAAAACCAAAAAAAACTTACGAAACTGCTTGGAAAATATATTGTTCATGCATGATTGAGAGATTACAGGAGAATTGGTCAATCCAAAAGGCATGACAAGGAATTCAAAATGACCATAGTGACATCTGAAAGCAGTTTTCTGCACATCTTCCTCCTTCATTCGAATCTGATGGTAACCATATCTAAGATCAATTTTTGAAAAGAACTTTGTTCCAAATAGTTCATCCATGAGATCATCTATTTGAGGAATGGGATATCTATTTTACACTGTCTTTTTGTTTAGAGCTCTGAAATCGATGCACATTCTCAAGGTTCCATCTTTTTTCTTTACCAAGACAACTGATGAAGCATACGGACTTGAACTTGGCCTTGATATCCTTTTCAATATCATACCTAAACCATTTTTGGTGTCGATATGGATGCATTTGTATAGTTTGATTACCTGCTTCCAACACAATGGCATGTTCAACTCCCCTGTCAGGTGGCCTTCTAGGGGGAAGGTCTCCAAAAACCTTCGTATACTTGTGCAATAGCTGCCTTATCTCCTTTGGATGTTCTGAAATCTTTATGCTGAGTTTGGGGGAAGTGATTAAACATTTTTCATCTCATTCGATGTCCCCATGTCTCAAAATGGACCTCATACAGTGGGAGGACACCACTTGGTTAAGATAGGTGTGCATTCCCATCACCGATACTAGATTTCCTTCTGAATCTTTAAACCTCATTTCATGTGCTGGATAGTTCACTGTATTCTCTCCTATTGAGTACAACCATTGTACTCCCAAAACCACATTTGTATCAGCAACATTAACCACATAAAATCTTTTGGTAATAGTGTAGTTTCCTATGGTAAGTTGTAGCTTTGGAATCCATGTGTTATAGTCCATAGAATCGTTACCTAGAATGTTGACTGTGAACCCACCAATTTTTTCAGTAGGAAACTTTCTCCTCTCCAACAAGGTTGCATCAATGAACTTATGAGTTTCTCCTCCATCCACTAATACTGAAACCTTCTTCCCTTGTACACTCTCCTTTGCATCGAAGGGTATGAAACCGAGGAACCGTTGACAATACTTCCATCTTCCCTATATCAGGTGGTGGCTGATTTTCTTCTATTGTGTCATATCCCTCTTCTTGGGATGAATGTTGTGCTTCTTCCTCCATGTCCTTCTTGTCATAAGAAAAGACTTCAATGAAGTGTGATTTCCCCTTAGCACATTTATGCCCTGACACCCATTATTGATGGCATGTGAAACATAGCTTCTTTCTTTTGAGTTCTTCCTTACTTGGTCCTTATTTCTTATCCTTCCCAAATGAACCCTTTTTCCATGGTTTCTTGTCATCTTTGAACTTGGGAGGATATTTCGTCTTGGGTGGCACACTTTGCAAATCTCTTGTCAAGTTCATGGCATCTTTCAATGTAACTGGTTTGTGATATTTAACCAAACCTTTCAAAGGTTCAACCAACCCTTTAGTAAGAAGAAATACCAAGCAAACCATGGAGATATCAGCAACAATAACTCACAATTTTTGGAATTCCAACATGTAAGCCTCAGGGGTTCCAATTTGCTTCAATTGTGCTAGTTCCTTGAAAGGAATTTCAGGGTCCTTTCGATCAAACCTTTCCACCAACCTGTTAACAAAATATTTGTATGAGGTGATTTGATCATGTCCCAAGGTTTTAAGTCCATGGAACCACGAATCATTTGCTTCTCCTTTAAGATGCAGAATAGCCATTTTCAAAGCATTCTCTTCAACCATTGGATTCAGTTGAAAATACACATGTAATTTTTGTACCCAAGCATTAGCATAAATTTGTGTCGAGCCATCAAAGGTAGGAAGGGGTACCTTTCCTATAGTAGACTTCAATTCTTGATTTTGGAAATGGATTCTGCTACCTCCTCTGGTTTTGAGCTTGTTTGATACATTGAAGAATTATTCAAATTGTAAGGTCCTCATACACTCTTCACTCAATTGCTTCCATTCATCTAGAGCTTCCTTCATCCCATACTAAGTGCTCGGAGCCTCTTTAGACTCAAGAAACTTGGGTGTGGTGTCTCTTGATTATCTCTGGAATTCATTAGGTCGATTGTGAGGCCCGACCCTTGAGAAAATTGTTTCACTAGCCACCTTTTTCTCCTCGAAATGAGAGCTACTACATCCTCCTGCTACCAATTTGCTTCCCAGATGGCTATCCATAAATTCGAACCCTTGAATCATCTTACTTTTCATGTCCTCAAAAAATGGTTTCATGAACTTTCTAAATTATTTTCTATCATCTACTTCTGAAGCTCCTTTGTCACCCTTGCTCATTGTTTTAGCATAATTTACCTCTTCTCCTACTTCTTCTTCTTCACTAAAGGTACTTTCAGTTTTGGTTTCTAAGGTTGGGGGATGAATTCTTCACCTCATTAATGGTCACCCAAATCAGTTGCAAGGACCATATTCTGATACCACTGTAACATCGCTACCATGTAAGGTTGCTCAATTGGACCCAAATTTTGAACCTAGGAATGGGGAACTCAAACTGCTCCAAAAGCCTCCAAATGATTTCAAATTGTATAGGGAGGGACTTGGTAGGAATTATGAAACCCGAATGCATCCCTTAGACCCTTAGACACCTTCTATAAGAATTCATGTTCTACAAATTTCAAGGAGGAAGGAAGGGGAATAAAACTAGTCAAATTCATTGGTTGAAAACCCCACTAGGTTAGCGAATATTTGGCCTTCCAAACACTGTACGGCCTTACATAATTTTTTATCTGAGACTTGTATATTTTATATGACCCCAAGGACAACACATATGAAACATTACATCAAGTTTTAGGGTATGCTAGATCTTCCAAAAAACAACAGCTTGTATGGTATATAATTCATGAGAAAATGGTGAACAAGGGACAATGATTTTATGGCACAATATTTAGTAAGACTTCAAGGTTCTACACACAAAATTTTGTTCATTCATTTCAATCCATATGAATATCGAAACATAAGTTAAAACTCAGAAAAATTATGATATTAAACTGATGCAAGTCATTCCAAAAACACCATGAGAATACAATGAGGAAACTAGCTTGAATCTTGATATTACTTGGAACTATTACATGAAATGCTTGGTATTTCGAGATGTGGTTCTCATGATCAATTCATTACATAGATATGCAGCAGATAACATGTTCATATAATCCAAATATCAATCTTCCATAAACTATATGCAAATAGGAGTGCACTATCACACTTGTACATGAATATTGAGAGTGTTGAGAGAATGATAGTAGAGAGAGAAGAGAGAACATGGACTCGAACTCAAAGGGGGCTCAAACCTACATAAAAAAATATCCATGAATCTCTATTGAGAGGTATGAATGGCCTCTCATTCAACCAATTGTTAGAAATACAGGATCACGGAGCAATAACAATAAATAGAAATGAAAATATAATCACACAGACACATTACAGGAGAGAAACCAATATATCGTGGTTCACCTAAAATGGGCTACGTCCACACTGAAATTGACAGTCCTTATTAATATACCATACATCAAATGAATGGATACAACCTGCATCACATCTGTTTCACTTCCTCTTCACTGTCTCACAGTCTCTCTTCACGATCTAAGAGATCTTTACAATGCATAATACCTAATACCTCAACCCTAGCCATATTACAATGTATTTCTTATAAAGGGGAAAATAAAAAGGGAAAATACCACGGGTTCATACCCAAAACCATGGGCCCGTAATTTGTTGGTGAAAACACTCCCCCGGAGCCCCTGGGGTTCATGCCAGGATCATAACCAAACCTGGGGTACAACACGGCTGGAAAAACATCATCTATGAGACTAGAATATTAGGCTCCACAACCAACAATATCCCACTTGGAGACTGATCACAGTAACTCCACCACTGATGTACTTGCTGGACTTGGACTTGGAAAATTTCTCATCTTCTCCTTCAGACTAGAAGGCCAACTGAAACCGAGCAAGAACTCAGTTTCTCTCTAGTCACTACCTTTGTGAACATGTCTGCAGGATTCTAACTAGTATGTATCTTTTCCAGCTTCAACAGTTCATCTTCCAGAATAGAGCGTATGAAATGGTACTTGAGATGTATATGTTTAGTCCTAGAATGGAATGCTGAGTTCTTTGCAAGATGAATGGCACTCTGGTTGTCACTATACAACCTGCTATCCTTTTGTTTCTTACCCAATTCCTCCATAAACCTCTGCAACCGAATCATCGCTTTACTAGCTTTTGTAACAGCAACATACTCTGCTTCTGTTATTGAAAGTGTAGCAACCTTTTGCAGTTTCGAAATCCAACTTATTGTTGTTCCACCTACAATAAACACATACCCTGTTGTGCTCCTCCTTTTATCCTTATCATCTACCATATCTGCATCAACATATCCCTGTAGAACAGTGTTTGAACCTCCAAAACATAATGCCTGAGTGGTAGTACCTCTCAAATACCTGAGAATCTACTGTACTGCCTTCCAATGTTCTTTACGTGGATTGTCCATATACCTGCTCATAACTCCCACTGCATGTGCAATATCTGGTCTTGTGCACACCATGGCATACATCAAGCTACCAACTGTTGATGAATAGGGAATCTTGGACATGTAATTTGTCTCTTCCTATGTCTTGGGACACATTTCCTTACTTAGATTGAAATGTCTAGACAAAGGTGTACTAACTGGTTTTGCATTCTGTATTTTGAACCTCTCCAACACCTTTTCTATGTACTCACCTTGAGACAATGTCAATTTGCGATTTTTCCTATCTCTTGTTATTTTCATACCAAGGATTTGCTTTGCAGCACCTAAATCCTTCATCGCAAATGAATTTGCTAACTTCCTTTTGAGCACATTTATTTCCTTCATGTTAGACCCTACAACAAGCATGTCATCCACATACAATAACAAGATAATGTAACTTTGTAATGTCCCCCATTTTGACCCTTGTAATATTTTGGGCTATAATGTAAATAATGTATGCAAATTATGTATGATTCCTAGCGTGGAGCTCAAGGACAAGGCCCCGCTAGTGAATGCTTGATCTAGAAGAGGCAAGTATTTGATATTATGCTACCCATGTGCTAGTGAACCATGGGAATTGTAAATATGCATTTTAATATAAAATCCCACAACTAGCTATGCAATGCAACAAGAGATGGGGGCATGATGTTATAAGAAAATTGAGAGGAAAATATTCAAACCCTTGAGCCAATCAAATCAAGCCAAGTGTCAATGAGAGAACCCATGAACCCTCAACTACCCATGTTGACTTTTGTACCCAATCATTCGTTTCTCCCAAGAATTGGTTGAGGTAGTTAATGCCTTGGGGAATGGGAGGTATGGCTGTCCAAATTCGAGTATGGGCAAGCCACCCTTCCTAGATTTTTGTGTTTGGCTTCTTGGGCAAGAAAAGGGCCACGAAATTGCTCCCCAAGCCATTATTCAACCACCAGTTTTCTCTCTCACGAGTTTAGAGCTTCCTGGGCATTTCCCTCCATGAATTTCCTCTATTTACCTTCATTTTCCTAGCTGGGAAGGGCGTTTTTGTTGTGGCTAACAGTGGGGAAGAGAGGGGAAACGATTTGGGGTTTAATTGAGGCCGTTTTGGCCCACTGAATGCTCATACATCTGTGGGAGAAATCGGTTTTATTTCCTGGGGTTGATTCCCTCTTCCCACAATCCATTTTTGGTGTGCCCACGTTTTGGGGAAAACCCATAGACCCTATTCTGTGAATCCATGGTCGAATTATGCATCCATGCCAGTTTTGAGCTACTGTGTGTAAAAGACTGTTGGGGTTGAGATGGGTATCCATTGCTTTGGCCATGCAGGGTTTGAGAGTCCCAAGTTCCTTATAGATATCATGCCCAGCTTGGGGGTGGTCTCTGAGTGCTGAAATAATACAGGCTGGGCAGAGACCTATGGTTGGGAGGAACGTTGCAGCGACATAGCTAGTTTTGGGGACATCATTACATCAAGATGAGTATTTTCTTATGTAATTACTTCTGCAAATGTATTAATTTGTTGGCTATGTTAAATTGAATAACAGTCATGTAATATGTGTGTGGATGAGTTCATTTCCACTGTGCATGTTTGCTTGTTTTCCATCTGCACACATCAATTTTATGGTTGTGAATCTAATGAATATGGCTGAGTTTATGAATATCCCCATAGAATGGCATCAGGTTCCCTTCCTTGCATTGGGTCCAAGGCTGGGGACATTACATTTGGTATCATAGCGAAGGTTGCAACATTTGGGCCTTCATGGGCTACTTATCACAGCTTGCAGGGGTAAGTATGCTTCCTGCTCATTATAGACCATTAAGAAAAATTTCAAACTTTCAAATTTTCAAAAAAATTTCTAAGTGTTTTTGAAAAAATTTCTAAGTCTGTATCGAGAAGAACTTATGAGTTTTCACCGAAACGGCGGAAGGAGCTGACGAATTTTTGCCGAAATGGTCGACCGAAAATTTTTGAGTTTGCCAAACTGGAAGAACTTGGCGAGTTCATCCGCAACGGCGGTGAAACTCAGCAAGTTCATCCGCAACGGCGGAAAAAGTTGGTGAGTTTCCGCCGCAGTGTCGGAAGAGATTGGAGAGTTTCTGCCGCAATGATGGAAGGAAAAGTTGAGTTTTTGACTGGAAGAACTCGGCAAGTTGGTCCGCAATGGCGGAAGAACTCAGTGAGTTGGTCCGCAACAGCGGAAGGACTCGATGAGTTGGTCCGAAAAATTTCAAAATTCTTCTAAGTGTTAATGGCGGAAAAAGTTGGTGAGTTTTCGCTTCAGTGTCGGAAGAGATGGGCGAGTTGCTCCGCAACGGCGGAAGAGATGGGCGAGTTTCTCCACAACGGCGGAAGAGATGGACGAGTTTCTCCGCAACGGCGAAATAGATTAGTAAGTTTGTCTGCAACAGGTCGGAAGAGAATTGCCAAGTCCGCCGAAACAGGGAATCAAGGGGGCAAGCCCCCTTGACCCCCGTCGTCCCCAGGAGATAGTTGTTGAAGTGTGAAATGCATTCTTGGAATGAGAAGCAGGAATTGCATGAAAGGTTTGTGGAAGCCTTATTAAAAGTAATTGGCTTTAATATGCATTGCGGAAAAGCAATAGGAGCAGTAAGGCAACATTGATAAGAGAGAAATTCCTCACCTTAAACTATTTTTGTTATAGCATAGGAATTGCATGATTGAAAGGTAGCAACTAAGAATGTTTTACATCTGTATTAAATTGCTACTTGGTGAGAAATGACAGCTAATGATACCTTGTGTGCATCGTAGAGACCCCATGAAACTGGATCATCTATGATGCGGAAGAGGAAATTCCATGCTACTATGAGGAATTGGAAAGGGGGAATTCCTTAACTCCTCTCTTGCTATTGTATTTATATTTCCTAAGTTTCCTAAGTTGAAAATTATGCCATAGGGATGTTGGAAATGCAAGAGAGTAATGCATATGAATTAATGGGCATGATTAAGGAATCATTGCATAGTGCATGTGAATCGCTTATGCATAAAGCATGGTGTTGCATATGGGTAAAGGTAGTGAAAGTTACACATGCAATAGCCCATTAATGGTATTTCTTATGGTTGATCACCAGTAATGTTGTTGATAATGGTTGTATGAATCAGACCATAGAATCATGATTGAAAATGTAAGAGATTAGATAGCTGAAATGAATATGCACTAGATGGCATATTGATAAACATTGCACAATGCATGTAAAAATACTTGTGTATATATATGATATTGCATATTGGTAGAATAGTGAGGTTTTACATATGCAATGAACCACTTAATATCATTATGGTGGTTGCTAATAATTAGTTGTGTTCGCATTGGTTGTAGGACCAAAGAAAACCGAAGCATGTCTAAAGATGTGGATGATGATTGTTGCATATGACCAACAACCTTATGAAGAAATGATGGTGCAACAAATCTATGATCATGAGGTTAGAAAAAGGACTATGTAGCATTGGTAAGAGGCCAACTGATCAGGTAACATCAAGCGATGTTAATGACAGCCATGCAGGTAATGGTGATTTGTGCTTAAATGCATGAATGTGGAATGAGTATTTGGTAAAACCTCTTCAACTATGTTTAAATTATGTTGATTGGTTGGCATGTGGTACAGAGTGCCTGAATGTGAATGTTAACCTACTAGGTATGGTGAGGTATGGGGTAGTAAGGGCAAGGAACCCTCTACCATATGACTATTTTAAATACTAGAATGCATTCATATGGGATTATATCATGCCATTTGTGTATGTTGGTTGTGAGTTAAACAACCAAAGCAAGTGAGGACTTATGGTCCTATCATGGTAGTGCATGCTATGTGGGGAAGACATGGTTAGGCCATAATATGGTTGAAGGCATAATATTCATGAATTAATGCAAGGTTGCATTGAGGGGATGTGCCTTACAAAAAGGCCTGAAACCTGAAATGTCTGAGAGTGGGAAAATTGACCATCTGGTCATGAATCTTTTCTGTTAGAAATGCTTCAAAATTAAGTCGAGGGATTTGACTTTCATCGATCCCTGACTGAACTGTACTCATTTTGTACAACAGACTCAATTGAAACTCGGTTACATACAAGTCCGTATCCAACCCTAGAACTAAAGCCAATAATGTCAAAACTAATTGGGTACTTTCATTAAAAAGATTGATATCGATAGGGTATGGGACCTCCGAAATGCTGGTCTCTGGCTTGAGACACGACGACAAGAACATCTCCTTATCATTTTGAGAAATATGATGATAATTTTCAATAATGGAGACTTCAGAAAAAACCTCAGGGTCAAGGGTTTGGGAAAGATCTATTTCTAGGGCTTTAATTAATTCGGCTGGCTTTATTTCACAAATGACTCTGGTTTTTTGGCTGTTTAGAACAACTCTTTCTTCCCAGGAGTAATTTTCGGCACACCATGATACAAATTCTGGGAAAAAAGGGATTTGGTATGGGCAAAAGGCTATCAAAGACGACTGGTGAACTCTATGGGGGTCTGTACCTTCCTTTAACAATTCAGACAACCTAATTTTTATATCAGAGACTGGTAACCTAATTAGGGTATCGTAGACGTCTTCATCTCTATCCTCTAGGGCTTCTTTTGATTTAAAAACGTCTACATCGTGCATCGTCTCCATTTAAATTTTTTTTTAAACAAAATTCTGTTTAAAAAGTGGGACAGGTCACCAGACCCTACCTGTATGTACCCGCATTTTGCCTTCTGTCGCAATCGCCGACCTCCACCAGTCTTCAGAGCTCTCCAAGATAGTGACACATATGCAGAATGCCTTTGTGTGGAGCCCTTTTTGTTTTATATAAGTCTTTTTAATTAACTTCCCTGCAACTTTATGAATGCGGTTTCATATCTGACCCTTGATCTCGAGCTTTTGTTTTGAGCCATCAGATCTCGTCTCCCTTTATCCCTTTTGGTAGTATCCGCGATCAAAAAGCGGTTTTCTTCTCCGGTTTGTTCCCTGCGCGGATCAACCACCAGCTGACACCTGTTGGAGTGGTTTACTTTCCGCGACCACTCTTCCTCATATCCAGTGTGCAGCTTCCCCGATGCGGACGAACACTAGCCATTGATTTTGTTTTAAATTTATCTCAGCCCTCCGGTTTCACAATGTATGACGCCACGTGCTATGGCCCCACCGCGCTTTCTCCATCTGCCACGTATCAGGTCCCACCCTGCCACGTGTACTGACCCCACCACGCTTCCATATTTGGTGGTTCCTCCCGGCTCTATGGTGGTTTCCTTTACCACCATATCACATATGCGGAAGGATGAGATTTAGACACGTGCCCCAGTGGTATTGAGTCCGCTACCGCCCACATCTATTTGCCGCCGATCACTTTGGCGATGCGGGAAGCAATATTGGCCGTTGATCGAGATTCTTGACATCTCCGCCACCGAAACTTGATCGGGGTTTAATCTTTTCACAAATTTGCTTTCGGACTTTGTATAAGTGGGTTTTTCCCTCTTGTTTTTTGAATTGTCAACCTTTTATTCAACCTCCTTGTGGTAATTTCACTGCTTTTAGGTTATCATGGCAACATTTTTAGGATTTGAATACTTTTCAGATATAGTGTCAACAACTGGCTCCAACTGGGGATGCTATCCTCCCTGTGAGGTAGCAAAGAACATCGTAGACCCAATGCCTGATCCATTGGGTTGCATCCAAACCCCCTTTTTTTTATTTACACTGTACAAAAACTCTCTTTCACTTTTGTCTTTTAGGAAAGATAATGTTTGAGGTGCCTCCCATTTACGGGTCCTCCAGGATAGAATTCTCCATTGCAATTTTTTAGGATAAATGCATTTTCTCCTTGATATCCTGCAACAATATATGGACCTTTCCATAAATGCTCAAACTCTCCATGGTGGTCTTCTTTTCTGGAGTCCCACTTCAAAACCAAATCATTTATCTGAATATCCCTTTCCTTAACTTTTCTGTTAAAAGTTTTCTTCATTTTTTCCTGATGCATTTGGGTTTTGTTATATGCTTTTTCTCTGACTTCATGCAATTCTATCATTTGATTTATTCTCCTTTGCATATGATTTGGTTCTTCATCAACTTCTTGTAATAATTTCATAACTGGCAATCCCAAAGAAACAGGGAAAATTACTTCTGTGTCGTATACCAACTGGAAAGGGGAAGTGCCAATTGCTCTCTTTGTACTGATTATGTCCACCCACAGAGCATATTTCAGTTTAGTGTGCCAAGCCCTTTTGTTATCTTCCAGCAACTTTTTTATGATTCTCACTAAACTTTTATTTGAAGATTCGGCCAATCCATTTCCTTGTGGATAATAAGCAGTTGAATGATTCAGATGTATGTGATATTTGTGACAAAAATTTATCATGTTTTTTGATTTGAACGCTGGAGCATTATTTGTCACTATCCTTTTAGGACAACCAAACCTGGACAAAATATTTTCTTCTAAAAAGTTCATAATCACTGTTTCTGTAGCATTTCTGGTTGGGATGGCTTCAATCCATTTTGTGAAGTAATCTGTAGCCGTTAGAATCCACTTGTGTTGCCCTGAAGAATTTGGGTTGATCTCACCAATAAAATCTAACCCCCACTGTTGGAAAGGTGCTTCAACTGAAATAGGTTTCAATGGAAATGGCAATAGTTCTCTTTTTCCATCAAAAATTTGACATTCATGACATTTCGTTACTTCTTTATATACATCTGAATACATGCTGGGCCAATAAAAACCAGCTCTAAGAATTTTATTCACTGTAGCCTTCCATGAATGGTGCCCTCCACACATACCTTTATGAAATTCCACCATAATATGCTGCGCTTCATTCTCTAATAGACAATTCAATAGGATTCCTCCTGGATCTTTCCAGAACAAATTTCCATCTAATATGCAAAACTTTGTTGCTTTCAATTTTACTGATCTTGCCCTAGTTTTTTCCATATTAGCAGGCGTTTGGAGATTCTGCAAAACATATACAATATCTGCATACCAGGGGGATAAAGAGAAATCTTCAATTATCTCTGAATTTGGAACATTTTCGGTCGAAGTTTCAGAAATAAAATTCATACTGAGAGAATCCCAATTTGTTTCTGTCATCATTTTATCCAAACCTTGGCCCTTTATCAGTTTTGTAGGTTCAATGTCTAGGTCATATTCCAATAGCACGGCTATCCATTTTTCTCTTTTCCCCTCAGGATCTGGCTGGGTAAGAATGTCTTTCACTGCTGCTGATGGAACATGTGCTATTGTATGAGAATGCAAAATATATATTCTGAAATCTTTCAATGCTTTCACTAAAGCATAAGCTTGTTTCTCCATGATGTTGTATTTTAATTCTGCATCTCTCAGAATCTTACTAAAAAATGCAATTGGTTGTTCCATTCCTTCTTGATTCTTTTGTAACAATACCCCAGCTATTGTGTGCTCTGATGCATAAGTAAACATAATGAAATCCTTTGTATAATCTGGACTTATTAACACTGGTGCTTCAGTCAATGCCTTTTTAATGTTATCAAAGGATTGTCTGGATTCTTCAGTCCACTTAATTTCTTTGTCTTTTCTTAGCATTTCAGTTATGTTTCTCAGAATTTCAGCAAAACTAGGAATGAACCTTCTTAACCAATTTACCCTTCCAATAAAAGACTGAATCTCCTTTTTGCTCCTAGGGATTCCTACCTTTTGTATCGCAGATACTCTCTCCGGGTCAATTTTAATGCCTTCTTTTGATATGATATGTCCCAATAATCTTCCTTCCTCCATGCAAAAATGAGATTTCTTTGCATTTAGGGAAATCCCAAATCTTCTACATTTTATAAAAACTCTTTCCAGATGTTTCCAGTGATCAGCAGCATTTTTTGAATAAACGGTGATATCATCCATGTATACTACCACAATTTTGTCCCTTTCATCTACAAATGCAATATCCATGGCTCTCTGAAAAGTTGCGCCTGCATTCATCAAACCAAATGGCATTTTGGCGTACATAAATGTTCCCCATGGAGTAGTAAAAGCAGTTTTTTCTTGATCTTCTGGATGAAATTTAATTTGATTATAACCTGAGAAACCCTCTAACATGGAAATTCTTTCAGCTCCCACAACTTGTTGTAAAACCTGATCCATTTTAGGCAGTGGATAATTATCTTTCAGAGAAGCTCTGTTCAAATTTCTAAAATCCACGCACAGCCTTATTTCACCATTCTTTTTCCTCACTGGTACTAGGTTATCTAACCACTTGGAAAACCTCAAGGACACAATTATCTTGGCATCAAACAGCTTTCTCACCTCTTTTTCTATCACTGGCAGCAACTTGGGATTTATTCTTCTTAATTTCTGTTTAAAAGGCTGTTCATCTGGTTTGATTGGAATTGTATGATGTATAACAGAAACATCATATTCCTTCAGGTCTTCATAACTCCAAGCGAAAACATCAGAAAATCTCTTCATCACTTCCATGCTTTTATCTTCTTCCTTTCTTAGTAATTTCTTGGAAAGCTTTACCAACTTGGGATCTTTTTCAGAACCTAAATTGTAGTCTTTTACATCTTCAGGTTTAGGTTCTATCTTTGGATTTTTCACCACATTGTTTTTATCAAATAATTTTTCCAAAGGAATCAAGCCCCTAGGGATAACATTATTCTTCAGTTGAATTATATCCTTACCTCCAATCCTTTGTCTGAAATTTTCTGTTTCTTCCGGAGAATCCACCTCATCTGGACCAATTTCATCAACTTCTGCATCAATAGACCTATAATTGAATTCATCTGTCATTTCCAAAAAGCGTTTAATCTGTTCATCATCCTCAAAAACCTGCCAATGTTTGATATTGTCTGGGATAGATGGTCTGTGTATGACCTCAATATCATATTTCTTTTTAGAAAAGATGGGAGTTTTGAATGCTTCTCCTGCAGTTGCCAAAGAATCTGCTACAGTGTTTCTAACTTTGGGAATTGAAACAACGTCATGTTCATCGAAAAAAATTTCCAGCAAATCCCACACTTCATTCCTATAGGACCTCATTTTAGAGTGTTTGGTCTGATAAATAGCTTTTACCTGATTTATAACCAATTCGGAATCTCCAAACACTTCAATCCTTTTTGCTTTTAAATCTCTCAACACGTTCAATCCCAGAATCAAAGCTTCATATTCTGCAACATTGTTGGTACATTCAAAATTTAATTGGTAAGAAAACATTAGGAATTCTCGATCAGGTGTAATTATCCATACTCCTGCACCAGCTCCTTCTCTGCTTCTAGCTCCATCAAAATGCATTGTCTAGGTCCCTTCTTTTCTGATCTTTTCCCTTAACAATCTTTCCTTTTCATTTTCTTTTGGTTCAATCAAATCAATCTTTTCTTTAGATTCAACATCATTGTACAAAATTCAAGAACCCAAATCTATATCTACTGCATATATAGCATGTTTCTCAGGTTCTTTTAAATCACTTACCAAATAAGCAACCATCTTTTCAGCATATAATCTTTTGTGTACCCCCGGTATCGGAATAGTAGCAAAAGACATATCCATCTGCAAAGTTCCTTTTAACTTTGAGGCCCATGACCTGGACAGTAACATACCAAACTTCGTTGGAATGTCAGCAACCACCACATCCATAAGAATAACTTTGGCCAGTATTTTACTGAGATTGACTGTCAAATCTTTTATCAGCCCTAAACATTTAACTTTCCTCGAATCAAAAGAAAATAAATCATCATATGGTCTTGTGATTTCCAATCCCAAAGATTCTACTACAAGTTTTGGCATCAGATTATGAGAAGCTCCTGAATCCAACATACAATTATGCACAACTTTATCACGAATATTCAGATTCACATAGAAAGGAGAAACTTCTTCAGCACTATTATCTTCCATTCTTGAACCCAGGTGGATATTAGGAGTATCATCATCTAATTCCAAAGTATCTATTTCCACTCGGTTTTCTACCTGCACCATCTTGAAGATTTGTTCCTTGTATTCTTTGTTCTTTAATATCTCATTAAAAGGTACAGAAATCTTGACTTTCGACATTTCATTCTGTATATTGAAAGGAACCAAAATTTTATCACCTTCCTTTATTGAATCTTTCTTGTTATCTGAAATAACTTTTGGCACCTCTTCAATTTCTTTTCTTCTCGTTTGTTGTTCATACTGACTAGTAGAAGGTTTATCTGCAGTTCCTTTTGATTTGCCCATTGGTTCTTTTCCTTTGTCTATTGTAACCTCTCGATTTCTAAGATTTATTTTTATTTGAAGATCATTTATAGCATTTTGGTAACCAATCTGGTAATGATCAATCTTTGTTTCCAAATTACAACATTCTCCTTCTGCAAGGAACATATCATGCTCTTGTTTGGTCAAATACACTTCTGAATCGGAACTGCTACAATGGTGAATATCACTCTCAGGTATCTCCTCTTCTACTTCTCCGGCAATATAATTTTCAGGGAAAGGAGGTCTGATTTGATCTTCTTCTGCATTCCTTGGGTTTCACTGATCTCTGGGCCTTGCAGCTGGAACAAAGGGTCTCCTAAAATTTGGGTTTCTGATTTGAGGCTCTGCTTGTTCCTTATTAGGAGCTTTGTTATCCACCACTAACCTTTCTAATAGCTTTTCCATAGTTTTATCATTACTTCAAATTTTACATCTATAGAGGAAGAAGAGGATGTTGTATTTTGATTTTCTTCTCTAATCTTCTTTCTGTCCATATCTATATGTCTCATCTTTCCAAAAGCCATCATATTAGCTTCAACTTCTACCGTATCTTTCATCATTATTGCCAAAGTAGTAGATCTTCTTTATCTTAATGTGCATGAAAAATCTCCTTCAAAATCATCTGCATAATGTAACTTGGCTGCTCCCACTGGAGGTTTTATATCCATAGGGATAGAATTATAGACTTTCATAAATCTGGCAGAGAACTCCTGAACTGACTCAAAACCCCCTTTCTTCAGATTATTATACTGTGTCAACACCTGTGAAGGATTTTTCTGGTCTTCCCATCTTTCGATAAAAAGATTTGTAAAGGCATCATAATTAGCAATTGATCCTGCAGCTAAAGCTCTAAACCATTTTTTGACTTCACCTCTCAAGCTTTGAGCAAACAGCCTCATTTTTGCATCATCATAATCCGCTTCTTCCAAATCAATGAAATCACTAAAGTTATCAACATGTTGCTGTGCAGTATAACTACCCTCATTATCAAAGGTAAAGATTCTCTGTGCATAATTTTGAGGCAAGTCATGTAAAACCGCGGGCAAAACCAATGGGGCGAATCTCGCAGCCATGGGTGGTGGATTATAAGGCGGAACAACCACTGCCTGTTGTCTATTACCTTGCACAGGTATTCTCTGGGTTTTGGATATCCTGGACTCTACCCTTTCAGATTTTTGTAAATTTTCCCAAACAGATTTTAGAGAATAATCCCACAAACTTTTTGGATCAACTTTTGTTTCTTTCAAATCAAAATCTGACTTAGTTCTAAGCAAAATCTTTTCACTTGAACCAATATTTTCTTCCTCAAACAGATTTTCTTGCAAAGAAGGAAATATATTTGAAAACTGAGAAATACCTTCTTTCGTTTTGCCTTTGCCTCTCTCCGTCTTGAGGAGCTTTTCTGGATTATCCACGCCTGAGAAGAACTGCAAACCGGGATTTCTTCTTGTAGCCATAGTGTCTTTCTCGGAATATCTTCAAAAAACCTTCAGAAATTGTCACAAGTGAAGTCGCCAGGGAAATATCTACAACCAACTTATTTCAAACTTCCTTGCCCAAGAAATTTGACCTTTCTTTGTCGTTTCTCCCAGGGAAAATTTCACTTTCGTTCCCCGGCAACGGTGCCAAAATGTTAGCACTTAGATTTTATTCCGGTTGTAAAAGAATAACACCTAAGGTAACCTATTTCAAACCAAGCTTTAGGTAGAAAACTCAGCCATTTTTCCACCAGAGAGGGCTCTCTCACAATATATATACAAGGACTGAAAAATATAAAAGTTCTCTCAAATTTTCTCAAAAGGATTTTCTGGTTGAAAAGGAAAACAAGAAACGTTGGGCATGGAGTCAAAGTTTCAAATATATAATATGCCAGTAAGAGATCTATACCAAACAGATTTCCACAAAGGCAAGATAGCAATCATATTACAGTCAACTGGATTTTTTCAGGTGGTGTAGAAAGAAGTAATGACATTCCATCAACAACAGGCATCTAACTGGGATGAATCTATTGTCAACTTTGGAGAAAATAGTGAATATTTAAATGCAATAAAACGAGGCATAACCAATATGAATCTCGATTTATTTCATGTGTTCATTTAAATATAGAAGAAAAACATAATGGTAGACATAACAAAGATAGTGAACATACACATATAAAGATAAAGGAAAATAACATACTGTAAAGCTGATCAACACATGAATTTCTGGTCTCAAAAAGATAGGTATTTTCACCGTACTGCCTTTATTTATCAAAAAATGGACTTCAAAACATACACTGTCTCTCAAAAAATTTCCAACCCTTTCAACAATGACTCTCATTGTTTTTATACAAAATTCGGAAGAAGCTTGACATAACTGCTTCTTCTAACTAATAACTGAAAATACTTTAAATTAAAAGATAACTGTCTTCTGTTGATGTATATGTAACTTCGGAATGTATTTCACACATATGTATATTATATTCCTATAGAGATGGTATTATTCCTCTATAAGGAAGTGTCGTCATTTATATTGTAAGTGTCGTAACTTATACTTGATGGGTTATTAGACCACCTTGTTTGGGGTCGGCCCTGTATAAGTCATGTGGGTCAAAGGGTTATTAGACCACCCTATTGGGGGTCGGCCATGTGGGTCAAAGGGTTATTAGACCACCCTATTGGGGGTCGGCCCACTCAGCATTATGTTATGTGGTTAAGTTCGAGCCGACATGAGTTAGGTAAAAAGGCAAGTCAAGTCAAGTATAAATAGAGTGCGGGAGGCACTCTATTTACTCACTCACTTCTCACACATGCTCTCAAGGAGGAGAGGCGCACTTATGGAGGAGGAGGATTGCTGCTAGGTTATGGATATCTCTCTTGGTTGGTTGTATCATTGCTCTATCTATCTCTGAGGAAGTTATTGGGGTTTTTCACCTTTATGGTTTTCCCCAAGTAAATCTTTGTGTCTCTTGTGTGTTTGCATTATTGTCTCCATGATTGATATGCTGTAGATATGCTGTACATGTTGTTCTCTCAGTTAAGATCCTAGATCATACTGAAGTAAATTCAGAAAATTTAACATGGTATCAAAGCTAGCCTGAAAGAAGGCATGACATGGCATGTATGACACTTGTTGCACTTACGATGCTAGGGCTTGATATAGCAAAAACAAGTCATCGTAGCACTTTCGCTATAAATTTGTTTTGGCGAATTTTTCGGATCTGAAATTGTTACAGGACGAAGCTAAAATCTCCAGGTACCTTGTGTCCAAAGGACAACCTCTAATTTGTTGTAGTTTGTGATTTATGATCTGTACAATATAGGGTTTCTGCCTCTTCCAGATCTGAGTCAAAATCAGGTGACCTTGGGAAAAAGGTCATAACTTGGGCTAGGAAGCTCCAAATGAAATTTCGTGAAAAGTGACAGGTAGTATACAGGCCGAGCTATCTCAAAAAACTTTTTCAGAGGCCGAAGGTCAAACAGTGACACGTGGCATGCCGTACAAGTTCGCTCTCCTGTATTTTCCCAAAACAGGTCATGTTGCGACACTTGCCATAACTCTCTCTCAGAGAATCCAATTGAGGTCAAACCTGTCAGGATGGAAAGATAACAGGTCAGGCTATCTCAGAAAACTTTTTCAGACCCTGTGGATCAAGAATTTCGGAGTTACATCAGAAACAATCAGGTACATATTTCTGTCAAAATAGAATTATTTTTTTGGTACCTTCATTCATGGCTTCCGGAATTTAGGGCTTTGGAGAAAGTTAGAATTTTTGTAATCGGAGACCACGGCTGGATGCTACTCATCAAAATAGAAATTTAGAGACCAATATCAGAATTTTTGGTTGGGCAGAAGGCCGGGCTTGATTAGACCCTAGTTCGGGACTTTGATCAGAAAAGTGGAAAATTAGGGCTTCTGTAAAAATGGGAATTTTTGAAATCCGTAACCACGGCTGGAAGCTCCTCAGAAAAATAGAAGCTTAGAGCTTTGGATCAAACATTTTGATGGGAAAAAGAGTGGGCTTCATCAAACCCCAGTTCAGGGTCACTTCCAGTGAATCCGGAAGTTTCAAAGGCAAAATTGAGGAGTGAAACTTTGCAGTTTTCAAATTCTGAATATACCAGTTTGATCAGCTCATCAAGGCGCATATTTCTATCCTTTCGAAAGTTTGAATTTTTGGGGTTTCTCTGACAAACCCATATCCAGCTCCAGGTCCAGTTCTTGCAAATCAAGTGGATTGGGTTAATCCTAGAAGAAGATGGATTGATCATCTGCATGAGTAAAGAAGTTCCTGTTTCAGAGGGAGATGAGGCTAAGGCCTTACATAAGAAGATTTCAAGCGATCTCGACAGGTATGAATCATCGAGGTATGTTTTGAGATTTGTTCATGATTAAGTTTATGGTATGTTTGTCTTCATGTTATTACGGTTAGTACAATCTTGATTTTAGATTTGTCGTATCACCTTAACAAAATTATGAATGCATGATAGAAGATATTCATTGGTTAGGGTGTTGACACTTATGATTGTACTAATGCATTATGGTGTTGTATGAGATTTATGTTGTCTACTAACATGAAAGGTACACCAAGAAAGACAAATCATGTTCTGGTCCAAGAACATATGATCATGATAATATGAGGACAAAGATTCATCCATTGTCATGGATCTCATAGAAGATCCATTTACGAGGTATGTATAATTTGGTTTTATAATGGATAACCTATGAGATATACAGGTTACTAGCACAAGTCATTGAAGAAGAACAAGAAGACATCATGTGAGTATGTTAAACATAATTAGCTAGTATGCTAATCCAGGTATGTTTTTCCTATATCAAGTTAGAATCTCACCTTGTGATAAGATCCTTTATTTAAGTATACTTGGCATGATTGATTATGATTATTCATTGAAGTTAGTGCTCATGGGTTTAGGCATATTATGATTTTTACTTTGATTGATGATATGACTAACCAGAAAAGTCCTATGGTCAAATAGGAATATAAGTAAAAGAATTATGTCTCTTATATTGATTGATTTGACTAACCAGAAGAATCATGAAGGAATAGGTTTGAATAATCACAGGTTTTATGCATATTATATCTCTTATCTTGATTGATGATTCAACTAACCTGAAGAGTCATAGGTTTGAGTAATTATAAGTTTAGATATGTTATGTTTCTTATGATTTGACTAACCATAAGAATCCTGCATAAACCTTGAATAATAATGCTTACTATTTTTGTTTGAAATGATCATGACTATACATGCTTATTGTGTTTTAATAGTATACTAATGAATGTATGATTTTATGTTAGACCTAGAGGATAACACAATGATGATACTAACAAGCATGCATAGGGATCGAGAATGTATATAAGTTCAAGGACAGGTAATCCAGGGAGCAAAGATCAAGAGGGAGTGCACTTCAGTAGTTTCTGCAAGAATGCAGATATTCAGAGGGAGTTGACCATATTTCTACATTCCACAACAGAAAGGTGTAGAAGAAGCTACTGCAGATTAGGACTCCAGCAACTCCTGCAAGAAAGCAAAGACTCAGAGGGAGTCCACCCAACGAACAAACAAAGATAAGTATTTTAATTATCATTTCTTGCATATGTGTTTGTTTAAATAAAATTGTTCAATGATGTATATGGTCATGTTCCTAGACTTAGGATATGTATAGTTGCATTGATGAACAGTATACTACTAATATACATGGGTAAGTGGCCTATGGCACTGTACAACATTCCATTGCTACTTATCTAGAATGAAACCTCTTTGCTGACATGTTGGGAGTTGTGCACACTCTTAACAATGTTCTGGTAGAGATTGGAAGGCATCTAGAAATTTATGGGATATGGATAAATGTTGTATTGGCTAAGATAATTGCATGACTGTATGACATATTTCTTTATGTGTAAGAATTTGTTCTAAAAAACTATGAGATGTTTTCTAATCATGCAATTTAACTTGTTGTGTAGGAAAGATCGTATGCCATCTCCTACAAAAGGACTACAACATTTGTTCCAGCAACAAATATATCTATTGAAGATATTGAAGTTCCCAAGATCTGGAATGAAGACATGGAATGCCATGATCCGTCGATCATGAAGAATGATGTTTGGTTTGCAGTCCCCAGACGTGAAGGGAGGTTTGTTATAACTTCCAAATGGAACTATCAGATCAAGCATGTTGCAGATGGCAGCATTGAGAAATATAAAAGTGATAAAATAAAAGATGCACCAGATGAATTTCAAGATAGCATGGTGTAGCCAGATATGTGTGCAGAACTTGGTATGGTAGGATAGACAGCTTTCTATCCAGTTTGGGCGTTACCAAGAGTAAAGAGGATTCCAACCTTTACTACAAGGTTGAGGAAGGCAATCCAGTGATACTACTTTTGTATGCAGATAACCTGTTTGTTACAGGAGAAGATAGATTGATTACCGACATGCAGCAGAAGCTTACTGCCGAGTTCGAGATGAAGAACTTGGGGATCATGCACTATTTGTTTTTTGCATGGAGGTGTGGCAGAATGATGGAATCTTCCTTGGACAAGGGAAGTATGCAGTAGAGATCCTGAAGAGGTTTGGGATGATGGACTGCAAGGCTATGGCCACACCTATGGCATCGAATCTGAAGCTTCTATGTGATGCTTCATCTGAGCCGGTTGATGTCTCTTTGTATCGTCAGATGATTGGGTCCTTGATGTACCTAACGAACACGAGACCAGACATTTGCTTTGTTGTGAACACATTGAGCCAGCTCCTGACGGATCCGAGGATTGTTCACCTGGTTGCTGTAAAGCATGTTCTGAGGTACCTGAAGGGTACAGTGGATTATGGACTCAGATATGAGGCGAATCAAAAGTTTAACCTGCAGGGTTATGTTGATTCAGATTGGGCTGGCAGTGCTACAGATAGGAAGAGCACATCTGGGTGTTGCTTCAGTATGGGATCAGGTGTGATCTCTTGGTTTAGCAGGAAGCAGTCCTGCGTAGCACTGAGTACAGCTGAGGCAGAGTGTGTTGCAGCCTGTTCAGCTAGTTGTGAGGCAGTATGGCTACGGAAGCTACTGTCTGAGTTATTTGATCTCCCGTTGGAAGCTACTGGTATCTTCTGTGATAACCAGAGTTGTGTGAAGCTGTCCGAGAACCCAGTGTTTCATGACAGGTCGAAACACATAGAGATCAAATATCACTATATCAGGGATATGGTACAGAGAGGAGCGGTAAAGCTCCTGTATGTTGCGACGGACGAGCAGATTGCATATGTGCTGACGAAGCCACTAGCCAGGGTGAAGTTCGAGTACTTCAGAGAGAGGCTTGGCGTTCTTCAGATCTAGGACACTTCGAGGAAGAAGTGATGGACACATTTGCTGAAGCCATTCCAAGCATGTTGGAAGGAGGATCCTTCACATGGCTGTGGATGTAAGCGCTGGATGATGAACATCAGGATGATGTTCTAGTTTATGCAGGATATGATCAGTTGGATCATTTTATGTATGTATGTACGCTTCATGTTGGATGCTGGATATGATCAGTTGGATCATGTGTATGTATTGTTTATGCATCATGTTGGATGCTTGGACCATGTATCTGTATATGTATCAGGTGGATACATTGTATGATCAGGTGGATCATGTATGATGATATGTATCATGTATTTGTATTTGTATCAGGTGGATACATTGATGATCAGGAGGATCATGTATGATGATATGTATCAGGTAGATACTTGGTATGCATCAGGTAGATGCATTGATGATCAAGAGGATCATGTATGATGATATGTATCATATATTTGTATCAGGTGGATACATTGATGATCAGGAGGATCATGTATGATACTTGGTATGCATCAGGAAGATGCATTGATGATCAGGTAGATCATGCAGCAGGATGTTGCAGAGATGATCAGGATGATCATAGATGACGAGCTTCAGGATGTTGCTCCAGATGACATGCAGCAGGATGTTGCAGTGATGATCAGGATGATCATAGATGATGAGCTTCAGGATGTTGCTCCAGATGACATGCAGCAGGATGTTGCAGTGATGATCAGGATGATCATAGATGACGAGCTTCAGGATGTTGCTCCAGATGACATGCAGCAGGACGTTGCAGTGATGATGATCAGGATGATCATGGATACATCAGGATGATGTATGGTGAGTATCAGGTTGATACTCTGTGGCCGTGGATCAGGTTGTGCAGATGAGCATGTAATTCGGTGCCCTGGGAGATTTGCAGATGGTCTTTCGAGGTTTTGCCTATGGCATGTAATTCGGTTCCCTGGGACATCTGGCAAATGCTCTTTCGAGGTTTTGCTCTGGGAGGACATGTAATTCGGTGCCCTGGGAGATCTGCAGATAGTCTTTCGAGGTTTTGCCTATGGCATGTAATTCGGTTCCCTGGGATATCTGGCAGATGCTCTTTCGAGGTTTTGTCCTATGGCATGTAATTCGGTGCCCTGGGAGATTTGCAGATGGTCTTTCGAGGTTTTGCCTATGGCATGTAATTCGGTTCCCTGGGACATCTGGCAAATGCTCTTTCGAGGTTTTGCCATGACCACATGTAATTCGTTGCCCTGGGAGATCTGCAGATAGTCTTTCGAGGTTTTGCCTATGGCATGTAATTCGGTTCCCTGGGATATCTGGCAGATGCTCTTGCGAGGTTTTGTGGTGAGGTCACATGTAATTCGGTGCCCTGGGAGATCCTATAGGTAGAGCTGTGTGCTCGTAACAGCCTGGGATGCTCTTTCGAGGTTTTGTGACGCACGTAAAAGTCCTGAGGATTCCACAGTATGGCCAGTGATGATGAAGACCTGCAGGTGGTGGGCCTACATCCAGTATGAAAAAGGACTGGCTCTGTAGAACTTCCTATGACGAGTAGATTCAGAGATTGATTGAGATAGCAGCAGCAGTGACGATGATGATGACTCGATGACGATTATCCAGTGACGATGATCCAGAGAAGATGACTTGTGCTAGAAGAACTGTGCTGAGAAATACCTTCCTAGTTAAGAGGGAGTGTTGATGTATATGTAACTTCGGAATGTATTTCACACATATGTATATTATATTCCTATAGAGATGGTATTATTCCTCTATAAGGAAGTGTCGTCATTTATATTGTAAGTGTCGTAACTTATACTTGATGGGTTATTAGACCACCTTGTTTGGGGTCGGCCCTGTATAAGTCATGTGGGTCAAAGGGTTATTAGACCACCCTATTGGGGGTCGGCCATGTGGGTCAAAGGGTTATTAGACCACCCTATTGGGGGTCGGCCCACTCAGCATTATGTTATGTGGTTAAGTTCGAGCCGACATGAGTTAGGTAAAAAGGCAAGTCAAGTCAAGTATAAATAGAGTGCGGGAGGCACTCTATTTACTCACTCACTTCTCACACATGCTCTCAAGGAGGAGAGGCGCACTTATGGAGGAGGAGGATTGCTGCTAGGTTATGGATATCTCTCTTGGTTGGTTGTATCATTGCTCTATCTATCTCTGAGGAAGTTATTGGGGTTTTTCACCTTTATGGTTTTCCCCAAGTAAATCTTTGTGTCTCTTGTGTGTTTGCATTATTGTCTCCATGATTGATATGCTGTAGATATGCTGTACATGTTGTTCTCTCAGTTAAGATCCTAGATCATACTGAAGTAAATTCAGAAAATTTAACATCTTCGAGCAAATAGATAATTGTCTCCAAATAATATTACAAATTTAAAATAAAAGTATCTTTTTGCCACTTGGCAAAGATTTTGAAAATCATATTTTCGCCACTTGGCAAGAGTTTTAAAAACATCTAGGAATGGACCGAATATCTGGTCTTTCCATACTTGTCTACATAATTCCACTGGTCGGCCGTGGGTAAATCATAGTTGGTCATCTCTTTTACCAAGACTCGCATTTCAACATGACCTGTATAAGAAACAGGAAGAAGATTTCTACAGGTTGAGATTAGCATATTTAAAATTTCAAAGTCCTCTGCTATTTTTTCCATTAAAATTTTTCCTGTAAGCATATGATCCAACTACTGGAATTTCCTCTGATCCATCCTTATATCAAACAACAATATTTTATACTCATTAGGAGGAATTAACTCATTCTTTTCATTCCAGAAAGCAGGGAATCCTTTGTTTATTAATTTTTCAAATTGCTTCTTGAACTTTACTACTTCTTCCCGTATCTCTCCAGCTTTAGCTTCAATATTTTCAACGTGCGAGTACTTTCCCAAGATCCTTCTGGCCCATCTGATGACTGAAATTCTGTTTGTTATATTCATGGCTGTCAGGTCTGCCTCAGCTAGACTGTTTAAAAATGTTATTGCTTTCTGGGCTACTTCTTTTGGCTTTCTATTCAAGTTCTCCCTGACTGCTCTGCAACTTTCGAAGGCATCTTTGGCTACCTTTTCTTTGACTCTTATGTAATCCAGATATGGTCTTAGTTTTTCAACTTCTTTTATGATTTGGTCCCACACCATGTGTTTGCACCCTTGCATAGCAGCTTGCCCTGTCACATGAGCTGCTAATCCTTTATTATTATTACTTAATTTCTGATTCTTTGTCTGCAAGGTTTTTATTTCCTTATTTTTTATTTCATTCTCTTCTGTCAGCTTCTGTATTTCAATCTTCAATTCTTTGATTTCATTTTCTTTCAAGCTTACTTGGGACATAGCCTGTAAAATATCATCTACTCCAGTTTTATCTTCCTGTGTGTCTGTTTGTACTTGTTGCTGACCACTTTCTGCTAATCTTTTCCTTGCTTCTGCCAACTGTTCTTCTAAAATGATTTTCTCTTTTTCCCAATGATCTTTTTCATCAGAAAGCTTTAACATTTTAGCAGTAACATCATTGACTTCATTAGATAATTCTTCTTTTTCTTTTTCCAATATTGTCAACTCTGCTCCTTGGATAAGTACAGTGTCTGGAATTTTTAATTTTCGTCTCAACATCAAGATCGTATCGTCTTTCTCTTTGAGCAGTTTTGTTGCTGCATCTCCTTCTTTATTTATCAAATCTACTTGCAATTTTTTAATCTGTTGTTGTCGAGACTTATTCTCTGCTTTCTCTTGTCTCAACTGATTATTCAATTTACCCACTGAACTTTTCAACTTGTCTGCCCTTAATATGGCCCCCAAATAGTCTGAATATATGACTTCTCCAGTTTGTCTATGCAATAAAATTTTATCCGGGGCATTTACTTTTGACAAATCTATTTTCATCTCTGAAATCTTATCTTTTGTTACAACTGAAAATTTTAAAGAATTCTCTCTGATATTTCTGCTAGTAAATAAGCTTACTTCAGTATTAGATATACTTCTAACCTTCGGAAACAATTGACTGGTTTGTTTTGAGGACTCCTGTTTATTCCGACTATGTTCATCAAATACCTCCATGATATTCCAGGGTCTATTTACATCACCCTCTACTGGGGTTTCTTCAATGTTGTACTCTTTAACTGTAACCTCTGGTATTTCTTCTTCAGTTCTTTTTGCTTCTTCTGAAAATGTTGTTAACTCTTGAGGTTCATTCATTTTCAATCTTTTTCCTCTTTCTGTTTCTTCCTCTTCAATGATCACTATGTCCTGTATGGGTCTTTTAGACCCCACCAATGCAGTATCCATTGTGCTTTCTGTCTCTGTTGTTGTATCGATCAATGCCATTTCTTTGTTGGATGTATCCGGAATGGTTTCTTCTTTATATTCCAGCCAATTGGCTCTGTCAGACATTCCTTCAATCATCTGATGGTTCAGGGCTTTGATGCGATGATCCGTTCTTCGTTTTGATATGATGTTTAACGGATCATACTCCATAGCCGTATCTGTCTCAAAATTCATATCCTTCAATAACTTCTCTATATACACAGCAGCATTCTTATTATTTATTGTGAAAGGACCAAATGTGAATGGGTATTTAATGTCTGTTGCTTGTCTGTGAACCAAAAAATTGTTATCTTCCACAATCAACTTTTGTCTCAAGAATTCCAAGGAAAAACCCTCAAAGTAAGGAAAGCTGGTAAAACATAAGGTTGATGTCTGAATCCTTATAATCTGATTACTGTACTGTCCTTCAACAAAAACCAATCCCCTGTCGCGTACTCTATACTCAATTGCATGGATGCCTGCATTTCTAGTAGTACTCTAGGCAGATTTCTTCCAAAAATCATTCTATAAATCTCGGAAAGCATGTAATTGATATAATTGAACATGTTATTTTCTAATAAATTCGTGAAAATGATTTCTGGGAACTGCAACTCTTCTTGACTGGCTATCATAATCATTTTCATCAAAAAGGCCTGAAACCTGAAATGTTTGAGAGTGGGAAAATTGACCATCTGGTCATGAATCTTTTCTGTTATAAATGCTTCAAAATTAAGTCGAGGGATTTTACTTTCATCGATCCCTGACTGAACTGTACTCATTTTGTACAACAGACTCAATTGAAACTCGGTTACATACAAGTTCGTATCCAACCCTAGAACTAAAGCCAATAATGTCAAAACTAATTGGGTACTTTCATTAAAAAGATTGATATCGATAGGGTATGGGACCTCCGAAATGCTGGTCTCTGGATTGAGACACGAAAACAAGAACGTCTCCTTATCATTTTGAGAAGTATGATGATAATTTTCAATAATGGAGACTTCAGAAAAAACCTCAGGGTCAAGGGTTTGGGAAAGATCTATTTCTAGGGATTTAATTAATTCGGCTGGCTTTATTTCGCAAATGACTCTGGTTTTTTGGCTGTTTAGAACAACTCTTTCTTCCCGGGAGTAATTTTCGGCACACCATGATATAAATTCTGGGAAAAAGGGGATTTGGTATGGGAAAAAGGCTATCAAAGACGACTGGTGAACTCTATGGGGGTCTGTACCTTCCTTTAACAATTCAGACAACCTAATTTTTATATCAGAGACTGGTAACCTAATTAGGGTATCGTAGACGTCTTCGTCTCTATCCTCTAGGGCTTCTTTTGATTTAAAAACGTCTACATCGTGCACCGTCTCCATTTAAACGTTTTTTTAAACAAAATTCTGTTTAAAAAGTGGGACAGGTCACCAGACCCTACCTGTATGTACCCGCCTTTCGCCTTCTATCGCAATCGCCGACCTCCACCAGTCTTCAGAGCTCTCCAAGATAGTGACACATATGCAAAATGCCTTTGTGGGGAGCCCTTTTTGTTTTATATAAGTCTTTTTAATTAACTTCCCTGCAACTTTATGAATGCGATTTCATATCTGACCCTTGATCTTGAGCTTTTGTTTTGAGCTGTCGGATCTCATCTCCCTTTATCCCTTTTGGTAGTATCCGCGATCAAAAAGCGGTTTTCTTCTCCAGTTTGTTCCCTACGCGGATCAACCACCAGCTGACACCTGTTGGAGTGGTTTACTTTCCGCGACCACTCTTCCTCATATCCAGTGTGCAGCTTCCCCGATGCGGACGAACACTAGCCATTGATTTTGTTTTAAATTTATCTCAGCCCTCCGGTTTCATAACGTATGACGCCACATGATATGGCCCCGCCGTGCTTTCTCCATCTGCCGCGTATCAGGTCCCACCCTGCCACGTGTTCTGATCCCACCGCGCTTCCATATTTAGTGGTTCCGCCCGGCGCTATGGTGGTTTCCTTTACCACCATATCACATATGCGGAAGGATGAGATTTAGACACGTGCCCCAGTGGTATTGAGTCTGCTACCGCCCACATCTATTTGCCGCCGATCACTTTGGCGATGCGGAAAGCAATATTGGCCGTTGATCGGGATTATTGACATCTCCGCCACCGAAACTTGATCGGGGTTTAATCTTTTCACAAATTTGCTTTCGGACTTTGTATAAGTGGGTTTTTCCCTCTTGTTTTTTGAATTGTCAACCTTTTATTCAACCTCCTTGTGGTAATTTCACTGCTTTTAGGTTATCATGGCAACATTTTTAGGATTTGAATACTTTTCAGATATAGTGTCAACATGGGCATCGAAAATGTGGGTAAGACCATGATGGAGGTTGGAATCTACTATGAGAAAGAGACAAATGATATGAGAACAGACTCATGGCTAAGCAAACCAATTTCTGTAGAGAACAAAATTGAAAATTCATACTTGAATTTAATTATTAATGCCATTGAATGATTATTGTTAAATGCTGCTGACTATTTGGCTATTTGATAAATGTGCTAGGAAGACACATTGTAGGAAGACCATGTGTGAGGACCTGCAAAAGCCAAAATCCATGGGAAGGACCCCATGCTTTGGAAATGGGTTTCAGGTGAAACACCATTTCATATTTTAAGAATGACATCTCAGCTAAGCTGTATGATTGAAAACCATGAGAGTAAGATGGTAAAGCTACGCCAAGAAGGCATGTGTGGATTATGGAACATGGAAAGATTGGGGTGGCAAACCGAAGAACTGTTGACTCAGAGAAGGGAGCCCCATTCTTCACAAATGAAGAAGATACATCTGCAAAAATGAATGAGTATTCTGTGACCCTAGATAAGAACATGCATATCTAAATTATTAGGGTTAATATGCAAAGCATGCTCTATTTTATTTATATCATTTCAAACTGCTTGAGTATGATTAGGGCCTGCATGGCTCACATCGGAAAGGGGGTGCACACCTTTTCTGGTGCCGATTCATGATAGGGTTGTCAATATTGACTACACCCTAAGGGAATGGACGCATTCCTAGTGTTTCAATACTTGATAGTGAATGTTATGGAATGCGAATACAATTTTGAGAAGCAATACTGATAAGCCTATTTATCCTTCTTGTGTTGTCAGCCTACACAGATGCCAATTGGTACTGCACAATAAGAGGCAAAGTGAAGAAGGGTACGCAGAAGGACTGTATAGGAATTGGTAACCTTTCTATGCTCACACTAAATAATATTGGAAGGGATGGACAAACCCAGGGAGCTGTTTAGTGAAAAGGGGTATCATCCTTATGTGAGTGGGGCCATGTTAACCTGCAGTCAAGAAAGCCACCTATAAAGTTCCTAAAAGGAACCACCGATTTGCACAAGAGAAGGAGTGGCGTCCTTGTATGAATGAAGAGTTGATGTGTGTGTGAAGGGTTATGGTGCAAGAGGGTGTGGTGACATTGATGAAGGCATAAAATCTCTATTGGGTCAGCAGTAGGAGGGCGGGCGCCAAGACTGACTGAAAACCCTGAGATGCCTATTGGGTCAGCAGTAGGAGGGCAGGCGCCAAGACTAACTGAAAACCCTGAGATGCCTATTGGATTAGCAGTAGGAGGGTGGGCGCCAAGATTGACTGAAAACCCTGAGATGCCTATGGTTCCATAGTAGAGCCTTGACCTATAATGGTCAGGTGGTGCAGTTTCCTTCCATTGGTCGATGACCCAGACGAATGTCCTGGCTCGGCACTGGAGAGGGCCAACCAGGTATGGTACTGGTTGGGCACCAGCAAATGCTTGGTAAATCCAGCCGATGGGGAGGTGTACTAGTTAAGCATTAACTACATCAAAGTCCATAGGCGATTCCAAGGCTTGCAAAGCAAAGCAGGACCCTGTGGACCAGAGGGGAAACGCACAATACAGATAAGTATTTATTTTCATTTATGTCTTGTTTGGAATAATGAAGATTTCAAGTATAAGTCTTCTAACAGCTAATCTGATACACTATTGTTTCTTTGTTGGAAACCTTGGTCATTGCAGGAAAGCAAGACCCTGAAAGACTATAAATTGCTAGTAAATCCAGAGAGTAAATGAGTGGGCGATATAAGTTGCTGGTAAATCTAGAGAGTAAATGAGTGGGAGATATAAATTATTGAGAAATCCAAGGAGTAGTTGGTTGAACGCTATAAAGTTCTTGATAAGTCCAGAGAGTGACTAGTCGGGCATTAACTACTTGATATGGTAAAGCAGCGTCTACGCTGGACCAACACCCCTTAAACAATTGATAAAACCAATCGGAGCACTGGCCTAGCATATTGCTAAAGGAAATGATTGATAAACCCAGTCGGCGTACTATCCTGGCATTGCCTATTCGAATGATTGTGGAGTAGCCTACGTGTTGGCCCAACATTCATAATTGTGTCCACAAAAAATCCAAGGCTCGTAAAGCAAAGAAGGATCCTGTGGGATAAAGTGAAGACATCCAATACAAATAAGTATTCGGTTACCTTGCAGCTTCTTGCTTATGAATATACGTGTGTATATGATTTGGTTATGATTTACTAAACTCTTGTTTAGAGATAAACCCTATGGAAATAAACTAAACACGTGAACTGATTCAATGTTTGAGTGTAGGTATTGTTGGAAGTAAGGACTATGAATGCATCATAGGGATGCGGATGGACATGTGACCATCCTAAAGAGCTCAGTATGATTAGTAATGAAAGATGCTGCTAGTGGACATGAGTTGGTCATAGCATCCAAAGGTTCTGTAGGCAACTATGGAGGAGGGTTCCTAGTTGAAAATCCTTAGACAGACCTTAGACACTAAGTGTCATAGCCAAGAAAGGAAAGTCAAAGCATTCACATTGAAGTGAAAGAGACTAAGGAGCATGAAACCACAGCGATGGTGTAGCTCCATAATAGAACAAGACTAAGAGGGAGAAACCCCTACTCTTCTCTTTCCTTTTGATTGATGCATTTATAAAACAAAAGATTGTTGAGTGCATGTCATGGCTGAAAATGGATTGTGTTTAATTGCTTGAAATGAATTGTGAATGCTGAAATAGTAAACTTCCTGTGAAAGGATGAACATGAATGAGTTCATGTGTATGTTGGGAAAGCATGAAAAGTGTGAAAGTCCCATGAATAAAGCATGGACATTCCATGTCAATTGGGAAAATAATTGACTAATTTTAATGTTCATGTTATGCTTGTACTAACAAAGAATTTCCATGATGAATTTCACAGGTAAGAAATTGAAACAATTGGTTGCAGCCGACACAAGAAAGTGTTGCTAGTAAGCAGAGTGTGGTCAGTTGTGCCCATTAACCATGGCAGCAGACCGAGGGCTATTAGAGTTGGATGGAAGTCTTCTTCAAACAATTGCCAGGACCCAAGAAAATCTTGGAGAGATGCTCAAGCTACATAGGCAACAGAATGAGATGAACCACAAGGTTTTGCAAGACTCTATTCATACGCAAAAAGAGGTAAAAAGCATTTTGGGAGCAATCAGTAAGGGAAAGGAAAGTGGATCCATGAAGAAGCATTCATCCAATCGACCAATTAAGAAACGTTCCAGGTGGGAAGACTCAAAGGAATTTGAGCAGGAAAGGGTAAAGCAACCAATGAAATGTTGGGGATGTGGAGGAAATCATTGCCTCCGTGACTGCCCAACAATGGAGCATCAAGAGGGTAGTCGCCATAAAGTTTCTAGACTTGTAGATTAATGGGAACGTAAAGAAAGGGAAGGGATTGTTTTGGAACAATGCCCTCATGTAGAGCTAGAAGGTCCCGGCCAGTAGGAACAGTTTGTGAAGGCCAAAGAACTTGATCCCGAAAACTCAAGAAAAGGATGAAATGCAGGACAGACCTGCCATATTTTGTGAATTTTGGACATGTATATAGCGTGTATGTATTCCTAGGTATTGGAACACCGAGGACGGTGTTATTCCAAGGGGAGGGGAATGTAATGTCCCCCATTTTGACCCTTGTAATATTTTGGACTATAATGTAAATAATGTATGCATATTATGTATGATTCCTAGAGTGGAGCTCAAGGCCAAGGCCCCGCTAGTGAACGTTCGATCTAGAAGAGGCAAATATTTGATATTATGCTACCCATATGCTAGTGAACCATGGAAATTGTAAATATGCATTTTAATATAAAATACCACAACTAGCTATGCAATGCAACAAGAGATGGGGGCATGATGTTACAAGGAAACTGGGAGGGAAATATTCAAACCCTTGAGCCAATCAAATCAAGCCAAGTGTCAATGAGAGAACCCATGAACCCTCAACTACCCATGTTGACTTTTGTACCCAATCATTCATTTCTCCTAAGAATTGGTTGAAGTAGTGTTGGAGCATAGGCTGCAGGTATGGCAAAGCTGCCAAGTTTAGGAAAAAGCACTAAGTTTTGAAGGAAAAGTGCTAATTTTGAGGAAAAGCACCATTTTTGGGCAGAAATGAACAGTGCGCGGTACGGCGCCAGATGGACGAGCTCACCGCAGATTGCGGGCCGAAAATCGTGGAGCTCGCGTGCACAAGTCAAAGGAAAGAGTAAATAAGGTGGTCGAGTAGAAAGCTCAACCACCACAATAAATGAAGCAGTGGAATAGAGGGCTCAGCTACCCTCATTAAGGCAAAGTACAGGAGTTATGGTTGCTCGGACCAAGGAAGAGCAACGGGCCGAAGCATTAAAGGCGAAGGACAAGGAGCAAAGAACGATGAAGCGGTGTCCATACCCACGATCTGCGCTGGAAATCGCGGAGTCTGCAGGAAGCTGGGACGTGACTGCAAGAGGCGCCTACAATACACCTAGCCGTGTCCGCAGTTAGGGTTTTTGGGGATCACTGTTGGGAAAGGCCCACAGTTTTGTAAAGGTGCGACCCTCATGGCCACCTATATATATGTGTAATTGAAAAGGGAAAAGAGTTAGATAGTTACTGAGTTACACGGACGATCTAAGTTGATGTCTGAGTCATTTGTATTGATGTATCTTTTAAGCTGTTAATGATCATTTTGTGCATGTAAGAAGGCCGCGATCTCGCAGGAAGACCGCTTGGCATAAGGGCCATTGCATGTATCGACCAGTCGCAAGAGGACTGAGAGGGGAATGTAATTGTATGTTTTTATTATGGTAATATCTGTAGAAGGAGAGAATAGATCTCAGAGAAGGGATCCCAGTTGTGTGCGTGGAGTTTCCCAGAAAGATCTAAGGCTACAGCTATGTGCGCAACGGAACTGTGTTATCCCCGTCTCAAGATAATATAAAACACAGTTCCCGTGGACGTAGCTTCCCTCTTGGAAGTGAACCACATAATTCTTGTTGTTGTGGTGATGCTTTATGAGATTGCATTTCTTTGCTTTACTGTCTATGTTTCTATGAATGTTTCGCTATCTTTAGGAATGATTATGTAAAATAAATACTGGAAGCTCCCTTAGAAGTTGTACTCGTGCATTGTCGAAGGAGTCTGTAAGAGCATTGTCGCTGCAGCGCTAAAGTAGTGTGTTACTGCGTTGTGGCGCAAGGGCAGAGACGATACATAGTGTATCGGAGGTAGCAGGTAAAAGACTCGTGCGCAGGTGCGGAGCTACCGTGCAGCTCGGCTGAGAAGAGTGAGTTCCAGCGCTGTAGAGCTGGGAGATCTGTGAAAGAGTAAGACACTCTGTTCAGGGGTTACCTCCAAGAAGGGAAGGGAGAAGACTGTAGACTCCACACCACCTAGGTTAAGGAAACCTGATTCCTTAGCCCCCCATAGCCACTTCGGGTGAGACTTCAGGCTGCTATGTAGCTCGTTGCCGAAAGGGCCAGTGCGCCAAAGGGGTGTTTGTTGCTGCGCATCCTGAAAACCCGGGTCTGTCTAGAAAGCAGCAAACAAGTAGTTAATGCCTTGGGGAATGGGAGGTATGGCTGTCCAAATTCGAGTATGGGCAAGCCACCCTTCCTAGATTTTTGTGTTTGGCTTCTTGGGCAAGAAAAGGGCCACGAAATTGCTCCCTAAGCCATTATTCAACCATTTGTTTGCTCTCTCACGAGTTTAGAGCTTCCTGGGCATTTCCCTCCATGAATTTCCTGTGTTTACCTTCGTTTTCTTAGCTGGGAAGGGCGTTTTTGTTGTGGCTAACAGTGGGGAAGAGAGGGGAAACAATTTGGGGTTTAATTGAGGCCGCTTTGGCCCACTGAATGCTCATACATCTGTGGGATAAATCGATTTTCTTCCCTGGGGTTGATTCCCTCTTCCCACAATCCGTTTTTGGTGTGCCCACGTTTTGGGGAAAACCCATAGACCCTATTCTGTGAATCCATGGTTGAATTATGTATCCATGCCAGTTTTGAGCTACTGTGTGTAAAAGACTGTTGGGGTTGAGATGGGTATCAATTGCTTTGGCCGTGCAGGGTTTGAGAGTCCCAAGTTCCTTGTAGATATCATGCCCAGCTCAGGGGTGGTCTCTGAGTGCTGAAATAATACAAGCTGGGCAGAGACCTACGGTTGGGAGGAATGTTGCAGCGACATAGCTAGTTGTTGGGACAACATTACATCAAGATGCGTATTTTCTTATGTAATTACTTCTGCAAATGTATTAATTTGTTGGCTGTGTTAAATTGAATAACAGTCATGTAATATGTGTGTGGATGAGTTCATTTCCGCTGTGCATGTTTGCTTGTTTTCCATCTGCACACATCAATTTTATGGTTGTGAATCTAATGAATATGGCTGAGTTTATGAATATCCCCATAGAATGGCATCAGGTTCCCTTCCTTGCATTGGGTCCAAGGCTGTGGATATTACAAACTTTCATTATCTAGCCTCTTGAAATAAACACAGTGGTCAAAATGACATCTACTATAACCTTATTCTGTCATAAACCTGTCAAATTTTAAATACCACTGCATTGGAGCTTGCTTCAAACCATACAAACTCTTCTTCAACCTGCATACCAAATTTTCCTTCCCTTTGACCTCATACCCTTATGGCTGCTGCATATATATCTCTTCCTCCAAATCCTCATGGAAAAAGCTTGTTTTTACATCTAACTGTTCAAGATGCAAATATTCTACCGCCACTAGACTTAAGATAGTCCTAATTGAAATCATCTTAACAATAGGAGAAAATATTTCATCAAAATCTATACCTTTCTTCTGTGCAAACCCCTTTACAACAAGTTTGGCCTTGTACCACTTCTTACCTCCTTCTTCTTCCTTCAACCTATAAATCCATTTGTTCTACAATACTCTTTTACCGGTAGGAAACTGAACCAAATCCCAAGTTTGGTTTCCTAGAAATGAGTCCATCTCCTCATTCATGCCTTGCTCCCACTTCTTTCTAGTTTCCACCTTCATTGCTTCTTCATAACATTCTGGTTCACCAGCATCAATCATCAATAAATAATACATTGAAGGAGAGTATCATTCAGGAAGTCTACTTAACCTGGTATATCTTCTTACACTTGTAGGAGTTTCAGGTCCTTGCTGTTGTTCTTGATTTTCTGGCACCTTTGGAACTTCATTTTCTTCAATTTAATCAAGTATTGTGTACTATGTTTTTTCATTTTCCTATTTCTTTCCCTGCAACTGATTTTTATACATGACCTTTTCATTGAATATCACATTTCTACTCCTAATGATTTTGTTATTTTCGTAATCCCATAAGCGATAACCAAAATCATCAACCCCATATCCAATAAAGGTACATTTCTTGGATTTAGATTTAAACTTTGTTCTATTTTCTTTATCAATATGGAAAAATGCTTCACAACCAAATGTTCTCAGAAATTAGTAGTTTTCCTTTTTACCTATCCATGCCTCCTCTGAAATACTATCATCCAAAGCACTAGAAGGCCCTCTGTTTATTAAATAACAACAGTATTTACAGCATCTACCCAAAACTGTAAGGGCAACCCTGCATGCAATCTCATACACCTTGCATGCTCCATGATCGTTCTATTCATCATTTCTGACACACCATTTTCTTGTGGTGTTCCTGGGACTATCTTCTCTATACGAATCCCATGGTATGAACAATAACTACCAAACTCCTTTCCGCAGTACTCACCTCCATTATCAGATCTGAGACACTTCAACCTTTTTCCTGTCTCATTCTCAACCAAAGCTTTCCAGTTCTTAAAAGTAGAAAAAACATCATATTTATGTATAATGCAATAAAACCAAGTTTTTCTAGTTGCATCAACAATAAATGTAACATAATAATGAGAGCCACCAAGAGATTGTACCTGAGCCGGGTCCCTATACATCTGTATGCACAAGCTCTAACTTTTCATTTCTTCTTCTTCCCAACCCTGAGAAATCTGACTCTCTTCTGTTTTCCATAAACACAGTTCTCATAGAATTCCAAACTTACCTGCTTCAAATCTGGAAGCAACTTCCTTGAGTGGAGAACCTGCATCCCCTTCTCACTCATGTGGCCAAGCCTATGATGCCACAATGTTGTACCTTTTCCTGTGGAAGCTAAAGATATAGAATGGTCAGTATTATGAGGACATAAATACAACGTACCTACCATGTCTCCTTTTGCTATCACCATTGATCCTTTAGTGATCTTCCACCACGTTTCTCCAAACGTAAATAGAAAGCCGCCATCTCCCAATTGCCCTGTTGAGATCAGATTTCTTTTCATAGTAGGAATATGCCTAACATCTTTTAGCAGCCATTCAGTTCCATTCTTAAATTTTATCCATACCTTACCCATTCCAACAATTTTACATGGCTCATCATCACCCAATAAGACATGTCCAAAATCACCTGGAACATAATCATGAAAATATTTCCTATGGGGTGTAGCATGACATGAAGCCCTTGAATCTACTACCCAATAATCACTAGTATTATCTAATGCAAGAATCAAAGCATCTGGTAACACATCACTTGCTACATTTGCTTCCTGGGTAGTTTCCTGTTGTCCATCTCCTTTCTTCTTTAGAGATCTGCAGTCTTTCTTCAGATGTCCTTTCTTTCCATAGTTCCAACACTCTATTTTTACCAGTCTGGACTTGGATCTTCCCATTTTAGACTTGCCACAATTACCTTGGCTCTTTCCTTTCTCCCTTTGTCTTCCCCTGCTCTCCATGGTCAATGCATTACCTAATGTCTCACCTGTGCTTTTTCTTCGCATTTCCTCGCTAAGAATAACACTAACAACATCATCAAATATCAAGGTGTTTAAACTAGAGATAGAGTTACTTACAACCATGAACAAGCCATTCCAACTTTTTGGCAATGAACACAAAATTAGAAGAGCCCTAACCTCATCATCAAAGTTCACACTTAAATAAATTAGTTGATTTGTAACCGTATTAAATTCATTTAAATGATTAGCAACAGATCCACCTTCAGACATCTTCATATTATATAAACGATTAATTAGAAATACCTTGTTGGAGGTCAAGGGTTTTTCATACAGCTTACCCAATGAGCTCATCAAACCCTCCGTTGTCTTTTCTTTTGAGATATTGAAAGCCACCGACGAAGCTAGGGATAGCCGTATTGTTCCCAGTGCCTTTCTGTCAAGAACCTCCCATTCTTCGTCCTTCATAGTCGCCAACTGCTTTACTCTTCCTCCCAATGGTAGGAATAGATCCTTCTGGTACAAATAGTCCTCCATTTGTATCTTCCATAATTGGTATTTTTGGCCATTAAACTTCTTGACCATAAACTTTCCTTCTTCCTCCATTTCTCCCACTTGAACCAGAAACCTTATTTTCCTGCGAGTTTATCTGCCAAATAGACCTTTGGATCTGATACCAATTGTTAGAAAAACAGGATCGCAGAGCAATAACAATAAACAAACATGCAAATATAATCACACAGACACATTACAAGAGAGACACCAATATATCGTGGTTCACCCAAGATGGGATACGTCCATACTGAAATTGCCAGTCCTTATTACTATACCATCCAGTAAATGAATGGATACAACCTACAGCACATCCGCTGCACTTCCTCTTCACTGTCTCACAATCTCTCTTCACAATCTCAGAGATATTTAAAATGCATAATACCTAATACCTCAACCCTAGCCGTATTACAATGTCTTTCTTACAAAGCGAAAAATGCAAAGGGAAAATACCACAGGTTACCCAAAACCATGGGCCCGTAATCTATTGGTGCAACCACTCCCCCAGACCCCCTAGGGCTCATGCCGAGATCATAACCAAACCTGGGGTACAACACGGCTGAAAAAACATCATCTATGAGATTGGAAGATCAGGCTCCACAACCAACACCAACTTCGATAGGAATATTTCACCCACGAAATTGGTTCTGAGGCAAAGAGGATGAACATCCACCATGCAAGAACAAGCAAAGCTCTCCAAACATGCAAATGAGAAATGAACAAAATATTCTCTCCTTCATCCTCCTTCTCTTTTATTAACCTCCAATGGATTCCATAGGTCAAATTCCCTCCAAGAGTCTTCACCCAACTTGATTTAGGGAGAGATTCTCATAGGAGACACTTGTCCCTCTCTTTCTTGCATTCCTCTTCCACCAATTTGAATGGGGAATCTTGGATGACTATAACCCCCCTATGTGCCCTCTTGGTGGCTATTTTTAGCCCTGATATTTCAGATGTGTCATAGGTCTGCAATCAGGTTTGAATTTTTCATAGATTCTCCATCATTGTTGTCATAGATGCTCGGGAATCAAGCTACAAGTGTCAAAATTCTTCTATGATGCCTCTTCCTATTCCATGTGAGTTACTCTTCTACTCCAATTTGAAATTCCTAGATTCATGCCATGAATAATTCCTCTTCAAATCCTCCAATAATTTTACCATCCACCTTGGACTCGAATGGGTGAGAGAATGATTCCATGTGTAGTAGAGAAACTTGCCACATGTAGGTCCCACACCACCTATGCATCCTCATGACCAAACGCCACCTTATTTTTCCTTTATTATTATTTATTTGACACTATTAATGTGAATTTGCAAGTCTAAAGTCCATTTGGGGTCTTTTAGCTCCCTTATTCCATGTTTTAACGTTTCCACGTCAACCTAGGGAACTAGTAGATTGGTGGAAATTTTTCTTCATGAAATTTATTTGGATGGGGACATTACAGTGACTCAACATTTTTCTAGTCGTCTTTCTTTTGGAAAGAGTCTTGTTTATTCTTGTAGTAAACTTATTTCCTCGAATAATGGTATTCTTTATAAATTGGAATGTTCTTTTCTCATATTGAATTTGTCTTTGGTCATCGTATCGATAATTGTCTTTAGTGTGACCTTCCGACAAGCATGTGGTGCACCACAATTCACTATGCCTCAAAGCAAGATGTTGGAGCGATAGTTGAATTATTTCTAGATTTTATTCAAGTCTTCTATATGCAGGTTCGATTAAAAAGTATGTGTTCAACTCGACTTTTAAATATTTATTTAAAATGTCACCATACATTGTGAATTCATGCAAAAGTAGAGGTGTTTAATTCTTTGTTGCAGTCCTGCAACAAAAAAATAAATCGCAATGGTTTGATCCATGTTGGATGGCATTTGGTTGAGTAGGTATATAAATCTTCTATCATATTCATGTATTGATTCACCCAGTATTTGAGTAATTTATTTTAACTTGTGGCCATCCAAGTGTCTGTTATCTTGTGTCTTGAATAATTTTAGAAAATTCTCTTTGATTAGTTTTTTTTTTTTTACTCCATCTTCAAGAAAGTTCATGTACCATGTGAGTGCTCTCTTTTGAAAACCAACTGCAAACTATGCAATATGTTGATTCTCATCATCAATAAGGTTATATTTCCAAACATTTTCATAGACAAGCTAGTGTTTCATGTGTTATTCATCCCCTTCTTAAATTGGAGTGTGAATTAGATTATGGTATGCCATTTTGATAGAATTTATACTTTTGTTTTGAGTTCTATTATTTACTGGAGATGAATGCCCAACTATGGAGAAACTTACTTCTATACTTATTTATGTTGAGTTTCTGTACATACTTCTTTATGATGAGTTTATGTGCTTATTTCTTGTTGGTGACTTTTGTACCAAGGCAGTCGTACTTCTACGAAATCCTCGTTGATAGGTCAAATCTCTGATGAGATACATGCTTCAATCAATAATGTTGTTGATAGGGGGGTACCTCCAAGTGATTTGAATAGAATAAATTAAAATTGCTTCTTCCAAATTATGGTTTAAAATTGATCTAGTTACCCTAATGTGGTCTTTGGATCATCATTCAGTCTGAAATTCATCCACGGTCATCTAGTTCACTCCATATTGTACTTTGTCCAAATCCAATTCCCAAGTCGCACTCGACGATATGGGCCATGAATAAGAATAGTTGGGATCATATAAACATGATTCATAGGTTCAGGAATAACAATATGCAATTTCGGAGTTTCGTCCATCAACAAAGATCCTATAATCGATGCCTCACCCTTTCTTTCATTTGGTCAAATTTATCTCAACTTAGGTGAGATTTTAGCTCCTCAATATTTTCAACTGCCTTCTCCATATTCCTCTTATTACACAGGGGAATTAAATGGTCCTTGAATTCCTCATGTCTTTTCTGTGACTTTCCCTTTGAAGCTTATGAATATCAGCAGTCTACTTATGAATGGCCATCAATTTTCGTCGAGGAAAACTTAGGATCTTACTAGGATCCATATCATGCTTATTTGGTTGACTAACATCGTCTATTCATTCATTGGCAGGTGGTCAGTGAACCCCCCATTGCTTTAGATACTCATATGCTATTGGGATATATATTAGGATGCTTTCATAATTGAAGGGGAATTATTACAACTTATTGTCAATGACATATACTTCTTTACTGGGATTTCACGAAGAGGAGCACCAGTGAACCTTAAAGGTTTAAGCTGAGGAAATTGCCTCGTAGTTCAAGAGAATGTGGATGCTTATTTTGTAGAAGGGACACAAAATTCAGGTACCTCAATGTTGGCATCTGTACCCAACAACCATTCCTTATTCATTCAAAACAAATGGGTCCCTTGAATTTTGATTTATTGCTTCTATATATGTCACGAGAGGGATACCATTATCATGTTTCATGCTTTCAAAGTTGTTGTGGCTATTTAACTTTTCAGATCTTATCATGTTTATCTCTGCATTTTGATCAACACCAATCATTCATTTTCTTTTCTTTGGAAAATGGCATAGGAAATTAACACTCCAATGACAACATTTCTATCTATGATTATTATTCATATCTGAATTCCATGATTGAAAGCATGGAATTCAGAAGGTGAATAATATCTTCCTATTCTCATCAATAAACCTTTTGCATTACTATTTATGAGATTTTGCAACCTATTCCAATAATATTTGCTCATTTTGCATTACTATTTATGGGATTTTGCAACCTATTCCAAGAATATTTGCTCATTCAATAGTCAAAGTATATGGTAAACTTTTAGCATGCTCCTTGTACATAAGATTCATCTTAACATATGTTATCTTATGAAGTAATCCTTATGTCTTTGACCCCTCAAGTTTTACATGTTTATAAATATTTTAAATTTTTATATTTGTGAAATTCAATATTCAAGAACTCATTAGATAACAAAGCATACTTCGAATCCTTTTAAAAAAAATCAAGGATTTAAGGAAAATCTAGGGTTAGTGCCAAATTCCGAGTCATATTTGATAATACATTGGCATGTTTTTAATATATATTATTTAATGAGCTTTCAAACATAAATGATTTATACCTTATTGTTTTTAAATATGCCAAGCGTTTACTTTTGGTCTATTAATTTGATAATGTGTCATTAACTAAATCATCTTGTGGCATCATGATGCGATTTGATCTGGTTATTGTGACCTGGACGATGTCAATTCAAAGCCACACGTCATCTTGTTAAACTAGACGTGAATCATGTGATGGGATGATACGTACTTTTGATGTACAAGTGATATATCTTGAAGCCAATCAAGTTTTACTCCCTTTCCACCTCAAATTCTCATTCATTTCAATAAGTCAACATGTTTGATTCATTGACATTCTGTTTATATCAATGCAGGGCACATTCATAAACTTGTCGTCTCCATTCGACACATACCTCTCCAGTACAGTCTATTTAAAGCTTGAAATGTACGAGCTGCTGAGCCATAATGCCTCGCATTTCTAACTATTGATTACCTCGAAGGAAGTAGGAAGTAGTTACTGAAGGCAGTAACAATGCTCGTCTATTTCGCTTATGCCTTATGCATTTATCAGAAGGATCTTTCGCTGCAACGCAGAGTGACTCATTGTCCCAACCCCATGCCTTTCGTTGTGATTTTCCCATCCAGTATCATCTGTTGCATTATGGGTTTCATTTGCAGAATTGAACCCGATAATTCCGCCTCTGTCGAGTCAGGCCCCCAAATTTGCAAGGGTTTTGAGAAAGTGGGTTGGCTACCTTTTGTTAGAAAATTCCATGCTTACAGCAGAGAGGTCACAATTTCCTTTGTGAAATCGTTTGACGGGAGAAGAGTCGTGATTGGATATATTTAATTACAGGTTGATGAGGGATTTATTTCTGCCGCCACTGGTCTATATACAACTGGTGAAAAATGGGTCAAGTATACACCCCTCAAGGTTGTCCCATGGAAACAGTTTCTGCTCAAGCTAGTGGATCCTGATGAATACACAAAAGGTATGCTCATCAATCTCTTTAAGCCGAAGTGAAGAAATATGTTTAAGCCAATTTCCTTTTTCATTACTTGTGATGGCCAGTATAGCAAAATATTAAGGTATCATGTCAGGCTTTTTATGGCTCCTCTAGGAGTTAAAATCAATTTTCCCTACTTTATATTGCTAATTATTAAGTTCGATATAGAGAAACCCTTAAGGATTCTGACCAGGTCCTGTGCTACTTTGGCCTTATTCGAATTATGGTGGAGTTCCGTTTGGCTCAGCTTGGTCAGACGTAGCAATCATTTTTAGGGAGGAACCAGTTTGATGGCTTGGAGACAAAGTATGTTATAGAAGTTGCAGACATAGAATGTGATGTTCCCATTAATCCTGAAGAAGTTTTATATTTTGTACTCCTCATCCTCATTTCCTTGATGTAAATTGTGACCTTCCCAATCCAATTTCACTCTAACACAATCAATCAATCTCTTTCGATCAAAGCTGTCAAAACCATGCTCAGGAGGAGCTACAACCTCAAGTAGAGGGAAGATCCGATCATATAATGGATGAACTTTCACATCAAGACCTACCAGCTAAAGACAATACGGTTCATGAAAAACCCTCGACACAGAATATCTCTGTCCATGCATCTCATGAGAGTCAATCACTTGCAACTCATGTTTTTTCAGAATGATCCTCAGTTAATCAGGTTGGGGAAATCGTAATAGAGAATCCTACATCCCGTTGTATCGTCCCTATTTTAGATATTTAATTCTTCCCACAATCTGTGTCAGTGTCTCGTAGTTCACTCGACGTCCACAGAGAGTCCCTTGACGATATCCTCAATTTTACTTTAGGAAAAATTGGGGTTACTCGTTTGCCTCAGGATATTAATCAACTTGAGGGTTTATTTGATCCTAAGTTTAATTATGTTTCCCATCCACAATTTGAGATTGGTTAGATATACAGTTTGGAGAAATAAAAGCATGGTATAGATCAGGAATTCATTGCTAAGGTTGAATGCCCTGATGAAGTAGCTCAAACCAATCGCACTTTACATCCTCGGCCATTAATTAACATTGGAGGGTTATTTAGCAAGACGAATCGGGCTCGTAATCCATGTAGTCATCATGTTTTCAATGCCACTGCCAAGAGGCAAGCCCAATTTTTATCAAGGTATAACAGGTATAGAAAGTCTTCTCAAAACCGGAAATATGTTCAACAAGATCTTATTCGGGTTATTCACATATTAGAAAATGATGAGCCTCAACCTAAGCTCAATGCAGAGATAATTTATCAGCACCATTCATCACCGATAAGAAAGCTAGAGAATAATGAAAATGGGAAGTTCGAAGTTAAAACCAACCTACCAGAGGTAAAAACCGAACAGGGAAAGAAATAGAGCCCTCGAGCTGATTCAAACAACAATCCTTCTTCGGTTTCTTATATTGACACCGCGCTTTGAAAATTTTGGAAAGAGGTAGCCCCGTCTTACAATCAGGGAAATCAAAATGTAAAACCATCTTGTGATCAAAATTGCCAAAATTTACTCGGCTATTATCAAGCCAAGGTTTATTCCATGATTCAACAGGTAAATTACTTGCAAGTCTCAGAGCTTAAAACGCGGAAAAGGATACTTAATGAACAACACCAAAACAAAGTTAGTGAACTTAAAAAGAAATTGAAGAACAATACTGCAGGAACTGTGATCAATACCTCGGGCGTGAATATTTTTGTTAATCCAGGCACTAATGGAAATGTGAATTTGAAATAGTTTAGATCACTATGATGGTTTGTAGTTGAATTTTGTTATCATGATCATATTTTGAATTAGTGGGTAAGTTTCTTTTTATTTCCATTTAATAGCATTTGTAAGCTTGTTAGTTATTTCCTTTAATAAGAAGTAGCTGCAGAATCATAGATTATGCAGCCACTTCATTTTAATTATTGTTATTTTTTCTTATTTGTTTATCTTTGGTTTATATTTCAGGAAAATGTTCGAGTCATAATTTTGTTAAATTTTAAGCCAAGAATATCCGGATCAAAAGCTGCAAGAAGCATGTGGCATAACAAGTAAGATCTCCAAACTACCAAGCAGATCTTTCAGGGTCGATTAGCATGGTTTCGCATTGATAAACTATTGTATTGTAACAGATAGATTATCTTTATGTTGTCATAACGCATCCTCCTAAACCAGGAATATAAGATCCTTATTTTTGATAAATTCAAGATGTTATCCATAGAAACTCGATCATCATTGATTTGTTTATATATCCTGAGACATCATAAACTAGGGGATTTTTTTTGCCTGGAAGATGGTGTCTGTGATGATTAATACTTAATGACTTTGTTATATTTCTGTGACTAATATATACTTAGAATTTTCTGGTGTTATTATTCATGGTTATTTTATATGTCATTTTGTCAGAATTAGTGATAAATCAACTTGCCCTGTGCAGTTCGTTCTTTCTCGAATTATACAACTATGGTATTTTCTGATTATACAACGATAGTTAAATTCCTTTTTATGACACCATTCCCAAGATTGTTTTCTTACTGCGTCTTTACCTTTCATATTGACAAGATTCGTTGGTGATGCATTGTCAGTTAGGCGCTTGACAAGTTAGTTAATTTTGTTGCAAATTTTAAAACAAAAATGAATTAGCTATTGATATTGGTCAATAGTTATTTCTTATTCTGTTATTCACTTAAATATTGGGATTGCCTACATGAGGGTAATGACGGAATTTTGTTCATCTTATAATAGAATTGGTTGATTCCATTTCCTTAGTATTAAATATATATATCTCGATCATGATTATGTAGGTATAATTGTTTAAGATTTATTTTCAGGTGTAAACTTAATGAGCAACTTTAATTTGGATCCGCTTGGACCTAATTAATACGCTTAAATATTTAAGGTAGCAGATATATACATCTTTAATACACTTGAAACATAAGTATCTGTGATGTTAGGGTAAATGGTTTTGATTTTTAGGATTCATATATTATTTAATATTTAGGCTTGTTTGTCACAATCATTGTAGTATAATTTGTTTGAAAATCATCTCGCAAGGCATACAGAAGTATTCAGGATCCCTATATCATAGTGTACATTTGTTGAAAATTAATTTTTTCTCTTTATTTGTATATGAGTAGATAAGTATTAATAGTATTGAAATTTTGTTTCTTTAGGTTAGTTGTCAAGTTAGTAATAATATCGTCTAACGGAGTCGTGAATCCATGAGGATTGATCACTTCAACAACTTGGGATAATTAGAAACCTCTGAATCGGATCAATTCCTCGTTTTTGATGAAATTTCATAACTTATGCATCAACAAATGGCGCTAGAAGGAGGGCCACGAGTGATCTAGTGGCTAAACAAAATCAAAGTATGCCTCCTCCCGCTCGCTCTCCTATTGTGACTAGAAACCGTTCAGGTTCCTCGGCCTCATTTGATGGGCCCAATGTGTCCCAACCGGAGGTCATTCAAAGACCTATTCAAAACATTTCACGTCCCTGGGATAGCATATTAGTATCCACTCCACTATCCTTGAACCTTGAACTGCAAGAATGCATCAATTCCTCCTGTGAATTAATAGATAGAACTCAATACAGATTGGCAAGGAGCCGAGAAGTTCAAGAATGTTTAGCTAGAAGAATTCATCATCCCGTTGAAGGTACATCACAACCTATCGAAAATACTTAAAACAATTTTTCCTCAGAGAATCAAAAATTACATAAAAACCTGGTCCATCATTTTACACTTCCTAAGTACAAAGTACAATCCTTCCAATTTCTTTGCTGAAAGATTACACAGATCTTGATCCTCAATATCATCCTGAACCAGACACCAGATAGTCCCTTTCTCAAATACACACCTGATTATCTTTTGTATCAGGAGGTAACAACCGACCACCTTCACCACCTGAATATCCTCCCAGTTCTCCTGAAGAAAGTTCATCTGATTCATAATTTTCTGATCATTCTCAGGGATCTAATGAGATGGAATATGACCATAATAATGATCAAAACAGACCATGGCTTCACCAAGATGTTGTGGCCATTCCTAGTGTACAACATCAACTCCCAAAAAACCCAAAGAAATGGCTCCCTAAATATGATCCCGAGAATAATCATCTAGTCGATGATCATGTTAAGCAGTTTATCCTCAAGCTAAGACTTAAAAATGTTACCCACAAGGATGTAGTATGTTGATTATTTCCTTTTACCCTCAAAGGAAAAGCATCTACTTGGTACTTTTCCCAACCGGCAAGAACTATCACTTCTTGGCACCAATTTGAAACAACCTTCTTGGAGAAATTTGGGGATGAAAAGACTTCAGAAGTATTAGTCATGGAACTGTCTAAAATTCACATGAGTTCGAAAGAAAAAATTAGGGATTTTAATCAAAGATTCCTTACTTTAAAAAAATAAAATCCCTGTAGAATTTATTCCTATAGAGAATTTAATTGTGGCATATTACGTTAAATCCTTACCTCTGGACACCACCATGTGGGTCAAGAGGAAACATAAAGCCACCTTACAAGACACATTTGATGAATCCATCCTTGTTGAAAAGGACAAATCTAGCTTAAAAGATTCTCCTGATGCTGATACCAATTATCCTTCTACTTCCAAGAAAAAGGATTGAAATCCTTTAGAAACCACCCGGAGTTAAAAAATAGCACTCCGATATAGATTTGAGAAATATCAACAGGGCTCTTCAAAATATATCCAATGAATTAATAGATCTTAAACGTAATGTTGGAGATTCGTATCGCCCATCTTTCAGAAGGAATTTCCCTCCTCAGTCAAACAAACATATTCCCCCAATAGAAGGTATGACTTCTGATGAATTAGTTGATACTCTCAGATATCTAGTTCTTGGTACAACACAATATTTTGATATCCAAGATCAGTTAGAAGAACAAACAGAACAAACCTATGATGAAAATATGAATCATTCTGAGGATAATTCCCCTCCAACAATCGGTCATCTATGGGATGTAAATGGGTATGAATCTTACTGTGAATTAACATATGTGAACATGAACCAGCATCCTTACAATACTAGGAGTAAAGGCCATGTTCCAACTAATAATCTTGTTTCACCTCAACCTAGTCAGGATTATTCCCTTATTCATAAAAATCAGATAGTTGTTAACAAATTAGCATTACATGAGATCGATTATGACCCAATAGAGGATTAAAGAGGTTGAAACCTAATATCTCCCTCTATGATATTTTCAAGCTACTTCTAATCAAGGAATTAATCCCTCACAAATAATATGATCACTCATCCATAAAGGAGAAGAGCACCCCTACTATGAGAAATCCGAATGCAACTACTAATGCTGAAAACAAAAAAAAATAGTCATCAATTAATGCTGCCGTTGGTAAGAAGTCAAGATCAACAACCCCACTTTTTCTTTTCACCTTTTAAATATTTAACAAAAACATTCATAATTGTATGGTAGATTCAGGTGCTTCTTCGAATGTAATGCCTCTTAGTTTGTAAGAAACTAAATGAAAAATTTATACCATCTGAAACTCATTTCATACAGTTAGATCGATCCAAGGTAAAAGTGTTGGGAGAATTGAAACAAGTGTTAATTAGACTTTATTCCAATCCTCAATTGCATCAAACAATTGATATTGTAGTGGCTGATATTACGGAGGCTTACAGACTCTCAGTCGATATTGGTCTGACCAGCTTCAAGGATATTTTTCAACTTATTAGTGACATATGTGGTTGCCTCTTAACGGTAAGCCAAACAAAATTAGGGTTGATAGGGAAAGATACATGAAACATACAATCACTGATTTGATTGATCCCAACGAACCTCTTTTGTTTATTGAAAATATTCTTCGGAAATACGGCTTTGAAACTTTTTTTGGGAACTTTCAGGCTGAAGAGTCTCTTAGTTCTGATCAACTGGAGCAATCAGAATTATGCCATTTCGTACAAGATGCTCCAACTTGTTCTTTTTTCGGTCATGGAAATATTGTAAATGATGTAGATACTCAGATTTGGTCTTTGTATTTTGATGGGTCTCGGTCTAACGAAGGTGCAAGTGATGGTTGTCTTATAATAGACCTAGAAGGTAACAAAGTATTTCTAGCTTGCATGCTTGAATTTTAGTGCTCCAATAATATCGCAGAATATTAGGCATTGATTCAAGGACTCAGAAAGGCATTGGATCTTGATATTAAATTTCTCACAGTTTTTGGCGATTTTGAAATTATTCTCAAACAGGTAAATAATGCCATTCATTGTAACTTGGCTTGTCTAAAAAAATATCAAGCTGAGGTATGGAACCTTATCTCCTAATCTGACGCTTTCAACATCAATTCTATTCCTAGATATCTCAATCAAGAAGCTGATTTATTGGCCAATGTAGCATCTAGACTCATTCAAGCTGAAGGATTTTTCTCTAACGCTTTCTCAGTAGAATTGATATTTCATCCATGAATACCTGATAACATTACTAATTGGCGAGTTTTCAATTTTGATGAGCAGGTGATCGATTTTCTCACATTAAAAGATACATTCCAGGATTCTGCAATTGATGAAATAACACATGATGAAAATATGCATGATTTTTCGGTAATAAATCTTTACGTTTCGGTAAATGATGCATTCCAAAAAGTAAATTCTGTACCTAATTCTGCTCTTAAATTGGAAACAATTTTCGACTTGCAGGAAAGATTTAAGAAGCAAACTAATTTCAAAACTAACAACTCAAGCATGCAGTTCGAAATAATCAATTTAGGTACGGAAAAGACCCCCAAAACATCAATCTTGGCTCAAATTGTACTCCCCAAGAGAAATTATCTTTTATGAAGTTGTTCAAGGAATATAGAGATGTATTCGCTTGGACTTATGACGAGCTGAAAACCTTTGATCCTAATGTGATTCAACATATCATTCCACTAAAACCACAATCCAAACCTTTTCAACATAAATTGCGAAAAATGCACCCTAATTTACAGCCATTGGTGAAAACTGAATTGAACAAACTATTGGCTGCTAGGATCATATTCCCTGTAAGGCATACTCAGTGGGTTGCTAATTTAGTCCCAGTTAGGAATAAAAATGGGGACATACGATTTTGTGTTGACTTCCGCAATTTAAATAGAGCATTTGAAAAAGATAATTATCTTGTTCCTCCCATGGAACAGGTATTGCAATGGGTTACTGGTTCAAAAATGTTGTCTCTATTAGATGGTTTTTCTGGTTATAACCAAGTCTTAGTTACACCACCTGATCAACTCAAAACTACATTCAGAACACCATGGGGAACATATGCGTATCGTAAACTTCTTTTTGAGATAATTAATGCTAGAGAAACTTTTCAAAGAACAATGGATGTTTCTTTTAGGTGTCTTATTAATCACTCGGTTGTATTTTATCTCGATGAAATTATTGTTTTCTCCAAGGATAGGGTTGATCATATTCTCCACTTAAAGAAAGTATTTGACAGATGTAGGAAATATGGTGTTTCCCTAAATCCCAAAAATTCAATATTTTTGGTCACATAAGGTAAATTACATGGCTTTGTTGTGTCTAAAGAATGTATGAAAATAGACCCAGAAAGAACACGAACAATTCTGAAAATTACCTATCCCTTAGCTAAAAAAATGCAATCTTTTTTAGGGAAGATAATTTTTGTGCATATATTTGTTCCTGGACTATCTGAGATTGTAAGACCTTTAAATTAGATGATTAAAAAGAACGCGGAGTTTAAATGGGGAAATTCAAAAAAACATGTTTTTTGTAGAATTAAAAAAGCTATAGAAGAAGCTCCATCTCCAGCAATGCCTGATTTTTCTAAAGATTTTATTTTATATACTTTCGCATCTAACCTGTCATATGCAACTGTTTTGTTGCAGAAGGATCATAATGGAGACGAGCGTCCCATATCTTTTATGAGCTCTGCTATCAAGGGAGCATAATTGAATTACCCAGAATTTGATAAGCAGGATTTTGTTGTTGTTAAGGAAGTTAGACACTTTGGACCTTACCTGTTATAATCTAGAACCATTGTCATAGTCCCCTACTCAGCGGTAAGGAATCTATTGTTCTAGAAAGAACTTGAAGAGAAGTGAGCTCATTGGATGATTGTTCTCCAAGAATATGATCTGGATATTAAACCATCAAGCATGGTTAAATGCCAAGGCTTTTGCAAATTAGTGGCAGAATCTGTGTCTGACCCTCAATCTCTATCTGATTTTGAATGTGAACAAGCACTGTTTGAGGAAGAGGTCTGTCATGTTTTTACCACCGACAAATCTTGGTATTCATATCTAAGGTACTTTTTAATTCATGGTAGTGCGCCAGAGCACTTAAATCCAAAAGCGAGAAGAGATTTAAGGCTCAAATATGCCCCCTATCAGCTCATTAATGCTATATTGTTTAGAAAGAATTATGATGGGGTACTCCTTCATTGTCTGGAAGGGAGGAGGTTGATAAGGTTTTGGTAGAATTACACTCAGGACCAGCACGTGGACACTGCAGTGGTGAGACCACTTCTCACAAGGTCTTGTGTGCAAGATATTATTGGCCTGCCCTGTTTAATTATGCGCATGCATTAACACGTAAATGCCAGGTCTGCCAAAAATAAACTAGTAGGGTTAAAAAATATGCTTTTCCTTTACAACCCGTGATTGTTGGCTTCCCTTTTCAGTAGTGGGGGTTAGACATTGTAGGGCAGTGGGGGTTAGACATTGTAGGGCCAGTAAACCCACCTTCCAGCATGCAACATAATTTTATCTTGATAGCCACCTACTACTTTACCAGGTGGACCGAATCTATCTTGTTACGGGTAGTTAATTCAAATCAGGTGATCTCATTTTTACGAAATAATATTATTACTAGATTTGGAGTTCCAGAGTCACTAGTTTTCTATAATGCTTCTTATTTCTCGTCTATTGATTTGAAAGCATATGTTTTACAGAAAGGTATCAAAATTAGATATTCTTCCAACTACTATCTGCAGGGAAACGATTTAGCTGAATCAAAAAATAAGAATCTGTTGAAAATATTCAAGAACACGGTGGTTGGTATAATGAGCTACCGAATGCACTATGGGATGATCGGGTGACTCCAAAATCAGCCATAGGAAACTCTCCCTTTTATTTGGTATATAGAAAATAATCCATTATTCCTCCAAATATTCTGCTTCCTTCGCTCCAATTAGCTCAATCAGTAGGAGATGTGGAATGCTCCAGTGTTCGACGTAGAATCAATACTTTGCTCAAATTGGAAGAAGAACGTGAGAACGCCAAAAAAGTGTTTCATCAACATCAGATGAAGGTCAAAATATGGTTTGATGATCATTCTTCCTCCAATAGGTATTTTCAGGTGGGTATGTTGGTACAGAAGTGGGACAAAGCACATGAAAGTAAGGGGGGACATACTAAGTTCCAACACCTATGGCTAGGGCCTTATATCATTAAGGAGAAACTTGGACCTAACACCTTCCACCTAGAGACACTTGAGGGGCAAGATGAGGCCTATCCTTTCAATGGAAATATTCTCAAATGCTACTTTCACTGACCTCTCAGGAGGCACACCAATTGTGTACATACCCTGTAAATACATTTGCTGAATTTCATTTGTTTTAATGGCTTGTTTGAAGTTTATCTCAATTTCATGTTTGTTGTTTTAAATAAAGAAAGAAGACCTTAGTAATTTGAATTATGATCATTTTGGTTAGATGTCATCATAATTTGGGAGGATAAGAATTTTTTCTGTAATCTTAGTTCTCCTTCCTCATTATTTGTTGTTCATATTCCATGAACATAATTATTTTGGTTCGCTTTTTCTTTCTTCATTTTCTTGTTTTCTTGCAGTTGTGACTTGATTGAATGTTCTGCCAAATAATCAATAATTCAGTGTGAACCAATTCATAATTTATCTGCTTGGTGATTGGCATGAGATCGTTAACTCTTTGATTTTAGCATATTTCTTTAATCGGACATGAAATTATTACAGTGGAAGGTTGTTGCCTGAACTGGAATCACTCGTAGCAGTGGAGGTACACAAATTAACTATACCTGATTATTTCAATCTTAATCGGAAATATTCTCTTCCTGCTATCCGTATTTGGAATGTTATGATGAGCTATTGAGTATTTCATATATCCCGATCGATTCCGGTTAAGACATTCGATTTAGCAAGATATTGCCAATATTAAAATTCCTCGTGCCATTCCGTGCTTTTAAGAAGAATTTTTGGCTTGATTCCCCATTTACTATTGTATAATAAAATATAATCTTCGTAGGTAAATTACAGGATAGGGGATCTCAAATTGAGCCAACCTATCAAAGTTCATAAATGCCCGTGGAATGACACTTTCAGCTTTGGCTGGAAGACGGGAGGTCTTTGATAATTTGGACTGCTCATGATCTGTGCGCATTGGTGAGTGACAACGCCATTATTTGGTCATCAAGCCAAGGTTGTGTCCTATAGTTTCTCTTGCGAAGAAATCACAAACCTAAAATTTCAATCAAAATATTGGATAGCTAACTAAAGGACGGAAGGTCTCGTGATGAGCCGATTCGTTCAGGATCATGAAATTCTTACAGAATGAGGTTATCAATATCTAGTTACCAATATGGGATAATTACTTCTCTGGAAGACGATAGGTCTCATTACGAGCTGACTCGACCAGTTTCTGCAATATTTTTGTGATTGACACTATCACTATCCGACCACAATATTGGGACAGTGGCCTTTAGTCTGCTATCGAAGATTAATTATATGAATGAAAAAAGATAAAGTTACATATTTAATCAGTAAATGGGACACTTGCATCCAATTTCGGTTAAAATCAACCCTATCGGGGCTATGGACGCCCGCTGGAAATAGAGGCAATGCCGATGGTATTGGAATTAAATCTACATGGCATACATTAACGAGTTTAATGTTGATCCAGAATATGTTTTTCTCCCATTTTTTCTCATCATTTTTTTTGCAGGTGTAAAGTTGATGACAGGAAAATTATGCTCTACTGATTGATTTTCAAATATTTAGGTATCTGGTGTGGAACACATTAGCTCCTGCGACTACATTTTGGTATTAATTTTCGACTTAATTTTATCCTGATAAGAGGTGAGCACAGTCAGATAACTGGTTCGCCCATTGGAATCTATACCCAACAACCATTCCTTATTCATTCAAAAGGAATGGGTCCCTTGAATTTTGATTTAGTGCTTCTATATATATCACGAGAGGGATACCATCATAATGTTTCATGCTTTCAAAGTTGTTGTGGTTGTTTGAATTTTAGATCTTATCATGTTTATCTCTGCATTTTGATTAACATCAACCATTCATTTTCTCTTTTCTTTGGAAAATGGCAGAGGAAATTAACACCCCAACGACAACATTTCTATATACGATTATTATTCATATATGAATTCCATGATTGAAAGCATGGAATTCAGAAGGTGAATGGTATCTTCCTATTCTGATCAATAATTATTATGCGTTTCTATTTATGGAATTATGCAATATGTTCCAATAACTATTATGCGTTTCTATTTATGGAATTATGTAATATGTTCCAAGAATATTTGCTCATTCAATAGTCAAAGTACATGGTAACCTTTTAGCATGCTTCTTGTACATAAGATTCATCCTAACATATGTCATCTTATGAAGTAACCCTTATGTCTTTGACCCTTCAAGTTTTACATGTTTATGAATATTTTAAATTTTTATATTGGTGAAAGTCAATATTCGAGAACTCATTAGATAACAAAGCATACTTCGAATCCTTTTAAAAAACATCAAGGCTTTAAGACAAATCTAGGGTTAGTGCCAAAGACCAAGTAATATTTGATAATACATTTGCATGTTTTTAATATATATTATTTAATGAGATTTCAAACATAAATTACTTATACCTTATTGTTTTTAAATATGCCAAGCGTTTACTTTTCGGTCTATTAATTTTATAATTAATTTCACATTATTACTATCATAGAATTAACTTGATTTGAAGCCTTGATATTTAATCTCATTTCGACTGATAAATTATTATCATTTAGTTTGGCTGGTGATTAGACCTTCGATGTAATGTGTCATTAACTAAATCATCGTGTGGCATCATGACGCGATTTGATCTGGTTATTGTGACCTAGACGATGTCAATTCAATCCACACGTCATCTTGTTAAAATAGACGTGAATCATGTGATGGGATGATACGTCCTTTTGATGGACAAGAGCTATCCCTCGAATCCAATTAGGTTTTATCCCCTTTCCACCTCAAATGCTCATTCATTTCAATAAGTCGACTTGTTAGAGTCATTAACGTTTGGTCTGTATCAAGGCAGGGCACATTCATAAACTTTATGTCTCCATTCGACACATACCTCTCCACTACAGTCTAGTTAAAGCTTGAAATGTATGAGATGCTAATCCATAATGCCTCGCATTTGTAACTATTGATTACTTCAAAGGAAGTAGGAACTGAAGGCAGTAATGCTCGTCTATTTCACTTATGCCTTATGCATTTCTCAAAAGGATCTTTCACTGCAACGCAAAGTGACTCAGAGTCTTAATCCCGTTCCTTTCACTGTGATTTTCCCATCCAGTATCATCTGCTGCATTATGGGTTTCATTTGCAGAATTGAACCTCATAATCCCACCTCTGTCAAGTCAGACCCCCAAATTTGCAAGGGTTTTGAGAAAGCGGGTCGGCTACCCTTTGTTATAAAATTCCATGGTTACAGCAGAGAGGTCACGATTGCCTTTGCGAAATCGTTTGACATGAGCAGATCCATGATTTGAGATCTTGAATTACAGGTTGGTGAGTGATTTATTTCGGCCGCCACTAGTCTATCTACAGCCGGTGAAAAATGGGTCAAGTATACACCCCTCAAGGACGTCCCATGGAAACAATTTCTGCTCAATCCAGTGAATCCTGATGAATACACAAAAGGTATTCCCATCAAGCTCTTTGAGGCCGAATCGGAGAAATATGTTTAAGGCAATTTCCTTTTTCATTACTTGTGATGGTTGGTATAACACAATATTAAGGTATCATGTCAGGATTTTTATGGCTACTCTAGGAGGTAAAATCAATTTTCCCTAATTTCTATTGCTAAGGATTTTGACCAGGTCCTGTTCCACTTTGGCCTTATTCGAATTATGGTGGAGTTCTATTTGTCTTAGCTCGGTGAGACATGGCAATCATTTTTAGGAAGGAACCAGTTTGATGGCTTGGAGCCAAAACAGGTTATAGAAGTTCCAGACATGGAATATGACATTCTCATTCATCCTGAAGAAGTTTTAGATTCCGTAACTCCTCATCCTCATTTCTCTGATGTAAATTGTGACCTTCCCAAGCCGAGTTCACTTTATCACAATCAATCAATCCCTTTCGATCAAAGCTATCAAAAACGTGCTCAGGAGGAGCTACAACCTTAAGTAGAGGGAAGAACCGATCATATAATGGATGAAATTTCGCATCAAGACCTACCAGCGAAAGACGATATGGTCCAAGCAAAAACCTCGACAAAGAATATCTCTATTCATGCATCTCATGAGATTCAATCAGTTGAAACTCCTATTTTTCAAAATGATCCTTAGTTGATGCTTTCAGTTAATCAGGTTGGGGAAATTGTAACAGAGAATCCTACATCCCATTGTATCGTCCCTATTTCTGATATTCAATTCTTCGCACAATATGTTTCGTTGTCTCGTAGTTCAACCGACGTCCATGAAGAGTCCCTTGACGATATCCTCGACTTTACACTAGGAAAAATTGAGGTTACTCGTTTGCTTCAGGATATTAATCAACTTGAGGTTTTAGTTGATCCTAAGGTCAATTATGTTTCCCATCCATAATTTGATATTGGTCATATAGACAATCCGGAGAAAGAAAAATAGGGTATAGATCAGGAAGTCGTTGCTAAGACAATCCGGAGAAAGAAAAATAGGGTATAGATCAGGAAGTCGTTGCTAAGGTTGAATGCCTTGATGAAGCAATTTGAAACAATCACACTTTACATCCTCAACCATGTTAAGTTTTTACTTTGTTTAGCATAATAACATTAAACATTAGGATCACTGAAAGAAATATAAGCACAACAACACAAAGAATGCAAAATTTATCTCGAGGAAACCACAAGGGAGAAAACCCCAACAAAACTTCCTCAATATAGAATTCACCAAGTACAATATAAAACCCCAAGACTATATCAACTTCTCTCCTTCACTTGTGCGAAATTCTCTCTCTCCTATGCGAACTTGAGTGAGTGAGGTGAGTGGTGCAAATGAGGAGGTCAAATTCCTCATTTATATTAATCAAATGACTTGACCTTTTTACTAATTAGGTCGGTTTGACTCACCTAACTGGCCCGACCTATACACTTTACAATAAAATATTATTTTCTATATATTTCCAGGACAACCTAACAGTTAGGGTTTACATTGACTCTTTTAATGACTTTTACATGATCAATTACATCAATGAAATATCTTGAAAGAGGAATAACAATAATACAATAGACAAGTACATTTAGAATATCTTTCGCAGTTACATTTATTTAACAATCCCTCTTAACTAGGAAGGTATTCTACAGACATCATCATCATCATCAACAGTTGTACGAATGACTGGTGAAACTTTATATTTAGTAGGAATTTTTGGAACATCGTCATATGTATAGGGCATCATCAACATCATTGTTATAATCAACATCACATGTTGGAATATTAGCATCATCATCATGATTTTAATCAACATAGAACTGTTGGAACACCATCGTCATCATCAACATCATCATCAACAAGGAAATACTGAAAGATCAATCATCATCGTCAGCAAGAAATTGCTGGAACATCAACATCATCATCGTCAGCAAGAAACTGCTAGAACATCAACATAATCTTTAGTACAAAGCTGAAGTATCATCATCATCACATCAATATGAAAAAATGATACATCAACAACGACGGCGGCACGAGGCTAGCTCATCAGCATAAAGTTGGAATAACATCATCATCGTCAACATATCAATGTTGGAGCAACATAATCTATGGCAACAGAATGACGCATGTGCATCGACAACCAACTTGATCCTTCCTTTCAGAATTACAAGTGTTAGCTCTCAAATTGACCCTAAGGTTGTGGGAAAGGTCTTTTCAAGGTAACACACAAAACCAACTTTAGGAAAGAGAGTTGGCTTCTTCCTTTCTAGAGAGAGATCTCTCACTAATTATTTAACAAGGCCAGATATATGAATAAAAATTGAAATCAGATTATTGTTTGGTTAAAACAAGGTAAGCATTCATTGGACAATGGAGTCAAAACAAACAAATATGTCAAATTACAGTGTTGTTGCATGGAATTTCAAAACAAAGGTAAGGTAGCCATTCATTTACAGTCAAAATGCTTTGGTCTGGTGGAGAGGAATAAATAAAGAACAATCCATTAACATGAGCATCTACAAGGATGAATTCAATGTTAACTTTAGAGGAAATATTTGGTGAACATCTGAAAACAATAGACAGAGCATATGAATATGAATTTTGCATTATTAAACACTCATTTCAGACATGAAGGAAAACATTATGGAAGTAATAAACTGGAAACACATTCACATAAGAGAAGAAAACAGACTGCAACATAAACAACACATGAATCTCTGCCAAAAGTTAGCTTCAACACTCTAATTTTATTAAAGATGAGTCTCACAACACAATAGCCCAGTTCTCACGGGTTCAACCCTTTTTCCTTTCTATTACATGTGAATATATAGATATCTTCATCCCTGAGGCTCGAATCATCCTAACAGAAAGTTGTTAGGATTGTGATGACACCTATATAGATATGTCCATCACCTCTGAGAATTAGTTACAACAAAATAACAAATGTTGAAAAATAGGCTTAACTTCCTTTAGAAGTGTGATTGAGCATTTACTTGCCAGTAACAGATTCTAGTAAATAGTCAAAAATCTAAGTAACTAATTCTTCAGGCTGCAATCTCCACGATCTTCAGAATCTTTATGCATGCAGTTTTAGTTTGGATTTTCCATATTTCTCCACGAGCTTCCATTGGTCAACAGTTGAAAAATATGATGTGGCCACCTCCTTAAGCAACCCCCGCAATTCTGTATAGTCTCTATATGAATAGCTCTGAAGGTGTGTACATGCTTCTTTGAAAATCATGACCAATTCAAATTCCTTTATCAACTTATCCACCACTGTTTTTCCATTCAGTGCTTGGGTCATGCCAACAAAGTCTGTGTAATCTAACCTGCACCTTGTCAACCTATCTTGATACTCTTTCTGTGTCATCATGGTTCTGATGAATATGGGTGTCTATGGTTTTCATTGATGACAACATTAATGACAAAGGATTGACTGGACAAAGTGTTGATGGCAAGCTTGATGACATAGATAGAGTGGACAAAGTGATGGGTATTGGAAATGACCCATTCTGTGGTCATTTGGTTCTAATACCCTAGACAAGAATGAAATGGAGATATGGAAGGTGACATGGCATGGCTCATGGACAAGGACAATGAATGAAATATGACTTGGCATAAAAGACAATAGGAAAGATGACAAGTTGACAAGCAAGGTGTAAATGGCTGAAGGTGATGGCAATGCCAAGCAAGCGTGAGCTTGCGGGCATGCTTCATAAAGTATATGCAGGTATGAAAATTAACTAGTGTGGACATGATGAAAGCAAAAGAAGTTGGTCATGTGGGTGTTAAGACCACATGCATGTGGTAAGAAAGACAAAGTGTGGGCATGCCAAAGAAGGCAAACAAGAAGCTATTGCGGGCTTGCTTATGACCCAAGTGTGGGCACACTTAACCAAAGCTGCGTGCTCATCTTTTGAAGGGTTAAACCCCATGTGGGCATGCCATCTAACCCTTGCGATGAAGGACAGTGAGAGCATTTTAAATGGTGGAAGCCACACGGGATGTAAATTAAATATATATTTGTAAATATATTTATTTTTTGAAGAGGTGGTAAGAAACACAAGCTTAAATAGATAATCATTTAATTTATTAAATGAGAAAATGAAAATACAATGTGACAAGTCGGCCTCCAGAAATTGCGGTAATAAAAAAATCATATAATTATTAATGAATAAAATCTTGGCAAGTCGGCCCCTAACATGATGGACAAAAATCAGTATAAAAATAAAAGGAATTCGTTGTTTTTCAAATAGATGTGGATGTGGAGTTCGTATGGCTTAGGAGGAGCATTTCGCATGGTTCAGATGATTTCAGTGGAGTGAACAACAACTACAGCAACAATGTAATTTTTGTTTTATCTTTTTACCTCTGGACTGGTTGAAGACATAATTAGTTGATTGCTGAAGACAATGTACAGCTGGTTGATATGTTAGGGCTACTGAAGGATAGAATGGAGATATAAATATTCTTGATTTATGGCTTAAACTAATGTGTGATCATGCTGAAGATATTTTGGTTGAATATGAATGTGTTGAAATGATGCATGGGCAGAAATTGACAAGAATGTAAAGAAATGTTGGATTGATTCTTGATTACATGTTGATGTAATGTTGATCATGAATGCCAAATGATGAGACTATATGCTGGCTGGAACTTGAAGTCTATTGATGATGCTGGGCAGCTGGTGAACAATGAAGACATGATAAAGATTTATAGGGACATAATGTTGATTTGCATATGAATGATCTAGGACATCATGAAATACATGGTCAAATAATGAGAAGATTGTTGATGTATTTGTAACTTCAAAAGATATTCTTCTATGTATTACATTTGTATTTTATTGTATATCCCACAAAGATGTATTATTCCTCTGATTGGAAGTGTCGTCATTTGTAATTGGAAGTGTTGTCATGTGTATTGACAAGTGTCGTCATTTTGTATTGATGGGTTATCAGACCACCGGTGAGGTGTCAGCCCTGATTACGTCATGTGGTTGGGTTATTAGACTTGAGTAGCAAGTCGGCCTCAGAGAATTAATTGGTAGGACAAGTCAAGTATAAATAAGAGGGGTGTGTCCCTCATTCTATTCATTCACTCACTTCTCAAGCTCGCATAGCTAAGAGAGAAAGTGGCGCACATGTGGAGGAGGAGGAGCATCTACTAGAGACATATTATTGGGTTTGATCTTTGTGATCTTGTACTTGGGTTTATTCTATCTCTGAGGAAGTTGCGGGGTTTTTCACCTTCTTGGTTTTCCCCGGTGAAACTCTGTGTCTCTTGTGTGATTTTTTTTTTGTGTCTATGATTGATATGTTGTACATGTTATTCTCTTAGAGATCCTAATGATAATGGAATGAAATTATCGAAAAATTAACATGGTATTAGAGCTGACCTAAGAAGAAGGCATTGTGCAGCTGCAGAAGCTAGGGCTTCTTAATATTTGGGTTTCTCTTCACATATCATCAAAGGTGGGAGGCTAGATTGACTCTCATTGGAAGGGCGCATTTTTCTGTCGAGACAGAATTCAATTCTTAGCTTTTTCAGTTTTGGAATTTCTGAAATCTGAAGCCATAGCTGGAAGCTCCTTGGAAAAATCAAAGTTTAGAGCTTTGGATCGAACTTTTTGGCTGGGTGAAGCTCTGGGAAACTCAAACCCTAATTCAAGGTCCTCCCTAGTGAATCCGGAAGATTGAAAAGCATTTTTGAGGGGTGAAACTTTGCATCTTTCAAATTATGAGTATACCAGCTTGATCATCTCATCAAAGCGCATCTTTTTATCCTTTCAGAATTTTGAAATTCAAATTTTGAAGTTTTAGGGTTTCTCTGACAAACCCTAATCCAGCTCCAATTCTAGGTTTCCAGCAAATCAAGTGGTAAGACCTAAAACTTTATATTTTCATTTGAAGTACTCTTTAAGATGTCTCACCAAACCAAGCTTGAGGATAAGCTTGATGGATCTGATAACTTTCGAGCATGGAAGTATAGGATTGGGTTAATCCTAGAATAAAATAATTTGGACATTTACATAAAAGAAGAGGTTCTAGTTCCAGAGGGAGATGAGGCTAAGGCATTACATAAGAAGGACTTGGTCAACGCTAAGAGAATCATTGCTGATTCTATAAAGGACCATCTCATACCCCATGTGTCTTCCCTAAAGACACCTAAGGAGATGTTTGACTCCTTGACCAAATTGTGTGAAGGAAAGAACATAAATCGGAAGATGACTCTGCGGAACCCACTGAAAGGGGTAAAGCTTCAGAATGGAGAGACCTCTCAATCTTACTTCTCTAAGGTCTCTCAAATCAAGGAACAACTTGAAGCTGTGGATGAAGTAGTGGAGAATGGTGAAATTGTGATGACCACATTGAATGGCCTACCTAGGTCATGGGACTCCTTCATCCAAGGAATCTGTGCAAGAAGAAAATTGGTCTCCTTCAGTAGACTATGGGAGGAGGGTTCACAAGAAGAGGCTAGGCTTGTGGCTCGAGAAGAAAAGATGGGAAATGAAGATCAAGCTCTCATAACACACACCAAGAATAGAAAGTTCAAGAGGGATCATTCTCATCCCAAGAAACCTTCTCACCACTATAAAAATAGGAAACATCTAAGATGCTTTACATGTAATGAGAAGGGACACTTTGCCTCAGATTGTCCCAAGAACAAGAAGGACAACAACAACAACTTCAACAAGAAGAAGGGAAACAAAATAAAATATCATGCTCATGCTGCTGAGGATGATGAACCTCCCAAGAAGAAGGCTAGAGCAGAAAGTGATGACTCATCTCGTGAAGATGAATATGTTCTAATTTTTGCTCTCGCAGGTACTATCTCTCATGGATGTAATGATTGGCTTATTGATAGTGGGGCTTCTAAACGCATGTTTGGGTTTAAAGAATCTTTTGTAGATCTATTTGAACATGAGTCACCCCATAAGGTGAAACTTGGGGATGACTATCAATATCTCATAAAAGGAAGTGGTGAAGCTTCTTACATGCTAGACTCAGTGAAATATTTGAAAATGAAGGATGTTCGATATGTACCTGGGTTCAAGAATAATCTCCTATCCATATCATCTCTGGATGCAAAAGGGATTCGAGTTGCATTTGTGGATGGCCAAGTACTCATGTGGCCAAAGGGTAAGACCATAGATGATGCAGTAGTGATTGGAGAGCAAGAGGGAGGATTGTACAAATTGAAGGGACAACCTGAACATGCCATGGTACATGAATCCATGGAGCCAAGTGAACTTTGGCATAGAACGCTTGCACATGTGCACTACCAATTGCAAACAAAGTTGTGGAAGGTCTTCCTGAAATCCACTCAAAGCATGAAGGTGTTTGCAAAGGATGTGCAAAAGGAAAGAACACAAAGAAGGCATTTCCAAGCAGTGAAAGCAAAGAAAAAGGAATCTTGGAGATTATCCACTCTGATGTATGCGGTCTGATGTCATCTAGTTCTCTGAGTGGATAAGTATACTATGTTTCTTTTATTGATGATTTCTTTAGGAAGACTTGGGTTTATTTCTTGAAGAACAAAGATGAAGTGTTTGATAAGTTCAAGGAATTCGAAGTCTTGATAGAAAATCAAACAGATAAGAAGATTAAGACTTTCAGATCCAACAATGGGGGAGAATTCACTTCAGGTGATTTCAAGAAGTTAAGCAGTGATTCAGGGATTAAGAGGGAGTTGACTGCTCCCTACAATCCACAACAACAAAATGGAGTTGCAGAAAGGAAGAATAGAACTATCATGGAAACAACACGGGCAATGCTTCATGACTAGGATTTGCCTATGCATCTATGGGCAGAAGCAGCTAGGACAACTATATATGTACAGAACATAACACCTCACAAGATACTTGACAACAAGACACCAGCAGAAGTAATTTCTGGTAAGAAACCTGAAGTTAGCCATCTTAGGATATTTGGCTGTCCAGTATACACACACATTCCAAAAGAAAAGAGGACAAAGCTAGATCCTTCAGGAAAGAAGGGCATCTTTGTGGGTTACAGTGAAGCTCGAAAGCTTACAGAATATACTTTCCAGGGTTTAAGAAAATTGACATCAATAGGGATGTAACATTTGATGAAGACTCAACATATATCAAATCAAGGAAGACACCTGTTGAATACCATGAAGAACCAAAGGAAACCAGATTTCAAGACACCACTATGAATGAAGTAATTCCAGAAGTAGATCATGAAATTGAAGATCCACAAGAACCTATAGATCCACACCGTGAGAAGAACTCTCACAAGAGGAAACCTGCATGGGCCAGAGAGCTCATTCAAGATGCAGAAAGGTATGGCATTTCAGAAGAAGAACACAGATAAAGGAAGAGGACTAGATCACATACCAGTTATGTTGCCTTACTCTGTGATATTATGAACAAAGAACCTTTCAGTTATGAGGAAGCAGTGGAAAAGAAAGAATGGAAGGATGCCATGGTCGAAGAGTACCAATCGATCATGAAGAATGATGTTTGGAATGTGGTTTCAAGACTTGAAGGGAAGTCAGTGGTGACTTCCAAATGGATCTATAAGATCAAGCATGCTGCAGATGGTAGCATAGAAAAATACAAGGCGAGGTTTGTATCCCATGGCTTCTCTCAAAAAGAGGGAATAGACTATGAAGAGACTTTTTCTCCTGTAGCCAGATACATTTCCATCAGAACAATACTTTCTCTGGCTGCAGTGATGAAGTGGAAGATACACCGGATGGATGTCAAGACATCTTTCTTGAATGGTGTAGTCGAAGAGGAAGTGTATGTGGAGCATCCACTTCGTTTTGAGACACATGACAAGGAGTCATATGTGTGCAGGTTGAAGAAAGCCTTGTATGGCTTGAAGCAAACTCCTAGGACTTGGTATGGTAGGATGGACAGTTTTCTATCCAGTTTGGGATTTACCAAGAGTAAAGCAGATTCCAACCTTTACTACAAGGTTGAGGAAGGCAATCCTGTGATACTACTCCTATATGTGGATGACCTGTTTATTACAGGAGAGAATGGGTTGATTGCTGACACCAAGAGGAAGCTTGCAGCCGAGTTCGAGATGAAGGACTTGGGGATGATGCACTATTTTCTAGGTGTGGCAGAGTGCAGATGGGATCTTCCTTGGACAAGGGAAGTATGCAGTAGAGATCCTGAAGAGGTTCGGGATGATGGACTGCAAGGCCATGGCCACACCTATGGAATCAAACCTAAAGCTTCTGTGTGATGCTTCATCTGAGCCGGTTGATGTCATGATGTATCGTCAGATGATTGGGTCCTTGAGTACCTGACGAATACAAGATCAGATATTTGCTTTGCGGTGAACACATTGAGCCAGTTCCTAATGGATCCGAGAAGTGTTCACCTGGTTGCTGTAAAGCATATTCTGAGGTACCTGGAGGGTACAGTTGATTATGGGCTTAAGTATGATGCGAATCAAAAGGTTTGTTAAATTCTAGCATAAATGCACAAGCAAGATCACTGAAAGAAACACAATCACAAGATAGACACAGATATACCCTGGGAAACCCTCATGGGGTAGAAAACCCAGCAAAGCTTTTCTCAATATAGATAATCAACCCAATACAAGATAGTAGACCACAACAAGAGCTCCTTCTCCTCCTATGCAGAACTCTCTCTCTCCTATGCGCACAATAGAAGTGTGAGAACAAGTGAGTTAAGTGAGGAACAACCTCCTCTACTTATACTTGTTTTCCAACTGACTTTTTACCCTATGAGGCCGACTTGTCAAATTGAGTCTAATAACCTCCGATAAAATAACTTCAGGCCAATCCTTACATAGGAGATCTAATAACCCTAGTTCCCATAATCTAATGGAGGAATAAACATCTCCGGATATACAATAGAGTCCCGTCGGAGGATAAAACATCTCCGGAATAATACAAATATAATATTCTTTGAAGTTACAATATTTCAACACTCCCCCTTAACGAGAAGGATATTATAACAACAACTGTAGGAGAAAGGAGTCATCGACTATATGATACATGATACATCTATAAATCATTGGAAGCTTTCTTTATACATCATCAGTAACTCAAGTAGTTACTGTTACATCTTCAAGATCTTCAATACTGGAACATCAACATCTTCAATATTGAGTCTTCATCTTCTGCAGCACTCGAACAACTACATCATCATCACACGATCATCAGCATCGTCATCATACGATCATCAGCATCATCATCACACGATTATCAGCATCGTCATCAACTGGATCCACTCGATCATCAGTACAACAGCAGCATATCCTGCAATACACATGATCCAATTACGGGATTATCAATCCCTCTCACTACAGGACATAGGTCCAAGGATGATACAATCCTAATCCACTTACGGGATGATCAATCCCTCTCACTTTAAGACATCTCTCATGTCTATGGACGATGCAATCCAGATCAACTTATAGGATGATCAATCCTTCTCACTTTAAGATACCTCACCATGTCTAGGGACGATGTAATCCCAATCTACTTACAGGATGATTCGTCCTTATCACTTTAAGACACCTCACCGTGTCTAGGGACGATGCAATCCCAATCTATTTACAGGATGATTAGTCCTTATCACTTTAAGACACCTCACCATGTCTAGGGACGATGCAATCCCAATCTATTTACAGGATGATTAGTCCTTATCACTTTAGGACATAAGTCCAAGGATGATGCAATCCTGATCCACTTATGGGATGATCAATCCCTATCACTTTAGGACATAAGTCCAAGGATGATGCAATCCTGTCATGTACATTTTGAACCAAACGCTCAAGGACGATGCAGTCCTATATACGTCCACTAAGGACCATATTCTCGGAGACATCTATCTACGGATCACTTTAGGACTGAAGTCCAGGGATGATACAATCCTCATCGTTCGCTAGGAACCGCATTCTCGAAGACATCTGTCTACGGATCACTTTAGGACTGAAGTCCAAGGATGATACAATCCTCCATCAACCTCATCGTCGGAACAGGCAACCTCATCTTCAACCTTATCGTTGAAACAGGTAGGCACATCATCGATACAGTATCCTCATCAATACAAGTATCATTAGTATGTATTATCAATACACGTATCCTCATCAATACAAGTATACACATCATCAATACAAGTATCCTCATCAATACAAGCAAACATAACATAGATGCAAGTATCCTCATCAATACAAGCAAACATATAATCTAGATAAGCAATCTCATCATCAATATAGGTATCCACATCGATACCAGTACCCAAAGATATCTTCATCTATCATATCACTCCCCCTTTCGAGGAGAGTCCTTTTGAACTACACCAAGCTTGTCTCGGAAATGCTCAAACTTTACACGAGACAGAGGTTTGGTTAGTATATCAACAACTTGCTCGTCCGTGCTCACATATTCGAGCTTGATAGCTCCTTTTTGCACCATATCCCGTATATAGAAATAACGGATCTCTATGTGTTTTGACTTATCATGAAATACTGGATTCTCAGTCATCTTGATACAACTCTGGTTATCACACAGAATCATAGTGGGTTCCATCTCTAAGTCAAACAGTCCTGATAATAACTTACGAAGCCATATTGCTTCACAACTGGCAGAGCAAGCAACTATGTATTCTGCTTCAGTTGTGCTGAGAGTCACACTAGACTGCTTCCTGCTATACCACAAGATCATAGCAGATCCCAGACAATAACATCCTCCCGATGTACTCTTCCTGTCTGATACACTTCCTACCCAATCAACATCAGTGTAGCCATGCAAATTTAAATCATGATCTCCACTATAGTAAAGACCAAAATCTATCGTACCTTTTAAGTACCTCATCACATGTTTTGCAACTATCATGTGAACTCTTCTAGGTTCCCCCAGATACTGACTCAAGGTATTCACAGCAAAACATATGTCTGGTCTAGTGTTAGTCAAATACATTAATGATCCAATAATCTCTCTATATAGAGTTATGTCCACTAACTCTGATGAGTTATCTACTAATAACTTCAAGTTGGAGTCCATGGGAGTGGCCATGGCTTTACAGTCCAACATATCGAATCTTTTCAAAATCTCCACAGCATACTTACCCTGATTTAGAAAGATTCCTTTTGGGTCTTGCCATATTTCCAGGCCTAAGAAGTAGTGCATCAATCCGAGATCTTTCATCTCAAATTCTGAAGAGAGCTTCTTCTTGCACTCGATAATTTGTCTCTCATTTTTAGTCAGAAATAGATCATCTACATACAATAATAATATAACAGGTTCATCATTCATAACTTTGAGATAAAGGTTAGGATCAACTTTACTCTTGGTAAAGCCCATGCTTGTCAAGAAACTGTCAATCTTTCCGTACCAAGCTCTAGGAGCTTGCTTCAACCCATACAAAGCCTTCTTCAGTTTGCATATATGAGTTCTTCCATCTTCTACCTCAAATCCAAGTGGTTGTTCTATGTACACTTCTTCTTCAATTACACCATTCAGGAAGGCTGTCTTAACATCCATCTGGTGTAGTTTCCATTTCATCATCGATGCAAGTGCCATGATAGCTCTAATGGAAGTGTACCTAGCAACTGGTGCAAATGTTTCTTCATAGTCAATTCCCTGCTTTTGAGAGAATCCTCTGGCTACAAATCTTGCCTTATATTTTTCAATGCTACCATCCGCAGCATGTTTTATCTTGAATATCCATTTGGAGGACACTACACTTTTATCTTTTGGTTTGGGAACTATATCCCAAACATCATTTTTCATTATTGACTGGTATTTTTTTGTCATTGCTTCTACCCATTCTTTCTTCTGAACTGCTTCTTCATAGCTAGTAGGTTCCTGATCCACTAGATTACACATCAAAGCCCTATAGTTGGATACTAGCTTTGGTTTCTTCCTTTCTCTAGTGGAGCCTTTAGGAGCTCCATACTTTTTAGCTCCTTGAATAATGTCTCTGGCCCATGCTGGCCTTCTTTTTCTTGATAAGTTTGTAATGGAGGGTTCTTGTGGTTCTAGCAAGTCATGTCTTCAGGTGTAGTATCTTCAGGAATGGGTGCAGCCTTTGTGATCCTGGAAGGTGTGTCTTCTTCATAGATTTCTTCATGTTGGCACTTCCTAGATTTCTTGAGAGCTGCTTCTTCATCAAATGTCACATCCCTACTAATTTCCATATGAAGAAAACCTGGGATGTAAATTCTGAATGCTTTGGATGATTCACAATATCCAACAAATATTCCCTTCTTTCCAGAAGGATCCAACTTGGTTCTCTTTTCTTTTGGAATGTGAATGTATACAGGACATCCAAATATTTTAAGATGACTTACCTCAGGCTTCTTTCCTGTGAACACTTCTTCTGGAGTTTTGAAATCAAGAGCACTATGGGATAGTCTATTTTGTACATAGACTGCTGTTCTAGCTGCTGCAGCCCATAAATACATAGGTAGGTCATGATCATGTATAATTGTCTTTACAGCTTCCATGATGGTTCTATTCTTTCTTTCCGCAACACCATTTTGTTGGGGATTATAGGGAGTAGTTAGCTCTCTCTTGATTCCAGCTTCTTTACAGAAATCTTCAAAATGTTTTGAAGTATATTCTCCGCCATTATCTGTTCTGAGTATTTTAATTTTCTTTTCTGAATGATTTTCTATTAATGCTTTGAACTCTTTGAACTTTCCAAAAACTTCATTCTTCCCTTTTAAGAAGTATATCCAAGTCTTCCTTGAATAGTCATCAATAAATGTGAGATAGTATTCATATCCACTTAAAGATGTGGAGGCCATTGGTCCACATACATTTGAATGGATCAATTCCAAAATGCTTTTGGTCTTTGTTTCACTCTTTGGAAATGGGTTCTTGATGTTCTTCCCTTTTGCACATCCTTTGCATGTGCCATCATGGTCAACCTTAAGTCTGGTAGACCTACAACTACCTTGCTTCATGAGGTAGTGCCTTGTAGTTAATGTGAGCAAGTCTCCTATGCCATAGCTTATTTGGGCTAGTGACTTCATGTACAAGGGCAGCTTCTGGATGACCCTTGAGCTTGTACAAACCTCCTTCCTCTTCGCCAATAACAATTGCATCCTTAATAGATTTACCTTTGGACCACATTAATACTTGTCCATCAATGAATGCAACTCTATAGCCTTTCTTGTCCAATGCTGAGATGGAAAGCAAGTTCTTTTTCAATCCTGGAACATACAAAACTTCCTTCATCTTCATGGGGGTTCTAGAATCAAGTTTGTAGTTTGCTTCACCAATTCCCTTGATGGGATATTGATAGTTATCTCCTAGATATACCTTTTGTGGGGAGGTCTTTTCTTCAAGTTTTGATAGAGTCTTCTTTTGTCCTATCATGTGCTTTGAAGCACCACTATCGATAACCCATGTACCTTCTCTAGGTGTTATAGATCTAGAGAGTGCGGAGAATAGAACATACTCTTCTGCATCTTCTTTTTCACTTCTTCTAGATCTTTTCTTGAAGAAGGTCCTTTCTTCATCTTCTTCTTCTCTTCTAGGTCTTTTCTTGTGAGGCCTTTCTTCCTCTTCAACTTCTTCTTCACTATCATCTTCTGCAAGATGTGCTTGATGTCTTTTGTGGTGAGTACCCTTTTTCTTCTTCAGAGGACAGTCCTTAGCAATGTGTCTTATTTTGTGACAAGTAAAACATTGGAATGAGGAGTAATTTCTTCTTTGATTAGATCCTCTTTTCTTTTGAAATCTTTGTGGAGGATGAGACTCCTTGTGACTATCCTTCTTAAAGTAAGATTGATTCCTTCTTCTCTTGGTGTGGGTGGCCAAGGCTTGGTTATCTTCCTTGAGCAATGCTTCTCTGTTGGCAACCCTGGCTTCCTCTTGAATGCAATCCTACCAAACCACATCAAACTTTATACTTTCTTTTCTGGCACACATGGTTTGGATGAATGACTCCCAAGGTCTAGTGAGACCATTTAGAGCAGTCATGACTAGTTCATCTTCATCAAGGGTATCTCCAATAGCATCTAGTTGTTCTTTGAACTGAGAAACCCTTGAGAAATAGTCTTGAATAGATTCTCCTTTATTCATCTTGGTGTTCTTCAATTGAGCTCTTAGATTCATCTTCCTGTTGATGTTCTTTCCCTCATATATTCTGGAGAGAGCATCATACATTTCCTTTGGGGTCTTCTTGGATGCCACTTGGGGAATCAAGTGGTCCTTAATAGAATCAACAATGATTCTCTTTGTCCTAATCAAATCTTTCCTGTACTTCTCTTTAGCCTCATCTTTTGTAGGTTTTGCAATCTCATCTTTGATATAATGGGCAAGATCATTCTCTTCAAGAATGAGACCAATTCTATATTTCCATGCTCCAAAATTCTCTAAATCCTCTAGCTTGTCTTCAAGCTCAGTACTTGGGGCCATCTTGCCCAGGGGGTCACTAAAAATTGAAAATTCCAAAAATGAAAAACTGACCTTACCAGGAGATTTTGGCTTAACTGAGGCGAGGTGACTGATGTACTTACTTTCTGGAAACTTCAATTTTTCAGCCTCCAAACTTGACCAGCAAACTTCGGATCTGTTGTAGAATTCTGGTTCTGGTTTTCTGGTTTTATCGCACTTTTGTCAAACTAGGGTTTGACTTTCCTGGAGTTCTATCCAACCAAAAAGTTCGATCTAGGGCTCAAAAGATTGGTTTTGAGAAGGGCTATCCAGCCATGTAATCAGAATTCAACAATACCAACTTTTTTTGCAGAAACCCTAATTTTCACCTGAGAGAGAGATAGAGATATTTTCACCTTGTGAAAGATGTCCTATTCAGGCTAGCTATGATACCATGTTAAATTTTAGCATAAATGCACAAGCAAGATCACTAAAAGAAACACAATCACAAGATAGACACAGATATACCTTGGGAAACCCTCATGGGGTGGAAAACCCAGCAAAGCTTTCCTCAATATAGATAATCAACCCAATACAAGATAGTAGACCACAACAAGAGCTCCTTCTCCTCCTATGCAGAACACTCTCTCTCCTATGCGTACAATAGAAGTGTGAGAACAAGTGAGTTAAGTGAGGAACAACCTCCTCTACTTATACTTGTTTTCCAACTGACTTTTTACCCTATGAGGCCGACTTGTCAAATTGAGTCTAATAACCTCCGATAAAATAACTTCGGGCCAATCCCTACATAGGAGATCTAATAACCCTAGTTCCCATAATCCAATGGAGGAATAAACATCTCCGGATATACAATAGAGTCCCGTCGGAGGAATAAAACATCTTCGGAATAATACAAATATAATATTCTTTGAAGTTACAATATTTCAACAAGGTTAACCTGGAGGGTTATGTTGATTTAGATTGGGTAAGCAGTGCTGCAGATAGGAAGAGCACTTCAGGTTGCTGTTTCAGTATGGGATCAGGTGTGATCTCTTGGTTTATCAGGAAGCAGTCTTGTGTAGCACTAAGTACAGCCGAAGCAGAGTATGTTGCAGCTTGTTCGGCTAGTTGTGAGACAGTATGGTTGAGGAAGATACTATCTGAGCTATTTGATCTCCCGTTGGATGCTACTGGTATCTTTTGTGACAACCAGAGTTGTGTGAAGCTGTCTGAGAACCCGGTGTTCCATGACAAGTCGAAGCACATTGAGATCAAATATCACTATATCAGGGATATGGTGCAGAGAGGAGCAGTGAATATCCTGTATGTTGCGACGGATGAGCAGGTTGCAGATGTGTTGAAGATAAAAAACTTGAGGTCGAAAGGTTGGAGGATGAACTAGGAAATGAACAAGAAAATACTGATGTGGATCCTAGAGAACTTGAAGAGACAAGATGGGCTAATATTGACTTGAAGGTTCAGTTGGATGAGTACAAGAGAATTAAAGAAGTCTTGAAAAATCAGTTAGATGAAAATGAGAAGAAAAATGAAGAGCTTGAGATGGAAGTTGTTAGACTCAAGGAGAAAATTGAAAAATCAAACTACCATGAGAAGTTCAACAATAGCTCTGTTATGTTGGATAAATTATTGGATTGCCAAAAGTCTCCCCATGACAAAACTGGCCTTGGGCATAAAAAGGTATAAGACAATCTAGAAAAAGACAAGTGGTCTCCAAAGACTCCAGAATTTGGTCCATCAATGACCAAGGATGCATCCCATATACCTGCACATGACAACAAAAAAGTTGGAAGATCACTAAAGACTCATGAAGCTACTCTCACTCATCAAAGCAATTCATTTGGAAGAAGAAAGACAACTCCAAGCCAAACATCAAGGTATGAAAATAGTTTTGATGGATATTTCTTTTCTTGCTTTAATTATGGTCACAGGGCTTTGAATTGTAGATCCCATGAAAGAAGGGCCGGAAGCCCTAATGATAAAGTGATATGTTGGACATACAATCATTTTGGACACGTGGATGCGAATTGTCGCACATTAAGATGCTTCAATTGTGATGGTGTTGGCCATAAATCCAAGGAGTGTGCAAGTCCAAGAAGACCATTCATGAGGAGATTAACATACAACTCACTAAGCAAAGCAAATGAAGAAGATGGAACAAGTTACGAAAAGACTGAGATCAAGAAGAAAGTATGGGTGAAGAAAAATGAAGTTGATGAAAGTGGCTGTCATATGGCAAGCCATACTTGAAGTCTTCTAAATACGTTGAGTATGACATGAGTTCATCATTTGAGAATGAACTCAAATGGCTAATAAAGACTCTCCAAGATACAATAAGGTCCAAGGATCGTGGTCACAGCTGGTATGGTGATAGGGGGAGCAAAAATTATCTCATGTGATATAATGATGGATGAAGGGAGCTGGTTATCGATATTTTTATCATTGTATGAAGACAACTCCTGGAAATCATATGAAAACTTGGGAGCATGTCAGGATGAATATATGGAGTAGGTTAAGGATTGGTTGAAATAGACCTTACTCACTTACAACAAGGCAACTTCTTATATTCAAAGCATTGTGATATATTCCAAACAAGAGAAATGTGAAGTACAGGAGCACAAAGCAAATGATGCACAAGATTTTCCAATCCTATGGGGAAGTATTTGCCAATTCTTATAGAAAGGATTGAATTTCAACTTGAACAGAAATACATTTTGCAAACATGATGACTAGATAAGTATTGTAATGTCTAGTCATGTTCAGATCTGATTGAATCATTACTAAACTTGAAGGATTGTTTAAAGAGACAGAGGCTAAAAAGAAGTGTCTTGTCTCAACTGAAAATTTAGGGTTGATATATGATTATAAAACTGGGTTTGTGATGGTTGTGAATTCAACATATTGGGTCCCAAAAATGTTGTACAACAAGAAGCATGCACCTTGACAAGTCTATTGAAGCAACAAAAGATCTATACTCAAGAAGTATGGTGTTCTGAATTCAGAAGTGTATCAGCTACATGTGAACTTGGGAAGCCACAGTAAAAAATGATTTGATCAGCCGAAAGCGTCCCAATAGTAGAAATATCACAATAGAGGATATTTTGGGTTACTAAAAAGAAGATCTCGGTTATGTCAAGGAGATGGAACTGCAACAGTGTACAAGAGGAACAAGTCTTAAAAAATGTCTCAGAATGAAGCCATGGCATGGATAACATTTCTGAAGAGTGATTTTTGAAAGCCTTTGATAGTAACAAGTTGCAGCAGTCAGCTAAATAAAAAGCTATGGTGGATACAATTCCATGTGATATAAAGATCCTGACTAGACTTAAACTGAGTTGAATAAAATGATGACTGGGATGCATACATAAACATCAATTCAGGTATGAATAAGAAGTGTTTGAAGTAGCCTCGAGCCCTAGTTCAAGTTTGTAAAAGTACACAATTAGAACAGTCCAATGTCTTGATGATGGGGCATGAAGTCGAAGATTAAGTGGCTAAAGCAGCTAGAAAATATGATCAACAAACTCACATATCAAACATTTAATAAACTGAGAAAATTGACCAACAGCATTGAAGTTTAGATCTGAGTATATAATGAAATATTTTGATATGATAGGGGGAGTTTGGTACATGATTACCGTTTATAGATATGGACATGATTAACAAGAATGATCTAATGAGATGAATTTTTGTATGAACCTTTGATGACTTGAATATCTGAGCCGATATCCTTGATGATGAGTTGATAGTGGATGTGAGGTTGGTAATATGTGGATCATGGTTACAACGGCATGTAAAGCAAGAAAATGAAGAAGACAATTATGGGTTTACAAGGCATAAAGTTTTTGCAAATACAATGGCATGGGCTGCTTTGACAGTAGCAAGGATGTACATATAATGAAGCAGCATAAGCTCAGGAGGAATCTTGGAAAAACTACATTGAATTTTTTGAAGATTCATGTGAAAATTTGCAGCCAAAGTACTGATTAACAACAGGAGCTTGTTCAAATAAATGGCTACAACAATACATTCTTGATGAAAGATCAATCTCAGCATGAAAGGGGGAGTTTGTTTATGAAAAACTTGAAAATGAGCAGACTTACATGAGCAATAAGATGACAAGCTAATGGACAAGTTAAAGGCTTGAAGTATGATGATGATGCATGCTTACCTTTTATGAATTTACTCACATCAGCATATCAGTTAGGGGGAGCACTTATGTGAAACTTGAATATGGCAAGTGATGAAGTTGACATTAAAGCATTCAAAAACAAATTGGGCATTGTGAAGCCTTTAATGGCGCATTGACCCTTTGTCATTAATGTCAAAGGGAGAGAAAGATTCGGTTTCCATCAATGACAAAGGGGGAGATTGATGAATATGGGTGTCTATGGTTTTCATTGATGACAACATTAATGACAAAGTATTGACTGGACAAAGTGTTGATGGAAAACATGATGACATAGACAGAGTGGACAAAGTGATGGGCATTGGAAATGACCCATTCTGTGGTCATTTGGTCCTAATACCCTAGACAAGAATGAATTGGAGATATGGAAGGTGACATGGCATGGCTCATGGACAAGGACAATGAATGAAATATGACTTGGCATAAAAGACAATAGGAAAGATGACAAGTTGACAAGCAAGGTGTAAATGGCTTAAGGTGATGGCAATGCCAAGCAAGCGTGAGCTTGCGGGCGTGCTTCATAAAGTATATGCGGGTACGAAAATTAACTAGTGTGGACATGCTGAAAGCAAAAGAAGTTGGTCATGTGGGTGTTAAGACCATATGCATGTGGTAAGAAAGACAAAGTGCGGGAATGTCAAAGAAGGCAAACAAGAAGCTATTGTGGGATTTCTTATGACCCTAGTGTGGGAACACTTAACCAAAGCTGCGTGCTCAAATTTTGAAGGGTTAAATCCCATGTGGGCATGCCATCTAACCCTTGCGATGAAGGACAATGAGGGCATCTTAAATGGTGGAAGCCACATGGGATGTAAATTAAATATATATTTGTGAATATATTTATTTGTTGATGAGGTGGTAAGAAACACAAACTTAAATATATAATCATTTAATTTATTAAATGATAAAATGAAAATACAATGTGACAAGTTGGCCTCTAGATATTGTGGTAATAAAAATATCATTTAATTATTAATGAATAAAATCTTGACAAGTCGGCCCCTAACATGATGGACAAAAATCAGTATAAAAAGAAAAGGAATTCGTTGTTTTTCAAATAGATGTGGATGTGGAGTTCGTATGGTTTAGGAGGAGCAGTTCGCATGGCTCAGATGATTTCGGTGGAGTGAACAGCAGCTACAGCGGCAATGTAATTTTTGTTTTATCTTTTTACCTCTGGACTAGCCGAAGACATAATTAGTTGATTGCTGAAGACAATGGACAGTTGGTTGATATGTTGGGGCTACTGAAGCACAGAATGGAGATATAAATATTCTTGATTTCTGGGTTGAAATAATGTGTGATCATGCTGAAGATATTTCGGTTGAATATGCATGTGTTGAAATGATGCATGGGAAGAAATGGACAAGAATATAAAGAAATGCTGGATTGATTCTTAATTACATGTTGATGATGAATGCCAAATGACGAGACTATATGCTGGCTGGAACTTGAAGTCTATTGATGATGCTAGGCAACTGGTGAACAATGAAGACAAGATAAAGATTTATAGGGACAGAATGCTGATTTGCATATGAATGATCTAGGACATCATGAAATACATGGTCAAACAATGAGAAGATGCTGGACAGTCTTATGTTTTTGACAAAATGAATTTGTGGATAATTTGTTGACCTTGAAGAGTTGATAATCATGATATGTGCTTGACAGTGATCACACTGAATACGAACAGTGCAATGATGTTGATGTGATGCTAAAAGAGATGTTCAAGAAGACATGGTGAATTGCAATAATGCTTGTGGATATAATGATGATATTATGTTGTTGTGATGACAGTATGTTGAAAACTTATTTGACATTCTGAATGATGTGAATTTGGGCTTGATGATCAATGTTGATGAGAACATGAATATGAAGAAGATACAAGTGTTGCAGTTGATGACATGACTGAGTTGATGACTAGACAGGATGAGACAGTGATGACAAGACAGTGTTGACAAGTGTAATGTATATGTACCTATAATTTGGAAGCTGAGTCTTGTATAGAAATACACTTACAAGCTGGGTCTTGTATCCACTTCTTAGTAGGAGCTAAGAAGAACTAGGCAAGGTCCTAGATAAAGAGTTGGTGCTCTTTTATTTCAGTTGGTGTTGAATTGCCTCACGGTTGTAGCCCTTGAACCAATTACAAAAAGATTTCAAACTATATTGTGTGTCTCTTGTGCAATGTGTTGATCATTATATGCTTTACTTGATAAATGATTAATGATATAGGTTATTGATGAATATGATATGGAAGTGAATGTGTGAATGAAGATATAAGATTGTGATTGAAGTTGAAATTTGGTTCAAGTATAGGATCATTGATTCACCCCCCCCCCTCTCAGTGAGCATTGTGTCTAACAGGTTCCATATTCTTCCCAACAGAGTGGAAGCCCTTTCTTAAACAGTGGATCAAACATATCTTTGAAGAGTTTCAATTGGTGGTGATCTGGGTCGTGTCCAGGAAGCACGAGGGGGACAATAGTTCGACTGAATGAGTCAGCGCTGTTATGGAGGAAGCTTAATAGACATAATGAGCATAAGCAGGATTACGTAATACAGATAAACACAAATACACACGGACAATATGCATGAATGCGAACTGTTCTTCTATTACTTGCAAACAGATCAAAATCGATATATGTTACAATTTTATACATGCTTATATAGAATTCTGAGATGCTTGGGTGCCTGCTCGTTACGTTTAGTTACAAAGAAGAAGTTAGAACGGTTTCAACAGTTCAACCGTTACAGTTGACTGGAAGACAGAGAGACAGTCTGTCAAAGTTCAACAGTCGCTGGTCGCATGTCGACGCTGCATGTCGATGTCGCGAACTATGAGGTTGCTGAACATGTCGAAGGTACGGAACGTGTCGCGGTATGTCAAAGTCGAGACTCGTCGGAGTTGTGTCGAAATCGAACCTATCGAAATTGTCGAAGTCATGTTGTGTCGAAACTTGTCGAAGTTGTATTGACATTGATGAATTTCCAACTATGATGTGGATCATACCTCCTTCCTTAAGAAACAATGGACCCCATTGTTTTCTCGTGAAGGTGAGGAAACTTGTCGGTCACTTCAGTAGCAGAGTACCACTTTCCTTGAGATGGGATTTGGCCAGCTTTGGAAACCTGAAACAAGGGAATTGTGTTTGTTCTTGTAAGGCGTACTCGTCATTCCACAATGGTGTCGCAAGGAAGAGGCTCCTGAACATCTGGATGGATGTCTTCGGGTGCTATTGTCAAGAAGTCGTTCTGTTCCAACAAAGGTTCATGGTATGGTCGAAGTAGATCCACGTTGAAGACTGGATTTAGACCCAGGCATGCAGGAATGTCAAGCTGGAAAGCGTTCTCTCCAATATGTCGAACAATACTGTACGGACCATATCGCAAAGGTTTGAGCTTTTTGAAAGGACCAATAAAGCGCTCCTTCTTAAGATGTAACCAGACCTTGTCCCTAATTTGAAATGTATGAGGAATACGATGCTTGTCGTGTCGGGCCTTAGCTTTCTCATTTTCTCTGTGCAACATATCCTGTGCTTGCTTCTGGATGTCGCAAATCGGTTCTTGAAAATTGAGTGCTTTATCAAATTCTTGTTGGTTGCGGTCTGTGTCGGAGTTTGGCTATGTCAAGGAGCTGATCAAGTCGATAGGCACTGAGGGTTAAAATCCGTAACAGACTTCAAATGGACTCTTTCTTGTAGAGCTATGATGAGCACGATTGTAGTTGTGTTGGATGTATGGAATACTTTCATCCCATGTGCGTCGGTGCTGGTGATTGTACATGCGAAGCAATCATATTACGAAGCGATTTACAACTTTCTTCTATCTGTCGGTTTGAGGATGGAAAGCTGTCGACAATGACATTCGTGTGTCCAGCTATTGCCAAAGGGTCTTTCAAAAGATGCTGATGAATCTAGCATCTCGATCGGAAATGATGGTTTTTGGTAAACCAAAGTGTTTCTAAACATTTGTAAAGAAGAGCTGAGCGGTATGCTGCGTTGTCGTGGTCTTCTTACATGGTATAAGAATGACCATCTTGGAAAATCGGTCGAATACTACTAATATAGCGTCATGCTTATGTCTGGCAGTAGGATAACCTGTCAATTAGTCCATAGAAATAGATTCCCATGGTCGACTAGGAACTGGCAGAGGTGTGTACAATCCCTGTCGTCGATTTGATGGCTTAGCAATGGCACAAACCACTCTTGATCGAATGTACTTGTTGATGCCATATTTAAGTGTAGGCCAAAATAAATACTTCTACAGAATAAAAAGTGTCTTTGCTACTCCAAAGTGTCTTGCGGTCTTGCTGTAGTGCACGTCCCAAATGAGCTACTGTCGTTGCTCACCGGTCGGTACAAAAAGCTGTCCAAGCTTGTATAGCAAGGTGTCTGTCAAAACCCATAATTTCTGAAAAATTTAAAATTTTTAAAATAGCAAGTAATATTAATAAATGCATTCATTGATCTGTTTGATTAGTTAAAGTGATCATAAATATGTCTGAATGATCTGTTGTTATACTTAGATTTTGATATGAGTTTCTTTACCGTTGCTGATTGTTTTCTGTTTTTCAACCACAAGGGGGAGTTGCCATAGCAGACTGGGCTTACTTAGCTTCCGAGCTAATGCATCAAATTTTCTTTCTCTGACAGATATACAGGTAATGTGCGGGTCGCTACATTTAAATCTTTAAAGTATTATAAAACAAAATGCTGTACCCCATCATTCAGTAAGAGTATAAGCATGCTAGCCAGGTTATCCAGTGTTTAAAGGTAGCACTCTGCCGATTACCTCCTCAAGATCTTTCTGATAGATAGCTAAAATTACTAGAGAAAATGATAGCTATTTTTCTTGATAACAAATGAATTAAATAGCTCTATGGAATATATGTTCTTTGTATTATTGTAATGCAAACATACTTCGTAACTTAGCACTATAGAACATTACAGGATGATCATTTTCAGACCAATTTTCTATTCATCCATTGTTATTGTATCAAGCCAAGTCTTCGATTAGAAGGTATCTTTGATTTATAATATCGGTTAAAAGAAAGGGTCTGGAACTATCGATATATATATATATACTCAGCTTATTTCTCGCATTTACAAGGTATTAGGTCAGTTACCTGTTCCTTCTTAACATCTTCAGGGTTGTATTGATTGAGCAGCTACTCCTATTTCTATGAATGTTAACAGATATAAGCACAAAACTAGCAGCTATCTTGGTTTAACTCAATGAGCCTTAAAGACATCAAGAGTCTCTTTGTTATCACAAGGATCTAAAACTGTTAAGAGATGGTTATTAAATCGTAACCACAAAAGAAATGGACTAGGGAAACCCTAATCCTAAGTTACGAGTTATGTAACTTGAATCTTACAAGTTTAAGTCACCTAAAGAAGAAATAGCAATTCCTAACCATCTGTCTAAAACTATCGCAATTGGCGTTATGGTAATAGAATTGTAAGTATCTATTCATAACATTACCCCTTTATCTTAAAGATTGGAAAGTATGATCTATGTTTTGTCCCATGCACATAGAATGAAATAAAAAAAATAGTGATAGGTTTTTACAATCAACATATAACTCATTTGAAAACTCCCTCTTTATAATTTTTATAATAATTATCAAGTCCTCCATGTTTACATAGTTTTCAAGACTCGATCTTGAACATTCTTTACAATTGCATGGTTCTATTGTTTGTAGGGCAAGTATTACTGTTCGCTATGCAAAGTTCGGAGGCATAGTTTGTTTAACAATGAAATATCTGGCAGTTTTAAACTATGGTGTTACGACCACCATAGAATATCCATCCTATAATTATCCGATGATTTTGGTGTACCCAGGTTATGATTTTAATTGAAAACAAACAATTGGGAACTTATTGTGGAACTTTGGAACGTCGACCCACTGCATGGGAAAATTAAAATGCTACGTGGTTGTTCCTGCTCCAAGTATTGATGATATATAAACGTTGACTTAACCCTAATCTTGTCATTTCTCCCTTTGCCTTCGGGCTCGGCCGCTCTGCGAATTCTCCTGTCCAAAATTTCGCTGAGGCACTGGTGGTAACAGCTCCCATGCTGCTACAGTTCTTCGTGCTTGTCCATTTGTATCGTTTGGGAGTCATTGTGTTTTGCTATTAGCAGCTATAGGTTTGTAAAAGACTTAGGGTTTATCCCTTTTGTTACCAGTTCCAACCCTGTCACGGCTTCCATCGTTTGCATCTTTTGACTTAGTTCGGTCACAGCTTCCATCGTGGAAGGTGCTCCTTTGCTTCTGCCAACTCGTTCCTTTGGTGACAAAGATGGGGTTTATACTTGTTCTGCTCGTGCTGTTCATGGTTTAGCAGGCTGTTGAAATAACCGAGTTCCTTTCAGAAACACTGGTAAGTTTATTTAATCCTACGCTCTGCTAGTTAAAAGGTATGGTTTTTCAAATTTAATGTTTAACTAATACCACTCTGTCGTTGCAGGTCCTAGCCCTTCTCAAAGGCGTGGATAGCACAATCTTTGACGAATGGCTTTCCGGGTAAGCCTGGTTTTCACCATGGCATTTCCTCCTTGTTGGTGGTTAGGATGGTTAGGGTTTGGTCTTGAAATATCCATCTTTGTGGCTATCTCCGTTCTGTTTGGTCTTGTAGCTGCTTGTTACCAAAGTTCATGGATAGGTTTAACCCTGTGATGTGTATGGAATGTTATGGCTGCAGTTATATGTAATTTAATCGTCTTTCTTGAGGTATTTAGGGTTTATAGAAGAATTATTGTATAAAAGAAAAGGATGTGAGCCTGTTCTGAAGATGAGGTTACGGCCTCGTGGTTTTAATTTCGTTACAACACTTTTAAAATGATTCAGAGTTAACACCCAGGTTTTTGAGTTTGACGTAATATAAAGTGTTACCTGTATAATGGCTTGTTTAATGCATCCGTTTTTAATTCTATGCTATGTACAGTAGTAGTAAATTTTTTTAAAAGTTTTTAAACCACTTATACAGTGGATTCGTGACTCGGCTGTAGGTAAAAGCATAGTCTTAGCTATTTAGCATTTGCTTTGTTGTACAAGCGGGTTTGGTAGGGTTTGACCCGAACTATTTTACAGTTGGACAATCAGTTTGAAAGCATCAGCTATCAATGACAATACGACTCTGTTGAAAATTTGTGAGCTGAATAAATGATAGGACTCAATCCAACGTTTACAGTTGTGATTTTATTTGATTGCTTATTCTGTCGTTTCGATTATGATTCTGTGGGTAAAATGGAAGCCAAGTGAAAGATATTATTGTGATACTGAAGCTCGACAATGAGCTAGAATATTGTTATGTTTGTTTCTTTTGTTGTAAAATTAATATCTAGGTTGTTTCTCTGATGATAAATTCTTGTGGTAATAATACTGTAGGGTTTATGTACCTAAATTTGTTTTGTTGCTAAGCTCTTAAGTTATTCAGGGTTTTTACCCCGGTTTGACGATATAACTTATTAAAAGTTTCTCCTATAAATTTTGAGCTGGTGTGTGGCGTGTATTTTAAATTCTACGTTTCTAAAATCACCTAAACAATGAAACTGAGCTACGGCTGTAGGTGAAATCGTTGCCTTAAGTTTTAGTATTTATTTTAATTGACAAACAGGAAGGATAGGGTTCGAATCTAGCTCCACAGTCGTAAATTTGTTTAGTTGTTTACTCTGTGGTTACGATTATGACTCTGTCGGAATAGAGAGTCAAGTGGAAGATGTTACATGATGTTTAAATTCGATGTTGGAGCTAAATTTTGTTCTGCTGTTCCTTTGTTTTTAAAACAGTAACTAGGTTATTTAACCCTGATAGATTCTTTGTGATAATTTCCTGCTAGGGCTTGGCACATTAATTAAATTGTTATGTAAGACTTGTTAAATTTAATTAGGGTTTGTACCCTTATATAAAGATCTTAAACTATGACTACAAAACTCCTGCAAAAACTGTCAAACATGATATACATAAGGTAAAATAACTAATTATATTTTATTACTGTTTCCTATAGCTGTTTATTAAATTTTGTATACACGGAGCATAGATATTTTATACGTAACTCTTACTTATCTTATTTAACAATTATAATTAAACTAGGTTTATAGTTGAAATAATAACTGTTGCTTAAAGTTATTCTATTGTATGGAATGCATTAAAGATACCCTTGCAGTAAGATAATAATGATATTAAGGAATGCTGAAACACAATAACTATACCAAATCTATCTACTGCTACTCTGATATACTACTTTACTAACTAATTACTCTTCAAACATATCGAAATAAACTCTGCATACATTTATTCATACTTGACAAACATAAGGAAATAAATGGCAGAACCTGTTTCTATGGACAACAACAGCAATGGGAGGTTGTTCCTCCCTACCAACTCCTGGAGAGTGCCTAGACAGCACTTCTCAGGACCCCCGAGATTGCTCTGGTCTCCCTGGCTAGAACTAGGTGTAGCAAAATAATTCACTCAGCCCAAATAGCTATAATGGAACCAAGTTACTGCAACATTCCTCTCAAACAACTTCCTTACTGTATATTTCCCTCTTCCTCAATGGGACTCCTGAATAACATTCACCTGAATGCATTCTCCCTCCAGAACAAATTCCAACCCCCAGCTCTGTTCATTGAGTACTATTTAAAAGATTGCCTAGGTCTTTGTTGGGTTAACTGTCATTAATGAGCCACCTGCTCTGATTCCACTTCCTTGGGGAATCATGACCCCAAATATAGGGAAGTTGCCACCTGCAACTTAGGAAGTGTTTGAGGATGCTGCCACTTGTCTTTTGCCTTTCCACCTAGTTCCATCCACCAGTTTGACCAGTAACCTCTTTTTAACAGCTCTCCCATGCTGTTGTCTCCATAATTTATTTATTAATAATAAAATATTCTGAATTACATTCCATTTCTAGTGACTTTGCTGAGTCATCAATTCCTACTTAGCATTAAATTTAACATAATGTCTCAGGAATATAATGAAATAATTACATAATTTTTACAAAATTGGGGTATGTGACATACACACCCCCTTAAAATGTAACATCGTCCTCGATGTTACTTATTCCTCATCCTTAGCCACCTTCTGGAACAGATTTGGGTATGCTTCCCGCATCTTACTTTCCAGTTCCCAGGTAGCTTCTTCAGGACTAAGGTGCTTCCATTGCACCTTCAGCTGTCTAATTGTGCAGTTCCGCAGAGTAATTTCCCTCCTCCCGAGGATACAATCCGGTTCCACCATAACTTCCCCTTCTGGTTCTACCTGTACAATGTTCCAATCAATAACATGAGTAGCATCATGAACGTACTTTTTCAGAACAGAAATATGAAAAACATTGTGCACTTTTAAATTAGGTGATAATGCTAGTTGATAAGCAACTTGACCAATTTTAGATAAAATTTCAAACGGACCACAGTAACGTGGTGCTAATTTTGTACAACTCCCCAATCTTAGGGAGCTCTTCTTTGGCTTTACCTTTATGAACACATGTTCACCCACCTGGAAATCTTTAGGAGTTCTTTTCAAATCTGCTTGGCTCTTTTGCCGATCCTGGGCAATCTTCAAATTTTCCTGCATTTGTTTCACAATCTGTTCCATTTCTTTTAATAATTCAGGACTTAACACTAATCTATCTACTGGATTATTCCAAGAGATAGGAGTGTTACATTTACGCCCATACAGAATTTCAAAAGGACTGAACTTAGCTGACGATTGATAGTTGTTATTGTATGCAAATTCCGCTAAATATAAGTAATCATCCCATTTACTTGGTTGATCCTTAACATACATTCTTAGCAGATCTTCCAATACCTGATTAACTCTTTCAGTTATCCGTCCGTCTGAGGATGGAAGGAAGTGCTGAAATTCAGTGTTGTGTTTAGTCCCTTAAACAAAGATTTCCAAAAATTTCTTGTGAATTTAGGATCCCTGTCTGAAATAATAACCTTTGGGACACCATGTAACCTAAAAATCTGCTTCAGGAATATATCAGCTATGTTTGCAGCCTTGTAAGTGGTTTTAACAGGAATAAAGTGTGCTGATTTACTTAATTTATCTACTACCACCATAATTGAATCATTCTGATTTTGATTTCTAGGTAATCCAGTAATGAAATCTAAGCTGATTATTTCCCACTTCCAACTAGGAATAGGCAAAGGTTGCAATAACCCAGCTGGATGATGATGTTCTGTTTTTACTTGTTGACAGTCAAAACATCTAGCTATATACTCAGCTGCTTCAGATTTCATATTAGGCCAAAAATAATATTTTCTCAACATGGTGACAGTCTTCTGGTAGCCTGGATGCCCTGAGTAAGGGGTTTTATGAACTTCATCCAGAATTAACAGTTTAACTTTAGATACATTCGGAACATACAGTCTGTCTTTAAACAATAAAAATCTGTCTTTATTTAGACTATAACCCTTTATCAAACTTTCTGTAGGTTCTTCTTTAGCCGTAACTTGTAAATTTTGATAAATTTCATCCAATTTTATCCCTTCAGTCAGCTGTTCATTTAAATCAGAGGTATAAGTGCTGATAGCTGTTGTAAAATTCAGCTTTGCATTTCTGCTCAACGCATCAGCCACCTTATTTTCCTTTCCTTTTATGTGCTGAATTTCGAAATCGTATTCACTTAAGAAGGCCAACCATCTTGCTTGCCTTGCATTTAAGTTAGGCTGATCTAAAAGGTATTTTAGACCCTTATTATCAGTTATTAAAGTGAATTTTCTGCCTATTAAGTGGTGTTGCCACATCTTTAAGGCATGAATAACAACAGCTAATTCTAAATCATAAGTGGCATAATTCTTTTCATGAATTTTCATCTTCTTGGACTCATAGGCAATGACATGCCCATCCTGAGTCAACACTCCGCCTAGACTGTCATTACAAGCATCGGTGCAAACCACAAAATTCTTATTAGGATCTGCTATTCTTAGGATAGGCGTAGTTGTTAATAAAGTTTTTAATTTCTTAAATCTTTCTTCACACTTCAAGTTCCAATCAAACTTCTTTCCTTTCTTTTGCAAGGAAGTGATTGGGTTGGCTATTCTTAAAAAGCCTTCAATGAATCTCCGGTAATAACCGGTAATTCCCATGAAGGACCTAACATCTGTTACGTCTTTTGGTACTGGCCATTCTTCGATTGCCCGGATCTTTTCAGGATCAACTGAAATCCCTTCCTTAGACACTACGTGACCTAAGTACTGGATTTCATCCTTGAAGAAATCACACTTACTGAACTTCGCAAAGAGCTGCTACTCTCGCAGTTCTTGTAATACTATCCTTAAATGTTCTTTATGTTCCGCTTCATTTTTAGAATAAATTAAAATGTCATCGAAGAATACAACAAATTTGTCCAAGTATTTATGCATTATGTTATTCATTAGACACATAAATACGGCTGGGGCATTAGTAAGCCCAAATGGCATTACGACAAATTCGTAATGTCCATACCTCGTTCTGAAAGCTGTCTTGAATATGTCCTCTTCTTTAATCCTTACCTGATGATAACCCGATCTCAGGTCTATCTTAGAGAACACTGTAGCTCCACGTAGCTGATCAAACAGATCATCTATGCGAGGCAACAGATATCTGTTTTTAATTGTCATCTTATTTAGTTGACGATAATCTATGCAAAGTCGCATTGTTCCGTCCTTCTTTTTAACAAAGATTACTGGTGCTCCCCAAGGGGACACACCGGGTCGAATGTAATTCTTATCTATTAATTCCTTTAACTGTGTTTTTAATTCGTTAAGCTCCAAAATATTCATACGATACGGAGCCTTTGAACTGGGTACAGCACCTGGTACCAGCTCAATTGTGAAATCCAGTTCTCTCTTGGGAGGTAATCCTGGAATTTCCTCCGAAAAAATATCAGTAAATTCATTTACTACAGGAATATCCTCTACTGTTATCTTGCTTATTTCAGACTTATCTGCCTCATCTGTAATAGTTACAGCGTAGGCTTTGCACCCTTTTCTGACTGCTCTTTTAAGTTGTAAAGCAGAAATCTGCCTGATTACGGTTTTCCTAGGAATACCCTTAACCGTTACAGGATGTTCATTATTATTCACACACGTAAATTTTTTATCAAAACAGTTTAAAACTACCTTATGCTGTTCTAACCAGTCCATACCAATAAGTATGTCATATGAGCCAAGTGGCAGAACATTTAATTTAACAGTAGTTTTAAAATCATTCATATCTAAAGTACATTCCTTAACATAATAGGTCACCTTCCTTTTTGCCCCAGTAGCTAGTTGTATTGACCAAGAATTATCGAACCTTTCAACAACCAGATTACATTTTTCTACTATCTGCGGTGAAATATAACTAAGGCTAGCACCTGGATCTATTAAAATAGTTACAGGGGTTTTGTTAACCATACCTCCTACTTCCACCATGGAAGTTTGATAATCAGCTTGGCGGTTCTCCAACGCTGCATTGATTCAGGGCATAGTACCTGCAAAGTCTCCAACAGTCATTTCATCTTGTATAGTATGAATATTGCTGTTTGGTTTCTTCCTATTTGGACAAACTGAAGCATAGTGTGGGCCATTGCACTCCCAGCACTTAACAGGCTCCTTTCGTTCAAAATTCTTAGTGTAATTTCCATGATTGTGAGAAGCCTCCTTGCTGCCCTTGAAGTTGTTGGAATTATTAGTAGCTCCATTTTTGTTTCCCTGGAAGTTTTTACCATTTAAATGGTTTCTGTTCTTGTTATTCTTGAAATTTTTCTGGGGTACAAACTCCTTTTTCCTGTACTCGAACTGATTACTGTTCTTTTTAGCCTTCCAGTTAGCTATTCCTTCTTTCTTTTTGTTCTGTTCAAAACAGAAATTAGCCTTTCGCATAGCTTCTTCCAGAGTTTTGGGGTTATCATATTCGATTCTGTCCTTTATATGATATGGCAGGCAGTTGAGAAACCACTGTATTTTAGGTTTCTCTTCAACAAAATACGACACATATCTTAACAGACTTAAGAATTTACTGTTTAAGTCTTTCATCGTCATAGATCCTGGCTTTAACTCATAAAATTCCTTGGCCCTTTCTTCATAGTATTGTTCGGACAGAAATTTCTTTTTGAAGTATCTTTTAAAGGTACTCCAATTGACCTCTTTTTCTTTGATCCCCTTGACCCTTTTCAAGTCTTGCCACCATATATCCCCCTTTCCAGAAAGGTTATAGATGGCCATTCTTGCCTTCAGCTGATTTGAATAGTTGTATATCTGGAAATATTTTCTCATCCCAGATAACCAGGATTCTGTCTCTTCTCCTGTTTCAGATTCTCCATTGAAAGTTGGGGGTTTTATTTTCTTGAACTCCCCAGAAATCTTTTCATAAGGCATGTACTTTTTCTTTCTGTTATACAACTCAGCCTCACTACTGTCACTAGTAGTGTGATAGCTTTGTTGTTCCCTTCTTCCTTCAGATGATGAATTGCTGTTTGATTTAGCTAGTTTAATCTTTTTCGACCCTTTTTGATGGCTAGCTTCTTCAGATTCAGATCTTTTGCTTCTCCCTTCAGTCTGAAATTTTTTCATCAAAATTTGATTTAACTGCTCTTGAGTTTTCAGAATTCTTTCATTATCCTTCTTGATTCCATCTCAGTCTTTAAACTCTTTATAGTCTGCATCAGCTCTGAGGAGTGAGCAATTACCTCCTCTATCACAAGTTCTCGGGACATTTGTCTTGTCTCAATGTTTGGAGATTCCTCCTCAGCATATTCTTCTAGCTTCTCCATACCTGTTTGTTAGATTTAGAAAAAGAAAATTTTCTGCTCTGTTTAAAGGAAACAAAAATACAAATTAGTACATTATAAATATATATAAATTTTCTTTTTATTGTCACCGTTCTGCGGAAACTAGTTGGGCCACATCATGGCCTAGTATTTGAACCATGCTCTGATACCATATGTCAAAACCCATAATTTCCGAAAAATTTAAAATTTTTAAAATAGCAAGTAATATTAATAAATGCATTCATTGACCTGTTTGATTAGTTAAAGTGATCATAAATATGTCTGAATGATCTGTTGTTATACTTAGATTTTGATATGAGTTTCTTTACCGTTGCTGATTGTTTTCTATTTTTCAACCACAAGGGAGAGTTGCCATAGCAGACTGGGCTTACTTAGCTTCCAAGCTAATGCATCAAATTGTCTTTCTCTGACAGATATACAGGTAATGTGTGGGTCGCTACATTTAAATCTTTAAAGTATTATAAAACAAAATGTTGTACCCCATCATTCAGTAAGAGTATAAGCATGCTAGCCAGGTTATCTAGTGTTTAAAGGTAGCACTTTGCCTATTACCTCCTCAAGATCTTTCTGATAGATAGTTAAAATTACTAGAGAAAATGATAGCTATTTTTCTTGATAACAAATGAATTAAATAGCTCTATGGAATATATGTTCTTTGTTTTATTGTAATGCAAACATACTTCGTAACTTAGCACTATAGAACATTATAGGATGATCATTTTCAGACCAATTTTCTATTCATCCATTGTTATTGGATCAAGCCAAGTCTTCTATTAGAAGGTATCTTTGATTTATAATATCGGTTAAAATAAAGGGTCTGGAACTATCAATATATATATATACTCAGCTTATTTCTCGCATTTACAAGGTATTAGGTCATTTACCTGTTCCTTCTTAACATCTTCAGGGTTGTATTGATTGAGCAGCTACTCCTATTTCTATGAATGTTAACAGATATAAGCACAAAACTAGCAGTTATCTTGGTTTAACTCAATGAGCCTTAAAGACATCAAGAGTCTCTTTGTTATCACAAGGATCTGAAACTGTTAAGAGATGGTTATTAAATTGTAACCACAAAAGAAATGGACTAGGGAAACCCTAATCCTAAGTTACGAGTTATGTAACTTGAATCTTACAAGTTTAAGTCACCTAAAGAAGAAATAGCAAGTCCTAACCATCTGTCTAAAACTATCGCAATTGGCGTTATGGTAATAGAATTGTAAGTATCTATTCATAACATTACCCCTTTATCATAAAGATTGGAAAGTATGATCTATGTTTTGTCCCATGCACATAGAATGAAATTAAAAAAATAGTGATAGGTTTTTACAATCAACATATAACTCATTTGAAAACTCCCTCCTTATAATTTTTATAATAATTATCAAGTCCTCCATGTTTACATAGTTTTCAAGACTCGATCTTGAACATTCTTGACAATTGCATGGTTCTATTGTTTGTAGGGCAAGTATTACTGTTCGCTATGCAAAGTTCGGAGGCATAGTTTGTTTAACAATGAAATATCTGGCAGTTTTAAACTATGGTGTTACGACCACCATAGAATATCCATCCTATAATTATCCGATGATTTTGGTGTACCCAGGTTATGATTTTAATTGAAAACAAACAATTGGGAACTTATTGTGGAACTTTGGAACGTCGACCCACTGCATGGGAAAATTAAAATGCTACGTGGTTGTTCCTGCGCCAAGTATTGATGATATATAAACGTTGACTTAACCCTAATCTTGTCATTTCTCCCCTTGCCTTCGGGCTCGGCCGCTTTGCGAATTCTCCTGTCCAAAATTTCGCTGAGGCACTGGTGGTAACAGCTCCCATGCTGCTACAGTTCTTCGTGCTTGTCCATTTGTATCGTTTGGGAGTCATTGTGTTTTGCTATTAGCAGTTATAGGTTTGTAAAAGACCTAGGGTTTATCCCTTTTGTTACCAGTTCCAACCCTGTCACGGCTTCCATCGTCTGCATCTTTTGACTTAGTTCGGTCACGGCTTCCATCGTGGAAGGTGCTCCTTTGCTTCTGCCAACTCGTTCCTTTGGTGACAAAGATGGGGTTTATACTTGTTCTGCTTGTGCTGTTCATGGTTTAGCAGGCTGTTGAAATAACCGAGTTCCTTTCAGAAACACTGGTAAGTTTATTTAATCCTACGCTCTGCTAGTTAAAAGGTATGGTTTATCAAATTTAATGTTTAACTAATACCACTCTGTCGTTGCAGGTCCTAGCCCTTCTCAAAGGCGTGGATAGCACAAGCTTTGACGAATGGCTTTCCGGGTAAGCCTGGTTTTCACCATGGCATTTCCTCCTTGTTGGTGGTTAGGATGGTTAGGGTTTGGTCTTGAAAGATCCATCTTTGTGGCTATCTCCGTTCTGTTTGGTCTTGTAGCTGCTTGTTACCAAAGTTCATGGACAGGTTTAACCCTGTGATGTGTATGGAATGTTATGGCTGCAGTTATATGTAATTTAATCGTCTTTCTTGAGGTATTTAGGGTTTATAGAAGAATTATTGTATAAAAGAAAAGGCTGTGAGCCTGTTCTGAAGATGCGGTTACGGCCTCGTGGTTTTAATTTCGTTACAGCACTTTTAAAATGATTCAGGGTTAACACCCATGTTTTTGAGTTTGACGTAATATAAAGTGTTACCTGTATAATGGCTTGTTTAATGCATGCGTTTTTAATTCTATGCTATGTACAGTTGTTAACACCTAAAAAGTGCTCACTAGCTCATTCCCTTACTCACATGACCCATTTGTCCACTTTTCCACCATCTGAGCCTCTGAAACCAACAAAAGGTCACCAAAAGACCTTAGTACACCCCTTTTTCCATTAAAAAAGATTATTTTTCCAAGAAAATCATAAAAAACCCTCAAAAAGGGTCCAAATTCCCAAAAATATTAAAAAGGGAATTAAAATATTATTTTTATTCAAAAAAGGAAAAAGGAGGGAAAATTACCTAAACTATGTTGGTCAATACCATTGGTTTCCACAAAACCACAAATGGTATTCCTCACCACCAAAACCTATAAAAAGGTGGTAGAGGCTCCTCATTTCACATCCTTCCATTATCTCATCCTTATGCTGCTGAAATCTCCCATGAGCACTTTTAGCCATTGAAGCAACCTTGGAGAAAGAGACCTATTGGAGTTTGGAGCTACTCATCTTGGGAGTTGCTCAACATCAACCTTCACCATTGGAGGTAATATCGCAAGCACTTGCTTGCCCCCCACTTTTCAATACAAAAATTATTTCTTATGTTTCTTGTTCTTGATTTTGAAATATTTACATTATTTGCTTAGATTCTTGTTTAGATCCATGAAAAGTATTGTTTATTTAGTTTATTGTTTTTATTTCTATTGAAACTGCTACTACTAGTTAGTAGGTGCCCATAGCACTAAGCTTGGTTGCAAAACCGAGCCAACAGTTTTTGGCGACTCCGCTTTGGTTTGAACTTTAGATCTCTAGCTTTGCCATTAAATCTTAGTTTTTATGAGTTTTTAACCATTAGATCCATAGATCTGCCATCTTAGACAGCAGATCCATTGCTGTTCTGAGATTTGGCCCCAAAAAACAGCCCTAAATTTTAAATTTTCGAGTTCGTTTCTCGTTTTCCGTGCACGGCTTCCGCCTCGCGGCTTTTTTCCAGACAGTCGCGCGGTCCATCGCGACTTTTCTGCATTTTTCCGCGCGGTCCATCGCGCCCTTTTTCCAGACAGTCGCGCGGTCCATCGCGACTTTTCTGTGTTTTTCCGCGCTGCACACCGCGGCTTCGCGGCCTTTTTCCGCGCTGTCCATCGCGACTGTGCGCCCAAAACCTGCGCGGTCCATCGCGACTGTGCGCCCAAAACCTGCGCGGTCCATCGCGACTGTGCGCCCAAAACCTGCGCGGTCCATCGCGACTGTGCGTCCAAAACCCGCGCGGTCCATCGCGACTGTTCGGCCAAAACCCGCGCGGCCCATCGCGGCTGTTCGTCCAAAACCCGCGCGGCTGAATTTTTTCATTCGGCCATCCCGATTTTGAAAAATATTTTTTACTGTACTTTCTGCCCATAGCACATTTTTTACAGTATCAAATTCTGCATATTTTCCAGATTTAGAAAAATTTTTTACTATTTAAAAGTGCATACATAGAAATCTTTTTAAAAATTTTCAAGAAAGTGAAAGAAAGATTCATTTTGCATTCTTTATCTAGATTCAAATTTTTTCTTGTTTACTTCTTTAGAATCTTGCCCTTAGCAAATTTTATTGAAACGAAGAAATCCATTTATTTCTTTTAGAAGTTTATTATTTGCTTTCATAAATCCAAAAAATCCATTATTTTTTGAGTTATTTTTGAAAAAGCAAATTAATTTCTTTTAGTGAAAAAAGTCTTAAATATTTACTTATTATTTTTCGAAAAGTCCTTTATTTTTTGAAAAATTTCCCTTAAAGCATTTAATTTTTTCAAGTTCAGTTTACAACACCTCACGTGCACTCACACGATCACTTAATTGAACTAAGACTTAAAACTTACCCTAATTTGAACACACTCTTAACCCCACTTGGGGAACACGAAAAGAATTCTTGTAGCTAGGTAGTATTGGGGGGATAGGTGTTCCAATAACACCCCTCAGTTCATACATCTGAGACATAGAAGTTGTCCAATTAGGGAGCTAAAATCTCTTAGTACTTTTTGGCGCGGTCACAACCGGTTTGTGGGAAGGCCTCTCCCCTAGGAGGGTTGAAGTCGCGAGGATGGTTCCGGAAGCCTGAGTGGGATACCGAAACCCATTCAGTAACCGAAGGGCTACCATTCGCAGTTCTCGGGATATCCCTGTATTGGGATATTGCGATCAAAGGACCAAACGGCAGATTTACCTTTTCTCGACGCGTCATGAACGGAGTATCCTAGTAGCCTGTCTTTTTAGGATTGATTACCCGGTGTCCCTCCCGGTAGGGGGATATCTAGCCGTTGTCTCTACATTCATATTGTCTGACTTGGATTTCATCACCTTGCAGGGGATATCGTCTGTTTGAGTCACAATACTTTTAGATTAGGTGTTTGCATGATCTTTACCACCTTTTGAGTCTAGTTACACCTATTTTTTTTCTAGGAGCCGCTTGCATATTGGTATTCTGACCGGTTGTTGCATTCCTCCACTTATTGTAGCACAGCTGCTAGAATAAGTGCATTTTTTGAGGATCGATTTTTTGGCCTGTGAGCCTTCTTTTTTCACTCCCCTTTTTGCACCCTTGGTTGCATTAGGGTTTTGAGTCTTTTACATACATATATCACCACCTGATACTTAAAACAATATTTTACATAAAAAACATATTCTCACCATTGAGAATTCTAGACGTTCTCGTCGTCTACAGGGCGAACTCCCAGAGTTTAGTCCACTTGGCTCTCCACGTCACGGACGCAGAGCATTATCCCTTGATTCGACACATCGTCGATCATCTAGACGGTCATCCGATTCTGACATACCCCACTTCACCTTTGATTTGGAGGTAGAATCCGAAAACCCCACAGAGTTACCACTGACCACAATTATGTCTGGAACACCAGATGATCCACAATTTACATTAACCATAGGTCAGACATCCGCAAACCCTTCTGCGGGAGTACCATCCATGGCAACATCCACCCCCTTGGGTATGCCCAATATGGGTACCACTCCACATTCAGGAATGCCTAACACAGGACCACCACCTGTCATGGGCATGCCCAACATGGGGGTCATACCCCCTTCGGTTTCCACAAACCCTATCCCAGGAATCCCTAGTACGATTCCTAACCCAAGTGTCACTCCTGTTGCACTTGGGAATGCTATCCCAGGAATCCCTAGTGCGATTCCTAACCCAAGTGTAACCCATGTTGCACTCGGTAGTGCTATACCAGGAATCCCTAGTGCGATTCCTAACCCAAGTGTAACCCAGGTTGCACTTGGGAGTGCTAACCCATATCAGGCCACACCTTTTGGAGGGAACATACCCTCCATACCTAGCATACCTATAGGCGCTACTGGACCCCTACACCATACCACAATGGCTAGGCAGGTCCCGGTTCCGGTCACTACATCCGCTAGTCTACCATACATGGCAAGTCTCAACCTGCCAGATTTAGCTAGGCTCACAAATGACCCCATCAGGCATGACCCTGCTTGGCCCCACATGCCCACTAAGCTTCCCTCTGACATCCCTAAGTTTGAGGGAAAGGCCGGAGAAGACCCCCAGAACCACATCATGTCTTTCCACTTATGGTGTTCCTCCAACTCCATAGTGGACGACTCTATCCGCCTCCGTTTATTACAGCGCACCTTCACTGGCTCTGCAGCCAAATGGTATATCGAGCAACCCCACGGGACGCATTCCTCATTTACCTCCCTTGCCTCGACCTTCCTGTAGTTCTTTCAGCTACCGGTCCGCTATGATGCGGGCGTCGAGATCCTACTGTCTTGCAGACAGAACACGGCCACGCACATCACTGACCATATCCATGATTGGCGTCGGCGCCGAAGCCTATGCAAGATCAAATTAGACGACCGAATCTTTTTAGACTGGTTCCTTAAATCCCTCCTTCCCCTCATTGCGAAGGATGTAGCTTCTGAAAGACCCCAGTCTGAAGAGGAGGCCATCCTTAAGGCCCAACAGTTTGACCTTATCTATGCCCAGTCAGGATACCTATACACCATCATACCTGACGCCCCACGAGGCGACTCTGCACGCGGTGACACACCGGGGGCATCACATGTCGCTGATGGCATTATTGGCCAAATTACACCGCAAGCAAAACCTTTCAGTATGGTGAGCACCATGCCCGCCCCAGACCTTTCTAGGGCTACATCCAGTTCCGGAGCGACAACTTCTTATGCTCCAATAAACCAGACCCATCATGTTCATGGACCCTCTTGTCCACAACATTGTTATGGCCAAGCGCCATCAGCATATGTACCTCCTACATACTATGCTCAACCTACGGTACAAAACCCCATGCAGTTTCCACAACAGCCCATGCATTACCCACAACCGGTTGCACCGGCTAACCTCACACCTCCACCAGCGCAGGGGTACCAACAACCCCAACAGGCAACTGGACCACCTCCAGCTCCACCTGCATACTATCCACCGCAACCTGCTCCCGCACCTGCGGCTCCTCAGAATCCCCCCAATGCTCAAGGGCATGTGTACGCACAACAACAGCAGCCCCAATATCAAAATAACCAACGCAACCAGGGTGGACAACCCAACCGCGGAAGAGGACGCAACCGTGGAAACAATCAAAACCGCAACCAAGCTCCACAGCCTACCCAGCCCCCGCAAAACAATAACGCGGCGCCCGCTCATCAGAATCCTGATCGGCCACCTAAGCAACCTAAAAATGCTAATTTACGGACAAACCATCCTTGTTCCATTTGCGGTGTCTATGGCCACTATACCCACGCTTGCCCACATCTCGAGCGAGCTCGACAACTATGGACAAATGACGCCCATCGTCAAGGGCAGGCGGCTCCTCAGCCACCACCCAACCCCCCACCACCTCCACAACAACCTCTGGTTCTCCAAAACCCCTTTCCAACACAAGGAGTGGTAAACACCCAGCCGTTAGCCCCCCAACAGGGCAACGTGCAACCACAACAAATAACTTACACAGCTCCTGATCAACCCATGTTTGATTCAGGTACCCACCACTTATTGATGATGTCCACCGCTGACGTCAATGTCCAAACCCGTCGAAATCAATACGGACCGACTTCTGAAGCCCCCCCCGCCGAAAAGGATACCACTGCTAATCCCACTGATCAGACATTGCGTATACCTCAGGTTCCACTCGATGGCGCTTCTAAAGCACCTCGCTTCCCCCTTCGCCGAATCAACAACAACCCCAATGCACGAGCTGCATCCAATTACAACATCGTAGATGACTTAGCTCAATCGCCCGCAGCCATGTCTGCGTTAGAAGTCTTAAAAACCTGTCCTTCTCAGCGCAAGACTTTACTTTCCGCCATTGGGGCTATTGACCCAAATGATTCGAACTTGATGACCTTTGACTTAGACCAATCTGAACCACGGCTGCCTTCTACCATAGCAGTCCAAGTTTCCGTTTCTATTCGGAATCTTGTCATCCATCGATGTATCATCGACGAGGGTGCCTCCACATGCGTCATGTCCACTTTTGTTTGGCAAAAGTTGGGCTCCCCTGCTCTCCAGCAATCCACCACTGCATTGCGGGCCTACGACGGCCGGTCAGCTCAACCTCACGGTTTATTACCCAAGGTACCCGTCCAATTAGGTGGGAAGACCGTGCTCATCGACATAGAGGTCATTAACGCCCAACTAGACTATAACCTTTTACTTGGCCGCAGTTACATGTATGCCATGAAAGCGGTCGCCTCCTCCGTCTTCCGCACCATGATGTTCCCCCATGAGGGCCGCGTGGTCAAAATTGACCAACTCACCTACTATGACCCCAACGCCCCTGCAGCACCGGAGAATGTTCTCCCCATGATTGAACAACCCGCTTCTAGTGCTGTTACCTCCTTTGTGTCTTCTGTGGCACCCGGACTGTATTCGGATACACCAATGACCTCTACATTCCAGGCCATTCCACCACCGTCACCGGAGACCCAAGTCGCAAACCTCTGTACTGTTTCGCAGAATACGCAAACACCCGGCGGTCAACCACCATTGATCCCCAGTCACATTGGTGTTACACCCATCCACACCATCCCCTTCCTATTTCCTCCTTCGGGTGTAGTAAGCACCCCGGTGATGGCTATCCTTAGCCTACCCGGGCTAACATTGGGATTACCCGTGTGGTATATTCCGCCTCCCGTTCGATTACCGACACCAGACGTCATCCTCCAACCGGTACAACCTATTGTTACCACAAATCAACCTCCCCCTGGCGTCGCGATCCCTTCGTCGGCAACGACACCTCCTCCTAACCCCCATATTCCTTCGTCGTCAATGAAACCTCCTCCGGGTCTCCCGATTGCGTCGACGTCAAAGGATCCCCCTCTCCTTGCTAAGCCCACTGGGGGCAGAGGTCCACAACCCTACACTGCCATACCACCTCCTAAGACAGCCAAACCCCCACCGGTGTTTCGAGCTCCCCCCAAATGTTCATTATGCGATGAAATTGGCCATCCAACTCATCAATGCCCACATTTACCGGCACTCCAAGAACATATGAATATGTTGGACGATGACATCGGCATCCCAGTAGTCAAATTAGAGCCACCTCTACAGCCTCGCGACAAATCACTGCGCACTAACCATCCTTGTGCTATATGCAGTGTCTACGGCCACTACTCACACCATTGCCCTGATCTACCAGACTATAGAGCAGCGCTGTACGAATTAAACAATGCCGATTTAGAGATATCTCCTCCCCTCATCGAGGAGATTCACCCTCCACCATCATCCTCGTCAGAAGAAGTCAATACGATATATATGATTTCGACAACCCTCAAACCAGAACCCCTTGATTTATGGTCTGACTACTTCAATACTGACGAGCAGATTTTGGAAACACTCACTGCACCCGACTACCCTTGGGATGATATGCATCATCGCTCGTACTTCCTCCCGGAAGCATCTACCTCCACCGCATCCAACCAGCTATCAGTCGAGTCGAAAGACTTCATACCTGCTAAGGTCGATTGGTTAAAGGACCCCATCCCAGCACCGGATGCCTTTGAAGAAGGGAACATGTCCAACATTTCCCCCACCATACAGATAGACATTTCCATAACACCAGGGAAACCTGAGCTCATCTCGCTGGGCGCATCTTGCACTCAAGCAGAAACTCAGGCATACAAAAAACTCTTTCAAGAGTTCCGAGACGTCTTCGCCTGGTCCTATACCGAGATGCCTGGTCTCGACCCCGCCATTATTGAACACCACATCGATACATGGCCGGAAGTACCCCCTGTTCGTCAGAAACAGCGACCTATTCACCCTGCCAAGCTCCCCGCTGTCAAGGCTGAAGTCGAGAAACTTCGAACAGCAGGTTTCATCTACCCTATTCCGTACACCACATGGGTGTCGAACCCCGTCCCTGTCAACAAAAAGCAAGGCACCCTTAGAGTATGCACTGATTTCCGCGACCTAAACCACGCTTGTCCAAAAGACAATTTCCCCACGCCATTCATTGACCAACTCATTGATGAATGTGCGGGCCATGAGGTCCTATCCTTCATGGACGGGTTTTCCTGATACAACCAGATTCACATCCGCAAGGAGGATCAGTACAAGACTGCCTTTACCACCCCATGGGGCACCTTTGCCTATCGAGTCATGCCCTTTGGCCTTAAAAATGCTGGTGCCACTTTCCAGCGAGCCATGACCTACTGCTTTCACGACTTGGTCCATATCCTGCGGGTCTATCTTGACGACCTCACAGCGCGTTCCCGAAAACGATCAGACCACCTTAGCGACCTCCGGCAAGTTTTCCTGCGTTGTCGTAAATATAAAATCCGCTTGAACCCACACAAGTGTGTCTTTTGCGTCCCGGCAGGCCGGTTGTTGGGTTTCATTGTTTCCCAGGACGGGATCACCGTTGATCCCCTGAAAGTCAAAGCCATCTTAGAACTTCCCCCTCCTCGCACGCTTCGCCAGCTTCAGAGCTTGCAAGGTCGGTCCAATTTTCTTAGGCGCTTTGTTCCTGATTACGCCACCAAAGTCCATGGATTCTTACGCTTACTTCGTACCCACATACCCTTTGTCTGGGACGAACAAGCAGACACGGCATTCGAAGCCCTCAAGAAGGCTCTCACACAAGCCCCCTTGATATCCCCACCGGATTTTTCCCAAGACTTCACCCTTTACGTCTCGGCATCCGAACATGCCGTATCCGGAGTTTTGGTCCAAGAAGATGCTTCCCACAAAGAGCATGTAATTTACTACGTCAGCCAGACCTTGTCTGGCCCACCTCTATGTTACCCATATGAGGAAAGATTAGCCCTAGCTGTAGTCTTTTCCGTACAGAAACTACGACACTACATTTTGCTTAGTCATACCACGGTCGTGGCCGACTCCAACCCCATGGTCTACCTCCTCACCAGGAGACTCCTTCAGGGTCGTGTCGCTAAATGGGTCATTATCCTCCAGGAATATGACCTTACTTTCAAGACTCCCAAAAGCACCAAAGCCCTCGCGCTTGCTCACTTAATTACAGATCTCCCGTCCTCTTCGACATCACCCGTTATCCATACGGACCTGATTGACGAGCAGATCTTCGTCATTTCGTCGGACGACCCTTGGTACGGAGACATTTTGACTTACCTCCGTACGCAAAAATTCCGACCACACATCGATCGTGATGGACGCCGTCGCATACGACACCACGCACCCCGATACCTACTTATTGGAGATGTACTTTACCGACGCGGCGTTGATACTATCTTACGCCGCTGCCTATCCCATAGTGAGGCAGAACAAGTCCTCAATGATTGTCATAGCGGTGCCTGTGGAGGCCATTTCTCCGGCATGGCTACCGCCCAGAAAATCATTCGGGCAGGTTATTTTTGGCCATCGTTGTTTACTGATTGCATCACCGCAGTCAAGCATTGCCAGAACTGCCAGCTCTTTGCCCCCAAAGCAAGAACCCCCCCTGCCCCCCTTCATCCAGTCATCACTGTTGGACCATTCTGCAAATGGGCCATAGACTTCCTCGACTGCAACCCCCCGTCAGCCGGCGGTCACAAACACATCATTGTGGCCGTAGATTATTTCACCAAGTGGGCAGAAGCCATGCCAACCTATAACTGCAAAGCCGACACCGCGGCGCGGTTTTTCTTCAACCACGTCATCGCTCGTTTCGGAGTACCACAACAGCTAGTCTCTGACCACGGCTCTCACTTCGAAGATGCCGTCTGGAAAGAATTATCAACCATGTTGAAATTCGAACACCATTTCTCTTCCGCTTACTACCCCCAAGGAAACGGCCAAGTCGAAGCGATCAATAAAATCTTGAAGACCATTCTCCAACGCACTGTAGACAAGCACAAGTCCAATTGGCATCACATGCTTTTCCCAGCACTCTGGGCTTACCGCACATCAACCAAAACCGCCACCGGTTTTACCCCTTTCCATTTAGTTCACGGTGTCGAATCTGTCCTCCCTATTGAGTGCCAGATCCCAGCTTTACACATCGCCGTTGAGCTCCTACCAGATACTTCCCCGATCGAGCAACGTTTACTGCTCCTAGAGCAGGCCGATGAAGATCGGCGCACAGCCATTCAAAACATGGAAGCCGCTAAACAAAGATCGAAACTAAGTTACGACAAACGCGTCCACCCAAGAACCTTTTCGGAGGGAGACCTTGTCCTCGCTTACGATCAAGCTCATGATAAAACCGGAAAAGGGAAGTTCGTGTCTATGTGGCAAGGCCCCTACATCATACACACCTGCCTCGGGCAGGGGGCATACATTCTGACCGATTCAGAAGGCAACACCTTACGCAACCCACGCAACGGGTTGTACCTTAAAAGATTTTACCCATAGAAAATCTCATGGACACCATCGTCCATTTTTTAGTATAGGCATACGTTTTTCGTTCACAAAAATTTTTCAAAAAACCTAAATATTTGTTTTCCCTGCATGACCACAGATGGAGCCTCTTCCACTCTGCCATATCGGTTTCGTTGATGGTGCAAGCCGTTGGTCTCCCAATCTCGCCTCCGCAGCTTGGGTAATATACTCCCCTTCACATGAGTTAATTCACATCGATGGAGTATGTTTAGGTGCCGCCACCAATAATCAAGCTGAATACGATGCCGTGACCGGTCTCCTGGCCGCTGCTCTCCAGATGAGCATACGTCACCTCAACGTTTTCTTGGACTCACAGCTCCTAGTTTCCCAGCTCAACAATGATTACCAGGTACGCGATCCCTGTCTGTTCAGAAAATTCCTGCGCACTAAACAAATGGTTAGACAGTTTGAATCCATTACATTCACACATGTCCCAAGACACCTCAATAGTGTAGCAGATAATATGGCCAACAGTGTCCTCGACTGGCACACCAATCACATCATGTCATATCCATAAACAAACATGCACCCAGGTGCAAAACATGTGCCTCCACGGGCATATACAAAAAACCAATATTGCATCCACGTGCATAACATGTGCCTCCACGGGCATAAAACAAACCAAAATAATGCATCCATGTGCATAGCATCTGCCTCCACGGGCATATATAAATCTACAAACACACTGCATCCACGTGCATAACATGTGCCTCCATGAGCATATACAAAAGACAAAGTGCATCCACGTGCATACACATCAAAATAGCCAAAATATATATCCACATATATATACGAACCAAAAAGTCTACATGTCATAAGTGCCCTCAGCACTCGATATACACAAAATACATCTGTCATACAAAAATGCTTCCCCATATGCTCATGAGCATTTGGGGGCAAGTACAATGACGTCTAATCATCAAGATCCTCCGGCTCCTCAGGATCCTCCTCCGGCTCCTCCTCCGACTCCACCTCCGCTGGCCCAGCCGGGTCACGACGACCCCGAACTCGCCGCTCGGCTGGCCCTGCTGGGTCGTCCCTCAGACGTATCCTCCCCGGGGCCGGCTCTGCCGGAGCATCTCCTCCACCACCCCCGTGTCTCGCAGCAAGCACCGCTGCCCTCAACAACAGTGACTGCCACTCGGGCGGTGCACCGAGACATCCCTGCAAAATGTCCCGATCAAGGTCCCTCCAGCCATCCTCCGGAAGTCTAGCTACGATCCGGGCCAAAGTCCGTCGAACACCATCTATAGCATCGTCCTGAGGGCCAACCCCTCGCCCACGGGCTCCAAATCCTCCACCACGAGGAGGACGTACAGGTACTGGAGGACGCGCAACCACTATCGCCCGCCCCTGCCGAGCCACATAGTCAGGTGGTGGTACCGGACCAATATCTGCACAAAGCAAGTAGAACCATCAGATACTATACAACAGACATCATCATGACCAATCATAATACATATGGTATAAACATCACATAAGACACAAAAACATACCGTCTAAGCTCCAGGCCTGTCCTGGGGCACGTGGCATCTCCGGGTCTCCCCGGTAATCCATACCGGCGTATGGATAGTCCTCGATCACCAGTGGCATCTGCTCCCACTGCTGGAAAAAATCCTCTGTAAAGAAGCCACGGATACCACCGCCAGCACGAGGCATCATCTGCCCCCACCTCATCATACGAGGCTCGCTAGGTAGACCAGCACGAACCGGTACGTGTGGCCGTAGGGTCGGCACCCGCTCAAAGAAAAAACAACATAAAAATGAGGCGTAACAGAACTCACCTCCCTCTCTCACGGCCTTGTCCAGATCTCTCCGGACACCGGCCAAGAACATCTGAGCCCAAGCATAGTAAGTACCCCGGAGAACGGAGTCCACCAACACCGTCTGCCCCCCAGACATACGATGTGGTGCAGCAGCACCCAAAACCCTCAGAACACAGGCACCAACGGCCCGCATATCCCACTCACGTAGGAACTTCAGACTGATAGAGCTGTTTACCAAAACAGCGTCATCCCCACAAAAGGTCTGTAAGAGGTCCTCCATATCCACGCCTGGAGGCAACCTCGGAGAGATATCACCCACCTCACCCAAGCGAGGCAAACCGGTCAAAAAATATACATCAGTGAGAGTAATCTCCAACCTCTCACCACCAATAATAAAGGCACCCTCTGCCGGCACCCACCACTGAACGAGCTTGTTCAGGAGTCTCCTCACTGAACGAATATAAGGTATCTGAGCGAACTTCAAGAGTCCGCTCATGGCTAAGGTCTGTCTCACCCCCCCATCATCCTCGATCCTCGCCACAATCTCGGCATCAATATCTCTCTCCCGCCATACGGACTGAGCCCTCCGCAACATCCTGCCAAGAAAACACAGAAAATTTTAGCCCCAGCATAAAAATTAAAAAAAAAAAAAAAAAAAAAAAAAAAAAAAAAAAAAATCTCATCGCGGCTTTTTCACAAAAAGCCGCGATGACCATCGCGGCTTTTCCACAAAAGCCGCGATGACCATCGCGGGTTCCATGAAAAAACCCGCGATGAACATCGCGAGTTTCGTCCAGACAGTCGCGATGAACATCGCGACTGTCACCCATGAACACGCGATGAACATCGCGGGTTCCGACCTCACAGTCGCGATGAACATCGCGACTGTGAGTCTAAAACCCGCGCGGTTCATCGCGGGTTCCGCCCCGAAACCCGCGCGGTTCCACGTTGGAGAGTCAACGTGGAGTTTCGCGGCTTTCGGGGGCCCACCGCCAACTAAAAAAGACATAATTGACTAGGTTAAGGCGAATAGAGTTACCTGCAACTCGCTAAATCGAAAACCAACGGTGAAATCTCCCGGAAATCGAGAAATAGCTCTGACTGCTCTATCAAACTCGCACGTGACAATGACAAGTCATATTGGGCCCCACGTCCTATTTATAGAAATTCCACAAATTTCAAACAACCATTGCGGTGTCATACGAAGTCCATTTCTCAAACCGTTGGTACCGTTGGGATCAGCACAGCGAGAACTTCATAGAGGTTCCTTCCGTTTCCCGTTTTTCCCGGGGTCCATTTTTGACCATTTTTTAGCCCCTCTCGTGGCCTCGGTTTGCGTGCCACATCGGCCGTACTCCGTTTTCAAGGTGCCTTATATGGCCGGATTCAGTTTTCCGCGCCCTTGATGATGCTAGAGACCATTTCTCGCTCTCACCTTTAGATTTTCCGGGCATTTTTTCCCACGCCCCCTCGTCGCCTCGGTTTGCGTGCCACATCGGCCGTTCTCCGTTTTCAAGGTGCCTTATATGGCCGGATTCAGTTTTCCGCGCCCTTGATGATGCTAGAGACCATTTCTCGCTCTCACCTTTAGATTTTTCGGGCATTTTTTCCCACGCCCCCTCGTCGCCTCGGTTTACGTGCCACATCGGCCGTTCTCCGTTTTCGAGGTGCCTTATATGGCCGGATTCAGTTTTCCGCGCCCTTGATGATGCTAGAGACCATTTCTCGCTCTCACCTTTAGATTTTCCGGGCATTTTTTCCCACGCCCCCTCGTCGCCTCGGTTTGCGTGCCACATCGGCCGTTCTCCGTTTTCGATGTGTCTTATATCGCCGGATTCAGTTTTCCGCGCCCTTGATGATGCTAGAGACCATTTCTCGCTCTCACCTTTAGATTTTCCGGGCATTTTTTCCACGCCCCCTCGTCGCCTCGGTTTGCGTGCCACATCGGCCGTTCTCCGTTTTCGATGTATCTTATGTCGCCGGATCCAGTTTTCCGCACAGATGACGATGCTTGAGACCTTTTCTCGTCCTCGTCAAACCATTTTTGTTCGGTATGATTTTACCCCTTTTTTCGGGCCGAGCAACCCCTTTTACGAAAAAGGCACTTAGGGAGTTTCTGTTAAGCTCTTTTCTGACTCCTAAAACAATGAAAAGATCGCCGAGCAATCTTGCTTCCTTTCATGGTCGATAAACGTATCTGAAAGGGCGTCTACCTGGTATAAGTTTACCCCTTTTCCGGACCTTGTAGACTAATTACGAAAAAGGTATACTCTAGTCACATCGGCTAGAAGAGTTCTCCATTCGCATCATTTTATACTTTTTCGGGCCTCGGAGACTAAACTTACGAAAAAGAAACACCAACAGAGTCCACTTACTGTTTTCAGACTCTCTAAACATGAAAGCAACCATGAGCATGCGCCGTCCTGGGCTCACAAAATCCACAGGACCGTACCATTTCAGAGCACACTTTTATCCCTTCTTGAAGCTCATTAAAACTATGAAGAAGGAAGAAGGGCGCCTCTTGGCGCCACGACAGATCATATCTACTCGCTAGCAGCTTCCCCTTTTGGTCGCCTTTGTTCAGAGTATTCTGCAGTATGTCACCCTGAAACTCCCTCGACAGCTACCATCAGCTTGTCCTCCCCCCCCAGAGTCAATATATACCATTCAGTCAAAGCTATGATCCCTGCACCTACAAGTCAGTTCCCTACGCTGCCAGGTCAACCATGTCATCATGCTCTGAACAAAGGAAGTTTGAGTCTACCCATTTTTTGACCCAGTTATTTCCCTTCCCCACAAGTATGTCAGTCCTACCAGCAGTACTACATCACTTCAGTTTACACCTCGCGCTCCTAGCAAGGATACATCATTGCCTTGTTAGTTAGACCTAGAGGCCCCTGTGTCTTGGACTCATTCATATTGAGGTAATGTAATATTTTTTGTTTTTGCAGCTTCCAAGGGCCGTGGCTCCAGTCTCCAACCGGTCTCTTCTCTCCCCTAAAACCCAGAAAAAGGACAAAAGAACTATGATGTCTATCGGCCATACGATGAGCTCCTGCCCTCACACATCAGGGGGCAATCTGTTAACACCTAAAAAGTGCTCACTAGCTCATTCCCTTACTCACATGACCCATTTGTCCACTTTTCCACCATCTGAGCCTCTGAAACCAACAAAAGGTCACCAAAAGACCTTAGTACACCCCTTTTTCCATTAAAAAAGATTATTTTTCCAAGAAAATCATAAAAAACCCTCAAAAAGGGTCCAAATTCCCAAAAATATTAAAAAGGGAATTAAAATATTATTTTTATTCAAAAAAGGAAAAAGGAGGGAAAATTACCTAAACTATGTTGGTCAATACCATTGGTTTCCACAAAACCACAAATGGTATTCCTCACCACCAAAACCTATAAAAAGGTGGTAGAGGCTCCTCATTTCACATCCTTCCATTATCTCATCCTTATGCTGCTGAAATCTCCCATGAGCACTTTTAGCCATTGAAGCAACCTTGGAGAAAGAGACCTATTGGAGTTTGGAGCTACTCATCTTGGGAGTTGCTCAACATCAACCTTCACCATTGGAGGTAATATCGCAAGCACTTGCTTGCCCCCCACTTTTCAATACAAAAATTATTTCTTATGTTTCTTGTTCTTGATTTTGAAATATTTACATTATTTGCTTAGATTCTTGTTTAGATCCATGAAAAGTATTGTTTATTTAGTTTATTGTTTTTATTTCTATTGAAACTGCTACTACTAGTTAGTAGGTGCCCATAGCACTAAGCTTGGTTGCAAAACCGAGCCAACAACAGTAGTAGTAAATTTTTTTTAAGTTTTTAAACCACTTATACAGTGGATTCCTGACTCGGCTGTAGGTAAAAGCATAGTCTTAGCTATTTAGCATTTTCTTTGTTGTACAAGCGGGTCTGGTAGGGTTTGACCCGAACTATTTTACAGTTGGACAATCAGTTCGAAAGCTTCAGCTATCAATGACAATACGACTCTGTTGAAAATTTGTGAGCTGAATAAATGATAGGACTCAATCCAACGTTTACAGTTGTGATTTTATTTGATTGCTTATTCTGTCGTTTCGATTATGATTCTGTGGGTAAAATGGAAGCCAAGTGAAAGATATTATTGTGATACTGAAGCTTGACAATGAGCTAGAATACTGTTCTGTTTGTTTCTTTTGTTGTAAAATTAATATCTAGGTTGTTTCTCTGCTGATAAATTCTTGTGGTAATAATACTGTAGGGTTTATGTACCTAAATTTGTTTTGTTGCTAAGCTCTTAAGTTATTCAGGGTTTTTACCCCGGTTTGACAATATAACTTATTAAAAGTTTCTCCTATAAATTTTGAGCTGGTGTGTGGCGTGTATTTTAAATTCTAGGTTTCTAAAATCACCTAAACAATGAAACTGAGCTACGGCCGTAGGTGAAATCGTTGCCTTAAGTTTTAGTATTTATTTTAATTGATAAACAGGAAGGATAGGGTTCGAATCGAGCTCCACAGTCGTAAATTTGTTTAGTTGTTTACTCTGTGGTTACGATTATGACTCTGTCGGAATAGAGAGTCAAGTGGAAGATATTACATGATGTTTAAATTCGATGTTGGAGCTAAATTTTGTTCTGCTGTTCCTTTGTTTTTAAAACAGTAACTAGGTTATTTAACCCTGATAGATTCTTTATGATAATTTCCTGCTAGGGCTTGGCACATTAATTAAATTGTTATGTAAGACTTGTTAAATTTAATTAGGGTTTGTACCCATATATAAAGATCTTAAAATATGACTACAAAACTCCTGCAAAAACTGCCAAACATGATATACATAAGGTAAAATAACTAATTATATTTTATTACTGTTTCCTATAGCTGTTTATTAAATTTTGTATACACGGAGCATAGATATTTTATACGTACCTCTTACTTATCTTATTTAACAATTATAATTAAACTAGGTTTATAGTTGAAATAATAACTGTTGCTTAAAGTTATTCTATTGTATGGAATGCATTAAAGATACCCTTGCAGTAAGATAGTAATGATATTAAGGAATGCTGAAACACAATAACTATACCAAATCTATCTACTGCTACTCTGATATACTACTTTACTAACTAATTACTCTTCAGACATATCGAAATAAACTCTGCATACATTTATTCATACTTGACAAACATAAGGAAATAAATGGCAGAACCTGTTTCTGTGGACAACAACAGCAATGGGAGGCTGTTCCTCCCTACCAACTCCTGGAGAGTGCCCAGACAACACTTCTCAGGACCCCCGAGCTTGCTCTGGTCTCCCTAGCTGGAACTAGGTGCAGCAAAATAATTCACTCAGCCCAAACAACTATAATGGAACCAAGTTACTGCAACATTCCTCTCAAACAACTTCCTTACTGTATATTTCCCTCTTCCTCAATGGGACTCCTGAATAACATTCACTTGAATGCATTCTCCCTCCAGAACAAATTCCAACCCCCAGCTCTGTTCATTGAGTACTATTTAAAAGATTGCCTAGGTCTTTGTTGGGTTAACTGTCATTAATGAGCCACCTGCTCTGATTCCACTTCCTTGGGGAATCATGACCCCAAATATAGGGAAGTTGCCACCTACAACTTAGGAAGTGTTTGAGGATGCTGCCACTTGTCTTTTGCCTTTCCACCTAGTTCCATCCACCAGTTTGACCAGTAACCTCTTTTTAACAGCTCTCCCATGCTGTTGTCTCCATAATTTATTTATTAATAATAAAATATTCTGAATTACATTCCATTTCTAGTGACTCTTTTGAGTCATCAATTCCTACTTAGCATTAAATTTAACATAATGTCTCAGGAATATAATGAAATAATTACATAACTTTTACAAAATTGGGGTATGTGACAGTGTCTTTCAGGAAATAGTCGGAGTATGAGGTCGACGACTTGTTAGTCTGTAACTGTAGGTAGACTGCTGAGAAGTCGTTGTCGTCCTCGTACAACTGTTTCCAAGTGGTCGTGTCGTATCCCTACATACTCATCATTGTCAAAAAGAGAGTAATGGGTGGTCGACTGAGGCAATTGACGGCGGCGTTAGCTTTACCTTTTCGATACTTAATCACCAATTGGAATTGTTGTAGGTAATTAATCCACTTGAGTTGTCGGTTTTTCTGCAACTTTGATTGTGTCTGAGCGAACTGTAGAGGCTTGTGATCGATGAGAATGACTATTTCCTTGCCAAGGATGTAATGCCTCCATTGCTTGAGAGCTTGCACAATGGCGTACAGTTATTTTTTGTACATCGAGTATCTTCTAACTGTGTCGTTAAAAGTCTAGGAATGAAAAGTGTAATACCCCATTTTGACCCTTAGGATATATTAGATTTTAATGTAAATATTGTATACATGTGATGTATGTTTCCCTAGTGTGGAGCTCAAGGCCAAGGCCCTGCTAGTGAATGCTCAAATTTTATTTAAAAGGCAAGTATTAGATATTATGTTACCCATGTGCTATTTAGCCATGGAACATTGTAAAAATGATGGAAATAAACATCATGCAATAAAATACCAAAACTGACTATGGAATCAACGAATGAGAAGGGGCCATGTGTATCCACTAGGGAGTGGTGAGGGGGCTGTGGGGATGAACCATATGCTGCCAAATGTCATTGTGAGAACCCATTTGACTTTCTTTAGTGACATTTATTTCTCTTGTAAGGAAGTTGTAGAAGATTTCAGTCCATGGCTTCAATGGAGCATGAACAACCAGAAATTCGTATGGCAGAGTATGGGCTATGTTTTCTTGTACCACAAGTCACTCTACCTCATGGGAGTTGCTTCTTCCTCATTCCCATTCCATGGTTGAAGAACCCAACATCATTTTTCATCCAAAAACGAATTCCCAACAGTGAGAAAAACCAGAAATTGCAACTTTGCAAAAACCCATGTTTTGAAGAGTCATAAACACCCAAAATTGGTATTTGACGGTGAAATCCAATGGGGGATCCATAGATATGAACCTTGGGACAAAATTGAGAGTATTAGATACCCTAAAATCCATTGAAAAACCCAGTTTTTACAGCCCAGAAATGAAGTGACGGGATTTGATTATTTGATGACAGAATTGTGAGAAATCCAAGTGTGAATGTTTGAACAGAGGATTGGATTGCTTGAATTTAGCTTGAGATGTTTGTAGCTCCGTGGTTGAGCTCACTAGATTAGCTTTTCCCTCCTTTTCCTTTTGTATGCTTGATAAACCCAACTGGGCTTTGGCTTAGCATAGCTGTTGAGTGAAACCATGGCTGTGAGTGAGCCTGTTTAGTTCCTCCTTAGTGGATATACAACCCAGATCGAGGGTGATCTCTCAGCTGAAAGAATACAAGATGGACAGAGATATATGGTTGGGTGGAACGTTGCTCTCAAATAGCCAGGTGTTTGGACAGCTTCAGCTCAAAGATAAGTATTCCTTGTAGTTAAATTACATGCATTCTGTGCTCTGCAATGTGTTAATTACGAATGATAATTATTCATGTTAATGGATCGAAATGATTATCTTCATATGGTTGGTATGAGATCTATGCATAGCATTGGAATGAGATTAATTCCCTGCATGAATGAATCATCCTCTGCTTGTGATAGATATGTTGATGCATTACTGTTTGTGTATGTGAAAATATATTTATTTCCGCTGTGTTTATATTGAGTATGAGCTTGCACACATAAGTTTTAAATTGTTATGAATTTTTGAAGTAATGTATGGCGCTAAGATTGCCAATAAGCCCAGTATATTTGGTCATGTTTCATTCCTTGCATCGGATAGATGGAATGGAATGTGACAAAAAGTGACCGGGTGACCAGACTGAATGATCATTGCGCCCAAGGAATAGTCTAATGCGTCCGTTTCAATCTCAAAGGGATGATGCAAATCAGGTAACACAAGTACTGGTGTAGTGCAGAGCCTATGTTTGAGCTATTCAAAAGCTGCTTGATGTGTTTCCATCCATTGGAAGACAATTTTCTCGTTTCCCTTCATCAACTGATTCAAGGGCTAGTCTATGTGACTGAAGCTGAGTATGAATCGTCGATAGAAATTCGCCAAACCAAGAAAACTTCTTAGTTCTTGAATGCTTCTAGGAATGGGCCAATCTTTGAGGATTTGTACTTTATCTGGATCGACGTGAATGCCTGCAGATTCAATTACATACCCCAAATATTTGATGTTGGTAATGGAAAAAGAGCACTTGTCCATGTTCAGATAGAGCCGATGTTGCTGGAGAGTGTCGAAGATGTCCGACATGTTCTTCCCATGATCGACTGAAGATCAATATGTCGTCGAGATAGACAATAACCCATTTGCCGATGAAAGGTCGAAGAAGGTTATCCATATGTCGCATGAAGGTTGCGGGTGCGTTGGTTAAGCTAAAAGGCATGACTAACCATTCAAACAATCATTCCTTGGTCTTGAAAGTAGATTTCCACACATCTGAGGGCTCGATTGGAATTTGATGGTATCCCAACTTGAGGTCGAGCTTAGTAAAGAATTTAGCACCTTTCAGACAGTCAATGAGCTTGTCTATCCGCGGAAGAGGGTACTGATTCTTCATCGATATTTTGTTGAGAGCTCTATAGTCAATGCACATGCGCCAAGTCCCGTCTTTCTTCGGAACTAAGACTACTGGACTTCCACAAGGAGAGGAGCTGGGTCGGATGTGACCTTTGTCGATTAATTATTGGATTTGTCTGCGAATCTCTTCATTTTCGAGAATGGATCTTCTGTAAATAGATGCGTTAGGAAAAGAAGAACCAAGAACAAGTTCAATGGAGTGTTTTACCTGACAATTTTGAGGTACTCTGTCTGGAGCTTGAAAGAGGTTCTGGTACTCATTGAGAATATGATCGACTTGCTGCTTCTGTCGAGAACTGCATTGGTCGGTGACTCTGCTCGTTGCTGCAGCCTTCTTAGAATGTTGTGGCTTGATCATGATTAATGCGAACTTTTGAGCATGATTGAGGAGCTTCTTTGTTTGTTTGGAAGATATCAGTGCGACTGTTGGTGTAGGTTGACGCTCTAGTATGCTGAACCATTAATTTCGGATTCTGACAATCACCTTATGAGGACGTGACTGATAACTTCCATGTCTATTCCAGAGGTAAGTTTTCCCAAATAGGGCGTCGACTACGGAGTGTGGTGCCATGTCATAGAGTACTTCATCTTCAAAAGGTTTTATGAAGTAGGCGAGTTTTCATTGTCGAGTGATCCGTAGTTCTTGTCCATCCTTCATCCAACCGATGTTGTAAGGCTGAGGATGCGGAGTGGTAACAAGGCCTAGTTTCTTCCCAAGTTCTTTAGAAATGAAGTTTTTTTGGCTCTCGTTGTCCACAATCAGATGTAATGGGATGCTATGGACCCATATCCGTGTATGGTACAGGCGTTCTCATTCCTCCTCGTCGACGATAGTCGAGGCTGCTAGAGTGGTCAAGGTCAAAAGGGTCATCGCGTTTAGATCGGATTCTTCCACCGTCTTGTCAAACGCGTTGGAGGTCGACACTTTTGTTAAAAATGTCTTATGAGCTTTGCATTCAGACGTATCATGCCAAGATGAGTGGTGGTAACCACACCATTTTTCGGTTGGTGGTTATTTGCTACGTTCCCTCTTGTGAAAAGGCTTCTTTCAGTGCTCTGGCTTTGGCAGTGTCGGCTGAGAAGATTTCGACTTGTCGAAGTCGGCTGGTGCCTTCTTGTCGGGTGGTCGTCCTGATGTCGGCTTTGTCGCGAAATGTGTTTTTCCTTTCCGCTTGGTTTCTAGTTTGATGGCGTATTGGAAAGCATCCGCAAGCGTATTGACAGTCAGAAATTCCATCTCCTGCTGAATGTACTGGGACAATCCGCTAACGTAGTTCAGAATAAGCAATTTCTCTTCTTCTTGGACACCAAGTCTTTCCATGAGTCGGTAGAACTCGTCGATGTAACTCTGTACTGATCGGTCTTTCCATTGCCTTAGCTACTGCCACTTCTTATACTATTGCTCAAGGTATTTAGGCGGGTAAAATTCCTTTCAGACGTGTTCGACGAATTTATCCCATGTGTCGATGGGTTCTCCGCTTTTCTCCATTTTGGTCGAGAGGTTCTCCCACCAGCAGTGCACGGAGGTTGACATCTTTAAGGATGCAATGGTGACTTTTACAGCTTCAAAGAGTTGATTTACATCGTAATAGGATTCCAATTGTTGCACCCAATTGTCGATGGATTCCACGTCAATATTACCTTCAAGATTCGGTATGTCCAGATTCATTTGCACTTTGATGGGGATGATTTTATCGGTGTGAATTCTTGTCAAGGATCCTCCGGATGTCGAAGCGAATTGCAAGATAATCTTGTTGAACTAGGCGAACATTTCAGTCCATTGTCGATCCAGATCTTGCTCAATAAGCTGTGTTGTCTTGTCGACTACATGTCTATCGTCTGTTTCTTCTGTCATCTATGGAGATCACGTCTGCTTGGATTGCTGAGATTGCGAGTGAGTTTGAACCGGCATAAGTCAGGTAACTTTGAGAGAAGTGTATACGTAGAACTTAAGCACGAACTAAACTGAGTGCTATGATACCAATGATCTGGGTCGTGTCCACGAAGCATGAGGGGGACAACAGTTCGATTGAATGAGTTGGCTCTATTATGGCGGAATCTTAATATATATAATGAGCATAAGCATGATTACACAATACAAATAAACACAAATACACACAGACAATATGCAGGAATGCGAATTGTTCTTCTATTACTTGCAAACAGATCAAAACTGATATATGTTACAATGTTATACATGCTTATATAGAATTCTGAGACGCTTGGGTGCTTGCCCGTTACGTTCAGGAACAAAGAAGAAGTTAGAATGGTTCCAATAGTTCAAACATTACAATCAACCAAAAGACAGAGAGAGAGTCTGTCAAAGTTCGACAGTCGTTGGTCGCATGTCGACGCTGCACGTTGATGTCGTGAACTATGAGGTTGCTGAACATGTTGAAGGTGTGGAATGTGTCGCAGTATGTCGAAGTCGAGACTCATCGGAGTTGTGTTGAAATCGAACCCGTCGAAGTTGTCGAATTCATGTCGTGTCAAAACTTGTCGAAGTTGTATTGACATCGATGACTTGCCAACTATGATGCGGATCAGGTGGGCCATAATATCTATTCTGACCTAGACTGTAGCTAGCTGTTGATGTTTGTTTATCACCTTCCTGGCCCAAATCATGGTGGATAACCTATCCTTTATTCCTGCTGCTTTTACTTCACCCTAAGTTAGGGCATTCAAAAACTCTATGGCATTTTCAGCACATTCAATAGGATTCTTATTCAATTTTTCCTTTGCTAATGTTATATTTTGCTTGGCCAACTTAATTACACTCTCCTTGTCTAAAAAAAAGTCAAGGTAAGGCCTTAATTTGTCTGCCTCAGCTATAAAATCATCCCAGATTACTTTCTTTGCTTCCTGCAATGATGTTTGACCTGTAGCCTGCTTCATTAATTCATCATATTTAACCTGCAAATCTAGGTACTTAGTCTTCCAAGTATTCCTCTCTTGCTCTTCTTCTGAAACTCTGCTTTCCAACTTTGTGTTCTGAGTCTACAACTTTTCTAGCTCTAAATCCCTCAAACTTGCCTGTGCCATTGCTTGAACAATGGAGAAGTCACCAGATTCAATGGAGGAGGAGGTGACCATGTTCTCCAATTATTTTTCCTTCTCTTGCAATTTTCCTTCCAAATCCTCAGACTTAGATTTCCACTTCTTTTCACTCTCCACCATAAGAGCCATATCCTTCTGCCACTGCTTTTCTTTCTCTTCAAACTTTAGTAACCTAGCCTTACAGTCTTTTAGCTCATTTTTCAGTTCTTCTCTTTTCTCCTCCAACTCTGTCAATTCAGAGGCTTCCACCAGCTGGGTGGAAGGAATCTTCATTTTCATTTTTAATGACTGAATAGTATTGTCTTTCTCATTTTGCATATTTTGAATACTAGCCCTTTTGTCTACCTGGCCCTTAGTAGCCACTAATTCATTCTGCAGCTTCTTGATTTGTGCCTTGTGGGCTTTGTTCTCCACTCTTTCCTGTTTGAGCTGATTTTCAACCTTATTCTTACTGGTTTGCAGTTTGGAAAGCTCGAGTGCAGCCTTTAACAACTTGGCATAAATTATGTCCCCGGTTTCCTTGTGAAGATGGATCATGTCAGGTATGGGAATGTCTTCTAAGTTCATCTTCAATTCAGTGGCCTTACGCTTGGTAGTGAGGGCCAAATTCAAGGTGTTTTGAGTATGGATCCTGATAGTAACCAAGGACACATCCTTTCTTGAGATCTTCCTGACCTCTGCATATAACTTTGATTCTTCTGAATTTTCCTTTTTGATTTCTTTATACTCGTCCAATAACTCTGCTCTACTCTTGCTTTTTGCAGTGGGTTCAGCAACTTCCCTATCAAATACATATTCCTTCATTTTGAAAGCAGGTACTTTGGCCTCCACCTATTTCTTCTTAGCCCAACCAGTCTTCACCTGTACAACCTGCTGCTCTACCTTTTCCACCTTTGGTCTCTTTGGGGCTCTTTCTATGCCCTCATCTTCTACATCCATGGCATCAATGATTTCCACCATGTTGGATTTTTTCAGAACAACTGGCAAGGGGTACAATTGCTCCAACTGTTGGTACCAGGATGGAGGTGCCAAGTTGTGGTGATGTGGATCTATGTATAAGGGAGGTGGGATCATCTTGTATATCTACATCCATCTGACTTTTGCTGGGATATTCCAATCAGTTAGCAATCTTTGCCATACTTGCAAGTTCAAAGTCGACAAATCCCTTTCTGTTACTTTATTTCCCTCTATTGGAGATAATGTGATGGGGATCATAGATGATGGCCACCTTTGTTTGAAACCCAATTTCTCTTACCATACATTCAATGGTTGAAAGGGAAGACTTATTCTTAAAGATGAATGGCCCTACAGCCCATGGAAATGTGATGTCTAAAGCCTTCTTGTGATCCATAAAATGTTCAGTTTCTACCCTCAACTTTTGCCTGATAAATTCTAGAGAAAACACTCTAGGAGTTAGAAATGCTGGCAGAGCATAGGGTGGGTGAGCAAACCCATACACTCTGGTTACTGTGTTTTGTTCCAAGAGAAACCAGTCACCTATTCTATTTTCAGGAGACGGTTGCAACATCTCCTTCATCTCTGTTAACACTATGGGCAATCTTTTCTGATAAAAAAAATTGTAAACCTATGACATGAGGTTGTTCATGAATATGTTGTAATCTGTGTTCATTTCCTTTGTGAGCTTCATCTCAGGAAGCTGCATATTTTATTCATTAAATGACAAGAAAATCCTCAGCAAATACGCTTGAAACCTGAAACTCTTGGTCCTGTGGAAGTCCACTAGCCGAGAATGGATATTCTCAGTTAGGGACTCATCAAATTAAAGGAAAGCACACTGAACTGACTGGTTAGACTCTTCAGACTCTAATGGGAAGGTGCTAAGGACAAATAAAAGGCTCATCAGGGGCTTAGTCCTAAAAATTGGCTTAGCAAGGTTATAACACACTTGGATTCTTTAGTACGGAGATGGACTTTGACTGGGAAAGCATGGTCTTGCAATGGGACACTAGGATTTAGGAAAATCTTGTAGAAACTTTGCTTAAACTCGACTGTGAAATTTCTAAAATACTAAATTAGGGCTTATTCTTTGTACTCTTTAGACTTTAGGTTGAATTCGTCATGGATTGACAGGGCTTTTCTTATAACAACAGAGATGACATGACACAAGATCTTTGAACCAGACGCATCCATAATCACCCCCCAAGAGGAGGATTAATTGGTGGGGCACCAGTCGACGAACTCGGGATAGTTTAGGGTTTGTTCAACTGCAAAAAACTGGAGAAATGACCTGTATACCTCGTGTACATCTATACCCTGGTACCTAACCAGCTCCATTATATCCTTTACTGTTTCAATGAGTCCACTGGTCAATATAGTGTCATAGACCTCAGCATCTTTATCTTCTAACAGTTCTTCTATCTTTTGGTTTTCAAAACCCGGGGGGTTCTACTTCTCCAAGCTCAGCCATTTAAATAGTTTTGCAAGGAGACAGGAGGCCTACTTGGTTACTGACAGCTGGTCTGATCTCCTGGCTGAGTTGTCTACTTTTGCACAGTCGTCGTTTTTCGCTTTCCAATGAAACCGAACAAACAGTATCCAGATCCCCGTGCAAAAGTATTTTTAATATTATTTTCTTTTCATATCGTCCCTGCAACTGTAATGGTGAAAGGGTTGTTTAAGTCGTCCATCTGCATGATTTCTTCTGCACCATTGTTTTCTTTCCCTACTTAGCTCTGCAATCCTTCACGGTTCTCAGTCTTTAAAATATTTCCTTCCTCGCACTTCAGATCCGCACAACCTCTTTCAACCGTCGATCTATATCCTATCTGCTTCTGGTCCGTCCAAAGGTGCGGCCCCTACCAAGGTTCGCAGATTTGTAAAGTGTCAATAATTCGTGCATGTTCAATATGTGAACTAAACATCCACCGTCGATGCCTTTCCCTGCCAGATCTACACCGTTGTGTGATGTGGAGCCTACCGCCACTTCGCAATTTCAAAAATTTCATTTCTTCACATATGTCAAATCAACGAAGTACTTGACGTCCATAGATCTGTCATCCCACCCGTTGATCTGACCTATGACTTTCCTGTGGACTAGAAACACTCCGTTCCCACTTAAACCACCCCATCTTATTTCTGCAAAGTCTCCTTTAAGCCGTCAATCTCCATTGCTGCAGATCTGCTCCGTTGATAGGTGCCATCATATAACTTTGAGAGAATTTTTACAATTTTACCTCATTTGCAAAGTCGAAAATCAAGGATTTAAATCCTTTCCATCTCAACCCAAAAAACAAGACTGTAGGGGTCTTATTTTGTGTTCCTCTTGGTCATATGACTCAGAAACTTGGGCTTACTCATCATTTTCATGGAAATAACCCCCTCCAACTACTTATCTCAAAAATAGTGCCAACAACTGGCTCCAATTGGGGATGCCATCCTCCCTGTGAGGTGGCAAAGAACCTGTAGACCAGGTGCCTGATCCATTGGGCGGCTCCAAACTTCCAAAAAACCCCACATTACTGCTTTTCACTTTTTCTGTACACAAAATAAAACAAAGAGAAATGGCTACCCCACAATATCTTAGGGCCTTCTCTTCGGGCTTCAAATCTTCGGCTCACCATCTGCACTGATTTTAATAGAAATAAATATATACAAGTTATGGTACAAAAATTACCTTCTTCCCTCAAGACAAGTAATGTTTCAGAAATCTTACATTTATTGGGCCTCCATGGAATTGAGACCCATCCTGATGCTGTAAAATGCAAGAATTTGTTCCTCTATATGCTGCAATGATGTATGGACCTACCCACATATGATCAAACTTCCCATGCTTATCTTCTCTAGGAGCATCCCACTTTAAGACCAGATCATCAATCTGGAATTGCTCTTCCTTAATCTTCCTATCGAAGGTATTTTCATTTTCTCCTGATGTACTTGTACTGTCATATGCTTTATTTCTCATCTCATTTAGTTCTATTATCTGATTTATCCTTCTCTGCATATGATTTGGTTCATCTCTATGTCCCTGCATCAGCTTCATGACTGGCAATCCTAAAGATGTTGGGAAAACAACTTAAGCTCCATATACTAACTAGAATGGTGACATTCCAATTTCCCTTTGTGCTAATTCTGTCAGCCCACAAAGCACATTTTAGCTTTGTAATCCAAGATCTTTTATTCTCCTCTAACAATTTCTTAATTATTCTTACTAGGATTTTGTTAGAAGATTCAGCCAACCCATTCCCCTGTGGATTGTAGGAAGTAGAATGGTTCAAGTTGATGTGATATTTATGGCAGAAACTTATCATCTTCTTAGATCTGAAAGCAGCTACATTATCTGTCACAATCCTCCTGGGACACCTAAACCTGGCCAAAATGTTATTCTCTAAAAAATCCATTATCATAGCATCAGTAGCTCTCCTTGTGGGTATAGCTTCAATCCATTTTGTGAAATAATCAATTGTTGTCATAATCCATTTGTGCTGACCTGAAGAATTTGGGTTAATTTCCCCAATGAAATTTAAACCCCACTGCTGGAAGGGAGCCTCTACTGAAACTGGGTTAAGAGGGAGTGAAACTAGTTTCCTCTTACCATAAAAAATCTAGCATTGATGACATGTGGTAGTCTCTTTATAAACATCAAAAAACATAGTGGGCCAATAAAAACTAGCTCTCAGAATCTTATTTTTTGTTACCTTCCATGAGTGGTGTCCTCCACAATCTCCTTTATGGAATTCTTTCACTGTCTGTTGAGCTTCATATTCTAATAAGCAATTCAACAATATACCACCAGGGTATTTCCAGTACAAGTACTAATTCATAATGCAGAATTTTGCAGCCTTTAACTTCACAAATCTAACTCTTGTTTTACTTAATCCTATAGGAGCTTGTAAATTTTTCAATACATATACAATATCAGCGTACCATGGAGACATAGAAAATTCTGGCCTTACCTGTATCGCTGTGTCAAGATGGTTTGAATGACTGGTCAGGAAGTTGAGTTGTAAAGATCCACAATTAGCCTCTGTCATCATTTTGGCCAGCCCTTATCCTTTAATCAACTTGGTAGGCTTGATTTCAAGATCATACTCTAGTAATACAGCAATCCACCTCGCTCTCTTCCCTTCTGGATCTAGTTGGGTAAGAATGCTCTTCACTACATTAGTTGGAACATAGGCAACAATGTGTGAATGCAGAATGTACACTATGAAATCTTTCAAAGATTTCACCAAGGCATAGGCCTGCTTTTCCATGATATCATATTTCAATTCCCCATCTCTCAACACCTTATTGAAAAATGATATAGGCTGCTCAACATGTTGATTATTTTTTTGTAATAGGACTCCAGCAATAGTATGCTCAGATGCATAGGAGAATACTAGGAAATCTCTAGTGAAATCTGGACTTGCCAAAATTGGAGTTTCGATGATGGACGTTTTAATACCTTTGAAATATTCTCTAGCATCCTCTGTCCACTTTATTTGACTGTCCTTCTTCAACATGTTAGTAATATTCCTCAATATTTAAGGAAAGCTAGGAATGAACCTCCTTAGGAAACCTACCTGTCCAATAAATGACTGCACTTCCTTCTTGCTCCTAGGCTCCTCAACCTTCAAAATTGCACTGGCCCTCTTTGGATCAATCTTAATACCATCCTTAGAAATAATATGCCAAAGCAATTTAGCTTCTTCTAGTGCAAAATTAGATTTTTTGGGATTCAGTGAAATACCATATTTTCTGCACTTCATAAAGACTCTCTCCAAGTGCTTGATATGTTCCCTGTCAGACCTGGAATAGACAGTGATATCATCCATGTAGACAACTAAAAATTTATCATTTTCTTCAGCAAAAGCGATGTCCATAGCACGCTGAAATGTAGCTACTGCATTCATCAGCCCAAAAGGAATTTTGGCATACATGAATGTACCCCATGGTGTAGTAAAAGCAATCTTCTCTTGGTGCTCTGGGAATACTTTGATCTGGTTATAGCCTGAGAAACCATCCATAGTTGAAATCTATTCAGACCCTACCACTTTCTGCAGAATGTGCTCCATCTTTGGTAATGGTAATTGTCCTTCATAGAAACTCTGTTGAGATTTCTAAAATCAATACAAACTCTGATCTCACCATTTTTCTTTCTAATAGGCACTAAGTTAGCCACTCATTTAGAAAACCTCAAAGTTACAATAATCTTAGCATTGAATAACTTTTTGATCTCTTTCTCTATCACAGGCAACAACTTGGGGTTTACTCTTCTCAACTTCTGCCTGAAAGGATTTTCTCTAGGTTTTATTGGAATGGTGTGTTGTATGATAGAGGTATCATACTCTTTCAAGTCGTCATAGCTCCAGGAAAATACATCTGTGTATTTCTTCATCAAATTGAGATATTCTTCTTTATCCTTTGCAGGTAATTTCTTGGACAATTTCACGATTTGTGGTGATTCTTCAATACCCAAGTTTTGATCTTCAGCGAAATCATCAGCAGGTTTAACCTTAGGATTCTTGGCAACGTCATTCTAATCAATAGCTTCTCTAGCGGAATCAGGTCTTTTGGAATAAAATTGTTTTTCAACTGTATTATGTATTTTCCTCCTAACATATTCTGCCACTCTTTGTTTTCGGCTTCTTCATCTTCAGCCAATTCACCCTCTTGGAAGCTTTCTAAATTTTTATTCTCTGTATCAATCTGAGCATTCACAAATTCGTCAGACATTTCTAAAAATCTCTTTATTTGCATATCATCATCAAACACTTGCCAATATTTGGAGTTGTCTGGTATTGAAGGTATGTTAACACCCAAAGAGTGCTCACTAGCTCATCCCCTTATTCACATGACCCATTTGTTCACTTTTTCCACCATTTGAGCCTCTAAAACCATCAAAAAGTCACCAAAAAGACCATAATACACCTTTTGCCCCTCAAAATATGTATTTTTCCTCAAAAAACACAAAAAACCCTCAAAAAGGGTCCAAAATTCCCCAAAAATATTAAAAGGGAATAAAAATATAAAAAATATTCAAAAAAGGAAAAAGAGGGAAAAAGAGACCTAAACCATGTTGGTTAATACCATTTGTTTCCTTAAATCCATAATGGTCTTCCCCATCACCAAAAACTATAAAAAGGTGATAGGGGCTCCTCACTATCCATCCACATTTCATCCTATCCTTATGCTGCCAAATTCCTTTTAAGAGTCCTTGCCTCCCATTTTGAGTTTGAAGATCCCCATTGAAGCATTGGAGAAGAAGAGACCATTGGACATTGGAGCTTCTCAACATTGGAGCTGCTCAAAACTCACCTTCCTCACCATTTGAGGTAATATAAAATCAAATTTTTTAAATTTCTTGTTTTTCTCATAGATCTTATTGCTTATGTTCTTAAATCTAGTTTTTTATTTTCTTTGCACATGTTAATGTTAGATCAGATTACATTATTTTTTACATATATTTATTGAGACTGCTGCTACTAGTTAGCAGGTGCATCCTTGCACATGCTTGGTTGAAAAACCAAGCAACATTTTTTGGCAACTCCGCTGGTTTTCGAACTTTAAATCTTTGATTTAGATCTTTATTTTAGTCATTTTTCCCATTTAAAACTATAGATCTGCCATACTAGTCAGCTTCTTGATAGCTTCCCTAGCCATTGGCCCTTTCTGCAGCTCGAAACAATCCAAAATTTCAATTTTTGGGTTCGTTTTTCGTCGGTCGATTTCCTTCCGTACATTGCGACTTTCGGCACCCACAATCACGCGGTCCATTGTGACTATTCTCCTTTTTTCCGCGCGGTCCATCGCGGCTCTGAACCTTTTTTCCGCGCGGCCCATCGCGGCTGGGAGACCTTTTCTCGCGCGGTCCATCACAACTTTAAGGCATTTTTCTGTGTTGCTCATTGCGACTTTCGCCCACCGCGGTGCGATTCACATCGCGGCTTTCGCCCACATCGGCGCGCGGCTCATCGCGGCTTTTGACCTCACAACCATGATATTTCCTGTTTCGGTTCGGCCAATTTTTTCCATAAATTTTTGCCCAATCAGCCTATTTTTTCAGCATTAATTTCTGCAATTTTTTATAGCCTACTGTGTCACTATTGCAGCATTATTAATTTATATTCGGTTATATGCTTCACTTATCTTTTTGAAAATTTTCAGTTAATTGAAAGAAAGATTTGTTAAGTATTTCTAAAGTTGTAAGTTTCATACATTGCAAGGTTAGAACCATATTTTTACATTGCTCTATATTTTTCCCAAGAAAGACTTTAGAAATCCATTTATTTTTACATCTGTTATTTGCTTTACCTTACAAGAATTTTTAAAAGAATCCATATTTTTTGAAAAGATTATTAAAGCATTTACATTTGAAACGTCTTTCATTTTTTGCAAATTGGAATCATTATTTTAGTTTGTGATTAAATCGCCCATGCATGGCACATTGTTTGGCATACACCCACACAAGCACACAATCTGTCACAATAATTATAAGTGAGCCTTAAAAATTACCTTAACTCAACCAACATTCTAACCCCGTTTGGGGAACACAAAAAGAACATTGTAGTTAGGTAAGACTGAGGGGATAAGTATCCAAATAACACCCCTCACTCATTTTTCATGTTGAGACATAGTGATTGACATTTAGGGTACCAAAATCCCTTATTATCTGTTGACATGGTTTAATACCAATTCATCAGGAAGGCCTCTCCCTTAGGAGGTTTGAAGTAGCTAGACTGGTTCTGGAAGCCTGAGTGGAATACCGCAATCCATTCAGTAACCGAAGGATACCTTTCGTAGTTCTCGTTGTAACACCCTTATGGGAGTACAACGGTGATAGAACAAAACTGCAGATTCACCCAACCGAACGTGTCATGAACGGGGTATCTTAGTGGCCAAACTTATAAGATAGTCTACCCGGTGTCCCTCCGGGCAGGGGGATATCTAGCTTTTGATTCTACAATTTATATTGTCTGACTTGGATTTCATCACCTTGCAGAGGATATACCTTGTTGAGTCATAATACTTTTTAGTTAGGTGTTTGCATGACCCATTACCCACCCTTGGTTAGTGAGTATACCTTTTTCTATTTTTAGGAGTCGTTTGCATGTTGGTTTTCTGACCATATTTTTTGATTGCTCCATTTACTATAGCACAGTTGTTATAGTAAGTGTTTTGAGTTTGGTTGTTCGCCTAAGTTCCATTATTTCTTACACTCCCCTCTTGCACACACTGTTGCATTAGGGTTTTCGAGCTTTTCACTCATCACCACCTAATAGATTTAATTCACAACTGTCACCATTGATTCCTCGAGACATTCTCGACGTTTTCGGGGTGAACCCCTGCAGTATGGTTCCCTCGACTCCACACGTCATCGGAACAGAACCCCGTCATCCAATTCTGACACGCCTCATTTCACATCTGACTCTGAGGTAGAATCTGAAAACCCCACATACACTGCACCCACTAGCCCCATGGATGATTTTTCTTCCAACCCTTTCAACACAGGGACTGTTGGTGGAACTTCTTCCACCATCCCGGCTACTACATTAGCCACCACCACCACAACCAATGTTGGTATGCCCAACCTGGGAACTACTTCCACTCTAGGCATGCCTAATATGGGAACTACATCTACTTTAGGGATTCCCAACACGGGACCTACACCTGCTATAGGTATACCTTTGACTAGAACCACTTCCAGCATACCAAACCCTGGGTCTACTATACCCAATCCAAACCCATCTGTAACTCAAGCTACACTTGGGAACACATGCTTCACCCATACACCTTTGATTGGGGGACATATCCCCTTCACAAATCATATACCCTTCGGGGGCAGTGGTCCACACCATAATGCTACCACTAGCACATATGCCACAGCCACTACATCACACCCCTCGGCCAGCCTTCCATTTATGGCAAGTTTGAATTTGCCAGACTTGGAAAGACTAACTAATGATCCTATCAGACATGACCCCACTTGGCCCCCCATGCCCACAAAGATCCCCTCAAACATCCCAAAATTTGAAGGGAAGGATGGGGAAGACCCCCAAAACCACATCATGTCCTTTCACCTATGGTGTTCCTCAAACTCCATAGTTGACGATTCCATCCGTCTTCGTTTATTACAACGAACGTTTACCGGCTCGACAGCCAAATGGTACATCGAGCAACCCCATGGGACGCACCCCATGTTTACATCCCTCGCCTCGACTTTTCTACAATTATTCCAACTCCCTGTACGCTATGATGCAGGAGTGAAAATACTACTGTCTTGTAGACAGAACACCACTACACACATCACCGATCATATCCATGAGTGGTGTAAGCGCTGTAGTCTTTGCAAGATAAAACTTGACAACCGTATCTTCCTGGAATGGGTTCCTGAAATCACTCCTCCCTCTCATAGCCAAAGATGTAGCTTCTAAACGACCCCAGTCGGAAGAAGAAGCCATTTTAAAAGCTCAACAGTTTGACCTGATATATGCACAGTCCGGATATTTATACACAAGCTTACCGGACGCCCCTCGAGGAAATTCATCCTGGAGCGACGCGCCGGGGGCATCCCATGCCGCTGACGGTATCATTAGCCAGGTTATGGCACAAAATAAACCTTTCACCATGACAAGCACATACAACGCTGTCATGTCCCAAATTTGGAATTGGGTCACAATGGCCTAATCACATTAGCCATATTCATTAGAGTTTGTAAAATTGATGTTAAGGGTCAAATAATTGCCAAGGAGGAAAATTACTAGTTTCTTAGGTTTGGGGTGGAAGCTTTGGGATTTGGAATAATGGAGATAATAAATGATGTTTGAACATTAGAATGGAATAAATATTTAATAAAGGACCTAAATAAATATATACAAGTGAAAACCAAAGTGGCATTTGATCATGAAGACACATGGAGGAAGTGGGACCCACATATGGCTAGATTTTCCCACTACATTTGGCCTCATTCTCTCACCAATTCGAATTCAAGGTGAATGGTAACATACTTGGGGGAGTCCAAAAGGTATTATTCATGGCATGACTCATCCAAGGTCGAAATATAGAGGAAGAGTAACTCCCATGGAAGAGGAAGAGGCAATTTGGAGCTAGTGAGACACTTGGGCTAGATTCTCTAGCTCTATGACAACAATGATGAAGATGCTATGACACCTATGACACAAATCAGACCTGAAGGCTGACATATGACATATATGACATGTCAGGGCTAAAAATAGACTCCAAGAGGGTGCTCAAGGGTGTTAGGGCAGCTAAGATGCTTCCACATGTGATTTGGTGGAAGTGGGAGACTAGGAATTGTTGTACAAGTGGCGTTCTTTGGAATCTCTTCCCAACTTGAGTTGGCATGAGTCTCTTGGAAGGAATTCGACCCATGGAGGCTATTAGAACTTTATAAATGTCAATAACAAAGAATGAAAGGGGATTTTGATCATTTGTAGAATTTGCAATTGCATTTGTGAAGAGGGAGAGCTAGTGGATGACTAGTTTCTTGCCTTAGCCAATTTCGAGGGTGAAAGATTCCCATCCAAGTTGGCAATTGGAAAGGCCATTCAGACCTTTCATTTGGAGCTTTAATGGAGTCTTTATTTGCAGGTGTAAGCTACAGGGCAGCTCATGGTTTCTTCTATTGCAGCTCGCTCCTTCAACCATTTCCAGTTTTGATGGCATATTCTTGATCCTTGAGGGAGGGCATTTTTGGTGAGCTATTGTACTCTTTTGGGGAGCTTCTAATGCCCCATTTATTTTTTAATATGAAGTAAATACTCTGTTCTTCATCTCCAAAAAGTTTCAGGTCGAAATTTAAAGTAGAAATGTATAAATCTCATTTTTAATGGAAGAACAATGCCATTTCCCCACTACCTTATTGTGAGCCAATGTATTGATGATGATTTCGAATGAATGGATGATTCTCTGATATATTTGTGATACATATACTGCCATGGATGTCTTATACAAGTTTCATGTACTGTACTTGAGCATTTGAAGCATTTTTACTCAGTTTAATTGTATTGTGAGAAGAAATAGTGCCATTTCCCCAAGGGTCGAATTGAGGATTTTTGCAGTTGAATGGGAGAGGGTGAGAACAGTTGTAATAAACCATTAATGGTTCATATGAGACCTTAGTAACATTCTTAACACATTACATACCTCTGTTCATAAATTTGAGTGGGTTTGGAGGCATTTGGGAAGCCATTTTCAGTACTTACCTCAGGGGGATTTGAACCCCAAATTACTAGTAAAATTGCATACTTGGTCCAGAATATTAAGAGAGTTTACAGAGGTATTTTGGTGGCCATATGTTATCCCTGAACATCATATTCAATTCCTAATATCATTCATAAACCTTCCTTGAAGATTTGAAGGCATTTGGAGTCAATTTGAGACCTAGAGACCAATACTAGTCAAAGGGAAATCACTAGTAAAGTTACCTACATTGACCAGAATTGAAAGGGTATTTGTAGAAGTGTTTTAAAGGTACAAATGCATCCCTGAAACACATATTTATGTTCTAATATCATTCATATACCTTCTCAGAAGATTTGGGATCATTTGGGGCAAATTTGGGACCTAGATATCGAAACTAGTCCAAGGTCGAACCAAGGAAAAAAGTGGAAAATTGCAATTTTAATAAAATTCCTAACAAGGGACATTACAGTGGTATCAGAGCATGGTCCTTGCACCTGTGTATTAGGTACATACATTCAAGAATAATTGGCAGCCATGTCTTACTATTATGATGAATCCTATGAGTACAATTCTTATGAGGAATATGCAGATGCTTATGAGCAATATGAAGCAGAATGTGAATGGTATGAGGAAGAGGTGCCATCATGCAAGATACTTGTTTTTCCTCCTATGTTTCAGATTGTCAAATGGTAGATTGTTTGGAGGATTCTCATGACATGGTGGATCATGAGAAATGTGAAAATTTGAATGTTCTTGATGTGTTTGAAGATGAACTTGAAGAGATCCAAACACTTGATGTGGTGGAAGAGGAATTTGAATTGCCTCTTGATGAAGGTTATGCAATTTTTAAAGAAGAGCATGATTCCTCTACATTGGAACCAAACTATGACAAAGAGTTCACACTTTTGAAGGAGCTGCATGATACTACCCATATGGATCCTTCCCATGATAAAACTTCTGTACTTTTTGATCATTTGGGTGATTTGGTTCATTCTCCTACATCCTACAATTCCATGTTTTGCAACATTAGTCTCAATGAAGTATGGGTGAAAGGGTTCTTTTTGATGGTGCCACATGAGGAGTATGGAACTCCTACATTTACTTTTTATGATGATATGGTTGGAGCACATTCTTATTCACATTTGCAGCAACATTATTTGTCACTTTATGATGATGCAAATCTACATGGATGCACCTATGATATGCATTTGAGTCACTTGAAGACTCATGGTTTTTCTTGCTCAACATTTGATTCATTTGATGTTGGAGGAACTTCATCCAACACTTGGGAGAATAGATTTATGATTGGAGAACATTTTTGTTGGCAGCCACATACTTTGTTATATTTTTATGATTCTCACATTCATGGATGTATGGGTGAGACTTCTTTGATTCATTTGAAGTCTCCTTGTTTTTTCTGCTCATTATTTGGTTCAGATTCTAGTGAAGATTCTTCATTCACTTCTTGGATGAAAGAATACATGGCTGAATATTTTGATGCATATCACATCCTTTTGGAGCAGCATTATAGGACATGGGATCCTCACCTATGTCATTGGAGCAGATTTGATTGGTCACTTGAAGCTTGTATGCACTTGGAAAATGGTGGTCTACTTGCTTGGAGGTATAAGCACTTTCATGACTCTTTGAGGAAGCATATCCTTGATGTACATTTTCATTATGTTGTTATGCACTTTGATGATATATATTTGGTACTCATGATGTTTGGAAGAATGCATACAAGAAAATGGGATCCAGGAATCCTCTTATCTAATGGTGTAGGTTGGAGAGCACTCTTAATTGTTGGGGTGCAATACAAGCAATGGGACCCTGGAATAATTTTTGTCTCATTGGTTTCATTTTTTGGGGGGAAGCAAGTAATATGGGAGATGGATTCCCCACTTAATAAAGTGATTTTAATCAGAGTAGTGCAGCAGCAAGCATGGTGGTTCCTCTCTAAAATATTCATGGAAACTCAAAGACTCAAGGTTTGGCAATTCAATGGCAACTTCAAAGAATTATACAGAAAGCAGGTTCTTCAACACCCATGTTTGAAATTGCTTGAGGACAAGCAATATTGGGAAGGGAGGATTTGTCATGTCCCAAATTTGGAATTGGGTCACAATGGCCTAATCACGTTAGCCATATTCATTAGAGTTTGTAAAATTGATGTTAAGGGTCAAATAATTGCCAAGGAGGAAAATTACTAGTTTCCTAGGTTTGGGGTGGAAGCTTTGGGATTTGGAATAATGGAGATAATAAATGATGTTTGAACATTAGAATGGAATAAATATTTAATAAAGGACCTAAATAAATATATACAAGTGAAAATCAAAGTGGCATTTGATCATGAAGACATATGGAGGAAGTGGGACCCACATATGGCTAGATTTCCCCACTACATTTGGCCTCATTCTCTCACCAATTCGAATTCAAGGTGAATGGTAACATACTTGGGGGAGTCCAAAAGGTATTATTCATGGCATGACTCATCCAAGGTCGAAATATAGAAAAAGAGTAACTCCCATGGAAGAGGAAGAGGCAATTTGGAGCTAGTGAGACACTTGGGCTAGATTCTCTAGCTCTATGACAACAATGATGAAGATGCTATGACACCTATGACACAAATCAGACCTGAAGGCTGACATATGACATATATGACATGTCAGGGCTAAAAATAGACTCCAAGAGGGCGCTCAAGGGTGTTAGGGCAGCTAAGATGCTTCCACATGTGATTTGGTGGAAGTGGGAGACTAGGAATTGTTGTACAAGTGGCGTTCTTTGGAATCTCTTCCCAACTTGAGTTGGCATGAGTCTCTTGGAAGGAATTCGACCCATGGAGGCCATTAGAACTTTATAAATGTCAATAACAAAGAATGAAAGGGGATTTTGATCATTTGTAGAATTTGCAATTGCATTTGTGAAGAGGGAGAGCTAGTGGATGACTAGTTTCTTGCCTTAGCCAATTTCGAGGGTGAAAGATTCCCATCCAAGTTGGCAATTGGAAAGACCATTCAGACCTTTCATTTGGAGCTTTAATGGAGTCTTTATTTGCAGGTGTAAGCTACAGGGCAGCTCATGGTTTCTTCTATTGCAGCTTGCTCCTTCAACCATTTCCAGTTTTGATGGCATATTCTTGATCCTTGAGGGAGGGCTTTTTTGGTGAGCTATTGTACTCTTTGGGGGAGCTTCTAATGCCCCATTTCTTTTGTAATATGAAGTAAATACTCTATTCTTCATCTCCAAAAAGTTTCAGGTCGAAATTCCAAGTAGAAATGTATAAATCTCATTTTTAATGGAAGAACAATGCCATTTCCCCACTACCTTGTTGTGAGCCAATGTATTGATGATGATTTCGAATGAATGGATGATTCTCTGATATATTTGTGATACATATACTGCCATGGATGTCTTATACAAGTTTCATGTACTGTACTTGAGCATTTGAAGCATTTTTACTCAGTTTAATTGCATTGGGAGAAGAAATAGTGCCATTTCCCCAAGGGTCGAATTGGGGATTTTTGCAGTTGAATGGGAGAGGGTGAGAACAGTTGTAATAAACCATTAATGGTTCATATGAGACCTTAATAACATGATTAACACATTACATACCTCTGTTCATAAATTTGAGTGGGTTTGGAGGCATTTGGGAAGCCATTTTCAGTACTTACCTTAGGGGGATTTGAACCCCAAATTACTAGTAAAATTGCATACTTGGTCCAGAATATTAAGAGAGTTTGCAGAGGTATTTTGGTGGCCATATGTTATCCCTGAACATCATATTCAATTCCTAATATCATTCATAAACCTTCCTTGAAGATTTGAAGGCATTTGGAGTCAATTTGAGACCTAGAGACCAATACTAGTCAAAGGGAAATCACTAGTAAAGTTACCTACATTGACCAGAATTGAAAGGGTATTTGCAGAAGTGTTTTAAAGGTACAAATGCATCCCTGAAACACATATTTATGTTCTAATATCATTCATATACCTTCTCAGAAGATTTGGGATCATTTGGGGCAAATTTGGGACCTAGAGATCGAAACTAGTCCAAGGTCGAACCAAGGAAAAAAGTGGAAAATTGCAATTTTAATAAAATTCCTAACAAGGGACATTACAAACGCCCCAGACCTTTCTAGGGCTACATGTCATTCTGGAGCTACAACTTCGTATGCTCCAGTAATGCACACCCACTACACTCATTGACCCTCATTTCCACCACAGTGTTATGGGCAAGCACCATCAACTTATGTACCACCTCCATATTTTAACCAGTAGGCCCATCAGACTCCAGTTCACCCAGAAGCCCAATCGACTTATCATCCTCACCAGGCAGCACCTCTTGTTCCAACACTTCCAGTAGCTCAAGGTTACCCACAACCGCAACAAGCACCAGGGCCACCTAAGAACCCTCTCGCTTACTACCCACCGCAGCCTGCTCCAGTGCCCGCATGACCTCAAAACCCACTTACTGCCCAAGGGCATGTATACGCACAGCAAAACCAACCTCAAAACCAGAAAAAACTAGCATAATCAAGGATGCCAACAGAATCGCGGAAGAGGACGAAACCGTGGAAACAACCAACAACAAAACCAAGGAGGAAAACCACCTAATCCTCCCAATAACAATAACACTGCCCCTGCAAATCGAAACCCTGATCGTCCACCCAAACAGGGAAAAAATCCTAATTTGAGAACAAACCACCCGTGTTCCATATGCGAAGTCTACAGACATTACACGATAATTGCCCCCATTTAGATCGAGCGCGTCAACTCTGGACCAACGACGCTCAACGACAAGGACATGTTGCACAACCAGCACCACCTCCTCATCTGCAACCCATGATATTGCAAAATGCTGTACCCAACCAAGGAGTAGTAAACACTCGTCCAATGGATCCCCCACAAGGATCCGCTGCAAAACAACAGCACATTACCTATGTGGCAACCGATTACTATCATATAGAGTCTAAAACTCACCATTTGCTAATGATGTCATCAAATGATGTCAACCTTCAAACTCGCCAAAATCAATACGGCTCTGCCCTGGAGGCCACACCCACCGGTCCATCTTCGAGTACCCTCCCAAGTGATCAGCCACTTTGAATACCTAATATGCCCATATACAGGGGTCCAAAAGAACCTCGCTTCCCTTTACGATGAATCAACAATAACCTTAACGCTCATGCAGCTTCGAACTATAACATCGTAGAAGACCTAGCCCAGTCCCCAGCTGCTGTGTCCGCTCTAGAAATCCTAAAAACTTGTCCTGCACAGAGAAAATTTTTGTTATCCGCCATTGGTGCCATAGACCCTAACGACTCCAATATGATGGCTTTCAACTTAGACCAAGACGAGCCTCGTCTTCCTTCATCTCTAGCTTTTCAGGTTTTTGTGTCCATTCGCAACCTCATCGTTCATCGATGCAATATCGATGAAGATGCCTCCACCTGTGTTATGTCGACTTTCGTTTGGTAGAAACTTGGATCCCCAATGCTACAACCGTCAACTACCGCATTGCGAGCTTACGATGGTCGTGCATCTCAACCTCAGGGTCTGTTAGTGAACATGCCCATACAGCTTGGGGGCAAACTGGTTCTCATAGATAACATACTATGACCCCAATGCCCCCGCAGCTCCTGAAAATGTTCTTCCCATGATCGAACAACCCGTTCAGAGTGCACCCACATTGTTCATCTTCTCAATCGAAACCGGGATATATTTGGATACTCCCATGACCACCACTTTCCCATCTATCCCACCCCCTCCTCGGATTACTGAAATATACGATTTGTGCACCCTCTCGCACAACACATAGTAGCATACTCCACAATCTCAACCGCTTCCACAACCACCCTCGGTGCCTAGTCACATAGGAGCCACACCAATTCATACTATCTCATTTTTATTTCCCCCTTCCGGCGCCATCAGCACACCCGTCATGGCTACACTTAATATCCCAAGATTAACATTAGGACTACCTGTGTGGTACCTACCAGCCCCAACCCCTCCCCCGAAACCAAATGTCATTTTACAACTGGTACAACCCATCAATATTTCAAACCATCCACCACCTGGTGTACTAAACCCCCAAAAATGTCCACCACCTAGTGTGTCGAACCCCCAAAACCGACCACCTCCAACAAGGGCCACTACATCAACATCTAGTTATGTCCCCCCTTAATCCCGCCACACTGGGGGCAGAGGTCCACAAACCTACACCACTGGACCCACAACTCGCACCCCCCCAATGGTTCTCAAATTAGCAAAGAATCCCCCAACAACCCGTGTGCTCCCTAAGTGCTCCTTGTGTGACTATATAGACCATGCTACCCATCTATGTCCACAACTACCGGCACTTCAAGAACACATGAATATGTTGGATGATGACACAAACGTTCCAGTTGTCAAACTAGAACTACCCCCTCATCCTTGCGATAAATCGTTGCGCACAAACCACCCTTGTGCGATATGCGGAATCTGCGGCCATTATTCACGTCATTTCCCCGATCTCCCAGATTACAGAGCAACACTATACGAATTGAATAATGCTGACCTAGAGATATCCCCCCCGCTCATTGAGGAAATATTCCCTCCAGAATCTTCTCGTTCAGAAGAAATCAATACCATTTACATGATTTCAACTACCTACAAGCCTGAACCAATTGATTTAATGACGCACTACTTCCGCACCAATGAGGAAATCCTAGAAATGCTCATGGCACCGGAATACCCTTGGGGTGATATGCACCATCGATCATACTTCATCCCTGAGGCATATACCTCCAATACAGCGAACCAACTATCCGTTGAATCCAAAGACTTCTTACCAACCAAAGTCGATTGGTTCAAATATTCTATCCCAGCTCCAGAATCCTTTGAAGAAGGTAACATGGCCAACATTTTGCCAATCATAAAAATCGACATCTCCACCACCCTTGGAAAACTTGAGCCTATCTCTTTAGGCACATCATGCACTGAAAAGGAAACCCAAGCCTATAAGAAACTCTTTCAAGAATTTCGAGATGTCTTTGCCTGGTCTTATACCTAGATGCCTGGTCTTGATCCTACCATTGTAGAACATCACATAGACACTTGGCCCAACATATCACTGGTACGCCAGAAACAACGCCCCATTCACCCATCCAAGCTTCTAGCCATCAAAGCATAAATTGAGAAGCTTCGAGCAACAGGTTTCATATACCCTATTGCATATACCACATTGGTTTCAAACCCAGTACCAGTCAATAAGAAAGTAGGCACCATCTGCGTTTGTACTGACTTCCGTGACCTCAATCTAGCTTGTCCCAAAGACAACTTCCCAACACCATTTATTGACCAACTAATCGATGCATGTGCGGGGCATGAGGTACTTTCTTTTATGGATGGTTTCTCCGGATACAACCAAATCAAAATCCATAAAGAAGATCAATACAAGACCGCTCTTACTACCCCATGGGGCACCTTCTCCTATCGCGTCATGCCTTTCGGTCTTAAGAACGTTGGAGCCACTTTCCAACGAGCCATGACTTATTGTTTTCACGACTTGAATAAAATCATATTAGTTTATCTAGACGACTTCATGGCTCTATCTAAGAAACGATCTGATCATTTAGATGATCTTCGATAAGTCTCATTGCATTGTCGAAAATACAAAATACACTTGAACCCACTCAATTGTGTCTTTTGTGTTCCAGTAGGCCGTCTGTTGGGTTTCATCATTTCAGAAAAAAGGGATCACCGTCGACCCTCTAAAGGTCCAAGCCATAGTATACCTACTATCACCTCGTACATTAAGACAACTACAAATCCTTCAAGGGAATTCCAACTTCCTTCGTCGCTTTGTCCCATATTACGCCACTACAGTACATGGTTTCCTCCGTTTACTACGCCTTCATACCCGTTTTGTATGGGATGACCAAGCAGAAGGAGCTTTCACAGACCTAAAGAAATCACTTACAAGTGCCCCCTTGATTTCTCCTCCAGATTTCACAAGAGACTCTACCCTTTACATTTCGGCATCAGATTACGCCGTTTCCGGAGTACTCGTCCAAGAAGACTCCGCTTGTCAAGAACATGTCATTTACTATGTGAGCCAAACCTTATCAGGCCCACCACTATGCTACCCACATGAAGAGAAAATATCCCTCACCATCATCTTTTCAGTACAAAAGCTAGGCCATTATATTCTCCTAAGCCATACTACAGTTGTATCAAATTCTAACCCAATGGTCTATCTCTTGAATTGCCGCCTTCTACAAGGCCGTGTTGCCAAATGGGTGATTATCTTACAAGAATATGACCTGAATTTTAAAACCTTGAAGAGCACCAAAGCACTAGCACTCGCTCAACTCATTATGGACCTACCATCTTCGTCGTCATCACCAGCTATCCATACTGATATCATTGATGAACATTTATTCATCATCTCGTCTGACGACCCTTGGTACAACGACATTTTGGTATACCTCCGCACAAAGAAGTTTCAACCCAATTTCGACCGTGACGGACGCTGTCGCATTCGTCACCATGCCACCCGTTATCTCCTCTTGGGTGATGTCCTTTATCGATGTGGCGTCGACACAATCCTACGACGGTGCCTTTCCCAAGAAGAAGCAGAACAAGTCCTTAATGACTGTCATAGCAGTGCCTGCGGCGGCCATTTCTCTGGAATGGCCACCGCCCAAAAGGTAATTCACGCAGGTTATTTTTGGCCTTCATTATTCATTGAATATATCACAGCAGTCAAACATTGCCAAAACTACCAGCTCTTTGCCCCCAAGGCAAGAAACCCCCCTGCCCCCCTTCATCCAGTTGTCATCGTTGGACCATTTCGCAAATGGGCCATCGACTTTATGGATTGCAATCCTGCATCAGCTGACAGCTATAAACACATTATTGTGTCTGTCAATTACTTTACCAAATGGGCAGAAGCCATGCCTACTTACAATTGCAAAGTCGACACTGCAGCTCGTTTTTTCCTCAACCGTGTTATTGCTCGCTTCGAAGTACCAAAGCAACTCATCTCAGACCACAGCTCTCACTCCGAGGACTCCGTTTGGAGAGAATTGTCAACACTCCTTAAGTTTGAACATCATTTCTCCTCCGCCTACTACCCCCAAGGGAACGACCAAGTCGAAGCGGTTAACAAAAATTTGAAGACCATCCTCCAGCGCACTGTCGACCGACATAAGTCCAATTGGCATCACATTCTTTTTCCTGCATTATGGGATTACCGCACATCCACTAAAACAACCACCCGTTTTACCCCTTTCCATTTAGTTCATGGTGTGGAATCTGTCCTCCCCATTGAGTGTCAGATACCGACATTACAAATTTCCGTAGAAATCCGCCCGGATACTTCACTAATTGAAGAACGCTTACTTCTTTTAGAGCAGGCCAATGCAGATCGCCGCGTAGCTCTCCAAACAATTGAAGCCGCAAAGAACAGATAGAAACTCCATTACCATTACGATAAACATGTTCACCCACGAGCATTTAGTGAAGGAGACCTGGTACTCGTTTACGACCAAGCCCATGATAAAACAGGCAAAGGGAAATTCCAGTCCATGTGGCGAGGCCCATATGTCATACACACTTGCCTTGGACATGGGGCATACATTTTGACCAATTCGGAAGGAAACCTTATGCGCAACCCTCGTAATGGGTTGTACCTCAAACGATTCTATCCATAAAAATATCCTAGACACTGTTGATGTATATGTAACTTCGGAATGTATTTCATTTGTGTATTATATATATATTTTTTGTACCCTTATAAGAGATGTGTTATTCCTCTATAAGGAAGTGTCGTTATGTGGATTGACAAGTGTCACAAGTGTGTGTACTTGCCGATGGGTTATTAGACCACCATGTGTGGGGTTGGCCCTAAAATATATATTATATTGTGGATGTATCTAAATAGACAAGTCGTCCCCATAAGGTCACTGGGCAAACAGGTTAAGTATAAATAGAGATTAGGAGATCTCTATTTTGATCATTTGGAAAGTTATATCTCTCTCACTCAGAAAGTGGCGCACTAGTGAGGAGGAGGATCATCTGTTACTAGGAGACTATCTCAAGTGTATTTTGGTTGTACTTTGGTTGAGCCATTGCTCTCTCTATCTCTGAGGAAGTTGTGGGGTTTTTCACCTTAGGGTTTTCTCCATGGAAACTCTGTGTCTCTTGTCTCTCGTGCTTTTGACTCTTGTGATGCTTGTCATGCTTATTGTGACTGTTATGCATTGATGTACTGTATATGTTATTCTCTCAGTAAAGATCCAAGAGTATTGTGAATTAATGCTCAAAATTTAACATGGTATCAGAGCTAACCTGAGAAGAAGACATTTTGCAGTGATAAAAACTTGAGTTTCTTGTTTATTGGGTTTCTCTCCACATTTTTGTTCGGGTACACAGGGTACTACCAAAGGACTGAACACCAAGAGCAACCACTTCACATAAACAGATCACAGATCAACACACCGATGTTTTGATGTGGTTTAAACCCTCTTGAGGGAAACACTCCACGGCCCCGGCCAAATAGCTTCTACGGGACAATTTATTATGCAAAGAAAGAAAGTTACAAATGAGCTTCTCATAATCGATCAACTAAACAATGACCCTCCATGCTCTTTAAATAGAGATCATGGACCAATCGGGTGTTAAGCCACAGATCAAGGTTAGGTTTGATCTAAGAGAAGTTGAGCCGTCGGATCACTCTATGTCGAAAACATATCGTGACCGTCGGATTAAGTATTTACAAATGCATACTAATGCATACTAAAGAAACACACTATCCTTAACGGATATATTACACAAGTTGATCTTAACTAACTCCTAAGTGTCTAAATATCCTAACATCCCCCCTTAAGAACAACTTGGGATAGGATTGAAGGATTTACAAAAGTGACACTATTAGGAGAAGGAAGGAGGCATTAGAGCCTACCCCCCTTAATGACAAGTTCCTGAACTCCTAACATAGATCGAAGTTTAGAAAACTTTGCTTCTATAAGAGACTTGGTGAAGATGTCTGCAACTTGATCATCTGTAGGGCAAAAGAGCACTTCAAGAACTCGATCATGAACAAGATTTCTGATGAAGTGCATATGTAGCTCAATGTGTTTTCTGCGTTGATGTAGAACTGGATCTTTGGCAAGTTTGATGGCACTTTGATTGTCACACCAAAGTGGAGTAGGCTGCTGCTGCTCGAATCCAAACTCTGAAAGGATCTGTCGAAGCCATAAAGCTTCCTGACTGGCATTAACTGCTGCTCGATATTCTGCCTCTGCTGAAGAAAGAGCAAGAGCTTGTTGTTTCTTACAAGCCCAAGTAATAGGTCCAGATCCCAGACTGAAAACATAATCTGCAGTAGACTTTCGATCATCAGGATCGCCGGCCCAATCTGAATCAGTGAAACCAACCAACAAAGGTTTCCCCCTTGTACTGTAATGAATCCCACACTGAACTGTACCTCGAATATATCGAAGTATTCTTTTAGCTGCTTTCCAGTGACTTTCATGAGGTGTCTGCATATAACGGGCAACTCGACCAATGGCAAAGGAAAGGTCAGGATGGGAATGAGTCAAGTATAAAAGACTACCAACAAGCTGACGATACAAAGTGGCATCTACTTTAGGTGAAGTACAAGTGGCAGAAAGTTTGACTCCAGACTGGAAGGGAGAAGGGGCTGGTGTACAATCTTTCATGTGAAAGCGACGAAGAAGGTCACAAGCATACTTAGACTGAGAAAGAAAGATTCCTTCTTTGGTTTGCAGAACTTGGAGACCAAGAAAATAATGCAAATGTCCTAAGTCTGACATTTCAAAAGTTTGTTTAAGACTGGATTTCACATGGGTTATAAGCTTAGGGTCACTACCAGTAAGAATAAGGTCATCAACATATAGAACAAGTATGATGAGATGGTTTCCTACTTTCTTGGTATAGACATTGGGGTCAGAATGGCATCTAGAAAAACTAGTGTCAAGGAGAAAGTTATCCATTTTGGCATACCAAGCTCTAGGAGCTTGCTTAAGGCCATATAAGGATTTCTTAAGGCGGCAGACAAGGCTAGAGTTATTCTGAACATAGCCAGGAGGTTGTTCCATGTAAATTTCCTCCTGTAAATCACCATGTAAGAAGGCAGACTTGACATCCATTTGATGGACTTCCCAGTTGTGTAAGGCTGCAAGGGAAAGAACAAGGCGGATGGAGTTTATTTTGGCGTCGGGAGCAAAGGTTTCATTGTAGTCAATCCCTTCAACTTGGGAAAAACCTTTGGCAACTAACCTTGCCTTAAGTCTTTCAACACTTCCATCTGATGCATACTTAGTTCTGTAGACCCATTTACATCTGACAAGTTTTCTTCCTTTTGGAAGAGGTACAAGATCCCAAGTATCGTTCGCCATTAAGGAACGATATTCTTCATCCATGGCTGCATCCCAATCTGGATTCCCTGAAGCTTCTGCAAAGGTTTCTGGATCATGATTCTCGGAAACTTGAGCCAAAAGAGAAGAGGCTCGCTGAAACTGAGAACGTGTTCGACGTTGATCTCTAGGATCACCGGCAAGATCACCAGCTGCTTCACATGTTGAACGGACCCATCGAGGAAGCACTTGTGCTGGTGCAACTGGAGGAACATGAGCAGGAGGAGGTGGATTTTCATCCTCACTGTCATCATCAGAAATTGGAGTTGGAAACCTGTCAAGGAAGTTGGAAGAAGAAGAAGAAGGCACAAATGCCGAATCAGGCTCGCAGGCCAAAGATGGCACACTTGCCGAGTTAGGCTCGCAGGCCAAGATATTTTCATCAAATTTAACATCTCTTCTAATGATTATAGCATGAGAATGTGGTTGAAGAAGTCTATAACCTTTTACATCTTCAGAATATCCAACAAATATGCACTTTTCACTTTTAGGCTGCAATGCTTTCCGTTTTTCATCCGGAATGTGAGCCCATGGTTCACTACCAAACACACGGAAGTGACTTACATCAGGTTTAGTTTTACTCCATGCTTCTTCCGGTGTTATACCTTGTAATGCTTTAGTGGGTGTGCGATTAACTATGTAATTTGCACAATTAATGGCTTCAACCCAAAATTGAAGACTTAGACCCTTAGTTTGGATCATACAATTAGCCATTTCTTTTAAAGTGCAGTTCTTCCGCTCAGCTACACCATTTTGTTGTGGTGTATATGGAACAGTGTGCTGTTGTTGGATGCCTTGTTCAGTGCAGAAAGTAGTGAACTGTTTGTTAACATATTCTCCTCCATTGTCAGATCTTAACTTAATAATTTGATGACCAGATTGTTTTTCAACAAGGGCCTTGTAGGCCAAGAACATGTTAAATACTTCGCTCTTAAGTTTTAGGAAATAAACCCAAGTGCGTCTGGTGTAATCATCAATGAAAGTTAAGAAATACTTGAAACCAGAAAAGGAAGCAGATGGAAGAGGACCACACAAGTCACTATGCACAAGCTCCAAGGGAATCGAGGCATGCCAAGAGGCACGTTTGTCAAAACTGTCCCGACGATGTTTTCCAAGTACACAACCGGAACAAACACCATCTCTGCAAGATACCATCGGAAGACCTGTCACCATGTTTTCTTTACATAGTTGTTGCAATGAGCGATAATTTAAGTGACCAAATCGCTCATGCCAAAGTTTGCTCAAGTTATCACTATGAGCAACAAAAACTGAAGGGAAAGGTGATGACCCAAAGTTGTTAAACTTGTACAACCTGGTAATATCATCAACAATTCCAGTAGCTAGAACCTGTTGAGGATCTTTAAAATCCTTGATTACAACTTGGTGAGGTGTAAAGGTCACAGTTTTACCTTCACCAGAATGAGTGATCTAATAGACTGATAACAAATTGCAGGAAATTCTTGGAACACATAGTACATCACTAAAATGACCATTATCTACTGGAACTGTTCCAGCTCCTACAACACTTAGAGATCTATCATCACCAACAAATATTTGTTTGGTGTTACATTCATGCATAGTAGAAAAGATGGCTTGATCCTTAGCCATATGATAAGATGCTCCAGAATCAATGAGCCATTCATTTGAAGTAGAAGAAGAAGATGCATTATAAGAATAACCAGAAGCACAAAGTGCATGTCCATGAGAGGCAGATTCTGAAGGCGAATCTAGGCTGATGTGGTGCTTCTTCATTGCTGCTTCCAAGGCTGCCATCTTCTTGAAACACTTAGATTCATCATGATTATCTTTCCCGCAATAGTTGCAATGACGATCAGTCTTCTTGCCTTTTGGCTTGGATCCTTTGTCATTTTTTAAAGAAGGAGCTGACTAAGAGGGTTTTGGACCCTTGTTTGACTTATTATTGCGAAAATTTTGTTTCTTGGGAGGCTTGGACTTTTCTTTCTGTTGGGACAATAAGGCTTTCCCAGATGTATCTGCATTGTTGATTATTCCAAGATGAATGAGTTTATCTTGTTCTCTAATCAAGGAATCACAAAAGGATTCAAGACTAGGCTCTTGATAGCTAGTTGCATTCAAGGACGCTTTCATGGAGTAAAATGTAGATACAAAAACAGAATATGCAGGTCCAAGTTTGGAAAGAATATGATAAATGCACTGTTTGTCTTCCCTCTCAATCTTACATTCTGCACATAAGAGTTTAAGAGTTTTGTACTTAGATAAATAATCTTGAATGCATGAAAAGTCACTTGGATTTAAAGAAATCAACTCATTTTCGAGTTGATGACCTTGAATTTCATTGTGTTTACCAAACACAGTTTCCAACTTGTCCCAAGCAGCATTAGGTTCATCAATTCCAGATATGTGGAATCGCAAATTAGTAGAGATTGACATCCCAATCAATGCACGAGCTTCGTCACATCTATTTGCCCATTTTATTTTCTTATCATCATCAGTGGGTTCTTTTTCTTTCCCTGTCGTAATTATGAAAAGTCCCCTACTTCGTAGAACATCCTCCATACGAGACTTCCATGAGAAATAGTTGGAACTGTTAAGTAGAATATCACAAAGGGCGGCCATATTTGTAAATTAATGGCTGTAAAAGTAGAAACCAATAGTCTGGATGTGAAGAGCTCGAAAAAATAGGCGATTTAAAAAAAAACGGCACTGAAAACGGACTCTGTATGATGAAGTTATGCTTGAACAAAGAAACTGTTGAAGATGTCCCCAATAGTGACGTGGCAACTAGAGAATGTCCAGCAAAAAAAAAGAACCCCCCTCTTCCCAAGATGAACCTTTTGACAATCACTTTACAAGAAAGTTGCTTTAAGTGAACTACTTTTGTAAAATAAGTGATTTTACTTTTACAATGATATTACTTTTAAATGGTGCAACAATAAAAAGACTTAAGTGACTCACTTGTATTTTTTATTTTTATTATTTAAGTGAGATGCACTTTTACAATAAAGTGACTTGAAAATAGAATTGTATGCACTTTTTCTTTTAAAAGTAACTTCCTAAGACTTGAACTCAAGACCTATTAAGGAATAAAGCAACTTTGAACCAAGTGAGCTAGATTAAAAGGTATGTAAAATATGGGAATGAGGAAGGGGGCTTTTTTTTTTTTTGTTCTCTTTTTCCTCGGTTTGCGTGCTTTCCCTTTTTCCTGCAAAACAGACCACAAATCGAAACAAAAAAAACTTTTCCACACTTGTGGAGTTAGATCTTGTTAACTTGCCCGGAAAGTCTACGTTTTCTCTCTGTTTCTGATTTGCCGAGATCGCGCAAGGTGCACGGCAAAGAGCATACGCAGCCGAGAAACCCTTTCCCTTTCTGTTTCTGATTTGCCGAGATCGCTCAAGGTGCACGGCAAAGAGCATACGCAGACGGGAAAGCAACAATCCGAACCAAAAAAAATCTAACAGTAAAGAAATATGAAATATGAGATTTTTTTCTTTTCAAAAAACGAAATAAAAAAAATGCGTCACTGTAACATTATACCTTCAGATCTGATGAAATATGCGTTTCTGGAGCAACCGGGAACCATTTTCGATCAAACGAAAACTATTTCCCAATGGAAACGATGCTCCAGACGCAATGGAACACCTCCCACAGCCCATAAATGCACAGAAATACCAAAACTAGAAAACCTTTCGAGTTTCGGCAACAACAGTTCAAGATCTAGATCACAACCGGAAGCGGCACTTCATAAATGCTCTGATACCATGTTCGGGTACACAGGGTACTACCAAAGGACCGAACACCAAGAGCAACCACTTCACATAAACAGATCACATATCAACACACCGATGTTTTGATGTGGTTTAAACCTTCTTGAGGGAAACACTCCACGGCCCCGGCCAAATAGCTTCTACGGGACAATTTATTATGCAAAGAAAGAAAGTTACAAATGAGCTTCTCATAATCGATCAACTAAACAATGACCCTCCATGCTCTTTAAATAGAGATCATGGACCAATCGGGTGTTAAGCCACGGATCAAGGTTAGGTTTGATCTAAGAGAAGTTGAGCCGTCGGATCACTCTATTTCGGAAACATATCGTGACCGTCGGATTAAGTATTTACAAATGCATACTAAAGAAACACACTATCCCTAACGGATATATTACACAAGTTGATCTTAACTAACTCCTAAGTGTCTAAATATCCTAACAATTTTTTGGAAAAGAAGTATAGTAGATTGACTCTACTCATCAAGGCGAATCTATCTGTCCAATCAAAATTCAATTTTGAGCATTTTCAGATTTGGCCCTAAAAATTAGGGTTTCCTCAAAAATAGGAATTTCTGAAATATAAAGACATAGCTGGAAGATCCTTGTAAAAATTGAAGTTTAGAGATTTGGATCGAGATTTTTGGCTGGGTAGATCTCCGGGAAACTCAAACCCTAATTCAGGGCTCTTCTAGTGAACCCGAGAGGACAAAAAGGCAAATCTGAAGGGTAAAGCTTTGCTGATCTCAAATTCTGAATACACCAGGATGATCAGCTCATTAAGGCGCATCTTTCTATCCTTTTAGAAATTTGAAATTCACATTTTGAATTTTTAGGGTTTTTTTGACAAACCCTAATCCGGGACCAGATCCATTTTTTAGCATTTCAAGTGGTAAGACCTAAATCTTTTCTATTTCCATTTGAAGTACTCTTTAAGATGTCTCACCACACCAAGCTTGAGGATAAGCTTGAAAATGTTGATAACTTCCGAGCTTGGAAGTATAGGATTGGGTTAATCTTGGAAGAGAATGAGTTGGACTCATTTATAAAAGAAGACATCCCTATCCCAGAGGATGAAGAGACTAAGGTATTGCATAAGAAGAACTTGGTCAAGGCAAAGAGAATCATTGCTGATTCTATCAAAGACCATCTCATACCCCATGTGTCTTCTCTAAAGATACGCAAGGCTATGTTTGACTCCTTGACCAAGCTATTTGAAGGAAAGAACATAAATCGAAAGATGACCCTGCGAAATCAATTTAAAGGGGTCAAGATGTTGAATGGAGAAACCATTCAATCCTATTTCTCCAATGTCTCTTAGATCAAGGAACAACTTGAAGCTGTAGATGAAATGGTGGAGAATGGTGAAATTGTTATGACTACTTTGAATGGCCTACCTAGGTCATGGGACTCTTTTATCCAGGGGATCTGTGCCAGAAAGAAGTTAATCTCCTTCAGCAGATTATGGGAGGAATGTTCTCAAGAAGAAGCAAGGGTTGTGGCAAGAGAAGAGAAGATGGGAAATAAAGATCAAGCTCTCACATCTCACACTAAGAAGGGCAAGTTCAAGAGGGAGCCATCCCATCACAAGAAGAAATCTTCTCATCATTTTCACAAAGACAAGAAAGATCTAAGGTGTTTCACTTGTAATGAGAAGGGTCACTTTGCTTCAGAATGTCCCAAGAACAAAAGGGACAACCACAACAACAACAAATCCAGCAAGAAGAAGAAGGGTAACAAAAGAAGGTGCCATGCTCATGCTGCCGAAGATGATGAACCTCCAAAGAAGAAGGCTAGGGCAGAAAGTGATGATAGTAATGATGACTCATCAAGTGAAGAAGAGTATGTTCTAATCTCTGCTCTCACAGGTACTATCTCCCATGGTTGTAATGATTGGTTGATTGATAGTGGGGCTTCCAAACACATGAATGGGTTTAAGGAATCCTTTGTTAATCTATCTGAACATGAATCACCCCATAAGATGAAACTTGGGGATGATTATCAATACCCAATCAAAGGAAGTGGTGAAGCCTCCTACAACCTAGATTATGGAAAATCTTTGAAGATGAAGGAAGTCCTTTATGTACTTGGGCTCAAGAAGAACTTACTCTCCATCTCTGCATTGGATGCAAAAGGTATGAGGGTTGCATTTGTGGATGGCCAAGTCCTAATGTGGCCAAAGGGAAAGACCATAGATGATACAGTAGTGATTGGAGAGAAAGAGGGAGGTTTGTATAAATTAAAAGGACAACCTGAACATGCCATGGTGCATGAATCCATGGAGCCAAGTGAACTTTGGCATAGAAGACTTGCTCATATGCACTATAGGGCACTTCCAATTGCAAGCAAGGCTGTAGAGGGTCTCCTTGAAATCAATACCAACCATGAAGGTGTTTGCAAATGATGTGCAAAATGTAAGAATATTAAGAAGGCTTTCCCAAGCAGTGAAAGGAAGGCAAAAGATATCCTGGAAATCATCCACTCAGATGTATGTGGTCCTATGTCATCCAGTGCTCTAAGTGGGTATGTTTACTATGTTTCATTTATTGATGACTTATCCAGGAAGACTTGGGTATACTTCTTGAAGAACAAAGATGAGGTGTTTGATAAGTTCAAGGAATTCAAAACCTTGATGGAGAATCAAACTGACAAGAAGATCAAAACATTCAGATCCGACAATGGTGGAGAATTCACCTTAGGTGACTTCAAGAAGCTTTGTAGTGATTCAGGGATTAAGAGGGAGTTGACTGCTCCTTATAATCCTTAACAGATTGAAGTTGCAGAAAGGAAGAATAGAACAATCATGGAAGCAGCAAGGGAAATGCTGCATGATCAGGATCTACCTATGCATCTATGGGCAGAAGCAGCTAGAACAACTGTATATGTGCAGAACAGAACACCCCATAAGAAATTGGACAACAAAACACCAGAAGAGGTCTTTTTTGGTAAGAAACCTGAAGTCAGCCATCTCAGAATATTTGGTTGTCCAGTATACACTCATGTCCCAAAGGAAAAGAGGACCAAACTAGATCCTTAAGGAAAGAAGGGTATCTTTGTGGGTTACAGTGAAAGCTCGAAGGCTTACAGAATATACTTTCCAGGGTTCAAGAAGATTGATGTCAGCAGGGATGTAACATTCGATGAAAACTCAGCATTCATCAAATCAAGGAAGGCACCTATCGAAGTTTATGAAGAACCTAAGGAAACTAGATTTCAAGACACTACCATGACAAAAGCAATTCCAGAAGTTGTTCGTGAGTTTGAAGATCCGCAAGAACCTATAGATCCACCCTGTGAGGATAACTCTCACAAGAGGAAACCTACATGGGCTAGAGAGCTCATTCAAGATGCAGAAAGATTTGGCATTCCATAAGAAGAACACATAGCAAAGAAGAGAACTAGATCACATACCAGCTATGTTGCTTTACTCTGTGACATTATGAACAAAGAACTTTCCAGTTATGAAGAAGCAGCGGAAAAGAAAGAATGGAAGGATGCCATGGTTGAGGAATACCAATCAATAATGAAGAATGATGTTTGGGATGTTGTCCCAAGACCTAAAGAGAAGTCTGTTGTGACTTCCAAATGGATCTACAAAATCAAGCATGCTACAGATGGCAGTGTAGAGAAATACAAAGCAAGATTCGTAGCTCGTGGCTTCTCTCAAAAAGAGGGAATAGATTATGAAGAAATGTTTGCACCTGTAGCCAGGTATACTTCCATCAGAACAGTACTTGCCCTGGCTACAACAATGAAATGGAAAATACACCATATTGATGTCAAGACTGCTTTCTTGAATGGTGTAGTTGAAGAGGAAGTATATGTGGAGTAGCCACTTTGTTTTGAAATACATGACAGGGAGTCATATGTGTGCATATTGAAGAAAGATTTGTATGGCTTGAAACAAGCTCCCAGAACCTGGTATGGTAGGATGGACAGTTTCCTATCTAGTTTGGGCTTTACCAAGAGTAAAGCGGATTCCAACCTCTACTACAAGGTTGAGGAAGGGAATCCTGTGATTCTACTCCTGTATGTGGATGACTTATTTGTAACAGGAGATGACAGGTTGATTGCAGATACTAAGAGGAAGCTTGCTGCTGAGTTTGATATGAAAGATTTGGGAATGATGCATTATTTCCTAGGTATGGAGGTGTGGCGGAATTCAGGTGGGATCTTCCTTGGTCAAGGGAAGTACACAGTAGATATCCTGAAGAGATTTGGGATGATGGATTGCAAGGCGATGGCCACACCCATGGCATCGAATCTAAAGCTTCTATGTGATGCTTCATCTGAGCCGGTTGATGTCTCTATGTATCGTCAGATGATTGGGTCCTTGATGTACTTGATGAACACGAGACCAGATATTTGCTTTGATGTGAACACATTGAGCCAGTTCCTGACGGATCCAAGGAGTGTTCACCTGGTTGCTGTAAAGCATGTTCTGAGGTACCTGAAAGGTACAGTGGATTATGGGCTCAATTATGAAGCGAATCAAAAGTTTAACCTGTAGGGTTATGTTGATTCAGATTGGGCTAGCAGTGCTGCAGATAGGAAGAGCACATCTGGGTGCTGCTTCAGTATGGGATCAGGTGTGATCTCTTGGTTTAGCAGGAAGCAGTCCTGCGTAGCATTGAGTACAGCTGAGGCAGAGTATGTTGTAGCCTGTTCAACTAGTTGTAAGGCAGTATGGCTACGGAAGCTACTGTCTAAGTTATTTGATCTTCCATTGGATGCTATTGGTATATTCTGCGATAACCAGAGTTGTGTGAAGCTGTCTGAGAACCCAGTGTTTCATGACAGGTCGAAACACATAGAGATCAAATATCACTATATCAGGGATATGGTGCAGAGAGGAGCCGTGAAGATCGTGTATGTTGTGACGGACGAGCAGATTGCAGATGTGCTGACGAAGTCACTAGCCAGGGTGAAGTTCGAGTACTTTAGGGAGAGGCTTGGTGTTCTTCAGATCGACGACACTTCGAGGAAGAAGTGATGGACACATTTGCTGAAGCCATTCCAAGCATGTTGGAAGGAGGATCCTTCACATGGCTGTGGATGTAAGTACTGGATGATGAGTATTAGGACGATGCTCCAGTTACTGCTCTGTATATGCATCATGTTGGATGCTGGATATGATCAGTTGGATCATTTATGTTTGTGTGTATGTATGCATCATGTTGGATGCTGGATATGATCGGTTGGATCATTTGTATGTATTTGTATATGCATCATGTTGGATGCTTGGACCATGTATCTGTATATGTATCAGGTGGATACATTGTATGATCAGGTAGATCATGTATGTGGATATGTATCATGTATTTGTATTTGTATCAGGTGGATACACTGTATGATCAGATGGATCATGTATGATGATATGTATCAGGTAGATACTTGGTGTGCATCAGGTGGATGCATTGTATGATCAGGTAGATCATGTATGTTGATATGTATCAGGTATGATCAGGCGGATCATGTATTTGTATTTGTATTAGGTGGATACACTGTATGATCAGGTGGATCATGTATGATGATATGTATCAGGTAGATACTTGGTGTGCATCAGGTGGATGCATTGTATGATCAGGTAGATCATGTATGTTGATATGTATCAAGTATGATCAGGCGGATCATGTATTTGTATTTGTATTAGGTGGATACACTGTATGATCAGGTGGATCATGTATGATGATATGTATCAGGTAGATACTTGGTGTGCATCAGGTGGATGCATTGTATGATCAGGTAGATCATGTATGTTGATATGTATCAGGTATGATCAGGTGGATCATGTATTTGTATTTGTATTAGGTGGATAAACTATATGATCAGGTGGATCATGTATGATGATATGTATCAGGTAGATACTTGGTATGCATCAAGTGGATGCATTGTATGATCAGGATGATCATGATGATGAGCTTCAAGATGTTGCTTCAGATGATATGTACCAGGATGGTATAGTGATGATGATCAGTATGATCATGGGCATCAGGATGATGCCTCGTGCGGTGATGATCCGTTGGATCATGAGTATCAATTTGATACTTGGAGGTTAGAGATGATATGTGGCAGGTTGTGAAAATAGCATGTAATCAGTCCTCGGAGATCTTGCCGGTCGTGCTGCGGCACATAAATGTTCCTGGGGTACTCTTTCCGGTATTGCTATGTAGTATGTAATCAGTCCTCAGATATCCAATAGGTTGAGCTATGTGCTCGTAATCAGTCCTGGGATGAGGTATTACTACGGAGACATGTAATCAGTCCTGGAGATCCGAGAGGTTGAGCTGTGTGCTCGTAATTAGTCCTGGGATGCTCTTTAGAGATCTTGCCGGTCATGCTGCGGCACATAAATGCTCCTGGGATTCTCTTTAAAGGTTTTGTCTATCCACATGTAATCAGTCCTAGAAATACGAGAGGTTGAGCTGTGTGCTCGTAATAAGTCCTGGGATGCTCTTTAGAGATCTTGTCGGTCATGCTGCGACACATAAATGTTCCTGGGATGCTCTTTAAAGGTATTGTAGAGGAGATGCATGTAATCAGTGCTGGGAGATCTTGCCGATCGTGCTTAGGCACATAAATGTTCCTGGGATACTCTTTCCGGTATTGCATCCGCACATAAAATTAGTCCTGAGAGGCCACCTCTATCAGACCGTTCGCACAAATGATGAAGACCTACAGGTGGTGGGCCTACATCCCGTATGAAAAATGACTGACTCTGTAGAACTTCCTATGACGAGTAGAGTTAGAGATTGGTTGAGATAGTAGCAGCAGTGACGATGATGATGACGATGCATCGATGACGATGATCCCGAGAAGAAGACTTGTCTAGCAGAATTGTGTCGAGAAATACCTTCCTAGTTAAGAGGGAATGTTGATGTATATGTAACTTCGGAATGTATTTCATCTGTGTATTTTATATATATTTATTGTACCCTTATAAGAGATGTGTTATTCCTCTATAAGGAAGTGTCATCATGTGGATTGACAAGTGTTGCAAGTGTGTGTACTTGCCGATGGGTTATTAGACCACCATGTGTGGGGTTGGCCCTAAAATATATATTATATTGTGGATGTATCTAGATAGACAAGTCGGCCCCATAAGGTCACTGGGCAAACAGGTTAAGTATAAATAGAGATCAGGAGATCTCTATTTTGATCATTCGGAAAGTTATATCTCTCTCACTCAGAAAGTGGCACACTAGTGAGGAGGAGGATCATATGCTACTAGGAGACTATCTCAAATGTATTTTGGTTGTACTTTGGTTGAGCCATTGCTCTCTCTATCTCTAAGGAAGTTGTGGGGTTTTTCACCTTAGGGTTTTCCCCATGGAAACTTTGTGTCTCTTGTCTCTCATGCTTTTGATTCTTTTGATGCTTGTCATGCTTATTGTGATTGTTATGCATTGATATAGTGTATATGTTATTCTCTCAGTATAGATCCAAGAGTATTATGAATTAATGCTCAAAATTTAACAGACACCACAGTCCATATTGTACAGTTTTTTAATTTATTTTTTTGCTGTAAAACTTCCAAAACCTTACATTTTCATTTTTTCCTGCATGAACACAGATGGATCCTATTCCACTCTACCATATCAGCTTTGCCGATGGAGCAAGTCGTTGGTCTCCAAATCTCACTTCAACAGCTTAGGTAATTTATTCCCCTTCACATGAGTTGGTCCACCTCGACAGAGTGTGCATAGGTGCTGCCACAAACAACCAAGCTGAGTACGATGCTGTGACCGGTCTACTGGTCGCTGCTTTCCAGATGGGCATAAGTCACCTTAGTGTTTTCCTGGATTCCCAGCTCCTTGTTTCCCAGCTAAACAACTGTTACCAGATACGTGATCCCTGTCTATTTCGAAAATTCCTGCGCACTAAACAAATGATTACACTTTGAATCCATTTCATTCACTCATGTCCCAAGAAATCTAAACAATGTAGTAGACCAAATGGCTAACGACATTCTAAACTGACACGTCAACCAAAACATGTAGGACATCACAACATGTATCACTTAAGCATCAAAAATTGAAATAAACAAACTAAATAAATCATCATAACATTGCATCCATGTGCATAACATGTGCCTCCACGGGCATACAAAAAACAAAACACATATCATTGCATCCACGTGCAACACAACATAAATGAAAAGACAAGATGTGCATCCACATGCATACATGACTATATACCAAAAACACATACATACACACATATATATATATATATGTATCATCATAAGAGTCACAATGTCAGGAGTGCTCTCAGCACCCAAATATACAAAAAGTACACCAGCCATACAAAATATGTATCAACAAAATACATCCCCATATGCTCATCAACATTTGGGGGCAGGTACAAGATAACCTAATCATCACGGTCACCGGGCTCCTCTGGCTCCTCCGGATCATACAGATCTTGAGCCCTCCTCTCAGCCATCACTACAGCTACTCTGAGCAAGATCGATCGCCACTCATAGGGAGCATCGAAACAACGATCGAGAACATGTCAATCTAGATCCCTCCAACCATCATTTGGTGGATCCACTAGTAGCGCCTCCAAGGTATCACGTATGTCCTCTGTTGCATCATCTCGATGACGCACAAATCCTCATGCATGAGGCGTGGGTGCCGCTACTGGTGGAGGTACCACCACCATCACCCGTCCCCTACGGCCCATATGATCCACTGGAGGCCTCGAACCAACATCTGCCATGACCCACACTGAAACAAGTCAGTATCATATAAACATCTCTAGCTATACTCATAACAAAACATCTAAACATGATATAATAGAGAAATAAAAACAAAGACGTACCGTCTAACCCCCAAGCCTATCCCTGAGCTCGAGGCATCTCAGGGTCTCCCCGGAATTCCATACCCTGATATGGATAGTCGTCAATCACAACGGGCATCTGCTCCCACTGATCGTACATCTTCGACGAGAAGAACTACCGAATGCCACCACCACCCCGGGGCATCATCTCCCCCCACCGCACCATCCGCGGCTCACTCCTCAATCCCTCCCGAGCCAGCACACGTGGCCGCAAGGTAGATACCCGCTTGAAAAAGAAACAACAGAGGAATGAGGCATAACTAAACTCTCCTCCCTCCCTCCTAACCTTGTTCATCTCTCACCGAACAGGGGCCAAAAACATCTGGCCCCAAGCAAAATAGGTCCCCGACAAGACATGGTGAACCATCATCGTTTTCCCCCCCCGCCAAATGATGGGGCGCCTATGCACCAAGCACTCGCAAAACACAATCCGCCACCGCCTGCATCTCCGGCTCTCACAGATCCAAGATACTCAATGCGATGTTTTGTGCACGAGCCCCTGGAATGCAGAATCTGTCAAGGAGATCCTCAATATCCATACCATCCGGAATCCTGGGCTCGGTGTCCCTTATCTTTCCCAAACGAGGCAAACCAGTAAGAAAATATACATCAGTCAAGGTAAGCTCCAGTCGCTCACCCTACACAATAAAAGCTACCTCCTCTAGGTCCTAGAAGTCAACCAACTTGTTCAGCAGGTCCCTGACTGAATGCATGAGAGGGATCTGAGTGAACTTCAGTAGTCCGTCGAAAGCCAAGGCCCCCCTGCACATCCGAGATCCCCCGAATATCACCCATCAATCTCTCATCAATCTCCCTCTCCCTCCACGATACCAACGGCCTCCTCAGCATCCTGCCAAAACAACACATAAATTTTTAGAAAAATAAAACAATTTTTTTTCCCTAACCAAGCGAACCCCATCGCGACTTTTGGACCCATAGCCGCGATGAACATCGTGGCTTTCAGCCCTCACAACCGCGATGCTCATCGTGGCTGTCATCCCTCACAGCCGCGATGTGTCTCGCGGCTGTAAGCATCCACAACTGTGATGAAAATCGTGGTTGTAGGCAGACACAACTACGATGCACATCGCGGCTGTAGGCACCCACAGCCGCGATGCACATCACGGCTTTCCATCCCATACCTGTGATGTGCATCATGGAAAAAGGCCCAAAACCCACGATATTCCGCATTGGAAAGCCAACGTGGAATATTCGCAACTTCTGAAACCACAATGCTCACCAAAAAGTAAATAAATTGAAAGGCTAAGGCACATAGGCTTACCTGAAACTCCCAAAATAAAAAATCGTCGGTCGAATCTCCCACAAATCAAGAAAATGCTCTGACTCAACCAAATTACTCTGTGAAACTCAACGGTGAAAATGACACTTGTCACATTGGGTCCACTTGCTATTTATAGAAATTTGACCAATTTTTCAATCAACCATTTCGGCATCATACGATGTTCGTTTTTCAAACCATTGGTACCGTTGGAATCAGCACAACGCGAATTTCACAATAGTCCAGTCCTTTTCTCGATTCCTCCAGGATCCATTTTGGGCATTTTTTACATGCCCCTCGTCGTCTCGATTTGTGTGCCACATCGGTCGTGGTCCATTTTTCACGAGTCTTATATCATCGGATTCAATTTTCTGCGCTCGTGACGATGCTTGAGACCATTTCTCGCCCTCACCACCATATTTTTTGGGCATTTTCCCCATGCCCCTCGTCACCTCGGTTTACGTGCCACATCGTCCATTATCCATTTTTGACGAGTTTTATATCGTCGGATTCAGTTTTCTGTGCTTATGATGATGCTTGAGATCATTTCTCGCTCTCACTCCCAGAATTTTTTTGGACATTTTTTCACACACTCGTCACCTCGGTTTGCGTGCCACATCGGCCATTGTCCGTTTTTGACAATATTTATATGGCCAGATTCAATTTTCCATGCTCGTGATGATGCTCGAGATCATTTCTCACTCTCACCAATATCTTTCTTGTTCGGTATAATTTTACCCATTTTTCGAGTCGAGCAGTTCCTTTACGAAAAAGGCACTTAGGGAGTTTCTGTTAAGCTCTTTTCTGACTCCTAAAACAATGAAAAGATCACCGAGCAATCTTGCTTCCTTTCATGCTCGCTAAAAGTATCTGAAAGGGCATCTACCTGGTATAAGTTTACCCCTTTTCCGGACCTTGTAGACTAATTACGAAAAAGGAATAGTCTAGTCACATCGACTAGAAGAGTTCTCCATTTGCATCATTTTATGCTTTTTCGGGCCTTGGAGACTAACATACAAAAAAGAACACCAATGGAGTCTACTTATCACTTTCAGACTCTCTAAAATTGAAAGCAAACCATGAGCAATTACCGTCTTGGGATCGTACAAATCTACAGGACGGTACTCCTCCACCAATTCATAGCCTTCTTATTGTTTTCAAACTCCCTAACAATGAAAGCACTCGTGAGCATGAACAGTCCTAGGCTCGCATAAATCCACAGGACAGTACCATTTTAAAGCAAACTTTTACCCCTTCTTGGAGCTCATTAAAACTAGGAAGAAGGACCCAAAGGTGTTTTTTGGCGCCACAGATCATGTTTACTCATATGGCAGCTTCCCCATTATGGTCGCCTTTGTTCAGATTATTCTGCAGTATGTCACCCTGAGAGTCTCCCAATAGCATCCATCAGCTTGTCCCCCCAGATTCACTCCAGTTTGCAATACATACCCCCGATCCCTTAAGCTACGAACCTCACACCTAAAAGTCAGTTTCCTATGCTGCCAGGTCAACCATGTCATCATGCTTTGAACAAAGGAATTTTGAGTCCACCCACTCTATGACCCCAGTGATTACCCATCCCCACAATATGTCAGTCCTACCATCATTACTATCACATTTCAGTTGTACACCTCCCTATCAAGGAAACATCATTTCCTTGGTAGTTGCTGGTCTCCCTTTGTCGACGCCCACCAAATCTATTCCAGTGGATAGACCCAGAGGTCCCTGTGCCTTGGACTCATCACCATTAGTGATGAGTGCCTACGGATCATTTTGAAAGGACTCCTCAATGCCTCTCCAGATGATTGTTTCTCACATGCTAGACTTCAACACCTTGATCGCATCATTGAGACTCGTACAAGGTATCGGTCGTTTCAGTTATTTGTTGAAGACCCCGGATATCACCCGAATCTACCACATTTGAGAGTCTAATTGAGGAAACAACCAGTTACATATTCATATGGATATTCGGGTTGCACTTGGCGACAATTCTTAGATGTACTGCAGTTTTATACTCCCTCAAGTATACAGTTACATATACTCCTCAGAATTTGACTCACAGTCACTGAGTCCCTACATATGTTGGACACCTTCAACTCCAGGAGTGCATCAACCCTTCTAAAGCCTTATTCAGAATGGTTGTTGCTCTTTTCCAGTGTATCAGTTATTGAGATCAGTCATGGTATGACCATGAGTATGTACCAGCATTGTGTCCCCTTTGGACCATTATGATGTACCAACAGATTTTTATGTATTATTTCAGGTCCCCCTTCTTGGGCCTAATTGTTATATATATGTCTTGATACGAGCATGGGTATGCCCGCCTCGTCCATTATCAGAGATTATTCCTCATTCATTTTGAGGCCATGTATTTTTTTCAGTTTTTTGCGGCTTCGAAGGGGCTGTTGTTCTAGTCTCCAATTGGTCTCTTCTCTTCTCCAAGCACCAGGAAAAAGACAAAAGAACTATGATGTCTATCAGCCATACAATGATCTCCTGCCCTCACACATCATGGGGCAATCTGTTAACACCCAAAAAGTGCTCACTAGCTCATTCCCTTATTCACATGACCCATTTGTCTACTTTTTCCACCATTTGAGCCTCTAAAACTATCAAAAGGTCACCAAAAAGACCATAATACACCTTTTTCCCCTCAAAATATGTATTTTTCCTCAAAAAAACCCTCAAAAAGGGTCCAAAATTCCAAAAAAATATTAAAAGGGAGTAAAAATATAAAAAATATTCAAAAAGGGAAAAAGAGACCTAAACCATGTTGGTTAATACCATTGGTTTCCTTAAAACCATAATGGTATTCCCCATCACCAAAAACTATAAAAAGGTGATAGGGGCTCCTCACTATCCATCCACATTTCATCCTATCCTTATGCTGCCAAATTCCCTTTGAGAGTCCTTGCCTCCCATTTCGAGTTTGAAGATCCCCATTGAATCATTGGAGAATAAGAGACCATTGGACATTGGAGCTTCTCAACCTTGGAGTTGCTCAAAACTCACCATCCTCACCATTTGAGGTAATATAAAATCAAATTTTTTAAATTTCTTGTTTTTCTCATAGATCTTATTGCTTATGTTCTTAAATCTAGTTTTTTTATTTTCTTTGCACATGTTAATGTTAGATCAGATTACATTAGTTTTTACATATGTTTATTGAGACTGCTGCTACTAGTTAGCAGGTTCATCCTTGCACATGCTTGGTTGAAAAACCAAGCAACAGGGTCTGTTTACAACTTCAACTTTATACTTTTTATGAGAATAAATATGGGTTTTGAAACCACCAGCAGTCGTAGCCAGAGAGTCCGCTACTTGATTTTCAATTCTGGGAACCACCCTGATTTTATGCTCTGTGAAATAGTTTCCAAACATGTCCCAAACTTCATTCTTGTAGGCTCTCATTCTAGGATGTTTTGTTTGGTAACTATCATTCACTTTATTTACCACAAGCTCTGAATCCCCAAATACTTCTATTCTTTTTTCCCTCATATCTTTCAAGGCCTGCAAACCCAACAATAGAGCTTCATACTTAGCCACATTAATAGTACATTAAAAAGTCAATTTGAAAGATAAAGATTTAATTTCTCTGGATGGGGATATAATCCAAACACCCGCCCTTGCCCCATTTTTGCTCAAAGACCCATCAAAGTACATAATCCACAACCCTTCTTCATTTTGTTTCTTCTCCAAGGCTTCTTGTCTTTTTTCAAATTCCTCATCCTCTTTAACTTCAATCTGTATAGGAGCTTCAGGATCAGTATGTGGCTCATCATTGAAAAATATGAAAGATCCCAAATCAGTATCAACAACATAAATGGGATGATTTTCAGGCTTATCTTGACTGCTGACCACATAGGCTAACATTTTCTCTATATATAACCTCATGTTGCCTCTGAATAAAGGTATAGTGGCATATGACAAATCCATTTGCATAGTTCCCTTTAATTTTGATTTCCAAGATCTTGACAACAACATACCAAACTTTGCAGGAATATCAACTACTACAACATCCATCACAATGCTTTTAGATGGAAGTTGTGTAAGAGTTACCACCATATCTTTTATCAATCCCAAATACTTGACCTTTCTAGAATCAAAGAATACGGGTCTTTATAAGTCCTAGTAACCTCCAGTGCTAGACTTTCCACTACTTTATTTGGCATTAGATTATGAGATGCACCAGAGTCTAGCATTGCATTGTGCAAAATCATATCATGGATATTCAAACTTAGATAAAATGGGGGAACTTCTTCACCATCTGTATCTTCAATTTTAGGTCCAAATACAATAGTGGGAGCGTCATCTGTCACTTCTAAAATATCTGGCTGACACTCGCCTTGATTCTTGACCATTTTAGTAATTTCTTCCCTGTATTCATTATTCCTCAACAACTCATTAAAGGGGATAGAAATCTTAACCTTTGATAACTTTGACATCATATTGAATGATGAAATTGGTTTATCTACATCAATTGGCCTTGACTCCTTACTTTCCTTTGGCTGTTGTTCCTTATTTTCTGGGTTCTCTTGCACAACAACCTCCCTTTGCTTTTCTTTTTGTTTTTCTGAATTCGGCGGGGTGTTGGAAAGCTGGTTTCAACTGGACTTCCCTTTATTTGTTACTGCATCACGATTTCTTAGCTTTAATTTTCTCTGAAAATCATCAATGGCATTCTGATATTGTTTTGAATCTAGCTTTGAATATGATTGTCATCTTCTTGAGTGAAAAATTTATGCTCTTCTTTAGTTAAATGTATTTCAAAATCACTGTCATCAAAGTGATGAATATGGTCATTCATTGGATCTTCTTGTCCTTCCTCATCAACCAAACTTTCAGGGAATGGTGGTCTTATTTGCTGATCTTCAGGATTTCTTTGGTTTCTCTGAGGCAATGGTCTTCTAAAATTCGGATTCCGTATTTGACTTTTAGGTTGCTCTCTATTAGGTGGTTTGTTTTCTAGGGCTAACCTGTCCATCAACTTCTCCATAGTATTCATCATCATTTCAAACTTAACATCACTTGCAGAGGAAGAAGCATAAGTGGTTGGTTGGTTTTCTTGTCTTCTTTTATCTACTTCCACTCTACCTTTCAGTTTCCCTGAGGCCATTAAATTTGCTTTTACTTCTAGGGCATATTTTAACATAGCTGGAAAAGTAGCTGACTTCCTCTCTCTCAACATACATGAAAAATCTCCATCGAAGGCATCTGCATAATGAATTTTAGCAACACCTACCAAAGGCTTAATATTAGCTAGAATAGAGTTGTATACCCTCATAAATCTGCTAGAAAACTCATGTACAGACTCAAAATTCCCTTTCTTTAAATGGTCATATTGAGATAATATTTGTAAGGGACTCTTTTTTGCCTCCCACCTATCCAAAAATAGTGTCTGAAAAGCTTCAAAGGTAAGGATAGATGCTGTTGGTAAATCTTTAAACCATCTCTTTCCCTCTCCTGACAAACTCTGAGAAAACAACCTCATTTTCACATCATCATAATCTACTTCTTCCAAGTCAATGAAATATTCGAACCTATCCATATGTTGTCTTGTTGTGAAATTTCCATCTCCATCATATAAAGAAATTCTCTATGAGTAGTTCTGAGGGAGGTCATGCAAAACAGCTGGCAAAGCCAGAGGTGCAAACCTAGATGCAATTGGTCTAGGTGGATTTTGTGCTATAGGAGGGTTCTGAGGAGGATTTTGAGGAGGATTGTTAACAAGGTTTGTAATATGGGGCTGAGAGGTTTGAAAATGAGGATTACTTTCTTCAAATTTAACAATGTTTTGCAAGGTATACCACAAGGGACCTAGCAAGTATGACTCAAACCTATTCGGATTTATCTTTGTTTGCTTTAGGTCTGACTCTGATTTTGACTTTACTAGAGACTTTCCAACACTTACTTCTAAATCCAAATCTTGAAAACCATAAAACTCTTCTTGAGAAAAAGACTTTTCATTATTATAAGTGTTAGCCTTTTCTTTTCCACTCCGATGTCTAAGTAAACTGTTTGGGTTTTCCACACTTAGAAAAATCTCAGAGTTAGGATTACCTCTTGTATAGATCCTTCTAGAGGCCAGGATGCCTTCTGAAACCTCCTTTGGAAATCAACATGGAGTCGCCAAGGAAAATGTACAACCTTCTGAATATGTTAGAATCTCTGTTTGCCCACATAAATCCCCTTTTCTCCTTGAAATCTGGAACTCTTTGTCGTTTCTCCCAGGGACAATACAACTTTCGTTCCTCGGCAGCGGTGCCAATTATGTTAGAACTCAAATTGACCCTCAGGTTGTGGAAAAGGTCTCTTCAAGGTAACACACAAAACAACTTTAGGAAAGGGAGGTGGCTTCTTCCTTTCCAAAGAGGGATCTCTCACTGATTGTTTAACAAGGCCAGATATATGAATAAAAATTGAAATCAGATTGTTGTTTGGTTGAAACAATGTAAGCATTCATTGGGAAATGGAGTCAAAACAAACAAATATGTCAAATTACAGTGCTGCTGCATGGAATTTCAAAACAGAGGCAAGGTAGCCATTCATTTAGAGTCAAAATGCTTTGGTCTGGTGGAGAGGATGAAATAAAGAACAATCCATTAACATGAGCATCTACAAGGATGAATTCAATGTTAACTTTAGAGGAAATATTTGGTGAATAGCTGAAAACAATAGATAGAGCATATGAATATGAATTATGCATTATTAAACACTCATTTCAAACATGAAGGAAAACATTATGGAAGTAATAAACTGGAAACATATTTACATAAGAGAGGAAAACAGACTGCAACATAAACAACACATGAATCTCTGCCAAAAGCCAACTTCAACGCTGTAATTTTATTAAAGATGAGTCTCACAACACAACAGCCCAGTTCTCATAGGTTCAACCCTTTTTTCCTTTCTCTTACATGTGAATATATAGATATCTTCAGCCCTGAGGCTTGAATCATCCTAACATAAAGTTGTTACTACTGTGATGACACCTATATAAACATGCCCATCACCTCTGAGAATTAGGTACAACAAAATAACAAATGCTGAAAAATAGGCTTAACTACCTTTACAAGTGTGACTGAGCATTTACTTTCCAGTAACAAATTCTAGTCAATAGTAAAAAATCTAAGTAACTAATTCTTCAGGCTGCAATCCCCACAATCTTCAGAATCTTTATGCATACAGTGTTAGTTTGGATTTTCCATATTTCTCCACAAGCTTCCATTGGTCAACAGCTAGAAAATCTGACGTGGCCACCTCCTTAAGCAACACCCACAATTTTGTATGGTCTCTGTATGAATAGCTCTGAAGGTGTGTACATGCTTCTTTGAAAATCATGACCAATTCAAATTCCTTTGTCAACTTATCCACCATTGTTTTTCCAGTCAGTGCTTGGGTCATGCCGTCAAAGTCTGTGTAATCTAACCTGCACCCTTTCAACCTGTCTTGATACTCTTTCTATGTCAGCATGGTTCCATCTTCTTCCCAAAGAGTGGAATCCCTTTCTTAAACAATGGATCAAACATATCTTTGAAGAGTTTCATGATTGGTGGGCCATAATATCTATTCTATCTTGGACTGTAGCTAGGTGTTGATGTTTGTTTATCACCTTCTTGGCCCAAATGATGGTGGATAACCTATCCTTTATGCCTGCTGCTTTTACTTCACCCTCGTTAGGCCATTCAAAAACTCTATGGCATTTTCATCACATTCAATAGGCTTCTTATTCAATTTTTCCTTTGTTGTTGTTATATTTTTCTTGGCAAACTTAATTACACTCTCCTTGTCTAAAACAAAGTCAAGGTAGGGCCTTAATTTGTCTTCCTGAACTATAACATCATCCCAGATTACTTTCTTTGCTTCCTGCAGTGATGTTTGACATGTAGCTTGCTTCATTAATTCATCATATTTAACCTACAAATCTAGGTACTTAGCCTCCCAAGTCTTCCTCTCTTGCTCTTCTTCTGAAACTCTACTTTCCAGCTCTGTGTTTTGCTTCTGCAACTTTTCTGCTTGAACAATGGAGAAGTCACCAGATTCAATGGAGGAGGAGGTGACCATGTTCTCCAATTCTTTGCCCTTCTCTTGCAATTTTCCTTCCAAATCCTCAGACTTATCTTTCCACTTCTTTTTTCTGTCCACCATAAGATCCATATCCTTATGCCACTACTTTTCTTTCTCTTCAAACTTTAGTAACTTGGCCTTACAGTCTGTTATCTCATTTTTAAGTTCTTCTCTTTTCTCCTCCAGCTCTGTCAACTCAGAGGCTCTACTAGCTGGGTGGAAGTAATCTTCAATTTCTTTTTTAATGACTGAATAGTATTGTCTTTCTCATTTAGCATATTTTGAATACTAGCCCTTTTGTCTTCCTGGCCCTCAATAGCCACTAATTCATTATGCAGCTTCTTGATTTGTGCCTTGTGGGATTTTTTCTCCACTCTTTCCTGTCTGAGCTAATTTGCAACCTTATTCTTACTGGTTTGCAATTTAGACAGCTCGAGTGCATCCTTTAACAACTTGGCATAAATTATGTCCCCAGTTTCCTTGTGAAGATGGATCATGTCAGGTATGGGAATGTCTTCTAAGTTCATCTTGGTAGCTTAGTGCTATGGGCACCTACTAACTAGTAGTAGCAGTTTCAATAGAAATAAAAACAATAAACTAAATAAACAATACTTTTCATGGATCTAAGCAAGAATCTAAGCAAATAATTTAAATATTTCAAAAATCAAGAACAAGAAACATAAGAAATAATTTTTGTATTGAAAAGTGGGGGGCAAGCAAGTGCTTGCGATATTACCTCCAATGGTGAAGGTTGATGTTGAGCAACTCCCAAGATGAGTAGCTCCAAACTCCAATAGGTCTCTTTCTCCAAGGTTGCTCCAATGGCTAAAAGTGCTCAGGGGAGATTTCAGCAGCATAAGGATGAGATAATGGAAGGATGTGAAATGAGGAGCCCCTACCACCTTTTTATAGGTTTTGGTGGTGAGGAATACCATTTGTGGTTTTGTGGAAACCAATGGTATTGACCAACATGGTTTAGGTAATTTTCCCTCCTTTTTCCTTTTTTGAATAAAAATAATATTTTAATTCCCTTTTTAATATTTTTGGGAATTTGGACCCTTTTTGAGGGTTTTTTATGATTTTCTTGGAAAAATAATCTTTTTTAATGGAAAAAGGGGTGTACCAAGGTCTTTTGGTGACCTTTTGTTGGTTTCAGAGGCTCAGATGGTGAAAAAGTGGGAAAATGGGTCATGTGAATAGGGGAATGAGCTAGTGAGCACTTTTTAGGTGTTAACAGTAACCAAGGACAAATCCTTACTTGAGATCTGTCTGACCTCTGCATATAAATTTGGTTCTTCTGAATTTTCCTCTTTGATTTCTTTATACTCCTCCAATAACTCTGCTCTACTCTTGCTTTGTGCAGCAGGTTCAACAGTTTCCCTATCAAATACATACTAGATTTCGAAAGCAGGTACTTTGGCCTCCACCTATTTCTTCTTACCCCGACCAGTCTTCACCTGTACAACCTGCTGCTCTACCTTTTCCACATTTTGTCTCTTTGGGGCTCTTTCTGTGCCCTCATCTTCTACCTCCATGGCATCAATGATTTCCACCGTGTTGAATTTTTCAGAAAAATTGGCAAGGGGTACAATTTCTCCAACTACTAGGGCCAGGCTGGAGGTGCCAAGTTTTGGTGATGTGGCTCTCTGTACAAGGGAGGTGTTATCATCTTGTATATGTACATCCATCTGAATTTTGCTGGGATATTCCAACCAGTTAGCAGTCTCTGCCATACCTGCAAGCTCAAAGTGCACAAAGCCCTTTCTGTTACTTTATTTCCTTCTGTTGGAGATAATGTGATGGGGATCATAGCTAATGGCCAGCTTTGTTTGAAACCCCATTTCTCTTACCATACATTCAATGGCTGAAAGGGAATCCTTATTCTTAATTATGAATGGGCCTACAACCCATGGAATAGTGATGTCTGAAGCCTTCTTGTGATCCAAAAAATGTTCAGTTTCTACCCTCAAATTTTTCCTGATGAATTCTAGAGAAAACACTCTAGGAGTTAGAAATGTTGGAAGAGCATAGGGTGGGTGAGAAAACCCATACACTCTAATTACTGTGTTGTGTTCCAAGAGAAACCAGTCACCTATTCTCTTTTCAGGAGAAGGTTGCAACATCTCCTTCATCTCTGTTAACACCCTGGGCAATCTTTTCTGATAAAAAACATTGTAAACCTCTGACATTAGGTTGTTCATGAATGTGCTATAATTTGTGTTCATCTCCTTTGTGAGCTTCATCTCAGGAAGCTGCATATTTTATTCATTAAATGACAAGAACATCCTTAGCAAATACGCTTGAAACCTGAAACTACTGGTCCTGTGGAAGTCCACTAGCTGAGAATGGATATTCTCAGCTACGGACTCATCAAATTTAAGGAAATCACACTGGACTGACTGGTCAGACTCTAATGGGCAAGTGCTAAGGATAGATAAAAGTCTCATCAGGGGCTCAGTGACATACATGTCTGTGTCTAATCCTAAAAATTGGCTTAGCAAGGTTATAACACACTCGTATTCTTCAGTAAAGAGATGGACTTCGAATGCGAAAGCATGGTCTTGTAATGGGACACTAGGATTTAGGAAAATCCTATAGAAAATTTGCTTAAACTCAACTGTGGACTGTCTAAAATACTGAAATAGGGCTTCTTCTTTGTACTCTTTGGACTTTAGGCTGAATTCCTCAGGGATTGACAGGGCTTTTCTTATAACAGCGGGGTGACAGGACACAAGATCTTTGAACCAGACGCATCTGTAATCACCCTCTCAGAGGAGGAGTAATTGGTGGCCTACCATTCGACGAACTCGGGACATTTTAGGGTTTGGTCAACTGCAAAAAACTGGAGAAATGACCTGTATACCTTGTGTACATCTATACCCCTGTTCCTAACCAGCTCCAGTCTATCCTTTACTGTTTCAATGGGTCCACTGGTCAATATAGTGTCATAGACCTCAACATCTTTATCTTCTAATAGTTCTTCTATATTATGGTTTTCAAAACCTGGGGGTTCTACTTGTCCAAGCTTAGCCATTTAAATAGTTTTGCAAGGAGACAGGAGGCCTACCTGGTTACTGACAGCTGGTCTGAGCTCCTGGTTGAGTTGTCTTCTTCTACATAGTCGTCGCCTTTCGCTTTCCAATGCAACCAGACAAACAGTATCCAGATCCTCGTGCATAAGTATTTTTAATATTATTTTCTTTTCATATCATCCCTGCAACTGTAATGGTGAAAGGGCTATATAAGTCATCCATCTGCATGATTGCTTCTGCACTGTTGATTTCTTTCCCTACTTAGCTCTGCAATCCTTCGCAGTTCTTAGTCTTTCAAATGCTTCCTTCCTCTCTCTTTAGATCTACGTAGCCGCCTTCAACCATCGATCTAGATCCTATCCGCATCCCGATCGTCCAAAGGTGCGGCCCCTACCAAGGTTCACAGATTTGGAAAGTGTCAATAATCCATGCATGTTCAATCTGCGAACTAAACATCCACCATCGATGCCTTTACCTTCCAGATCTGCACTGTCGCGTGATGTGGATCCTACTACCACTTCGCAATTTCGAAAAGTTCATTTCTCCGTGCATGTCAAATCAATGAAGTACTTGACGACCGTAGATATGTCCTCCTGTCCATTGATATGACCTCTGACTTTCCTGCGGGCTAGCAACACTCCGCTCCCACTTAAACCACCCCATCTTATTCCTACGAAGTCTCCTTTTAGCCATCAATCTCCATCACCGCAGATCTGCTCCGTTGATAGGTTCCCTCATATAAATTTTAGCGTATTTTTACATTTGTACCTCAATTGCAAAGTCGAAACTCAAGGATTTAAATCCTTGCCATCTCAACCCAAAACAAAAACCTGTCAAAGTCTCATTTTGTGTTCCTCTTGGTCATATGATTGAGAAACTTGGGCTTACTCATCATTTTCATGGATCTGACCCCCTCCAACTACTTAGCTCAAAAATAGTGCCAACAACGGGATCGATTTCAACAAGGGTGATCCTTCCTTTTGGAATTACGAGATCATGGGAAATCCTTCCTTTCAAAATTACAGGATTCATTCCAACACTGGTGATCCTTCCTTTCAAAATTACGGGATCATGGACAATCCTTCCTTTCGGAATTACAGGATTTAGTCCAACAACATCTGTGGTTCTCAGACAATCATTCTTGTCGGAATTATGGGATTAGGTCCAACATGGACAATCCTTCTTGTCGAAATTACGGGACCCAGTCTTTACGGAGCTACCACAACTGATCATAGCACACAAGTACTCGGACGATCCTTCCTTTCGGAATTACAGGATAATTTTCTGTCAAACACATCTTAGAAAATCCTTGCTTTCGTAATTACAAGATTTAGTCTAAGGATCAACATTTAAGACAATCCTTCCTCTCAGAATTATAGGATCTAGTTTAAGGATGATCAATCCCAACTGAGCTACCCGCTGTGATCAGGATACCATAGTATCATACACTACTCCCCCTTTCGAGGGAAGTCCTTACGGACTACACCAAGATTATCACGGAAGTATTCAAACTTCACACGAGACAGAGGCTTAGTCAACACATATGCAACCTGCTCATTTGTGCTCACATATTGGAGCTTTACAGCTCCCTTCTACACCATGTCACGAATGTAGAAATACTGGATTTCTATGTGCTTCAACTTATCATGGAACATGGGGTTCTCTTTCATATTCATACATCTTTGGTTATCACATAGAATCATTGTAGTATCCATATCCAGATCGAATAGGTCTGATAACAACTTCCGAAGCCATATGGATTCAGAACTAGCGGAACAAGCTACAATATATTCCGCTTCTACAGTGCTGAGTGCAAAACTAGATTGCTTCCTGCTTAGCCATGAGATCATGGCTAACCTCAGACTGAAACATCCACCTGAATTGCTCTTTTTGTCTCAAACACTTCCTTCCCAATCTGAATCTGTCTAACCATATAGTCCAAAGTCATGATCTCTAGTATAACTGAGACCATAGTCTATCGTACCTTTTAGGTACCTCATCACATGCTTTGCATCTATAAGGTGAACATATCTGGGCTCAACCAAATACTGACTCAAGGTGTTCACAAAAAAGCATATATCTAGCCTATTATTTGTCAAATACATCAATGACCCAATAATCTGACTATATAGTGTCACATCCATCTATGTCATCTCTCTAGGTCATTGTAAACCTAGGATTTGAACTCTATTGCAAGTTCTCTCTTGCACCCATACATGAGCTCCTCATATTCAACCTTGTAGAAAAGGTTAATATATCATCATTCTAGTTGATCATCCTATCCTATGGGTGCCTTATCATCCCGTACAAAGTCTTATTCAATATGCACACATGTGGTTCTCTGTAGAGAGTCTTGAGTCCTGTAGGTTGCTCGATATCCTCTTCTACTTCGACTACACCATATATCTAGTGTAATTTCCACCACTGAGGAAGTGTGTCTAGACACTAGAGCAACATCTCGTCATATTCGACTCCTTCTTTCTAAGAGAAACCTTGCTTTGTACTTCTTTAGTATACTTGATTTCATAAGTCTTGTTGAATGTTATAGTTGGACTATCCTCACTTGTTCTACAAAAAAAATCTAATCATTCTTCATTTGTAGGTGATTGTACATGATATTTCCTACAATTCAAGTTCAGTTGCATGGTTAGAAATATTTCATGGTTTCCAAAACATATTAATAATGACATTCTTATGCATACAAACATAGGTCACACAGTCATGCAACTATCGTAGCCAATCCTTCAACACAACATTCATCCATATCTCGTATTCATATGGTAAATTTACAGATGCCTTCCATCTCTACGAGAACATCATTAAGAGCGTGCACTACTCCCAATATGTCAACAAAGAGGTTTCATTCTAGATAAGTAGCAATGGAATGTTGCACATCATCATAGGCGACTTACCCATTAGTAGTATTATGTTCAGCAATGCAAACATTCTAACATACATAATACACATCCTAAATCTAGGAACATAAATATGTACACAATTGGACAATACATGAAATGACAATTCAAATACTTATCTTTGTTTGTTTGGTAGGATCTCTCTTGATCCTAGTCTCCTTGCAGGATTCTTTGACAATGTGCTTTGCTTCATCATTTGATCTTGAGGACCTGTTCCTTTCTTACTTATGACTGACAATGATGAAAAAATCTTCTATACCACAACTCACAGGGACTTATGGTCCTATCTATTAGGGTTGAGTCTGCATGTCCCTTCACTTTGTGGAGTCCTCCTTCTTCAATTCCAATCACAACTGCATCCCTTCTTATCTAATGTTGAGATAGATAAGATGTTCTTCTATATTCTTGGTTTGGATTAAAGTACATATTCCTCATCATTGGAGGAATCTTCTTTTGCCTTCCGTTCATCATCATGTTCATCTTCTTCAGCTACATGGGCATGGAATATTTTATTCTTCTTCTTGAATTGTTCATCTCTAAGAGGACAATTTCTTGCATTGTGTCCCATCTTGTGACAAGTAAAACATTCAAAGGAGGAGAAGTCTTTCTTGATCCTTTTGTTCCTTTGAAGTATTTGAGATATTCTAGAAGAGTGGTCATGAGAATGTTCATGATTCTTCCTTTTGTTCCTTCCTTTGGCATGGGTTTCCAAAGCTTGATCTTCATCATCATTTAAATTATCTTAGGCTTACTGCTATCCTTTCTTCTTTTTGCACACACTCTTCCCATAGTTGTCTAAACTTGATCAATTTATTCCTAGAGCATATGCCACGAACGAAAGGTTCCCAATCTCTTGGGAGACCATTCAGGGTAGTCATCGCAACTTCAGCTTCTTCTATCATGTATCCAATAGCTTCTAATTGTTCTTTGATATAATATACTCTGGTTAAATATGAATGCATAGTCTCAGACATCTGAACCTTCACATCCTTGAGTTGATTTCTCAAGGTCATCTTTATGCTAATATCATTTCCTTCAAATAGACTGGTCAAGGCATCAAACATTTATTTTGGGGTCTTCTTTGATGACACTTGAGGGATCAAGTGATCTTTGATAGAGTCATATATGATCCTCTTAGCCTTGATCATATTCTTCTTTTGTTTTTCTTTGGCCTCATCTCCCTCTGGTTTGTTAACTTCTTCATTTATGAAGCCTTCTAGGTCATGTTCTTCAAGAATGAGCATGACCCTATATTCCCATGCCCTGAATTTCTCAACTCCCTCAATATTCTCATCAATATTGGTAGTGTTTGTCATTATGATAATATGAGAACCTCAAATGGAAATAGAATGGAGATAGTACTTACTTGTGAAACTTCTTCTTCAAGAGCTGCTTCTGGCTTGACCTAGGTTTTGACAAAGAAACGATAATTTTTCAACTTTGATATATTGAGAAACTAACTGGAGGAAAATATGCGCCTCTCCAAGGTGATTTAGGCAAATTATTCATTTTCCCAAATCCGTGGACAGGACTGCAAAATATTTGATGCCTTAGTTTCTTCAATTTCTACTACATCTTTGTTTGGTCTTAATTCTGATGTATATCCGTAATTTATGATCCTCAAGGTCTGAATATTCGTCTTGTGATAGTCTGATCTGTCCTCTATCCAACCCCACATATTAGAGCAGGATTAGATTCACCAAGTGGAACTTATGCTAAGTTTCCCAAGATTACTTGTTTATGGACAATATCAGTATAGCGAACTTGTACGGACTGCCATGTGTCACTGTTTCATCCACGGGTTTTGAAAATTGCACCAGAGAAACTAAATTCCGTACACGTTGTGGAACATATTATGAAATTCGATTTGGATATTCCTATCCCAAAAAATATCATTTATCCTAGGTAACATTTTTAAAACTAAATTCTCAAGGAGGTTGGAACCCTAATGTGCATGGATCATATCTTCTAAAGTACAACGAATATGAGGCTGAAAATCACACACAAGGTACATGAACATTTAATATTCGGCCTCTCTGCATTTTAGATTTTGAATCTTCTCCAAAAGTGATTTATAGAGAAAATTCCACGATGACTAGTTTCCGAAAATGGAAACCCTGGGCAACAACTGCATAATGTTCTCTTTCAGGCCTTCTCTGATACCATGTTAAGTTTTTACTTTGTTTAGCATAATAAAATTAAACAATAGGATCACTGAAAGAAATACAAGCACAACAACAAAAAGAACACAAAATTTCTCTCGGGAAACCACAAGGGAGAAAACCCTGGCAAAACTTCCTCAATATAGAATTCACCAAGTACAAGATAAAACCCCAAGACAAAATTAGCTTCTCTCCTTCACTTGTGTGAACTTCTCTCTCTCCTATGCAAACTTGAGTGAGTGAGGTGAGTGGTGCAAATGAGGAGGTCAAATTACTCATTTATACTAATCAAATGACTTGACCTTTTTACTAATTAGGTCGGCTTGACTCACCGAATTGGGTCGACTTGTACACTTTACAATAAAATATTATTTTCTAGGTATTTCCAGGCTGACCTAACAGTTAGGGTTTACATTGACTCTTTTAATGACTTTTACATGATCAATTACATCAATGACATATCCAGAAGAAGGAATAACTATAATACAATAGACAAGTACATTTAGAATATCTTCCCCAGTTATATTTCTTTAACAAGCCATTAATTAACATTGGAGGTTTATCTAGCAAGAAGAATCGGGTTCGTAAACCATCTAGTCATCATGTTTGCAATTCCACTTCCAATAGGCAAGCCCGATTGCTATCAAGGTATAACAGGTATAGGAAGTCTTCTCAAAACCGTAAATATGTTCAACAAGATCTTATTCCTATTATTCACATATTAGAAAATGATGAGCCTCAACCTAAGCTAAATGCAGAGATAATTGCTCAGCACCATTCATCACCGATAGGTAAGGTAGAGAATAATGAAAATGGGAAGGTCAAAGTTAAAACCAACCTACCAGAGGTAAAAACCGAACAGGGAAAGAAACAAATCCCTTGATCTGATTCGAACAACCATCCTTCTTCAGTTTCTTGTATTGACAGTGCACTTCGAAACTTTTGGAAAGATGTAGCCCCGTCTTATCATCAGGGAAATACAATTGAAAACCATCTTGTGATGAAAAGTGCCAGAATTTACAGTTATTATCAAGCCAAGGTTTATTCCATGATTGAACAGGTAAATTACTTGTAGGATAAAGTCTCAGAGCTTAAAACAGAGAAAAGGATGCTTAATGAACAACACCAAAACAAAGTTAGTGAACTTAAAAAGAAATTGAAGAACAATACTGCAGGAATTGTGATCAATACCTCGGGCGTGAATATTTTTGTTAATCTAGGCACTAATGAAAATGTGAATTTGAAATAGTTTAGATCACTATGTTGGTTTGCAGTTGAATTTTTCTATCATGATCGGATTCTGAATTAGTAGGTAAGTTTCTTTTTATTTCCATTTAATAGCATTTGTAAGCTTCTGATTTATTTCCTTTAATAAGAAGTGGTTCCAGAATCATAGATTCTGCGGCCACTTCATTTTAATTTTTGTTATTTTTTGTTATTTGTTTCTCTTTGGTTTATATTTTAGGAAAATGGTCAAGTCATAATTTTGTTAAATTTTAAGCCAAGAATATCCGAATCAAAAGCTGCAAGAAGGATGTGGCATAACAAGTAAGATCTCTAGACTACCAAGAAGATATTTCGGGGTCGATTATCATGGTTTCACATTGATAAACCATTCTATTGTAACAAATAGAATATCTTTATGTTGTCATAACGCATCCTCCTAAATTAGAGATATAAGATCCTTATTTTTGGGAAAGTCGAGAAGTTATCCATAGAAACTCGATCATCATTGATTTGTATATATATCCCGAGACAACATAAACTAGGGGATTCTTTTTGGATGGAAGATGGTGTATGTGATGATTAAGACTTAATGACTTTGTTATATTTATGTGAGTAATATATACTTCGAAGTTTCTGGTATTATTATTCATGGTTATTTTATATGTCATTTTGTCAGGATTCATGATAAATCAACTTGTCCCTGTGCAATTCATTTTTTCTTGAATTATACAACTATTGTGTTTACTTATTATGGTCATTGATCGATAGTTAAATTTATTTTTATGACACCATTCTTGAGATTGTTTTCTTACTGTGTCTTTACCTTTCATATTGACAAGATTCGGGTTCGGTATCTTGATTTATGATATATTAAACCTTTGACTGCATAATTGTGGTTGGTTGATGACTATTTTGGGCTCATTCAGTCGTAATTATGTATTTGTTGGTGATGCATTGCCATTTAGCATGACAAGTTAGTTAATTTTGCTGTAAAGTTTAAAACAAAAATGAATTATCTATTGATATTGGTTAATAGTTATTTCTTATTCTGTTATTCTCTTTAATATTGGGATTTGCTACATGAGGGTGATGACGGAATTTTGTTCATCTTATAACAAAATTGATTGATTCCAGTTCCTTAGTATTAAATATATATATCTTGATCAAGATTAAGTAGGTATAATTGTTTAAGATTTTTTTTTTCAGGTGTAAACTTAATGAGCAGCTTTAATTTGTATCAGCTCGGACCTAATTAATAAGCTTAAATATTTAAGGTAGTAGATAAAGACATCTTTAATACACCTGAAATATAAGTATGTGTGATGTTAGGGTAAATGGTTTTGATTTTTAGGATTCATAGATTATTTAATATTTTGTCTTGTTTGTCATTGTAGTATAATTTGTTTGAAAACTGTCTTGCAAGGCATACAGAATTATTCAGGATCCCTATATCATACTGTACATTTTTTGAAAAATATAATTTTCTCTTTATTTGTATATGAGTAGATAATTATTAATAGTATTGAAAGTTTGTTTCTTTAGGTTAGTTGTCAAGTTATTAATAATCTCAGCTAACGGAACCGTGAATCCATGAGGATTGATCACTTCAATGACTTGGGGTAATTAGAGACCTCCGGATCGGATCAATTCCTCCTTGTCGACGCAAGTGCATAACTTACGCGTCAACACTCAATAACTATAGAAAATATTGAAAGCTTCCCCCTGAAAGTAATATTAACCATGGTTACCCGGGTGTTAGGTTCTGCAACATTACACTTAGATTCAGGGAACATCATGTGGATTAGGGTGGAATGTTTGGGACCCACATTGTTTAACGGATGCAGTTGTTTGTTGATCAGTATAAAAAGTCAACTTACTAATTCCAACATTGGAAAGAGAAGAAACTTTGGCAACAAAAGCATTCTAGTATCATTTTTCTTTGAGAGGATTTCGACATTAAGCCCACAAGTTTCACTACCCCATTTTTTACCCTTACGAGTTGCGAATGACTTGATGGAAAACACTACTACAACTATCAAATAGGGGATTAGCTACTACTCCTTTTGAAGTGAGTATATCAGGTGGTGGCGTAGAAAATTCCTATCTATTCAAGAGTTCCCTTATGCTGGGATGAATTTCAGAGGAGATCCATATCTTGTGCTTCGTCCTGGCTCTTCTTGGGATAGAATAGGTGGGTAATTATTTTTTGCTATATTTCATTTTTTGGGGGTTTTGAAATATTTTAGAAAAAAGGAAAATATTTTTGTGTATAATCCTACTAACATATCACTGTATAGATGTTGGACTGGAATGCCTTGTTGGTCATCCATATATCCAACCATGTCATCCTAGAGTAGGAGAAGGACCAAATATTGCTCTCTCTTTTGTTGAAGAAATACTTCAAGGACTCAGGCACAGTATCCTTATCAGTAGAACCGAGAATCTATCGGAGGCTATGTAGTGGCAAGTAGTTTGGGTTCCTACTTGATGGATGAAACTCATCGGGTGGGTGGCTAGACATGTTTTATATTATAAGGAAACAACAGAGTGGGGATATTGATCCAATGTCGCATTAAAGACATATTATGTGGTGATTTACACTTTTTGTATTTTTGTGACACTATTTTTTTTTTAAGATAGACTCTCATATTGACCTATTTACAATATGTATGTTCTCTTTGTGTTTTCTTTCAATTATGTGTCAAATGTATGTCCAATACATATTTAGCTAATGTATCAGAAATCGAATTCAGCCTTCTTGGCACATGAATATATGTAATGAATTCAAAGTAGCATTCCAAAAAATGCACCCTCATAAATTTTTGTAATATAGTAGGATGGCCAATAGAATTGGAACCATTCAATTTGCAACAAAACAAGTTGTGAATCTAGGTGGATAGTTATCCATTGTATGCCAGTTAATATTGACTCCAACAATAACTCGATCACGACATTATATTCAACAATATTATTAGTATCCAGACCTAGCGACACTTTGCCAAAACCCACAAGATGGCCTGAAGGGTTATAGATTACCCATGTAGTGAAGGATAAGTTCTGAGTGTGAAAAAATCCTCCATATGCATACCCAACAAACATAGGTGCATCCGACGACATATGTCAATTGAAATATAACACAGTGAGCGACAATAATTATTAATCAAACGCCAAATAGAAAGCATCCTAAACTACCTATAATACAATAAGTACAAGGGAAATTTTCCAAACATGAAAGTTCAGAAGAAGTACCTTTTCAAATAGATTCCATTTTTGGACCCTAAAGTAATCCCTTTAAAGTCTTCTAACTCATAGGCCCCCTTATCTAGAATTTTCCTCACAATGTAAGGACCAATCCACATTGAAATAAATTTACCATACCCCAATTCATCATGTTTTTGGGCGTAGAACAACATCATATATCCTTCAAAAAAGATGCGAGGTAGAATTGTTTTATCATAATGTGCTTTGAAACATTTCTTGTTCGCCTCAATGGCTACGAGAGCATCCCATATATGCTCATCTAATTGTTCTAGATATAAAATATGTTCTTCTAAGTCACTAGTGTCTAGTAGAAGCTCTATGGATAAATTTAAAGACAAAATCTCACACTCTATAGGTAATGCTGCTTCAAATCCATGTAGAAGCTGAAAGGGAGTAAACTTTGTTACAGTCTTGACAAAAGTTCGGTAATCCCACAAATCAAGATATAGAACAATATGCCAATTAATCTTGGTTCTATTCACCATTCTCTGAAGCATGGTTTTCAAAGACTTATTTACTGCTTTGACTTCCATTCTCTCAAGGATAGTATGGTGAAGAGAAATCTTGATGAAATCCAACTTTCTCAGCCAACTTTCTCATCATTTTGTTTTGAAAATGACTATCATTATATGTGACAATCTCTCTAGGGATACTGAAATGAGCAATGATATGGTTAAACGCAAAGTGTGTTGCAGTTGCACAATCGCAATGAAAGGTATTCATAGCCTCTTCCCACTTAGTAAAGTAGTTAACAACCACAATGATGTATTTATGGCCACTTGTTGATGCCAGATTGCATGGTTTGTAATCTATCCCCCACTTGGTGAAGGGACCAACAATGATAGCTAGTTATAACGGAGCGGGGTGTGCGTGCATATTTTTGGTAAAATTTGGACATGTGTGAAATTTCTTGACCACTTCAATACAATATCTGAATATTGAGGGCCAGAAATATCCAGCATGCAATATATTTTGGGTTCTAGCAAGCATGAATAAGTGACCACCATAGAATCAACCATGGAAATCATTTAAAAAAATTTCACCCTCTTTATGAACTAGGAAATGTATAAGGATAGTACCAATTCCTCAGTGATAGAGAGTATCACCAATAATGACATAATGTTGAGATTGATGACAAATTTTATGCCTTTCTTCATGAGAAGACTGAAGTGGGACCCTCTAGGTTTGTAGGTAAATTAAAATATTTTCATAACAAGGGTCATCCGAGCTAATGAGGAATATATTGCGTCTAGTAATGACTCACTTTCTACCAATACCTCATCCTATCAAGGTAACTCTAACATTATCTCAGCAAATCACAAGGAGGTTTTCAATTTAGTAGTTGCAAAACCTAGATCAAACTTCTGAAGAATAATAATCCACTTATTATATTTTCCTTTGATAATTTGTCAAGACAAAATATCTTGTAATAAATTGACATATGCTATAATGGTATTTATTCTAAGAAGAATATAGTGTCAAATTCTTTGTACCACATGCACAACAGCTAATGCCAGTTTCTCAACATGACAATACCTTAACTCGGGAACTGCTAGATTATTGCTTAATTAATATATGACATGTTCTTGGTGGAAGTCATCATCTTGAACTAGAATCATTCCTACAATAGGTTCAGATGTTGCCATGTATAAAAGGAAATATTTACTATAATATGGGGGACTCAAAAGTGAGGAAGACATTAGAGCCTTTTTCAATGTGTTGAAATAATTATGAGCATTGTCATCAAATATAAATGGGACCCCTTCCCTTAACAATTGCATGAAACCCTTTGTGATTTCAGCATAGTTTTCTATGAATCTTCATAAGAAGTTAGCTTTTCATTGAAGGATTTGTCACTGATGTACATTGTGTGGGGTGTTGGTCACCCAATATGTTAATTAATTAAAGCTAACACATATGATGGTCAATATAAATTGTCAAACCCAGGGAGGTCTTTTATTTCAATGGCAATAAGCATAATCTATGCATAAACATGTCAAGCAGTTGATTAACTAATGAAGATAATAATCCTACCAATCTATTCAGCCAAACTCATCCCATAAAAGAACTAATCTAATTCACACACCTAGGAATTCAATTGCAGCTACCTTCCTATAGAGATCAACCTAGCAGTTATGAATTTGAGAATAGAAATAAACTAGATTAATTTTGCAAGAAGTTAAATCCTATAATTATCAAACTACAATATTCAATCTTTACCAAAATGATCCATCTAGTAGCTACTGTTACTCAATCACAATTTGCCTATTCTAATAAACCAATTGAAGATACAACAACAACCAGAATCTAAACATAAGCTTGAACCCTAACTGACAATTACTGGAAATCCTAGAAAGCATAAACAACTGGAAGATATTGGAATTGAGCTTGGTTGTTACAGCTAATTTGAACACACATATATTAAACTGAATTAACCTACACAGTCGACTATCACACCACTTTGTTATAGCTATTCAAGATGCAATCGTGAACTACCAAAAGGAAAGCTAACCTCTGTTTCAGCTAACAGCAACATCTACAATAATTCCACACCACACACAGAAAGAAAGCTAAATTAACCTACCTACTTAAACCGGCTATCTCTGTGAGAAGGCGGGCCCTGGCCTTCTAACAGAGGCGCCGAGAATCACAACAAATTAAGACACAAAAATGAAGAACTCTGCTCTTATATTAATGATGGAAATTGATAGTCTCAGTGCTTTGTTACAGCTTATGCAAAATAGAAATTGTCCAACCCCAGGCTACAGGATCCTTCTCATATTTATACATTGAAAGTACAGATCACGATCCACTAAAATCGTGCAACAATGAAGATATATGATCTTCAAGCTGCAGGGTTACAGCTAACTGTTACAACCGTATTAAACAAGTATGTTACTCATGAAGGAGCTGTTACTACAGTAATTAATGGATCAACAGATTCATCAAGCTGGAATGCGATCTCTCTGTTGCAGCTGGGTTCTGTTTCAGTGGAGGCCTATTACAGTTTCTCGTGGAGGAATGTGCTGTCCCTTGGAGTTATGAGGAATCGGGCTTTGAATAGTAACAGCTGGTGCCATTGGGCTGATACACCTGCGCTATAGACCTTGACTAAATGAAATTACACAAATTAGCACAAATCAAGGACTAGGATTCAGAATCTTTAACACTCTTAGGCATAAAACAAATAAAGTAATAACAAATTATACCTGTTAATATTATTGGTTGATCTAGAGAAAATGCATAGATATAGCTTATGAAAATAGGATGTAATCAGGGAAAAATGATGTAATAAGGATGGCCAAAAAGGGGCATTTTCTAGACCCAACATCTCCCCCCAACTATCCGATTGCATGTCCTCATGCAACAACCTCCACTAGTCTGAATCTGAGTCTGAGTTGAATCTATGGAGATTTGTGAGATTGTAGGCAAATTTTGGTGTTTCCCCTTGAGGCACAAACCCAAAGCAGGATATCCATTTCTCCCAACACAGCTTCTCTTATTCCTCAGTCAAAGCATAGCTATTTCTGTAAGGACTCATAGGCATCCATATGAGAGGGAACCTGAATCTTAACCCAATTCACCAGGGTCCACATTTCTTCATGCACTGCACATATTTAGGAACCCTTGTCAAAGCTTGTCTGAAATTCTCAAAGCAGTAGGGGTCCCCTTCCTTTAGAGATGAAGAATAATATAGCCATTTGTATTCACTACCTTCCAGAGCATCCTGGTGCATATTAAGAATCATTGGGACACATGTGGTGAAGATTTTATCTCTCAAAATTTCAAAATACTGGGAAATTGTAGGAACCCTGAGAGATCCAACATGGTTTTTTATGAGTCCTTTTGGGTCCTGAGGTTCACCCCTAATCCACAGAGTAGAATTCTCCTCATTCTTGAGGATGGTCTGGAAAGCATCTCGCCATCTTACATGGTTAATGACAAAAGAGGCAAATGCCCTCAGCTGAACATCCCCCAAACAAGGCAATGGATTGGCTGGAGAGTCAATATAACAGGCCCTATCATGCAAATACAATTCGCATAACAAATGCTGATCCTCAAAATCACTTTCCAGAAAAGTATTTGAGAATTGGGTAGCTGTTTCCAAATCAAATGATCTCCCTTCCTTCAAAGCCCTTAATTGAAATAAAGTTGTCTGTTCATGGAGGAAGACAGGGTAAGAGGGGGATGGAGCCCTACAACTCAATAATTCTAGGGAAAGAGTATACATTTTGTCTTTTTCTTGTTGCAAGGACTTAAGTTTCTTCAATCCTTCCAATTTTTCTTGAAGTTTTTCCCACCGGAGTTTCTGGAAGAATAACTCTTCAGCCCACTTTTCTCTCAAGCCCCTAATGACATTTCTATGTTCTTGGAGAGAGATCATACCTGTCTTGAATTGATCAATCCATTTGTGCCATTTATCCAACTCGAGATTTAGCCAGAGAATCTTCTTCTCTAACCATTGTAATCTTCTGTTCTCCACCTCCTTCTCATCATCAGAGTCCATATAAATGACTTCCTCGTTTTGCTTTGGCATTGTAACAGTTTCATCCTCCATTGGAGTTGCAGTGGTCTGTGCCTGTAATGCAATCTCAGCCATGGATTTTGGGGATGCTGGTTATTGTGTAACAGCATCCTTTATTTCCATATCAACCTTAGCCCTCTCAGTCTGTGTTACAGTCTCAATAAATATTCTTAGGACTGCTGGTTCTTGTGTGACAACATCTTTCCTTTCCAATTCAACCTTAGCCATCTCAGTTTGTGTTGTAATTTCAGCAAATGATTTTGAAAACACTAGTTCTTGTGTAACAGTGTTCTCTTCTTGGTCCTTGATATCAAATGTTGTTGTCTGAGTTGCAACCTCACTATATATTTTCAAGGGTACTGGTTCTTGTGTGACAATCCCCTATTATTCAATTTCTTTGAACTGCTGGGATTGTTTCTGGGTTATATCAAATCCCTCTAATTGATGAGACTGGTTCTGAAGAAGTTCATTATCCCCTGATGGCTGGGACTGAAGAATTTCATTATCCCCTGATGGCTGGGATTGCATTGTTTCATCTCCTAAATTTGAATCAGGAATCTCTTCAATTCTTGGCTCATTTCCCCCCATCAATTCTATTTCTTGCATTCTTTCTTCCACCTTCTCTATCTGTGCATGCCTTTGTGCTACAACTCTCAACACAACAAATCTGTGTCTTGCTGCAAAAAATATATCTCCACACTCTGGAAAAATAGTCTCTCCTTGCTCCTCATTTTCAAATGCAAGAGATGAATTTTCTAATAAGTTTGCAGCATTACCTGATGTGTTCAAATTCTTCTCTACTTGTTTTCCAACTACTCCCTTCCATCTTTCCAGCTCATTTTGCAATGTCTGCACATCCTCCTTTAATAATTCATTTTCATGCAGGAGATTTTTGATTTGAGGTTCTTCTATGGAAGGTTCCTACATAGCAGCAGATGACTTGGTGTTCAAAATGGGAATTTCTATATCTACCCCTGTTACAGGTGCTATCTCTACCATAGGTGACTAAATATTTGCTCTATCTGCTCCTGCTGTCTCTGCTGAAGGTGCTTCATTATTAACCCCTATTGCATCCACTGTCACTGTTTCTTCTACTGTCCTCGATGCTTGTGCTGTTGTTGCTGTTACAACTGCTTCTGCTGCTACAATCGATCGAGTCCTTCTTTTCCTCGCCATTCCCACTGGGTGTTCTTCACTGCTTACTGCTACTGGTGTTGTGACAGCTCTGGTTCTTCTTTTCTTTGCTGCAGTGGATGTCTGACCCTTGTTTCTTGAGCTTCCTCTTCGTTTCTTTGACACAGGGGTCTTTTCCTTGGTCTTCTCTTCTTCAATAATGGTCCCCCTTATCTCATGGGAGGACACAACCTCCAAAATTTCCACAGTCCCTTCTCCTGTTGTTCCTATCTGATATCCTTCCTCCCGAATTCCTGCTTCTCAAGTTGCAGCTTCTACTGTCGCAGCTTCAACAGCTGCTCCAGTTTTAGCTTAATGCACCTGAGTATCTGGTTCTGCAGTTACAGCTTTTGATATCACTACCTCTTGTACCATGGCCTCCATCATAATTTCCTCAGCAACAAGGTTTTCTACTGATGTTGCTTCTCCCATATTTACCTCCTCTCCATCATTAGTCTGGTTTCCTAATGCTCCAGCCTCCCCCCAACTGGATTTGAGGAACGCCGGTCCTCATTATCTTCACCAACACCCTCCATTTCTAATACAGGTTCTATAATTGGCCCATCTCCAGCCATAAATTATTCCCAGGTTAAATTACGATTTGCAATGGCTCTCAAGACTAGTAATTTGATTAGGCCATGATTAGTAAGGGAGGAAATTGGGTGTTGAGTAGTTTTTGCATATCCAACCATAGTTTGTAGGGATTTAAGCAGATAAAATGGTATATTTACCAAATTGCCATGGTGTAAATGAGACAATAAGGGAAGTTCAGAGAAGGAAATGATTTGGTACCTACCTTCACAAGAGATGTATCTTTTCATGAAAATTGCCACTTGATTCCAGGGTGGTGGTAAAGATGCCAGTTCCAACCCACAACGCTTTGGACTAACCTACTCTCCAACTGCCAAAAATTCTCTCACAGCATTTGCATTATGTGCCTTCCGTCCAAATAACTTCTTCCCAACCTGGGGTAAGCCAGTAACCTCTACTATGATTTCTTCTGTAACATCCACACATAGTCCCCTGACCTCAGAGTGAGTATCAGTCAGGCTGAGGGAAAATTGCAATGCGGTTTCTGTTTGGAAACCGTTCAACTATTCAAAGTATTCCATCCAACCTGCTGATGTGAAAATGTTAAGAACTTCTGCATTGGCACATACAGCTTCTGTATTTATTGGTTCATGCCGCACTGGGTTACCCATCTTAATATGTCACATCCCCATTATTGACTCCATTACACTCAAATGTAATGATGTAATATTGTTATGAAATCATGGTGAGGAGCTCAAGACCAAGGCCCCGTCATCGATTTAGTGATGCATATTGCTTGTGTGCTAGCCAGGCACATTGGAATTTCAATATCATGTAAGATGCATTTTAATAAAAATACCCACAACTAGCTATGCAATGCAAAAAAGAAATGGGGGCATGATTTTACAAGGAATTGGGGGGGGGGAAACATTTAAACCCTTGAGCCAACTAAGTCAAGCCAAGTGTCAATGAGAGAACCCATCAAACTCTCAACTACCCATGTTGACTTTTGTACCCAATCATTGATTTCTCCCAAGAGTTGGATGGGGTAGTTAATGCCTTGGGGAATGGGAGGTATGGCTGTCCAAATTCGGGTTTAGGCAAGCCACTCTGCATGGGAAATCGCGTTTTGCTTCTTGGGAAAGAAAAGAGCCATGAATTTCTCCCCAAGCCACCATCCATCAACTAGTCTTCCTCCCTCACGAGTTTGGAACCACCTGGGCATTTTCCTCCATGGTTTTTCTATGTTTACTTCTTTCTCAGCTGAGAGAAGGGCGTTTTTGTGTTATATACCAGTTGGGAAGAAAGAGAAAATTGATTTGGGGGTGTATAGAGGCTCTTTGGCCCACCGAATGCTGTTATATCTGTGGGAGAAATCGTTTTCTCCCCTATGGTTGAATTTCCTTCTCCCAATCCGTTTTTGGGGTGCCCACGTTTTGCGGAAAACCCATGGCCATATTATTTGTAAATCCCATTGTTTAAAATGTGTATCCCTGCCCCATGTCTGTGCTTGCTGTGTGAGAGAAGAGTATGTTGGGTATGGGTTATGGGTATCCATGGCTTTGGCTTGAGCTTGAGTGTAAGCCTCCAGGGTTCAAGTGTATCCTGATAAACCCAGTTGGACTGGCTTGGCTGAGATGAAATGGTTAATGGGCTATGTGTGAGCTGGAATGTTCCCTTTCCTTGTGAGAATCATGCCCCGCTCAGGGGTGGCCTTCGGATGGACTCAATATAAGCTGTCGAAGAGCCTATGGTTGGGTGGAAAGTTGCAGCGACATAGCTAGTTGCTTGGGGCAGTTGCAAAATGAAGATAAGTGTTTTTATGTCTATGTATTTACTTCTGCAATGTTTAATTAATGATTATTTTGATATGTTGGATGAGCATGAAATGTGTGTGGATGTTGTTTAAATTCCATTGTGCATAATTGATTTGTTTTACATCTGCACACTCATATTTTAATTATATGAATCTAACAAATGGGTTGAGATCATGTGAAAGCCCTGAATTTGGCATCACGTTCCCTGCCTAGCATTGAATGAATGGGTGGGTACGTGACAGATGGTATCAAAGCTGCTGGTTACAGCATTGGGCCTTTATGGGTTACCTATCATAGTCGTAGAGGTAAGTATGCTTCCTGCTCAGCACTGATAGTTAAGAAAAATTTCAAAAATTTCAAATTTTCAAAATTTTTTTAAGTGTCTATGAATCTCTTCCGAAACTGTGGAAGGAATTTCTGAATCTCTTCCGAAACTGTGGAAGGAATTTCCAAATCTCTTCCGAAACTGCGGAAGGAATTTCTGAATCTCTTTCGAAACCGCGGAAGGAATTTCTGAATCTCTTCCGAAACCGCGGAAGGAATTTGCAAATCTCTTCTGAAACCCCGGAAGGAATTTGCGAATCTCTTCCGAAACCGCGGATTCCGAAACCGTGGAAGGAATTTCTGAATCTCTTTCGAAACCGCGGAAGGCATTTCGAATCTCTTCCGAAACCGCGGAAGGAATTTCCAGATCTCTTCCGAAATTGCGGAAGGAATTTCCGAATCTCTCCCAAAACTGCGGAAGGAATTTCCGAATCTCTTCCGAAACTGTGGAAGGAATTTCTGAATCTCTTCCGAAAACGCGGAAGGAATTTCCGAATCTCTTCCGAAACTGCGGAAGGAATTTCCGAATCTCTTCTGAAACTGCGAAAGGAATTTCCGAATCTCTTCCGAAACTGCGGAAGGAATTTTCGAATCTCTTCCGAAATTGCGGAAGAACTCCACAAGTTGCTCCGAAACAAGGAACTTCAGCCATTTTTCAGGGAGATTTTCAGGTGTCGAAAATGGAAAAATTGCCATGGAACTTATGCGCCAGATTGCACTCCCCCTTGACCCCCGTCGTCCCCCGGAGACAGTCATTGAAAGTGTGAAATGCACTCTTGGGATGAGGAGCACAGATTGCATAAAGGATTGAATTCTCAGCAAGAGAAATTGGTTGTGATATCCATTATGGAAGATGAAAGGGAAAATGCCTCACCTTAAACTATTTCTGTTTATAGCATAAGAATTGCATGGTTGGAAAATAGCAAGAATGAATGATTGCACATATGTATATGTTGAATTGCTAATTCATGATAATATCATAGCTGATGATTGCTTGTATGCTTGGTAGGGAAGCCAAGGGAAGGATTAGATATGATGTGGATGAGGAACTCCATGATGAAATGAGGAATTGGGAAGAATTCCTTAACTCCTCTCTTGCTATTGTATTTATATTCTGAAAAATTATGGCATAGGGATGCTGGAAATGCAAGATGATAGATAGATGAAGTGAATATGTACTAGATGGCATATTGCACAGTGCATGAGAAAATGTTTTTGCATGTATATGATATTGCATATTGGTAAAAAGTGAGGATTTACATATGCAATGAGCCACTTAAGAACAAATGATGGTGGTTGCTAATAATTAAGTTGTGTTCGCATTGGTTGTAGGACCAGAGACAACCGAAGCATGGCTAAAGGATGTGGATGATGATTGTTGCATACAACTTCATGAAGAGAGGATGGTGCAACAAATCCATGATCATGATGTTGGCAAAAGGACTGAGTAACCTTGGTAAGAGGCCGAATGATCAGGTAACATCAAGCGATATTAATAACAGCCATGCAGGTAATGGTTAATGGTGCTTAATTGCATGAATGTTGAAAGAGGATGTGGTGAGTCTCTTCAACTAAGCTTAAACTAAGGTGATTTGGTTTGCACTGAGTGCCTAAATGTGAATGCCAACCCACCAAGTATGGTGAGGTGCGGGTAGGTGAAGGCAGGGAGCCTTACACCCTATAGTTTCTAGAAAATTCAATGCATTCATATGAATTCATATAATGCCATTTGTGAATATTGGTTGTGAGTTTAACAACCAAAGCAACTGGGGACTTATGGACCTATCATGGTTAGGCCATAATATGTTTGAATGCATAGTATTCATGAAATCATGCAAGACGGCATTGAAGAGATGTGCATTGAAATATTTGGTAAATGTTGTAAATATGCATGCATGTGTAGGGGCACATATTGAAATGCATTGTGTAAAGGCATGGGTGTGACCTATATATATGTTTCAATGCAGTTAGATAATAGATGGAATGGTGGACTATTGCTAATCCTGAGACCATTCCAGAAGCTGCTATGAATGCAGGAGAAGTACTGCATGAAGAAGGTAGACATGTGATGGGATACCAGCGCACTCTGTTGGAAGGATAGAGCTGCATGGAATATGAAGTAATGAGTAGTTACAGTTATTTAAATTGCATGGATAGTGTGGCTATGTCTTGCAATTTTATTGTGATAATGATGTGTATATAGAAATGTATGTATATTTCATTGCATTTCAAATGTTAAACAGCTAAAGGTGTTTGAATTATTGAGTATTATAATTCTGAGACCACTTCAGTGACTGTTATGGCAATGAATGATTATGTGCATGGATACTCACAACGTGTTTGGCTGATTGAAGTTTCAGTTTTTAGGCAGAAAAATCTTGCGTATGGCAATGAGGATAAGTCCATAGTAAAGACTAAGATCTACCATGTGCAGAAGCCAAAGGTTATGAGAAGGTTCTCATGGTTGTAAATTTATGCATGAAACAAATCTGAAAATTGTCTGGTTTAAGTTTATGAGAATAGTCTCATAGTTGCAAATCTAATTTCTGTAGGAAAATAGATTTACAAATTTCAGATTTGAGAATTTGCTTATAATTGTTAATGATTATTTGGCTTATATAGAATTGTGTCAGGAGGACATGTTGTAGGTGGATGTTCAGGTATGGTAGCAAGGGTGAAACCATAATGGACAGAGTGATACCACTTACGAGATCCAAACAATATGAGGATAGCCTCATTGATAAGCAAATCAATTTTCTTTAGGAGACAGAATTGTAAATTCATATTGAATTTAATTATTAATGATATTGATTGGTTATGGAACAATCATATTTGAAGCTTATTGATAAATGTTGCTGACTGTTTGGCTATTTGATATAGTGTGCCAGGATGACACATTGCAGGAAGACCATGTGTGATGGCCTGCAGAAGCCAAACTAGATGGGAAGGATCCCATGCTTTAGAAATGGGTTTCGGGTGAAACGCCATTGTAAATGTTGATAATGTCTCAGCCGAACTGCATGTTGGTAAAGCATGTGAGTGAGACAGTAAATTATGCCAAGAAGGCATGTGTGGGTTATGGCATGTGAAAAGAATGGGGTGGCAAACCGAAGGACTGTTGACTCAGAGAAGGGAGCCCCCATTCTTCGCAAATGAAGAAAATATACATCTGTGAAACGAATGAGTATTCGGTAACCCTATCTAAGGATATACATGTTTGGTTATTAGATTTAATATGCAGAGCATGTTTTATTATTTCATTATTGTTCTAGACTGCTTGAGTGTGACTAAGGCCTACATGGCTCACATCGGAAAGGGATGCATACCTTTCGGGTGATGGGTTATGTTAGGGTTTCAGTATTGACTACACCCTAAGGGAATGGACGCATTCCTGGTGTTTCAATACTTGATAGTGAATGATATGAAATATGATTATGATTTTTGAGTAGTAATATTGATGAGCCTGCTTATCCTTCTTGTGCTATTAGCTTACACAGATGCAATTTGGTGTTGCATGTAAGAGGAAAAGTGAAGAAAGGGTGCTCAAGAGGACTGTATGGGCAGTGTTAACCTTTTTACGCTCACACTAAAGGACACTAGAAGAGATGGATAGGCCCGAGGAGCTGTGTTGCAGAAAAGGGGTATCATCCTTGTGTAGTGTGAGTGGGTATTGTGGGGCCATGATAGCCTGCAGTCAAGTGAATCACCTATGGAGTTCCTGGAAGGAACCACTGGTTGCATAAGAGAAGGAGCCACGTAATCATGTTATGTTGTTCATATTGCCTGATAAACCTAGTTGATGTACTGACTTGGCAATGGTTGTTGGATGCCTAATAAACCCAATCGGTGTACTGGCTTGGCATGTTGTTAGATTGATGCCTGACAAACCCAGTCGGCGTATTGGCTTGGCATTGCGTATTTGCATGTTGTGGAGGTATTGGTTATTTGGGTGTTATTTCCTGACAAACCCAGTCAGAGAACTGGCTTGGAAATGATTGTCGTATGCTTGATAAACCCAGTCGGCGTATTAGCTTAGCATACTGATTTTTGAAATGCTTGATAAACCCAGTCGGTGTACTGGCTTAGCATACTGATTTTTGGGATGCCTGATAAACCCAGTCGATGCACTGGCTTGGCATTGCCTATTCGGATGATGTTGTGGAGCAGCAGGTGTGCTAGCCAAGCATCCACCCCACAGGTGATCCAAGGCTTGTAAAGCAGAGAAGGAAACCTATGGAGTAGTGAGGAAATGCACAATACAGATAAGTATTCATTTCAATTTATTTCTTGTTTGGAATAATGAATATTTTAGGTATAAGTCTTCTAACAGCTAAGCTGATACACTATTGTTTTCTTGTTGGAAACCTTGGCCATTGCAGGAAGCAAGGACCCTGAAAGAGCTATAAATGCTTGGTAAAGCCAGAGAGTAACTGGTTGGGAGCTATAAATTCTTGGTAAAACCAGAGAGTAACTGGTTGTGCACTATAAAATCCTTGATAAAACTGGAGAGTAACTGGTTGTGCACTATAAAATTCTTGGTAAGTCCAGAGAGTAACTGATGCTCGATAAACTCAGAGAATAGTTGGTGGGAACATTAAACACTTGATGTTATGGGGCAGCCGGCGTGCTCGACAAACATTCCTTAATTGATTGATAAAACCAGTCGGCGTACTAGCATGGCATAGCTATTTGAATGGTTGTGGAGTAGCCTGCGTGCTGGCCCAACATTCATTGTTGTATCCATGGGAAATCCAATGCTTGGAAAGCAAAGAGGGATCCTGTGGAGTAAAGTGAAGACATCCAATACAGATAAGTATTTGGTTATCTTGTAACTCTTGCTTATGAATATACATGTATATATGATTTAATTATGATTTCTTAAACTCTTGTTTAGAGATAAACCTTATAAAAATACACTAAGCATGTGAATTGATTCAATGTTTGAGTGTAGGTATTGCTGGAAGCAAGGACTATGAAAGCATCTGGAGGATGCATGTGGACATATGACTGTCCTAAAGAGATCAGTATGAGCAGTAATGAAAGATCGTGCTAGTGGAACTGTGTGGGTCCTAGCAGCCAAAAGTTCTGTAAGAAACAACGGGGAAGGGTTCCCTAGTTGAAAAGCATTAGACAGACCTTAGACACTAAGTGTCATAGCCAAGAAAGGGCAAGTCAAGCATTCACATTGAAGTGAAAGAGGATAAGGAGCATAGAACCACAAGTGAGGGTGTGGCTCCAGATTGGAACAAGACTAAGAGGGGGAAACTCTCACTCTTCTCTTTCCTTTTGACTGATGCATCTCAGAAACAAAAGATTGTTGAGTGCATGTCATAAATGAAAACAAAGTGTGTTTAATTGCCTGAAATGAATTGTGAATGCTGAAATGGTTATTTTCCGGTGAAAGGATGAACATGAATGAGTTCATGTGTATATTGGGAAAGCATGAAATGTGTGGAAGTCTCATGAGTAAAGCATGGACGTTCCATGTCAATTGGGAAAATAATTGACTAATTTTAATATTGTGATATACTTGTCCTAACAGGAATTGCCATGAGGAGTCTCACAGGAGAGACAGTGAAAGCCATTGTTGCAGTTATTACTAGCCAAGTGATTGCTAGTGAGAAAAGTGAGAGCCAGTTGTGCACTTTGATCATGGAAGCATACCAAAAGCTGTTTGTTTTAGTTGGAAATCTTCCTCAAATAGCTACCAGGACAGCAAGAAAGATGGCATCCATGAAATTCCAGACTTGTAGATCAGCTGGAAGGTGAATAAAGGGAAGGGATTGCTCTGGAGCAATGCACACCTACAGAGCTGGAAGACCAAGGCTAGCAGGAGCAGCTTGGGGAAGCCAAAGGACTTGATCCTGAAAGTTCAGAGTAAAGAGATGAAACGCAGGATAGATCTGCCCCCAATTGTGACTTTTGAGGTATATGTAAAGTGGGTATTTATTCCTAAGTGTTGGAACACCGAGGACGGTGTTATTCCAAGGGGAGGGGAATGTCACGTCCCCATTACTGACCCCATTACATTCAAATGTAATGATGTAATATTGTTATGAAATCATGGTAAGGAGCTCAAGACCAAGGCCTCGCCATCGATTTAGTGATGCATATTGCTTGTGTGCTAGCCAGGCACATTGGAATTTCAATATCATGTAAGATGCATTTTAATAAAAATACCCACGACTAGCTATGCAATGCAACAAAGAAATGGGGGCACGATTTTACAAGCAATTGGGGGGGGGGGAACATTCAAACCCTTGAGCCAACCAAGTCAAGCCAAGTGTCAATGAGAAAACCCATCAAACCCTCAACTACTTATGTTGACTTTTGTATCCAATCATTGACTTCTCTCAAGAGTTGGTTGGGTTAGTTAATGCCTTGGGGAATGGGAGGTATGGCTGTCCAAATTCAGGTATGGACAAGCCACCCTGCATGGGAAATCACGTTTTGCTTCTTGGGCAAGAAAAGAGCCATGAATTTCTCCCCAAGCCACCATCCATCAACTAGTCTTCCTCCCTCACGAGTTTGGAACCACCTGGGCGTTTTCCTCCATGGTTTTTCTGTGTTTACTTCTTTCTCAGCTGAGAGAAGGGCGTTTTTGTGTTATATACCAGTTGGGAAGAAAGAGGAAATCGATTTGGGGGTGTATAGAGGCTCTTTGGCCCACCGAATGCTGTTATATCTGTGGGAGAAATCGTTTTCTCCCCTACGGTTGAATTTCCTTCTCCCAATGCGTTTTTGGGGTGCCCACATTTTGGGGAAAACCCATGGCCATATTATTTGTAAATCCCATTGTTTAAAATGTGTATCCCTGCCCCATGTATGTGCTTGTTGTGTGAGAGAAGAGTATGTTGGGTATGGGTTATGGGTATCCATGGCTTTGGCTTGAGCTTGAGTGTAAGCCTCTAGGGTTCAAGTGTAGCCTGATAAACCCAGTTGGACTGGCTTGACTGAGATGAAATGGTTAATGGGCTGTGTGTGAGCTGGAATGTTCCCTTTCCTTGTGAGAATCATGCCCCGCTCGGGGGTGGCCTTCGTACGGACTCAGTATAAGCTGTCGAAGATCCTATGGTTGGGTGGAACGTTGCAGTGACATAGCTAGTTGCTTGGGACAGTTGCAAAATGAAGATAAGTGTTTTTATGTATATGTATTTACTTCTGCAATGTTTAATTAATGATTATTTTGATATGCTGAATGAGCATGAAATGTGTGTGGATGTTGTTTAAATTCCGCTGTGCATAATTGATTTGTTTTACATCTGCACACTCATATTTTAATTATTTGAATCTAACGAATGGGCTGAGATCATGTGAAAGCCCTGAATTTGGCATCATGTTCCCTTCCTTGCATTGAACGAATGGGTGGGTACGTGACATAATCTTTCCTCAAAATTCAGAACGAATGCAACAATTACCAGTCTGGATGTGGGAGTTGCAACATACGAACATGCAAGAGATAGTTGGAGTTCGAAAATAGGGTATTTTAGGAAAGTCAGCACAGGTGTGAAATCCAGGTAAGATGAGACGGTTATGGAAAGTTGGCATAATTGGAGTACTTCGGTATAACTTGGGTAAGGTGCTGGGAAATAAATACAAATGTGGTTCTGACATATTCTCCGGTTGTTAAATGGTATGGGTTCGCTAATCGAGGGCTAAGATAGTGCATAATCGTTATTATTGTATTTAATTTTCTGCCAAATCATGTAAAAGTTTTGAATCTGTACCTTTGAGTTATGCGTTCAGCCGTGAATTAATCATCTTCGTCTACTTTCGTCAATTCCTCCATTAAAACAACCATAGATGCACATGTGCTGAAGTGATGTGGCCACCGCCACTCGAGCTGACAGATACCCAAGACATTCGAAAGTTTCCTTCGTGGCGAACTGTGATTGGATCTTGTGGAGCAAGCAACTAAATTGACACCCACTTGAATCATTATTGGCATCATCATTCGGAGAGTAGGCAGACTGATGGATTTACCACTGTATGGGAAAAGCAAAATGGAAATGAAAATGGCGGAGTCACAGCTACTAGATTTAGCGAAATAGGCAAGAATGGCGGAGTTGCAGCTGTACGGAAATAGCTAAAATGAAGTGGAAATAGCGGAGTCGCAACTGTTGGATTTAGCGGAATGGTCAATAATAGCGGAGTCACAGCTACTGGCAAAGAATGAAAAATGAAGTAGAAATAGCGGAGTCGCAGCTGCTGGCAAAGAGCGAAAAATGAAGTGGAAATAGCGGAGTCGCAACTGCTAGATTTAGCGGAATGGTCAAGAATAGAGGAGTTGTAGCTACTGAAATAGGAAGAATAAGCAAAGTAAGGAGTCGCAGCTTTCGAAATAGTAAGAATGAGCAAGGTAAGGAGTCGCGGCTACGCAATAGTGAAGTAACAGGCAAATTTTCAGTTGACTGCCAAAAGGTAACAAATCATCCATCTTCTTAAAAATAGCTTTATTAGATCAGGAACAATGCAAGGTGCCTGCAATTGTCTGACCCAGTCACGACCGATGTTCCTCCAATTAATTCCTACACATAATTCTTCAAACAAACCCGATCAAATGCAAAATCAAAAATAGATAAAATACAGAATGAAAAAGAAAATGAATTATTTATGTACAAATCATGTGGATATTGCAGTTCTTAAAAATTGACAGGGGTTGAGAAAGATCCCTGTCCCGGCGTTAGCTGATAGTCTGGATCACCTGCAACATGCGAAATGAAAGCTTCCCTTGAGATTGGATTGTGATACAGTCACAGCCGATGACCATTTGCGAATAATGATGTTTTGTTTTCATCAATGGTGATCAACCGAACTATTCCATTATCAAATACCCGATCTATCTTATAGGGGCCCAACCAACGGGTACGCAATTTGCCTTTAAAATCCCTCTTAAATCGTGAATCATACAACAAATCCCAGTCTCCTTCTTGGAAGATTTTCTTCTTTATAAATCGATCATGCCACTTAGAGCATTGTTGTTGGATTAGAGTTGTATGATGTACTACAGCTGTGCGCTTCTCTTCCAACTTATTGAGATGATTTAGTCGGTCCTTCTGTGCCTCTGATAAATCAAGGTTTGCCTCCACAACTGTTTTCAAAGTCCTGATTTCAAATTCGATTGGAAAAACAACATTTTTACCATACACTAACTCATATGGGGAAAAACCAGTGGTGTTACGCCATGTAGTACGATAGGCCCATAATGCCTCCGGAAGTCTTTCAGCCCAGTCTTTGCGATGGCTCTTCATTGTCTTTGTCAGAATAGCCTCAATGACCTTTTTTGTACTCTCCACTTGGCCATTGGCATGTGGATGATATGGCGAGGTTATTCTGTGCTGAATATGGAATTTTTGTAACAGTGATTCCAGCTTGTGAGACGCAAGCTGTGGTCCACCGTCTGTAATGATTTCCTTAGGTACTCCGAATCGAGTAAAAATTTCTTCATATAGGAAATCAATCACAGCCTGATCATTGGCCTTAACCAAGGCTACTGCTTCTACCCATTTGGTCATGTAATCTGTGCAAACCAAGATGTGAACTTTATGTTTTGAGGGAGGGTTGATAGGCCCTACAAAATCTAGAGCCCACTTATCAAATGGTTCAACCACAAGCTATGGCTGTAAAGGCATTTCATCTAATATGTTGGGTTGGCCCATCCTTTGGCAGCTATCACATGCCTGAACATACTTCTTTGCATCCCTAAACAAGGTAGGCCAGAAACAGCCCATCCTCAAAATTTTATGACCTATCCTTTTATCAGCAAAATGCCCCCCACAGGGCTCATCATGGAAAGCTTTAAGAATGCTAAAGACCTCATCTTCTCTAACACATCTCCTGATCTCTAAATCGAGCCTTGTGTAGAAAAAATGACCATTAATCCAACAGTACCTAGCACTCTATTGTATGATCTTCTTTCTTTCTCTTTTCAACAGATGTGCTGGGAGCTTATCTGCAGCCAAAAAGTTAGCAATATATGCATACCATGGGGAATGAGCTGATACTGCAAACAAATTTTCATTAGGGAAGGAATCTTCGACTAGTAAATTGTCATCATTGTTGGTAAGTCAAGATAAAAAATATGCAACAACATTTTCCTTCCCTGGTCTATCAATAATTGTGATATCAAATTCCTGTAACAGTAATAGACATCTAGTAACTCTAGCATTCGTGATTGGTTTATTCATTAAATACTTGATAACAGAATGATCAGTGTGCACAAAAGTGGAATATCCAGTAATATAATGTCTAAATTTGTTGATGGCATAAACAATGGCAAGGAATTTCTTTTCTGTGACAGTATAGTTCAGTTCAGCAGGAGATAAGTTCTTACTAATGTAATAAATTGCATAAGGAGCATTGCCTTCCTGTTGTCCCAAAAATGCTCCAATGGTAGTGTCTGAAGCATCTGAAGAAATATGAAAAGGAAAAGCCTAGTTGGGCCCTCGTAAGATGGGTGTTGTAGATAGCCTTTTCTTTAGCTCAGTAAACGTTGTTTGGCATGCATCATTCCAAACAAACTGTGCATCCTTCATCAACAAAGTGAACAAAGGAGAAGCTAGTTTGGAAAAAATTTCTATGAACCTTCTATAATAGCTAGCATGCCCCAAGAAGCTACGTACATTCTTCTGTGTTCCAGGAGTTGGTATATTTTCAATCATCTTGATTTTGGATGGATCTACCTGGATTCCCTCAGAAGAGATGAAGTGCCCCAGCACTATGCCCTCACTCATCATCATATGGCACTTTTCAATGCTTAAAGAGAGCTGGCTTTTTTCACAGCGTTTCAAGACCTTTTCTAAATTTTTCAGTGCTTCTTCATAACTATCACCATATGGAGTAAAGTCATCCATAAAAATTTCCATGCAGTCATTCACCATTTCCAAAAAGATTCCAATCACTACCCTCTGAAATGTAGCTGGTGCATTGCACAACCCAAAAGGAAGCACTCGATATGAAAAATTTCCCCATGGACAGGTGAAAGTGGTTTTGTCCTAGTCTTCTGGAGCAATCTGGATCTGGTTGTAGCCACTAAAGCCATCCAGAAAGGAAAAATACTATTTCCTATACAAGGTATCAAGGACCTGATCGATGAAAGGTAAGGGGAAGTGGTCCTTTTGCGTTGCTTTGTTCAATTCTCTGTAATCCACACAGACCCTCCATTTCCCATTCTTCTTTGGCACAATCACAAGTGGGGAAACCCACTCACTGTCTGAAATCGAGTATATAAATCCTGCTTCCAAAAGTTTTTGGATCTCCTATTTCACTATGTCTCTTAGGTTTGGGTTCATCCTTCGTTGTGGTTGACACACAAACCTGAAGTCGCTCTTAATATAAATGTGATGGGTACACAGATTGGAAGGAATCCCTTTCATGTCTGTGTACTACCAAGCGAAAGCTCCCCTGCGTTGTTTCAGCAGAGTGACTAGCTGCTCCAGCTCGCTAGGTGCAATATTGGGATTGATATTCAATGTTTTCCTTGGACCAATTTATATTGGAACACTCTTCGAATTCTTGAGTACTGGAATTATACTGGCATCACCGATTAGAGTTTCTTCTGTAATATTTTCTTGTTTTGTTGCAGCTAGAGTACTTTCCAAGATCTGATAGACATTTTTATTGACTGACGTGGGCTCACTGATGAAACTATTAATGGCATCATCCTCTATTTCATCTTTAAACGTTAAGGCCTCCCTATTGTTAATAACGGCTGCACACCTTCTTCCTCCTCCAAATCTTCCCACAATGGAGTTTCAGCTTTTGTGCTTGGTCGAGCTAGAGGGTACAAGGTTAGGCTCTTGATCTCAGTTCCGTCTGAAATGGTCATAGATCCTGACTGATAGCTGATACAGGCATCTGCTGTGTCCAACCATGGTATTCCCAGGATCAGTGGGCATCCCCCCAACTAGGATTTCGGTTGTAACACCAAGAAATCCGCAGGGTATTCCCATGAGTCAGCTGAGATCACAAGATCATCTAGGATCCCCTTAGGCTTGATCGTTGATCTGTCAGCAAGTTCCAAAACAGTAGGGGTCGGCCGAAGGTTAGTGAGTCCTAATTTATTCACAGTCTCTATGGTCATAACATTAATAGCTTCGCCTAAATCTACCAAGACATTGGGAATTTGTGTGTTCCCTATGTGAACTGTAACAGTTGGGTTCCCAGGGTCATCGTATTTTGCCACAAGGGCCTTCCCTATTATTAATTCTGAAAGTTTTCCCAATACGTGGACAGTGGGGGGGTCCCTGGGCCTTCATCCTGGTTTCTTGACACACAAATCTCTAACAGTCTTAGCATAAATGGGCACATCATGGAGGGCCTGTAACAGTGGAATTTTAACCTACAATTTTTTCAATTCTCCCACGAGATCAAATCGGGGTTGTTCCACTATTTTCTGTAGGGCCAATCGTTCAGGGTATGGCGGTTCTCTCATCAACTGTGTAGGATGTAATACTTCGTGTGTTACTCTCTGAGTCTCAGCTACTATATCGGTAGGAGTATCAACATCCTCAATGATGGGGCTTGCTAAATTAACCATATTCTCATAGTGCTGATTCACTCCAGTTTCAATCACTGGGGATGAAATATCCTCAGTGATAATAGGTTCCACCACCCTCCCTAATCATAATTGTATATCATTGTAGGGAATCTAGGTGATGGAATACGCAGGCATGTTGGCAGTCTCAAATTGGTGGACTGCTTTATTGTTTGGGTTTGGGTTAGGTTGTGCAGGTTGTTGTGGTCGAAGTGGTGCATTCATAAGTGTGGCATTGTTTTGGCATTCCCAGCATATTCAACATATCAAGGCAATCTTCTCTAATTCCACTTAGTAAAATGATCTTGAGCACATCCTTGCCAATCTCAGCATGACCAGATCTTTGTAAATTGTACAACAATGTTTCCACAAAGTCTTCCGAGCTTTCTTCATCCTTCTGAACTGTTTTAAACAACTCCTCCTTTCTATCCCTAGTTCTATAATATTCCTGGTTCTTGGAAAGGAAGGTGTTTTTCATTTGGTCCCAAGTAGTAATGGTCTCACGACCCAGACTCATGAACCAGCGCAGAGCATTTCCATTCAAGGTGGCTGGGAATAGCTTCAGTTTCTGAGCACTAGAGGTGTAATCATAGCTACGACAGAGGATATCAAACTCAAAGAGAAAATTATCAGGATCCTCAAAGGACTTACCATGAAAATCCGGGAGAACTGATGATGAGATATTTTTCATAGGAGCTGCTCCAGGTGTCTAGAGGATAGGGAATTCCAATGTAGCCACAGTATTACCAGGCTGATTATTTTCTCCTTTTTCCTCCTGGTTCTCCCCATGTTCATTCTCCCCTTTCTGTTCTCTACCAACCATGGTTCTAGTCCAAAATTCAATAGCTTCCTTTATGCGTTCTTCCGATGCTTTGGCTTCTTCTTTTCTTCTCCTCTCTTCTTCTCTCCTTCTCTCTTCCTCTGCTACTCGGCGAGTCTCCAACCACACTTCTTTAGTAACTTTGGTTCCATTGATATGATAGATCTCCTCTCTATTTCATGCACCTACAACACCTCCCTTATCTTCAGGAGGTTTATTTTCTGCAACAGGAGTTGAAGGTCCCATTGTATTCTCCATTGTCGATGCTGAATGTTCAAGATTGGGAGGAACAAAATTCCCCCCTGTCTGTAGATGTCCGCGATGGTATAGTGGAAGAATCAGCTCTAGCAATTATCTCATCAATGTATGTATGTCTTCCCTGACTTTGTATGTCTTCCCTAACTTGCATTACAACCTCGACCTCTTCCACCTGCAATGTTAGTATTCAAAGGGGGTTCCCCATTTGTTTTCTTGTATTCATGCATGCTGTAAAATTAAACAAAAATGAAATCAAATGAAACCAACTACTAACTTTGTCTATCTATTACCATCCCCGGAAACGGCGCCAAAATGTTGGTCACCCTATATGTTAATTAATTAAAGCTAACACACTGGATGGTCAATATAAATTGTCACACCCAGGGAGGTCTTTTATTTCAATGGCAATAAGCATAATCTGTGCATAAACATGTCAAGAAGTTGATTAACTAATGAAGATAATAATCCTACTAGTCTATTTAGCCAAACTCATCCCATAAAAGAACTAATCTAATTCACACACCTAGGAATTCAATTGCAGCTACCTTCCTACAGAGATCAACCTAGCAGTTATGAATTTGAGAATAGAAATAAACTATATTACTTTTGCAAGAAGTTAAATCCTATAATTATCAAACTACAATATTCAATCTTTATCAAAATGATCCATCTAGTAGCTACTGTTACTCAATCACAATCTTCCTATTCTAATAAACCAATTGAAGATACAACAACAACTAGAATCTAAACATAAGCTTGACCCCTAACTGATAATTACTAAAAATCCTAGAAAGCATAAACAACTGGAAGATATTGGAATTGAGCTTGGCTGTTACAGCTGATTCGAACACACATGCATTAAACTGAATTAACCAACACAGTCGACTGTCACACCACTCTGTTACAGCTATTCAAGATGCAATCGTGAACTAACAAAAGGAAAGCTAACCTATGTTGCAGCTAATAGTAACATCTACAATAATTCCACACCACACACAGAAAGAAAGCTAAATTAATCTACCTACTTAAACCGACTATCTCTTTGAGAAGGCGGGCCCTGGCCTTCTAACAGAGACGCTGAGAATCACAACAAATTAAGACACAGAAATGAAGAACTCTGCTCTTATCTTAATGATGGAAATTGACAGTCTCGGTGCTCTGTTACAGCTTATGCAAAATAGCAATTGTCCAACCCTAGGCTACATGAGCCTTCTCATATTTATACATTGAAAGTACAGATCACGATCCACTAAAATCGTGCAGCAATGAAGATCTATGATCTTCAAGCTACGGAGTTACAACTAACTGTTGCAACCGTATTAAACAAGGTTGTTACTCATGAAGGAGTTGTTACTCCAGTAATCAATGGATCAGTGGATTCAACAAGCTGGAATGCAATCTATCTGTTGCAGCTGGGTTCTATTTCAGTGGAGGCCTATTAAAGTTTCTCGTGGAGGAATGCGATGTCCCTTGGAGTTATGAGGAATCAGGATTTGAAGAGTAACAGCTAGCACCATTGGGCTGATACACCTGCGTTATAGACCTTGACTAAATGAAATTACACAGATTAGCATAAATCAAGGACTAGGATCCAGAATCGTTAACAATCTTAGGCATAAAACAAATAAAGTAATAACAAATTATACCTGTCAATATTATTGGTCGATCTAGATAAAAGGCATAGATATAGCTTATGAAAATAGGATGTAATCAGGGAAAAATGATGTAATAAGGATGGCCAAAAAGGGGCATTGTAATGTCCCTTATTTGGAATTTTATTAAAATGGCAATTTTCCACTTTTTTTCCCTTGTTCGACCTTTGACTAGTTTTGATCTCTAGGTCCCAAATTTGCCTCCAAATGCCTTCAAATCTTCAAGGAAGGTGTATGAATGATATTAGAACTTGAATATGATGTTTATGGATGACATATGGCCACCAAAAGACCTCTGCAAACTCTCTTAATATTCTGGACCAATTATGCAATTTTACTAGTAATTTGGGGTTCAAATCCCCCTGGGGTAAACAATGAAAATGGCTTCCCAAATGCCTCCAAACCCACTCAAATTTATGAACAGAGGTATGTAATGTGTTAAGTATGTTATTAAAGTCTCATATGCACCATTAATGGATTATTACAACTGTTCTCACCCTCTCCCATTCAACTGCAAAAATCCCCAATTCGACCCTTGGGGAAATGGCACTATTTCACCTCCCAATGCAACTAAATTGAGTAAAAATGCTTCAAATGCTCAAGTACAGTACATGAAACTTGTAGAAGACATCCATGGCAGTATATTGATCACAAATATATCATAGAATCATCCATTCATTCGAAATCATCATCAATGCATTGGCTCACAACAAGGTAGTGGGGAAATGGCATTGTTCTTCCATTAAAAATGAGATTTATACATTTATACTTGGAATTTCGACCTGAAACTTCTTGGAGATGCAGAACAGAGTATTTACTTCATATTACAAAAGAAATGGAGCATTAAGAGCTTCCCCAAAGAGTACAATAGCTCACCAAAAACGCCCTCCCTCAAGGATCAAGAATATGCCATCAAAACTGGAAATGGTTGAAGGAGTGAGCTGCAATAGAAGAAACCATGAGCTGCCCTGTAGATTACACCTGCAAATAAAGACTCCATTAAAGCTCCAAATGAAAGGTCTGAATGGCCTTTCCAATTACCAACTTGGATGGGAATCTTTCACCCTCGAAATTGGCTAAGGCAAGAAACTAGTCATCCACTAGCTCTCCCTCTTCACAAATGCAATTGCAAATTCTACAAATGATCAAAAGCTGGTTTGATTCTTTTTTATTGACATTTATAAACTTCTAATGTCCTCCATGGGTCGAATTCATTCCAAGAGACTCATGCCAACTCATGTTGGGAAGAGATTCCAAAGAACGCCACTTGTACAACAATTCCTAGTCTCCCACTTCCACCAAATCACATGTGGAAGCATCTTAGCTGCCCTAACACCCTTGAGCGCCCTCTTGGAGTCTATTTTTAGCCCTGACATGTCATATATGTGTTCGGATATCCACATCATCTATTTTGGGATACATATCTATTTCAGGATCATCTATTTCGGGATACATATCTACTTCAGGATCTTGCATGATCTATTTCAGGATATGCAGTCCAGTCACCAGTTTGATGCCTCCAGCACCTTATCCACCTTCTTCTAGCACCCGGGAGCCACTTTCCACAGATTTTTAGCCCTCCTAAGCTGAAAGGCGCCCTCTTCTCACCTACTGACTGAGAAGGGCGCACTTGCTCACCTACCACTGCAGATTCACTCCAGTTACATTCAGTTAGCTCCGATTCTGATTGATTTCACTCCGATTTCACTCCTGACTGACTGTTTCACCTCCGATTGACCTCCAGTTCGATTAGGTGACTTGCTCTGACTCCAGTTAGCCTCCCATGCACCCCCACTGAGCCTCCAGATCCTATATCAGTGCTACACACTTCAGTTACATTTATTATGATCAGTTAGACTCAGCTTGACACCTGGATGACTGTTTGTTGTGATTGATGAGCAACACCGATGATTGATGAGGACTCCTAGATTGAGTCAAGCTACTCCATTCAGTGATTCGAATGGCCTACTTAGTCAATTCGAATTGCCATTGACAGATATTGGATTGTATTGTAATCTATTGAAATTCATTCACCCTTTCTGGGATAGAGAGCACTGCTGCATGTTTTTGCACAGTTTTGCACCATATCTTCTTATTCATCTGTTGTGACTGATTTATTTGTTCATTAGATCTGCTGTGACTAACTTTACATGGTATCAGAGCCATTGCAGGGACAAGATCTCTTTTCTACAGGTGTTTATACAAGAAGATTTGACTGAATTGCTAAAAATTGCAAAAAGTTTGGCATGAGATATCTCAAGGGCATTCGCTCATGTGCATGCAAAGCTTGAAAAATATTCCAATACCACTCCAGAAGCTTGAGTTACCACATAATTCCTGGATCTGATACATTGGACCTATTCAACATTGCTTGAAATCCAATCCCAGGTGTGATGCAACTCTCAAAGGGTGGATTGTTCGACCTTATTGTGGTTGTTTTGATGTGATTTGCAGGTTTCTTACTTCCTCCATGTGCATTCGCTAATGCAAAGATGGAGACTTCTTCTTCACAAAATATTCTTACTCCATTCAACTATGATGAATGGAAACCAAAGATGATTGCATTCTTGAAGAGACAATGTCTTTTTGATATGTGCATTGGTAATACAAGAGATTTTGATTCCGATGAAGAGGAGAATGATTGGCTCAATGATTGTGATAGAGCTTTTGGAGCAATATGTCTTGCTATGTCTCCTTGTATGCGCTACCTCATTAAGCTTGCTGAAAATCCAAGTGATCTATGGGTCCAACTTGACAAAGAATTTGGAAAGCAGGAAGAAGAGGATCATGCTAGCCTTTTGGAGAACAAGCCCAGTGAGATCTCCTTATGTGTTCTTTCCGATCATGTGTTGGCCTCAACAATTGTTCAAGATGAAGAAGAAACTGTAGATTCAACACTCATTCTCTCAAAGTCTTCTATTTCGAATTCTGAGCAAGATAAACAAGCTCATACTCTAGATTCCGAAGAGGTTCTTGAATCCTCTCTTTCACATGAGTTTGTCGGCATGCGGAATAATGATCTACTTGATGTTTTGGAGGTAAAATCTGATTTTGGAGGTGAAGCATTCGCCCTCCTTGATTGCATGCCTTCTATAAACTTATGTTCTATCATTTGCAAAGTTTCTCAGAGTTTTAATGAAGATGAAGAGCACTACCATTCGCTTGAGTTCAATTCTCATGCACTTTTTGCTGATTTTGGTTTTGATCTCACCCTTGTTGGTTCAAAGGAGATCTCAAGAAACCATTCATCTATTTTTGGAGCTGATTTAACTTCTATTGATAAGAAGTTCAAGTTTCAAGATCTATTTGATCCGATTGGAGCTATTCCTACCTCACTTGGTTCGAATCACAGGTTCCAGGATCATCCTCATATTTTCAGATTTGTTCTCACCTTTTTCGGTATGAAGAGCAAGTTCTTAAAGTCTCCACATTCGCTTGCATCCACTGATGGAGAATTCAAGCACATGTTTTTGGAGCATGATCCATTTACTCCCAAGAGTAAGATACCTCCAGACATATCTACTTGATTTTGGAGCAGTTAAATCTTTTGGTGTACTACAGTCTATTTTGAGGGGGGGTATTTTTCCCATGAGGTTTTCCCCATTTCCTCGGTTTATTGACTGTTATTAGTTTTCGGATTATTGTATTGGGGTGACCTTTCGTCTTAGTTACCAGGGCCCCACATTATTTTAGTTGGCACATCATAGTCTAGCTTGAGGGGGGGTGTTCGGATATCCACATCATCTATTTCGGGATACATATCTATTTCAGGATCATCTATTTCGGGATACATATCTACTTCAGGATCTTGCATGATCTATTTCAGGATATGCAGTCCAGTCACCAGTTTGATGCCTCCAGCACCTTATCCACCTTCTTCTAGCACCCGGGAGCCACTTTCCACAGAGTTTTAGCCCTCCTAAGCTGAAAGGCGCCCTCTTCTCACCTACTGACTGAGAAGGGCGCACTTGCTCACCTACCACTGCAGATTCACTCCAGTTACATTCAGTTAGCTCCGATTCTGATTGATTTCACTCCGATTTCACTCCTGACTGACTGTTTCACCTCCGATTGACCTCCAGTTCGATTAGGTGACTTGCTCTGACTCCAGTTAGCCTCCCATGCGCCCCCACTGAGCCTCCAGATCCTATATCAGTGCTACACACTTCAGTTACATTTATTATGATCAGTTAGACTCAGCTTGACACCTGGATGACTGTTTGTTGTGATTGATGAGCAACACCGATGATTGATGAGGACTCCTAGATTGAGTCAAGCTACTCCATTCAGTGATTCGAATGGCCTACTTAGTCAATTCGAATTGCCATTGACAGATATTGGATTGTATTGTAATCTATTGAAATTCATTCACCCTTTCTGGGATAGAGAGCACTGCTGCATGTTTTTGCACAGTTTTGCACCATATCTTCTTATTCATCTGTTGTGACTGATTTATTTGTTCATTAGATCTGCTGTGACTAACTTTACAATATGTCATATGTCAGCCTTCAGGTCTGATTTGTGTCATAGGTGTAATAGCATCTTCATCATTGTTGTCATAGAGCTAGGGAATCTAGCCCAAGTGTCTCACTAGCTCCAAATTGCCTCTTCCTCTTCCATGGGAGTTACTCTTCCTCTATATTTCGACCTTGGATGAGTCATGCAATGAATAATACCTTTTGGACTCCCCCAAGTATGTTACCATTCACCTTGAATTCGAATTGGTGAGAGAATGATGCCAAGTGTAGTGGGGAAATCTAGCCATATGTGGGTCCCACTTCCTCCATGTGTCTTCATGATGAAATGCCACTTTGATTTTCACTTGTATATATTTATTTAGGTCCTTTATTAAATATTTATGCCATTCTAATGTTCAAACATCATTTATTATCCCCATTATTCCAAATCCCAAAGCTTCCACCCCAAACCTAGGAAACTAGTAATTTTCCTCCTTGGCAATTATTTGACCTTTAGCATCAATTTGACAAACTCTAATGAATAGGGCCAATGTGATTAGGCCATTGTGACCCAATACCAAATTTGGGACATGACAAATCCTCCCTTCCCAATATTGCTTGTCCTCAAGCAATTTTAAACATGGGTGTTGAAGAACCTGCTTTCTGTATAATTCTTTGAAGTTGCCATTGAATTGCCCAACCTTGAGTCTTTGAGTTTCCATGAAGATTTTAGAGAGGAACCACCATGCTTGCTGCTGCACTACTCTGATAAAAATCACTTTATTAAGTGGGGAAATCCATATCCCATACTGCTTGTTTCCCCAAAAAATTTGAAACCAATGAGATAAAAATTATTCCAGGGTCCCATTGCTTGTATTGCACCCCAATAATTAAGAGTGCTCTCCAACCCACACCATTAGTTAAGAGGATTCCTGGATCCCATTTTCTTGTATGCATCCTTCCAAACATCATGAGTACCAAATATATATCATCAAAGTACATAACAACATAATGAAAATGTACATCAAGGATATGCTTAATCAAAGAGTCATGAAGGTGCTTATACCTCCAAGCAAGTAGACCACCATTTTCCAAGTGCATACAAGCTTCAAGTGACCAATCAAATCTGCTCCAATGACATAGGTGAGGATCCCATGTCCTATAATGCTGCTCCAAAAGGATGTGATATGCATCAAAATATTCAACCATGTATTCTTTCATCCAAGAAGTGAATGAAGAATCTCCACTAAAATCTGAACCAAATAATGAGCAGAAAAAACAAGGAGACTTCAAATGACTCAAAGAAGTCTCACCCATACATCCATGAATGTGAGAATCATAAAGATGTAACAAAGTATGTGGCTGCCAACAAAAATGTTCTCCCATCATAAATCTATTCACCCAAGTGTTGGATGAAGTTCCTCTAACATAAAATGAACCCAGTGTTGAGCAAGAAAAACCATGAGTCTTCAAGTGACTCAAATCCATATCATAGGTACATCCATGTAGATGTGAATCATCATAAAGTGACAAATGATGCTGCTGCAAATGTGAATAAGAATGTGCTCCAACCATGTCATCATAAAAGTTAAATCTAGGAGTTCCATGCTCCTCATGTGGCACCATCAAAAAGAACCCTTTCACCCATACTTCATTGAGACTAATGTTGCAAAACATGGAATTGTAGGAAGTAGGAGAATGAACTAACTCACCCAAATGATCAAAAAGTGCAGAAGTTTCATCATGGGAAGGATCCATATGGGTAGTATCATGCAGCTCCTTCAAAAGTGTGAACTCTTTGTCATAGTTTGGTTCCAATGTAGAGGAATCATGCTCTTCTTTAAAAATTGCATAACCTTCATCAAGAGGCAATTCAAATTCCTCTTCCACCACATCAAGTGTTTGGATCTCTTCAAGTTCATCTTCAAACACATCAAGAACATTCAAATTTTCACATTTCTCATGATCCACCATGTCATGAGAATCCTCCAAACAATCTACCATTTGACAATCTGAAACATAGGAGGAAAAACAAGTATCTTGCAACTTTTCAAGAAGTTGCTCATTTTGAATTGTGAGCTTATGAATATCCTCATTATTCTTCAAGTATGCATCATGTAACAATTCATTAAGCTCAAACAAATGGTTTCTATCAAAAAGCAAAGACATGAAATTACCTTTGATGTGGCACATTGCTCTTTGAATCTTCTCCATGTCTTCAAGGAAGGATGTTTCCTCCAATGAAGTAGCTCTCCAACAAGAATTTGACACCAATGCTTGAGTGTCATGGAGAATGCTGAGGGACTCTTGGATCTTATTTTCATTCATCTTTAAGGACCCTTCAAGAAAATGAGGCTCTTGCAAATGAACCTCCTAATATTCTTCAATTTTGCTTGGACCAACTTCATGAAGCTCAAGTGGTGATGGGGAAGTTGATCTTGGTTCTTCTTCAACTGCTACAAGGTCTTCATTATCATGCTTAATGAAACTTGTACTTGTAGAAACACTTTCAAAAGTGATCTCTATGTCACCAACATAGAGGTGTGAGCACCCATCAGTAGGTACTCCTTCATAGTTTAAGCATCCATCAGTAGATGCTCTTTGGTTCATGTCTAAGCTAGAAGGTGTCTCGAAATGATCTTCCATATTTTCAATAGAATATTCTTCACTATCTTGTGATGTCTCTTCCTTTTGCTCCTTCAAGCAAGCTGTTGCATTTTGCCCCTTGGTTTCCTTAAAATCAATAATTTTTTTCCACAAGTTCGATAGAAAACAATTCGAATCCTTCCTTAATTTTCTTGGTCATATCTTCAAATATTGTTTTCATAATTTTTATATGCTCCTCACCATCATATCAGGCTCCCTTTTCATCCCTAGTCATAGTTCCCTCAAAAAATTTGCTCTTCTTCTCCTACTTTTTTTTTCCTCTTCAACAAAAGCACTTTTGGTTTCAATATATAATGGTGGTACCTAAATTCTTTTCCTCATAGATATTATACCACATCAGGTTCCAAGATCATGCTATGATACCACTGTAATGTCCCTTATTTGGAATTTTATTAAAATGGCAATTTTCCACTTTTTTTCCCTTGTTCGACCTTTGACTAGTTTTGATCTCTAGGTCCCAAATTTGCCTCCAAATGCCTTCAAATCTTCAAGGAAGGTGTATGAATGATATTAGAACTTGAATATGATGTTTATGGATGACATATGGCCACCAAAAGACCTCTGCAAACTCTCTTAATATTCTGGACCAATTATGCAATTTTACTAGTAATTTGGGGTTCAAATCCCCCTGGGGTAAACAATGAAAATGGCTTCCCAAATGCCTCCAAACCCACTCAAATTTATGAACAGAGGTATGTAATGTGTTAAGTATGTTATTAAAGTCTCATATGCACCATTAATGGATTATTACAACTGTTCTCACCCTCTCCCATTCAACTGCAAAAATCCCCAATTCGACCCTTGGGGAAATGGCACTATTTCACCTCCCAATGCAACTAAATTGAGTAAAAATGCTTCAAATGCTCAAGTACAGTACATGAAACTTGTAGAAGACATCCATGGCAGTATATTGATCACAAATATATCAGAGAATCATCCATTCATTCGAAATCATCATCAATACATTGGCTCACAACAAGGTAGTGGGGAAATGGCATTGTTCTTCCATTAAAAATGAGATTTATACATTTATACTTGGAATTTAGACCTGAAACTTCTTGGAGATGCAGAACAGAGTATTTACTTCATATTACAAAAGAAATGGAGCATTAATATCTTCCCCAAAGAGTACAATAGCTCACCAAAAACGCCCTCCCTCAAGGATCAAGAATATGCCATCAAAACTGGAAATGGTTGAAGGAGTGAGCTGCAATAGAAGAAACCATGAGCTGCCCTGTAGCTTACACCTGCAAATAAAGACTCCATTAAATCTCCAAATGAAAGGTCTGAATGGCCTTTCCAATTACCAACTTGGATGGGAATCTTTCACCCTCGAAATTGGCTAAGGCAAGAAACTAGTCATCCACTAGCTCTCCCTCTTCACAAATGCAATTGCAAATTCTACAAATGATCAAAAGCTGGTTTCATTCTTTGTTATTGACATTTATAAACTTCTAATGTCCTCCATGGGTCGAATTCATTCCAAGAGACTCATGCCAACTCATGTTGGGAAGAGATTCCAAAGAACGCCACTTGTACAACAATTCCTAGTCTCCCACTTCCACCAAATCACATGTGGAAGCATCTTAGCTGCCCTAAAACCCTTGAGCGCCCTCTTGGAGTCTATTTTTAGCCCTGACATGTCATATATGTCATATGTCAGCCTTCAGGTCTGATTTGTGTCATAGGTGTCATAGCATCTTCATCATTGTTGTCATAGAGCTAGGGAATCTAGCCCAAGTGTCTCACTAGCTCCAAATTGCCTCTTCCTCTTCCATGGGAGTTACTCTTCCTCTATATTTCGACCTTGGATGAGTCATGCAATGAATAATACCTTTTGGACTCCCCCAAGTATGTTACCATTCACCTTGAATTCGAATTGGTGAGAGAATGATGCCAAGTGTAGTGGGGAAATCTAGCCATATGTGGGTCCCACTTCCTCCATGTGTCTTCATGATGAAATGCCACTTTGATTTTCACTTGTATATATTTATTTAGGTCCTTTATTAAATATTTATGCCATTCTAATGTTCAAACATCATTTATTATCCCCATTATTCCAAATCCCAAAGCTTCCACCCCAAACCTAGGAAACTAGTAATTTTCCTCCTTGGCAATTATTTGACCTTTAGCATCAATTTGACAAACTCTAATGAATAGGGCCAATGTGATTAGGCCATTGTGACCCAATACCAAATTTGGGACATGACAGGCATTTTCTAGACCCAACATGGGGGAGGCAACTGAACTATTGCCTCAATCTTGAACAGATCCACCATAATACCATCCTTCGATACGATAAAACCTAGTAATCTCCCTACTCGACACATAAAATACACTTATGAGGATTCAAACGAATCCTATAATTTCTACACCTATAAAAGAAATATCACAAATGTTTAGGGTGATCCACTCTCTTCCCTAATTTAGTCGTTAAATCATTCAAATAGGATTCAACAATTTTCTTAATGTCATGGAAGGCATAAGACATAGCATGTTGAAAGGTTGCTCCAAAAATTTTCAAACCAAAAGGCATCTTCCTATATGCAAAGGTCCCCCAAGGACATGTAAAGGTGGGTTTTTGTTGATCTTATAACCGACTCTGAATTTGATTTATCCGGAAAATCCATCCATAAATGAGAAAATCTCACTACCAGCACATTTATCGATAATATGATCAATGAATGGGGTAGGATAATTATCCTTGGGACATGCTAGATTAAGATCTTGAAAATCAATACACACCTAAATGTTTCCTAGTTTTTTGTCGACATATACGAAGTTGGACACCCATTTAGTCAAAGGGACAGGTTAAATAAAATTTGCATGGAGCAACTTCTCTACTTTTTCTTTCACAACAACGACCTCTCTAGGATTGACCATTCTTAGCTCCTTTCAAACAATCTTGAAATGAGGATAATTCTTGATCTCATGTTCAACAATCGATGGGTCTATTCATGGATCTTCTTCATAGGACCAGGAAAAAACGTCTCTATACTTATTAAAAAGTGTTGTAATATAGGTTTCTATCTCACCAAGAAAATAGTTAGCATCGATAAAGACACTTTTGATAACACCTAGGGTTTTGGAGATATTGATGGGAATAGTTTTTGAAATGTTTCCCATATTCCCCTGAGTGTATACTTGGGATGATGTAAGAGGACTCCCATACCACTATATAGGACCTAGTTTGGTATCTTTGTCAATATCAATCCTTAAGTCACTTGTACCAGGAAGAAATGACACATGTTGGTGCATGTCTCTCCAAGGTCTATCCCCTAAATACATTGCCTCAATAATAGCTTCATCTAATGGCATAACTATGTCTAAGGGGTCATGACAAGGTAAATAACTAATATCCCAAATGGGGATTGAATATCGATCATCTTCTTCCAAAATGGAAGGTAGATAACCATGGTTTGCTTCTCTTGAAATTGTGGCTTGATAATCTATTTTGACTAACGACAAGGTTGGGGTCATCCAAATACACCTAGATTCATTTGAAGGTTCTAGAAACTTCCATGGGTCATAAAAGTAATAGGTAGGTCTTAAATTGAGACACCTTTTGTTTGGAAATCATGGAAACTATTAAAATTGCGTGTATTGGAGATGCATTGGAATGCAAGTTAGATAGGAGTAAATTAAACGTTCTCAGTAATGTTGGATACATACCAACACCAATGTTTTCACAATCTGTCACATAATGGATTACTAGGGGGATCTTGGTTCCATTATTTTGGTTGTATTCATTTTTGCAATATGATAATTGATCAATTGTAAAAATATTTCCTTCATGGGGAAACTTAATGACACAAAATATTGACAAGACTACCACCATCATAGCTTGAGTCCAACTCCTTCCTAGTGATAGATTATATTCAAGTGGAGTATCAACAACTTTCACATCAACCTTTATTATCTTCCCCCCTAGCTCTATTGGAAGAATTGGGATAATTTGTGAGGTTTGAAAAGGTCGCCATCAAAATATTTCAACATGGTCACATGAGCAATTACCTCATGAAATCCTATAGCCTTCCAACATGACAAAGACATGACACATTTGGAGGCACCCTCATCAACAATAATACGATGTATATTGGAATTTCTATATGAAACCTGAATCTGGAAAGTCGCATGATGGGGTAAGTGAGGATTCCAATTTTCAAAATCAAAATCAATTACCTAATTGTCCATGGGATATATAGTTCCTAAAGCTGAGAGCAAGGTATTCCATTGAGTTGGGAAACTCTGGAGGACTTCGAGAGTGGACACTGCATAAGGAGATTGTGCCAAGTCTTCTATTATGCTATATTTTTTGGCAGCACGCACGTTGGGATTGTACATGGACTTCCTCAAAACACCCTTTGGTATTATGGGAATAGTGTCATTTATTGGCTTCTCAATGTGTAATGGATAAGCTAATTCATATTCTGGAGTTTCCTTTCCTTTGTACCTAAACATAGTTGTGTTGTTGCAGCAACATCCCCCCAAAATTTTTGTACATATTGGGGCCCATCCTTTTATTTTTTCTAGAAAGACTGCCTTAAGAGGTTAATTCTCCTTTTACTTTGTTTTTAACTGAAGATCCTGCTTTGAAAATTTCAAGTTTTTCTTCTAAGGATAAAATTCATGAAATTCTCCTGAAGTTGCGGAACCATTTGAGAAAGCCTCCCGAAACTGCGGAAGTATTCAAGTTTGTCTCCCGAAATCCCAGAGAATTTTCATCTCGAAACTGCGGAACCATTCAAGTTATCCTCCCGAAACTGCGGGAGCCATTCGGGTTTTCCTCCCGAAACCGTGGAAGCCATTCGGGTTTTCCTCCCAAAACTGCGGGAGCCATTCGCATAAGCCTCCCGAAAATCCGCAAAAGACTTAGAAATTATTTCTCGAAGTTGCGGAAGCTATTTGGGAAAATATCTCAAAACGGCGAAACAATTCAAGAAAGCCTCCCGAAGCTGCGGAACCATTCGGGTTTCCCTCCCGAAACTACGGGAGTCATTCGCAAATCTTCCCCGAAGCCGCCGAAGAACTTAGTGTCTTTGAAAAAATCTTAAGTCTTTTCCTCTCGAAGTTGTGGAGCTATTTGCGAAAGCCTTCCGGCGGAAGCATTCACGTTATCTTCCCGAAACCCCGCGGAAAGACTTAGACTTTTTTGCAGAACCATTTCAGAAATCCCTCCCAAAACAGCGGAAGCATTCAGGTTTCCCTTCCGAAATTCCACGGAACACTTTTGGAAAGAACTTAAGCATCTCTCTCGACTTGCGGGAGACATTTTCCAATCCTTTCCGAAACGGCGGAACCATTTGGGTTTCCCTTTCGAAACTACAGAAGCGTTCGAGTTCTTTTCCCGAGAACCATTCAGGAAAGCCTCCCGAAATGGTGGGAACCTTCACAAAATTGTTCCGCAATTGCGGAAGCAATTGGCCATTCTCCATCGAAAATTGCGGAAAGAAATCTTATGTTCTCCCGAAACTGCGGGATGACTCAGCGAAACCACTCACAACAAGTTTCCAAAGGTTGCATTTAAGAAGGATACGCCAATCTCTTCCGAAACGCCGAGGCAGTTCACCATAACGTTCCGCAATTGTGGGTGAAACTCGTAAGTCTGCCCCGCAAGTGACGGTCACGCACAAATGCCGAGACGGCTTGAAAAGACCGCGCTGTATAAAATTTAAAACCCGTTTTAATGGCACCACCCACCGGTTTAATGCCGCTCATGTTTAACCTTTTTAAAAGGACGGTAGGGGTTTGGTTGGTCACATTGTTAGTTTTTGTTCAAACAAACACCGTTGGGAAGACCGCACTGGACCGCTCCATCTCACATCGTCCACGACCGCGTCCACCTCACTCAATCACTATCTCGTTGCCAGGTAGGTTTTTTAACCGCTATTTTTGTCTCATCTCCACGTCAAGTTACCTTTGGGTTTTTTCCCATCTATAACGTGGCCAATAGACATTGGTTGCATATGTCGTTATTTTTGTTTTTAAAGCCATCGAGGCCCCTTGGGTTTCTCGTTCCTGTCTGCTAAAATCCATAACTGTGACCACCCGAGTTTTTCACCGGCCACATTCCAGGCATCGTCACCCTCATTCAAACTCCGAGCTGGCCATACAACATCTCGTAAATGTTATTAATAATAGTAGTGTTCGGTTGAACACCTCACATTTTCATGAATGTGGAAAGCGGTCCCTTGTTTCGTCTTAAGATTGTTTCAATCCAAGCTAACCCGCCATTGACCATTAGAAGTCCAACGATGAAGGATACCCTCTCTCCTAGGGCTAGATGGGAAGCAGGTTGTTTCCACATCGTATGCTTACCCTTTCGGAAACATTCCAAACTTTGTCTCCTTAGGATAATCAAGTCTCAGAACTATATTTCTTGTTTGGAATGGTTTATTTTGCTTCCCCAACATACAGCTTCATAATTTGTCTATGTTTTAGCATGTTGAATTGGTCCTTCTCTTTGTTAAAATCTCATAACAGGTTGCACATTTTTATAATGACTTGTATTTGGTTGCTAATAGGGATAAGCCAAGATGCCAAAAGGTGGTAGGAAGAAGGCTAAATTAATGGAACCAGAGCTAGTACCACTTAGGACTAAAACTATATTCTAAGATACTAAGTGTACCACCGGTATTCCTCTCGAAGTCCGGTGGGGCGATATTTACAGGATGATCAGGGACCAAGATATCCCGGATGTGTTACTGGAAGAAGAACAGATTTACATCAACATCAGAACTTCAGGCATAGCTAGGGCTTCTACCCGCCCTGAATTGTTCCCATGTTCTGAATTGATCGGGTGGATACTGGAACATGCTAATTCAGAAACAAGAGTATTACATGACAGCAGGGGAGTAGCTTTCGCTTCATTCCATCCAGCATATATTACTGCAGCCTACAAATTCTCACGTCCCCAACAAGCTCTAAGTGATGAATGGTTGGGCCAGAGGAACAATATTGAGATGGACAAAAAATTATTGGTCACAGGCAAGCACTTGAGAAAGAGAGGTAATGATGAATATGATGTTTAGAATCTAAGACCTCCTTTCAGGTTAATCGCCCTGATGCTGTGCAGAATTTTTGGCATGCCCGATGGCACTGTATAGAGGATACAGTGGGCCCCCATCATCCACTTCGTAGCATTCAAAGGGACTGTGTTTGACTGGGCTACTATCCTGTTGGACAGTTTGGCATCAACGGTGGTTGCTGCAAGAGAAGGTCTGGCCTTAAAAAAGTCAGCATTTTACATGTCTTCATATCTCATTGACTGTATTTTGGCCAAGCTATCTTTCCCCAGCTTAGGTTGTACGTGGGATAAAGCCAACACCCCGGTCTACACTGCTTACAAGATAATGTGGGCTCAAAATTACAGAGCAAGCTATAAACTCATCTGCAAGGAGTTCATCATGTCTCTATATGAGCAGATATTCAATGAAGAGCCCAACTGTCTGTCAGAAAATGCCATGGAGATCCTGGAGAACTATGGAGATTTTTATTTCTCAGAGCAAGGAACCTACATCAGGATGTTTGGAGGGACCAAAGCGCCATACATTTTTCCAAAGTACGCTACTGACTATGTAGTCCTCAAGGAAGCAGTGAGGCAAATTTTCCTTGATGGAATTGGAGCGGTGCTTAACAAGCAGCATAAGGCTTCTTTCCCTCCTTTACCCTTCTGCATAGGAGCCTACAAGTTCTCAAGGGTTGCATCAGCTGAGGAATTTGTTCAAGAGCTGAAAGCTTTCCACTTTGGTGAAGTGATCTTCCACATAAATGATAGGCGGGAGAAAGTTGCAGAGCATTGTAAAGAAATTTATGCTCATTTTGAATATGCTCATTATGATGATGCCGAAGAAGAGGCATTCAAAGGCATCAGCAACATGACTGAGCTGCAGATTTGTTTCCAAAGCAGTGGAGCAAGCTCTAGCTCCACTTCAGCCCGAAAAGCCAGTCTGCAGAAAGAGAGAGAAGCAGCTGATGCCTGAGCCCAAGAAGAGCAAAGGTTGAAAGAGGAAGCAAGGTTGAAGCAAGAAGCTGAAGTTGCAAGATTGCAGCAAGAAGCAGAAAATGAAAGACTACAGAAGGAAGCTGAAGATGCAAAGCAGATGGAAGAAAATGAAAATCAACAACAAGCGGAAGAAGGAGAAAGAAAGTGAAAAGCTGAGGAAGAGCAGAAGGCAGAAGAAGAACTCAAGGTCGATGAAGATGCCCAGGCAGGTGGCTCCGGCACCCAGGATATGGAAACAGACATACCTCAAGCAGGTGTTCCCGGCACCCAGAATGTGGAGGCAGGTACATCTCAAAAAAGTGTTCCCGGCACCCAAAATGTGGAGGCAGGCACTTCTCAAACAGTCCAGACCCCACCCGCAGAAGCGGAAATAAATGTGATAGACCTCCCAATCGTCCCTTACACTCCATCAGAAGAGCATACGGTGTCTCGGTGGAATGAATTTGTGTGTGATAAGAAGAGAAAGGCAGTGTTCCTAAAATCGGAAGAGAGGATAAAGAGACTCTTCCAAGAATATATTGTTACCCGGCGGGAGACCACAGTAATGCAAAATACAAGTAAGGCTCCCTTAGCTATGGCATCCGCCGCTGTAGAAGCAGCAAAAGCAACGCAGGACAATGTGGCCGATATAGTTAGAGAAGTTGAGTCAACAAAGAGGAGAGCTCGCATGTTACAACATATTGTGGCTAATGAGCAGGCCTATAGGGATCTCGTGGTGAATAGGTATAATCGCCTGTCTGTTGAGCATAAAGAATTGTTAGACAAGTATAACCATTTAGAAGAAGAAAAGGAGCACCTGGCAGTCCAGATGATGGTTTTAGAAGCAGAAAAGAATGATGCAGAAGCTAGAGTGTCCCATCTAGAAGCAGATAAGCAGGCATTGGTTGAGCAATTAGAGCAGGCAGAGAGCAGAGCCATAGATATGTCTCCCTTCCATGAGCTGTCCTGTAGCATCCTGAAACAAATGCATGACACTCAGGAGTTGATTACTGAGGAAGTGTGCAAGCTCAAATCCATGGTGGTCAGATTAAAAGAGGTTAATGTAGAGGCCAATAGGCTTAAGGGTAAATATACTCGGGTTAAAGCAAACATCCTGAGCCAAATGGAATGGAGAGAAGGGAAGGTTGATTTTCCCAAGCATCTCCCATTCAAATCTATAGATGGTTTTAATGATGACATAGCCCTTTTGGAATTTTGCAGAAACTGTAGCCTTAAGCTGATGGCTAAGATCCAAGGGACAATGGATAAAAGTAACAGTCTTTATCAAAAAATCCATGAAGTGCATGATAAGTGCAAGTTGAGTTTCCCTCAGTCCCTTGATGAGTTCCCGAGCAAAGAGCAACGACTGTCTAACTTGAAGGAGGAACTGGGTATCCAAACAGAATATGTAAAGAAAATTGATGTCTTATCCATTGATGATCTACATCATTATATTGGGATGTCATCAATACACAACCATTTGCTTAAAGAAATCCACCAAGCAGCAGTTGTGGAAATTCAGGGTATTGGAGTAGATCTTGGTAAAGATGTGACCCCCCAGAAAATCTTGCTCCCTTCCTCAGCAAATATAGTTATCAGAGACACTGGTGTCTGGTCTAGTTACATTGCAGAAGAGGAAAAGAAAGCAGCAGCAGCAGTAATAGCCAGCCTGAGTGCTTCTCTCCCAGCAGCAGCAGTAGTAACAGCCTGCCCGAATGCTTCTCTCCCAGCTGGAGCACCTTCCCAAGAGTGAACATGCTGATCTTAAGGCGTTGATTCCTATTTCTGTTGGCCTTCATATGTCTAAAGCATAGAGCCATTGGACAACTATCCTTTTCTTTTTGGGAATTTTCTGTTCACAATTTTTGTTTATTAAAAAGGAAAAGTCTGTAGGAGACAAGTGTAAAGAGCCAGGTGGCAGCCCAAGGGGAATTTTGTAATATTATAAATAGAAGTTTAGGAAACAGTGTAGAGGACTTTTGGCAGGGGAATAATTTTCTGAACATGTACGAGCTATCTTGCACTTGTTTCAAGAAAATAAAATGTACCTAATAAGAGCCTGGAGAGGACGTCTTTTGCATGGAAATGGAGATTGGATGTATGTTGGATTATTCCTGTGACTTCTATACTTTACTGTGAGATCTTTCTTTACTATCTTGAATTATTTCTTTGTATTGAATGATCTTACTTCTCTCTGTGCAAATGAATTCTCTCTTTCATGAGTAATAGAATATGTTATATCTGTATTAGAAGCTATCTTCTAATATCTCATGTTTCTGTTGTGGATCTATTTTTAAGATTTAATGGTTGTCTGTTGAATTTTAGATAACTCTTCCAGCACATTACTCATACTCACAATTTGCTCCTTGTAGGGATAGTTTAGATTTATTTCAGTTTTAGACACATATTTGTTTTCCAGTTCTGCATTTAGATTAAATTAGTCTAGGCACTTGCATATCATTCTAAAACATAAAAATCAAAAGAACGATGGATCGGGCCATAACCGGTATAATTGGAGCAAATCTCCAAACCCACAGTTTCCAGAACCGTTAACCGGACGAATTCCCCATACCAAACGGTGGGAAATCTAATTGGGATAGTCTACCGGGGAGGATTCCTTTCTGATTGATGCTGCGATATTCGGGGCATCAACAGTTTTTGGCGCTAGAAGGAGGGCCTAAAAGTGCATGGCTGATAATGGAAAATCTCCCACTGTCATAAATGTTACTGGAAACCCACTTAAAGAATGCATTTCAAACAGCCCAAATCTTGAAGTAGCAAATCAAGAAAACCTTGTTTCTGATCCTGAGCCTCAAGAAGCATTATACGTTGTACCTTTTGCAGAAATAGAAGATTTGAGGAGGCATACACGATCTTACATTAGACAGCTAGGTGGCTTAAACGCAGTGAATTTTCTCCCTAGGAAAAGTTCCCCTAGAAAAGAGCGACAATACACCCGTGATTCGATTCTTGTGCAAAATTTTGAAGAGCTTGTGAATTTAACTTTAGAAGAAATTGCAGATCCTCTGAACAAGGTAGATCTTGAAAACCCAGAAAATATTTCAGATCAGGAAAGCCTTGGAGAACTTATTTCTCCAAAGAACACTCCACAGGACTCACCTTACAATTCTCCACCAGATTCTCCACATATAGAGATGGCCGTACCTGCTTGGAGAGCAAGGGGAGCGTTGAATCTAGCTGGGCCATTGCACAATCTTCCGAAAAATCTAGAGAAGGTCTTGCCTAAATTCGACCCAGGGAAGGCCATTTCGGCCGAAGATCATCTCAAGAGTTTTTATCTAGCACTGAACCTTTTAGATGTGCAACATGAAGATGTAGTCTATAGGCTTTTTCCATACACCTTTGAGCCGAAAGTATCATCCTGGTATTTTAGCCTACAACCTAGCTCAATCTCAAGTTGGAATGAATTTGAAAACTGTTTTTTGAAGAAGTATGGAAACCAAAATACTGTAGCTACACTTATGAAAGAACTCTTATCCATGAGAATGGAGAAGAAAGAAAAGGTTCAAGACTTTAATCAAAGATTCACAACACTCTTAAATAATTTCAATGAAGCAAATAAACCAGCAAAGGAATCTCTGGTTGAATATTATACAATAGCTATTGAAGGACCCATAGCAATGTTCATTAAAAGATCTAAGAAAACCACCCTGATAGAGAACTTCGAAGAAGCTAGAAAGGTAGAAGAAGAAGCAGATAGCATTGCTAAACATGCCTTAGATGCAGAACCAAAACCAGCAGCCAGTAAAAAAACCTTGTTGCTCACTAGAGGTAAAGAAGAGTCATCTACAGACATGGAAAATGTAGTCAAGATGATGCAGAAGTTGTCCAATAAAATTGTAGATCTCGAGAAAGATAACGCTGCTAGTACATCTAGGAAACCTTACAAGCCATTTTATAAAAAGAGGGAAGACAGCGATCAACCTCATCCACCCATGAATACTTCCCCTGTTTTAAACCTCAATGAAATCGGGATGGAAAACTTCTGCACCTTTCATCAAGAACCGCATTCGGAAAAGAGTTGCCCACAATGGATTAACTCCGTGAGTTTAGTCATGAATCAAATGCTAGATTCACAGATCCCAGACCAGGATGATTCTCTAGAGGAATTGAGCCCTGAATTAGAGGAACCAACCTCGGACACTACTATGGTGCTGTGGGATTGGGTACCTATGACTGAATTAGCAGAAGAAGATCCCATAGAAATCTCTCTCTCTACTGTGAACGTTGCTACTCGCAGTAAAGGCCCTATTATGGATCCTGTATCAAACACGGTTCCTCCCAAGCCTAAAGTTTCAAAAGAACTGCCTAGAAGGCATATAAAAATCATTCCACCACAGCCTAAAGTTAGCCAAACAACCAAACAATGACACCATAGTTCAACAACCTAAGGTCACGATGAGTAAAATAGATCATCCAGCCCAAATCGGGAACGAGTCTGATATAGGATATGACATTATTGAGGATATAAAGAAAGTCAAAGCAAATGTGTCGATATTCGACATGTGCAGTTTGCCTCATCAACGGGACAAGCTGCTACATGTTCTGCAGCCCCAACCCAGCACTCCATTAACGGACTCTCAAGAAGATCCTGAAATTAATGAGGATAGTATCGGCGGGAAATCTAAATCTCAAACATTGCCTTTCCTGTTGACCTTTGAAATTTTCAATCACAATGTTCACAATTGTTTGGTAGATTCTGGAGCATCTTCCAACGTCATGCCACTGTCAATTTGTAAAAAAATTAATGGGAAACATGTGCCATCTCCGGCCCAAATTATCCAGTTAGATAGGACTGTATTCAAAGTGATTGGGGAGATGAAAGATGTTCTCATTAGATTATCAGTCGACTCTAGAGTCTGTCAGTTTATTGACATAATGGTAGTTGATATTCCTGAAGCCTATGGCTGATCTTAAGTAGGGACTGGTCTACCAAGCTGAATGGTTACTTTGCAACTGATTGGTCTCATCTGTGGTTGCCTTATCAGAACAGGCAGAATCAAATCAAAGTCCTGAGAGAACCACACATGAAGCAAAATGTAACTCAACTAGAGGGAAAGAATGAGGCTGTAACCTTCTCATCCTCGGTTCTTGGGAATTATTTCTTAGAAATTGATCCGGGTAATTATCAGTCTGAAACCATCAGCCATGAATCAGATGAACAGTCCGATCTCCTTCATTTCTCTCGGACTGATGATGTTGACTGTAATATAGTTAGTTTAGTCACCGAATTAGATCATAGAGATACTAACTTAACTGAATCAAAAGATATTTTTTGGACATTATACTTTGATGGTTCTAAAACTCTGGAAGGATCCGGAGCCGGTTGTGTTCTGATGGATCCAAGAAGAAACAAGTATTTTTTGTCCTGTAGATTAGAATTTGATTGTACTAACAACACGACAGAATATGAAGCTTTGATACATGGTTTAAAGAAGGCCATTGGTTTAAATGTTAAATACCTGAAGGTTTTTGGTGACTCAGAAATAGTTGTAAGACAGGTAAGAGACACTATTCATTGTCTCTCACCTCATTTTAAGGGTTATCAGGCTGAGGTATGGGATTTAATTATGCATTTTGATGCTTTCAATATAAAGTCTATTCCTAGATTGCAGAATTCTGCAGCTGATTTGTTAGCAACATCCGCTTCTAAATTGGTGCCATCTAATAACAAATGCTCAATTGGATTAATTTTTAGGCCCTCCGTTCCTGATAACATCACAAACTTCAGAGTTTTCGATGATGACAAGCAGATTATCAGTTTTCTAACGAACGAAGACAGCTTCAAAGGAACTGCGATAGATGAAGAAGAACACGATTCTGATTTACAAAAGAAGTATGTAGATAAAGGAAATTTCATCCCCAAAGGGGTAAGGTCCCTCGAAATGCTGTTCGATCTTCAAAATAAGTTCAAAAGGCCAGCTAATACCAAAACTAACAGTTCATCGATGCATCATGAGTTAGTCAATTTGGGCACCGAGGTAGAACCAAAATTTGTCAACCTTGGCAAATGTTGTTCACCAGGAGAAAGAGATAGGTTCATCAAACTATTTAAGCAATATAAGGATGTTTTTGCATGGACCTATGAGGATCTGAAAACGTATGATGTCTGCATTATTCAGCATGTTATACCGATGAAAGCGGGTGTCAAGCCATTTCAGCAGCAATTAAGAAGGATGCATCCTACTTTGGAGCCTCTGATTCAAAAGGAATTAAAGAAACTCCTAGACGCTAAAATAATCTTTAAGGTCCGGCATTCTGAGTGGGTTGCTAACTTAGTTCCCGTAAGAAAGAAGTCAGGAGAGATAAGAATATGTGTAGACTTCAGAAATTTAAACAGAGCTTCAGATAAAGACAACTACCCCGTCCCTTCAATGGAACAAATCCTTCAAATGGTGTCGGGATCTGAGCTATTTTCTCTTCTCGATGGTTTCTCTGGCTACAATCAGGTATTAGTAGCCGAAGAGGATCGTCTTAAGACTACTTTCCGCACTACGTGGGGAACTTTCGCATATAGAAGGATGCCATTTGGCATGATAAATGCAGGAGCTACATTCTAACGAGCAATGGATATCGCCTTCCGAGGATTGGGTGGGCAATGTGTTGTTGTCTACTTAGATGATGTGACAGTTTTTTCAAAGAAAAGGGAAGATCATGTTGTCCATTTGAAACATATTTTTTATCGCTGTCGGAAATATGGTATTTCTTTGAATCCCAAGAAGAGTGTGTTCGCTGTTCCTGAAGGTAAACTCTTGGGCCATATCATTTCCAAAAGAGGAGTGTCAATAGATCAGGAAAGAGTACAAGCTATCAATAAGATTCCAATGCCTTATAACAAAAAATCTATGCAGTCCTTTATGGGCACTATCAATTTTGTCCGAAGATTTGTCCCAGATTTCGCGCAAATTGTTAAACCGTTACAACAGATGGTTAAACAAAGCATACAGTTCAAGTGGATAGATTTAGAAAAGGATGCTTTTAGAGACATCAAGGAAGCTATAGCTAAAGCTCCTTCCTTAAGAAGCCCAGATTTTGATAAGGATTTTATCCTATACACCTTTGCTTCGAATGACTCCCTCGCGGATGTACTCACTCAAAAGGTGGAACTAGGAGACGAGTACCCAATCTCGTTTATGAGCACTGGTTTGCAGGGGGCTGAGCTAAATTATCCCATGGTGGACAAGCATGCATACACTGTCTTCAAAGCAGTCAAGAAGTTCATGCCATATATTCTTAAGAACAGAACTAAAGTTATAGTTCCCCATCCAGCTGTTAGATCTCTTTTTGTTCAAAAGGAACTAGGAAAAAGGAGAGGGAACTGGGTCACAGCTCTTCAAGAATATGATTTAGAATTTAATCCAGCCATGATCATCAAAGGGAAAGGCCTATGCAAATTACTTGCGGGAGATTCGACTGATGAAGAGCAACATTGGAAGAATGAAGCTGAGCTAAACTCGGTTGAAGTATGTCCTACCTTTTCAACTCCTCAGTCATGGTATAGAGATCTAGTGCATTATTTACAGCAAGGGTACCTACCTGAGCACTGGAACTCTAAACAAAGAAGGGCACTCCGTTTGAAATCAACACCTTATCAAATCATTGATGGGATACTTTTCAGAAAAAATTATGATGGAGTTTTCCTTAGATGTCTAGAAAAGGAAGATGCAAGTAAAGTTGTCAAAGAATTACACGATGGCCCCGCAGGTGGACATTATTCAGGAGAGACAATAGCACACAAGATACTTAGAGCTGGATATTATTGGACCACTCTGTTCCGAGATGCCCATACGTATGCATGAAACTGTGATTTATGCCAAATAAGTGCCGGGAAATTACCGAAGGCAGCAGGATCCTTGCAACCGGTTATTATCTCTGAGCCTTTTGAGCAGTGGGGTATAGATGTTATCGAAGAGATAAATCCAAATTCTTCTTTGCAACATCGATACATCCTAACGGCTACCGACTACTTCACTAGATGGACGGAAGCTATCCCGTTGCGCAAGATCAATGAATATACAGTCATCAGTTTCTTGAAAGAAAACATCATAACCAGGTTTAGGGTTCCAATTTCCCTTGTTTTTGATAATGCTCCCTATTTTTCATCTTTCAAGATAAATGAATTTGTTTATGAATGGGGAATTAAGCTGCATTATTCATCCAATTATTACCCTCAAGGGAACGGATTAGCTGAATCTTCAAACAAAAATCTTATTCGAATTCTCAAGAAAACTATGATAGAAAACCAGTGAAGTTGGCATATAGCTCTCCCAAACGCCTTATGGGCAGATAGGGTGACTCCAAAGAACGCATTAGGGGTTTCCCCTTTCACTCTTGTCTATGGCAAGGAAGCCATTCTTCCCCCCAACATCTTGCTCCCATCCTTACAGTTGTCCCAAGCCTCTCGGGGTTCTGGTAGCCAAGTCTTACAATCCAGGATCAATACCCTGCTTCAACTTGAAGAAGCCCGACAGAAAGCTAAAGACCGATTCCATCAACACCAAGACATAGTTAAGAGGTGGTTCGATAAGAGGAAGTCCGGTAAAAAAAGTTTTGAAGTTGGGGACTTAGTCCTGAAATGGGACCATAATCATGAAGGCAAAGGAATGCACACGAAATTCCAACATTTATGGGTAGGCCTGTACCAAATTTCGGCAAAGATAGGCCCATCCACTTATAAGTTGACAGACCTCGAGGGAGAAGAAGTAACCCTTCCTCTCAATGGCCTCGCCCTGAAGCAATACTTTGCATAGTCTCGCTGAGACTTTCTGTACATAAATAAATTTTTCTTTTATGGTTGCTTTAGCCTTTTGTTTGCATTATTTTCAACCATTTTTGTTTCTTTTCTTGTCATTTGAACCTTTGCACAAAGTTTGCTTTCTGAAAGCCCCTGCGGTTGAGTTTCTCATCAAGATATATCTCTTAAAGAAATCTCACAACCCATGAGTCCGGATCTATGCTCGAATGAAAGTTTATCTATGTATTGTGCTCTTGCTGAACTTTTCAGAAGGAAGGAAGCCTACTCTGCTAGCCACACTAATCCTATTCAATTAGCCGAGATCTATGACTATCTTTATTACTATCTTTGGGATCCACCCACTCTCACACTTAAAGTAATCTCAAGAAGGTTATTGAAGTTGGACCCATGGAAAGTAGCACATCCCGAGGGCATAGGGTATTGAAATGACTCCATGCTGAAAATTTAACAACCAAAATGGCTTATATTCAAGGGTCTGTTTTCCAGAGATTCTCGCCTCAATTGAAGCATGGCTGAGACAAAAGCAAAACATGTAAAATCAAGAAGGTTGTCCAAAAGACTCAGCTCAAAATAGGCTCCTCTCCGTCCGTGAGGCTTGATCAAACCAATAAAATCTCTCACTCACACAAAAGGACATTATGGATTGAGGATCCTAAATCAAAGATCATGTCTAAAGAAAATATCTCTGGAAGGCTCAGACAGCAAAGCTGTCAAAAGTACAAACATCCAAAAGGATGCAAGCGGCATGGGAATGAGGAACAAGAGCAATAATGTCCATGAGAAAGTGTTGCAAATCCTGTGGAGTCCGACAGCAGTAGCCATCTGAAAGATGATTCTTCTAAAATGAATCCCATATGCTGGCCCTTTTAGAGTTTTAAAGATGTCTTTGTCAAAGCTCCCTTTTCCCCAATGGCTAGCAGGTAAAGTGCCTTCTTCCTTCACTGAGATTCAAGTGCTCAGCTAAATATTGCATATAAGATGGATGTCTTTTAAAAAGGTTTCGGATCATGAATGAGAAATTTTTTAGAGATCTGTGTTCGCCAGTGACTCGCCAATTGTTGTTGCAGCAACATCCCCCCAAAATTTTTGTACATATTGGGGCCCCTCCCTTTATTTTTTCTAGAAAGACTGCCTTAAGAGATTAATTCTCCTTTTACTTTGTTTTCAATTGAAGATCCTGCTTTGAAAATTTCAAGTTTTTCTTCTAAGGATAAACCCGGAGAGTTTTCATCTCAAAATTGCGGAACCATTCAAGTTATCCTCCCGAAATTGTGGGAGCCATTCGGGTTTTCCTCCCGAAACTGCGGGAGCCATTCAGGATTTCCTCCTGACATTGCGGGAGCCATTCAAATAAGCCTCCCGAAAATCCGCAAAAGACTTAGAAATTATTTCTCGAAGCTGGGGAAGCTATTTGGGAAAATATCTCAAAACGGCGGAACAATTCAAGAAAGCCTCCCGAAGCTACGAAACCATTCGGGTTTCCCTCCCAAAACTGCGGGAGTCATTCACAAATCTTCCCCGAAGCCGCCGAAGAACTTAGTGTCTTTGAAAAAATCTTAAGTCTTTTCCTCTCGAAGTTGCGGAAGCTATTTGCGAAAGCCTTCCGAAATGGCAGAAGCATTCACGTTATCTTCCCGAAACCCCGCGGAAAGACTTAGACTTTTTTGCGGAACCATTTCAGAAATCCCTCCCGAAACAGCGAAAGCGTTCAGGTTTCCCTTCCGAAATTCCGCGGAACGCTTTTGGAAAGAACTTAAGCATCTCTCTCGACTTGCGGGAGCCATTTGCCAATCCTTTCTGAAACGACGGAACCATTTGGGTTTCCCTTCCGAAATTGCGGAAGCGTTCGAGTTCTTTTCCTGGGAACCATTCAGGAAAGCCTCTCGAAACGACGGGAACCTTCGCAAAATTGTTCCGCAATTGCGGAAGCAATTGGCCTATCTCCATCGAAAATTGCGGAAAGAAATCTTATGTTTTCCCGAAACTGCGGGACGACTCAGCGAAACTGCTCGTGACAAGTTTCCAAAGGTTGCATTTTGGAAGGATACACCAATCTCTTCCGAAATGCCGAGGAAGTTCACCATAACATTCCGCAATTGCGGGTGAAACTCGTAAGTCCGCCTTGCAAGTGACGGTCGCGCACAAATGTCGAGACGGCCTTAAAAGACCGCGCCGTACAAAATTTAAAACTCGTTTTAATGGCACCACCCACCGGTTTAATGCCGCACGTGTCTAACCTTTTTAGAAGGACGGTGGGGGTTTGGTTGGTCACATTGTTAGTTTTCGTTCAAACAAACACCGTTGGGAAGACCGCACCGGACCGCTCCAGCTTAGCTCGTCCATGACCGCGTCCACCTCACTCAGTCACTATCTCGTTTCCAGGTAGGTTTTTTAACCGCTATTTTTGTCTCATCTCCATGTCAAGTTACCTTTGGGTTTTTTCCCGTCTATAACGTGGCCGATAGACATTGGTTGTATATGTCGTTATTTTTGTTTTTAAATCCGTGGAGGCCCATTGGGTTTCTCGTTCCTATCTGCTAAAATCCATAACTATGACCACCTGAGTTTTTCACCGGCCACATTCCAGGCATCGTCACCCTCATTCAAACTCCAAGCCGGCCATACAACGTCTCGTAAATGTTATTAATAACAGTAGTGGTCGGCTGAACCCCTCACCTTTTCATGATTGTGGAAAGCGGTCCCTTGTTTCGTCTTAAGATTGTTTCAATCCAAGCAAACCTGCCATTGACCATTAGAAGTGCAAGGATGAAGGATACCCTCTCTCCTAGGGCTAGATGGGAAGCAGGTTGTTTCCACGTCGTATGCTTACCCTTTCAGAAACATTCCAAACTTTGTCTCCTTAGGATAATCAAGTCTCAGAACTATATTTCTTGTTTGGAATGGTTTATTTTGCTTCCCCAACATACAGCTTCATAATTTGTCTATGTTTTAGCATGTTGAATTGGTCCTTCTCTTTGTTAAAATCTCATAATAGGTTGCACATTTTTATAATGACTTGTATTTGGTTGCTAGCAGGGATAAGCCATGATGCCAAAAGGTGGTAGGAAGAAGGCTAAAGTAATGGAACCAGATCCAATACCACTTAGGACTGAAACTATGTTCCAAGATACTAAGTGTACCACCGGTATTCCTCCCGAAGTCCGGTGGGGCAATATTTACAGGATGATCAGGGACCAAGATATCCCGGATGTGTTACTGGAAGAAGAACAGATTTACATCAACATCAGAACTTCAGGCATAGCTAGGGCTTCTACCTGCCCTGAATTGTTCCCATGTTCTGAATTGATCGGGTGGATACTGGAACATGCTAATTCAGAAACAAGAGTATTACATGACAGCAGGGGAGTAGCTTTCGCTTCATTCCATCCAGCATATATTACTGCAGCCTACAAATTCTCGCGTCCCCAGCAAGCTCTAAGTGATGAATGGTTGGGCCAGATGAACAATATTGAGATGGCCAAAAAATGATTGGTCACAGGCAAGCACTTGAGAAAGAGAGGTAATTATGAATATGATGTTCAGAATCTAAGACCTCCTTTCAGGTTAATCGCCCTGATGCTGTGCAGAATTTTTGGCATGCCCGATGGCACTGTATACAGGATACAGTGGGCCCCCATCATCCACTTCTTAGCATTCAAAGGGACTGTGTTTGACTGGGATACTATCCTGTCGGACAGTTTGGCATCAACGGTGGCTGCTGCAAGAGAAGGCCTGGCCTTAAAAAAGTCATAATTTTACATGTCTTCATATCTCATTGACTGTATTTTGGCCAAGCTATCTTTCCCCAGCTTAGGCTACACGTGGGATAAAGCCAACACCCCGGTCTACACTGCTTACAAGATAATGTGGGCTCAAAATTACAGAGCAAGCTATAAGCTCATCTGCGAGGAGTTCATCATGCCTCTATATGAGCAGATATTCAATGAAGAGCCCAACTGTCTGTCAGAAAATGCCATGGAGATCCTGGAGAACTATGGAGATTTTTATTTCTCAGAGCAGGGCACCTACATCAGGATGTTTGGAGGGACCAAAGCGCCATACATTTTTCCAAAGTACGTTACTGACTATGTAGTCCTCAAGGAAGCAGTGAGGCAAATTTTCCTTGATGGAATTGGAGCGGTGCTTAACAAGCAGCATAAGGCTTATTTCCCTCCTTTACCCTTTTGCATAGGAGCCAACAAGTTCTCATCGGTTGCATCAGCTGAGGAATTTGTTCAAGAGCTGAAAGATTTCCACTTCGGCGAAGTGATCTTCCACAGAAATGATAGGCGGGGGAAAGTTGCCGAGCATTGTAAAGAAATTTATGCTCATTTTGAATATGCTCATTATTATGATGCCGAAGAAGAGGCATTTTGAGGCATCAACAACATGACTGAACTGCAGATTTGTCGCCAAAGCAGTGGAGCAAGCTCTAGCTCCACTTCAGCCTGAAAAGCCAGTCTGCAGAAAGAGAGAGAAGCAGCTGATGCCCGAGCTAAAGAAGAGCAAAGGTTGAAAGAGGAAACAAGGTTGCAGCAAGAAGCTGAAGTTGCAAGATTGCTGCAAGAAGCAGAAAATGAAAGACTATAGAAGGAAGCTGAAGATGCAAAGCAGATGGAAGAAAATGAAAATCAACAGTAAGCGGAAGAAGAAGAAAGAAAGTGAAAAGCTGAGGAAGAGCAGAAGGCAGAAGAATAACTCAAGGTCGATGAAGATTCCCAGGCAGGTGGCTCCGGCACCCAGGATATGGAAACAGACATACCTCAAGCAGGTGTTCTGGCACCCAGAATGTGGAGGCAGGTACATCTCAAACAGGTGTTCTCGGCACCCAAAATGTGGAGGCAGGCACTTCTCAAACAGTCCAGACCCCACCCGCAGAAGCGGAAATAAATGTGATAGAGCTCCCAATCATCCCTTACACTCCATCAGAAGAGCATACGGTGTCTCGGTGGGATGAATTTGTGTGTGATAAGAAGAGAAAGGCAGTGGTCCTAAAATCGGAAGAGAGGATAAAGAGACTCTTCCAAGAAGATATTGTTACCCGGCGGGAGACCACAGTAATGCAAAATACAAATAAGGCTCCCTTAGCTATGGCATCCGCCGCTGTAGAAGCAGCAAAAGCAACGTAGGACAATGTGGCCGATATAGTTAGAGAAGTTGAGTCGACAAAGAGGAGAGCTCGCATGTTACAACATACTGTGGTTAATGAGTAGGCCTACAGAGATCTCGTTGTGAATAGGTATAATCGCCCGTCTGTTGAGAATAAAGAATTGTTAGACAAGTATAACCATTTAGAAGAAGAAAAGGAGCACCTGGCAGTCCAAATGATGGTCTTAGAAGCAGAAAAGAACGATGTAGAAGCTAGAGTGTCCCATCTAGAAGCAGATAAGCAGGCATTGGTTGAGCAATTAGAGCAGGCGAAGAGCAGAACCATAGGTATGTCTCCCTTCCATGAGTTGTCCTGTATCATCCTGAAACAAATGCATGACACTTAGGATTTGATTACTGAGGAAGTGTGCAAGCTCAAAGCCATGGTGGTCAGATTAAAAGAGGTTAATGTAGAGGCCAATAGGCTTAAGGGTAAATATACTCGGGTTAAAGCAAACATCCTGATCCAAATGGAATGGAGAGAAGGGAAGGTTGATTTCCCCAAGCATCTCCCATTCAAATCTGTAGATGGTTTTAATGAAGACATAGCCCTTTTGGAATTTTGCAGAAACTGTAGCCTTAAGCTGATGGCTAAGATCCAAGGGACAATGGATAAAAGTAACAGTCTTTATCAAAAAATCCATGAAGTGCATGATAAGTGCAAGTTGAGTTTCCCTCAGTCCCTTGATGAGTTCCCGAGCAAAGAGCAACGACTGTCTAACTTGAAGGAGGAACTGGGTATCCAAACAGAATATGTAAAGAAAATTGATGTCTTAGCCATTGATTGTCTACATCATTATATTAGGATGTCATCAATACACAACCATTTGCTTAAAGAAATCCACCAAACAACAATTGTGGAAATTCAGGGTATTGGAGTAGAGCTTGGTAAAGATGTGACTTCCTAGAAAATCTTTCTCCCTTCCTCAGCAAATATAGTTATCAGAGACACTGGTGTCTGGTCTAGTTACATTTCAGAAGAGGAAAAGAAAGTAGCAGCAGCAGTAACAGCCAGCCCGAGTGCTTCTCTCCCAGCAGTAACAGCCAGCCCGAATGCTTCTTTCCCAGTTGGAGCGCCTTCCCAAGAGTGAACACGCCGATCTTAAGGCGTTGATTCCTATTTTTGTTGGCCTTCATATGTCTAAAGTGTAGAGCCATTGGACAGCTGTCCTTTTCTTTTTGGGAATTTTTTGTTCACAATTTTTGTTTATTAAAAAGGAAAAGTCTGTAGGAGACAAGTGTAAAGAGCCAGGTGGTATCCCAAGGGGCATTTTGTAATATTATAAATAGAAGTTTAGAAAACAGTGTAGAGGACTTTTGGCAAGGGAATAATTTTCTGAACTTGTACGAGCTATCTTGCACTTATTTCAAGAAAATAAAATGTACCTAATAAGAGCCTGGAGAGGACGTCTTTTGCATGGAAATGGAGATTGGATGTATGTTGGATTATTACTGTGACTTCTATACTTTACTGTGAGATCTTTCTTTACTATCTTGAATTATTTCTTTGTATTGAATGATCTTACTTCTCTCTGTGCAAATGAATTCTCTCTTTCATGAGTAATAGAATATGTTATATCCGTATTAGAAGCTATCTTCTAATATCTCCTGTTTCTGCTGTGGATCTATCTTTAAGATTTAATGGTTGTCTGTTGAATTTTAGATAACTCTTCCAGCACATTACTCATACTCACAATTTGCTCCTTGCAGGGGTAGTTTAGATTTATTTTAGTTTTAGACACATATTTGTTTTCCAGTTCTGCATTTAGATTAAATTAGTCTAGGCACTTGCATATCATTCTAAAACATAAAAATCAAAAGAACGATGGATCGGGCCATAATTGGTATAATTGGAGAAAATCTCCAAACCCACGGTTGCCGGAACCGCTAACCGGACGGATTCCCCATACCAAACGGTGGACAATCTAATTGGGATAGTCTACCAGGGAGGATCCCTTTCTGATTGATGCTGCGATATTCGGGGCATCAACAAGTTGTTTTGTAATTTTTATTTCTAATTTGAATATTTACATCTTGTTGACACATGAAAACTTCACTTTGGGTTATGTTTCCCCCTTGTGAGGAGGCACCCTAATTTCCCCCTTGCGGGGGTGTATGGTTTTGGTGAGTTGTAGCAATCGTATGTTATTGTTGTTGCAGAAACAGATTAGTCAACACAACAAGTTGAACCTTTCCTTCCTATTGTTCTAACAATATCTGAGTCATCTCTATATTAGGGAGTTTGTAGGTTAAGTGATCCTCATTGCATAATTGACAAGAGAACTTTACTTTACCTTTTTCTTTTTTAGCCCCGCTAGCATTGTTATTATTGTTATTGTTTGCATTATTATTCCCTTTGTTCCCAGTTTTCTTGTTTTGATTTTTTCCCTCTGGGTTGTTGGTTACCCTTAGAATTGGTTGCATGTACCAAAGAAACATCTGAAGGAGGGTTGGGTTTAGGATTGTGTGTGTTGTTTTGACTAGTTGCTGGTGAATTTTGATCAGTAAGGTTCTTACCATGACTAATTGATTAATTTTAACTGAATTGATCATGCAATCAGCATGAGGTTTAAGGGTCAGTTCGGTTGGATTAGCTTTTTCTCTAGGAGCAATAGGAAATATTTCATACATCATTTTGGATTGGGAATAAACCAAATCTAGTTGTTGGGCATTGATAATAGCTTGCTCTTCTATTTGAACCCCTAAGAGAGCCACATCTTTTGTTATAAAAGGTTGTAACGACTTGATAAACCAATCGGTTAAGAATTCATGAAGAACATGAGACTTAATTAATTTGTGTCTACTCTTCCACTCATGGATGTGGTCATAGATATGAGTAGATTTATCCTGCCAAAAATATGTCAGCAATTATGTACTATTCTCATAGTGGACTGGTAACTAAAAGTGATTCAAAAACGTCATTGCAACTGATTTTGTAATGTCCCCTTCACCCAATCCATCTAGCAAAGGGGAAATAGCTAAATAATGGCCTCTAAGTTTCACCCCATAACCATAATTACAAATTTATAACAGCTAAAATGCATGTGCAGATATAGAAATAAAAACACACAGTGGAAATAAAATTGATCCACACACACATAACATGCAATTCCAAGCAGAATTATCACAGGCGTATAAATTAAATCATTACACATCAGATACATAAGAATGCTTATCATTAAATAAATAATATCCAAACAACTGGTTGTGTAAGAGCGACTTTCCACCGAACCATAGGAACTTTGTCCAACATATACTATTTCTACTGAGAGGCCACCCCCAAGCTAGGTTGAGGCCACCAGGGTGAAGGAAACAGCTACACACTTCTCTCTCCCATCCCACAACCCACTCTGCTCTCTATGCTTAGACAAAATATCAACTAGAGCTCTACAAGTGTCTCACTAAGCCATCACATCCATGGCACTCCTTCTAACTTCTCCACACAACACATGGAAGGAATTTCTCTTCACTGATCCACAATTCCCTCAAGAAATCCAACCCTTAAAATGCTTACCAATGTGTGCAGTAATAGTCCAACCTTCTGTATGTTATCGGGGAGCCTCCTACAACATTAATTCATGGCTTCTCAAGCGTCCAAAAGTAGTATAAATCAATGGGTAAACATTCCTAGCTTCCCCAACCACTTGTATCACCTACAACCATCTATTTTCCCTTCAAACTTGCAGCTCTGTCTCTTAATTCGAATTTCAGGGTTAAACACGTTCTAGTAATGGACATGAACAACAACAGGATAAAATCTACTTAGTGTGTAAATTTGGATGAGTGAATGATCAAAGAGTGTTGAATCCAAGGTATATGAGGTAAGGGTGAAAGACAACTGACATAGTTTCTAACCATATAATAAAGGACTCCTGATAGCTAACATAACTATCACAACCCCCATGCCTCAATAACTGCATGAAGTGACTTTTCCCACTCACCTCATATATGCATTCGATGACTGGATTTAATAGTCAAGAGAATATAAATGGATCATTTAAAGCACATGGCAAAATTTTGGATGATTTCTAAGGCTGAAACTTGGAAACATAGGATTTAGTTTCCCCATATCCCCCCTTTCCTCTTCCCCTTTGGTGGAATCATAGCCCCTCTAGTGCTCTTTACACAACCATATTGGACTATTTTATTATTTTCCAACATAATATTTACATACATTTTGAATTGGCATGATAATCCCAGCGCATGGTCCAAATAAAAAGATAAACTCATACATGCCTAGCCATTACCTAGTTAGGCCTTGGCCTTGAGCTCCACACTAGGAATCCATACTAGCATATTTACATCATTTACACAATACATTCCAAGTTAAAATTGATGGTTTTACAGGGTTAAAGGTTTGGAAGTATCCTCATGTAAATTTAATATACCACTTCACTCTATAATATCCCCAATCTGAAAATCAGAGATATTAACTCAAATCCTAACTCAAGAAATCGAAATTTCTCAATACTAGGTGTTTTTGCTCCAAACTAGGCACAAGGAGACATGCTTGGAATAGGATTTAGATAGTGCATCCCATGAGGAATGGTTTGGGGGATATGTTATGGAAATTTTCAAGTCTACTATGAAGGATTGGCAATCTAACTTATGCAGGTATGATTTGGGACTTTTCACAAACACTTTTCTTGCAACCTCAAAATAGTACTTCAACTAGCTCAATTTTGACACTCGGAGCTAGTCTTTCCCAAATGATTTGTAATGGCACCAAAACCTCCCTATTTTCAGATCTGAAGTATATACAGGGCCCTAACGCACCCTGAGAGACTCCCATGACACCTAAAAATACATCTACTTTGACAGAGGCACATTTTCTAGGTGCATCACACGTGGGAAGACTCCTTTGGCTAAACCATAACGGTTCCAAATGACACTGGATGGTCATGAATTTATGAAAAAATTATTGGGATGGGTTCACTTGAGCCTTGCCTACCTGAAGAAACTTACAACTCATTATTTTTTCGAGCATAAGTTAAATTATTGCATTAGCAGTGAAGACTAGTCAGAATTTCCATTGTATCTATGCATAGGAAAGAAAGACATAGAAGAAGAGAGAGAATTGCAGAGATAGGAGAAGAGCTTCTGATTTATTCCTTTATGAAAATATGCATGTTACATTTTCATACCATCAAGTACAGCATCCATGGCTCATAAATATATCTACAACATCCCTCAATTACTACTACAAAATTATACTACTAAAAACAGCTGCAATTGGAAACTAGACATTACATAGAACACGAACAATATTATCTGAAATGGAAAGGAACTGGGAATGCCATGGAATTCCTGCAAAATACTACTCAATGATATGGATATGGTTTCCAACTCCTCATTCACTAGCTTATTTCTTGACTAGCTACACTAGATAGAAGGGGAACATCTCCCAACTGGTGACAAGGGGCACATATCCCAAGTCTAGAAGGGCAGAGCTCCTCAACACAAATGAAAATTAGCCAAAATATCCTCCATGGAGGCTCTCATACTCGTTTTTATAATTTTCTGATGGCTTCTTTGATAAGATACATTGCATATAGACCACGTGTCTCGTCTAACGCAACCTCATTGGATAAAATTAGGACTTGCAGCTTTCTGAAATTATCTCACTTCTTTCTTGTCTTTCTGCTTTAGTCTGTTTTTCCTGTTTTTAGAAAAAAACTAGAAACTTCTGATTTTCTACCACTTTCCTTCTTTTCAGTGCTTGCCTTATTTTCTGTTGCTTTCCTACTTTCCACTTGCTTTCCTACTTTTTACTTCTTTTCTTCAAGTTTCCTTTGTGGAATACAACTCGTAGGGGTCCAACTAACCTCCCATGTGCCCTCTTGGACCACCTAGACATTTCCAAAGAAACAAATAATTAACAATTAAATATTAAAATTTATGGACCTACATTACCTTTCTAATATTTAACTTAATTTAACATGGAAAGGGTCAAAGACTCATCAAGTTGAAGAGAAAGGATGCACACATACCTCAAAGCAATGGTACATCAAGAGAGTAAGAGTACACCACTAAGGTGTAAGTCCTGTTACCAACTGAGTTTCACTTTAGTTAGACTTCAGTGAGCCACTAGTATTGCACAACTACTTGTGCTTTTTTAAAGTTCAGAAGTCAAAATTTTGGCCTTTTCAGGGCCCCTTTTTTTATTTTTGTAATGCATGACCATGACCCACGGGGTTTGTAATAAAGTGTGCTAGCATGGTGGTGTTTGAGTGATTCGGTTCCCTAAGACTTGAAAACCAAAGAAGGTATTCCAAGGATTTTGTTCCCTTGACGATTATGCTTTGCCTTTAGCCGAGTATAATCAATGAGTTTTTCTCCTACACCTCCAAAGCTGGAATGCTCAAAGTGGTGGTTAGGCCTTAGGGAGTTATTAGAGTCCATTTTGTAACTTTTATAAACATGTTAGACGTTAAAATAATGTCTTTGGTCATGTACTAGGTCCTCCAGGAGTTTCAGTCAGTTCCGAGAAAATTATTTTTTCCGCATTTTTAAGCCATTTTTAATGGTTTAAATGGAAAAATTCAAATGGTGATAAAAGTGTGATCTGGAGTCGGAATTTGGAGCAGGGATGTTATTTTTCACGCTCAGAGCATCCTCTTTACCTTGGTACCCAGTCTTCCTATGTTTAGGGTGACCAAAATGTCCCATGGAGCAGTTTTGCTTATCAAAGCTACAAATTAGCATTTTAATGCTAATAGTGCTACAAATTGCACCATTATAAAATATTAAAAATTGGCATTTACCACATGCCAAATGAAATGGCATTAGTTCATATTGGTGGGTGACTATATCAAAAGGCTAAATCATGTTTTAAAGGCCAAATTAAAAGTCAAACATGGAATATTTCAATCGCGTGTTCGCCCTCCCCTTCACGTGGGCCGACTTCTCTACACGACATATACAGATTGTGTTGATGATAAGTTAAGTGGTGGGCGTCTACCTCATTGGGAGGTGGCACAACCCATGTGGTGCACCCTCCATTTAAAAAACCAATCGAAACTCATCAACATTTATTCCAACATAGCGTGGAAACATCAAGCATTCGGCTTCTACCTTCGCGTGATCAGCTTTCACAACACAAGGTTTCCATTTTTTAGGGTTGTGTCCATTGAGGATTGCTCCCACCTCTCTTGAGGTGGCACATCTCCATTAGCTATGAGCTAACTTTCTATACAATCAAGGAGGCTTCCCTCCTTAGTGTTTTGCTCCCTAGCTTGCTTTCCCTGTACTATTTATTAAAGAGCTTTGGTCCATTGTTAGAGATCTGAAAGGTGGAACCTCTGCTCTATTTTATTTGTAATATTTTCCTTTAGAATTGGAATAAAGAATAAAGGCTTTGTAGGCTTGTGCAATGTGTTATTGTCCATTGTGTGGATGTTTGAAGCTCTGAACCATTGAGGTAAACTATATCTTTTTCGCAACTTTGTTCATTGTTGGAATTTATCGACCTTTGAAGGGAATATACATTCCAATAGGGTAAGAAACAATATTTTATAATTTGTTTCTTATTGGATAGCCATATATAAATGCTTAAAAAATTGTAAATTATTGTTTGAATGATCATTTCATTATAAGTCTTTTATTTGGTGAAGCCTCGATAATTTGATTCTCGTGTGCGAGTTGTTGTGAGTGTTTACAGGATATCTAAGCTGGAGGATTGTCGCAAGCATGCTAGCATTGCTACCTCTCAAGCACTTTTGAAAAGGAGCCTAGTCCCTCTCAATCCCACTACAAAGAAGACTCCATTTGCCAAAATTCTCTTCCATTCTCTGGGTCCTATCTTTCTACCCCAAAACTCATTATTCTATATTGGTTGGTTACTTCGTGTTTTATATTCAGATCTATAAATATTTCAACATCTAGAATATATTTGATTATTTGTTCATTAGATCTTAGATCTTAAATATTCAAAATTTCTCATTTAGATCTAGTGAAATAGCTCTTCCTTTACAAAGTTCCTTTTTCAAGTAAAAATATTAATTCTTGTTAGGAGGTGCTATCTGTGCTTATTGTTTTCATTTTGACTGATTGAAGAGTCTTGCATTGGCTGCCCTAAAAGAGAAATCCAATATCCCAAGAAACGAACTTTCTAGTTCGTTTCCTTGGTTCCTTTTTGTTTAGTTTATTTTAGCTAGTTTAGAGTGTTTTAGCCATTTTTAGTTTTTTTAGCTTGCTGGTCTGTTTTGCATGCATACTAGTTTTGCATTTTAAATTAAATTAAAATTTGATTTCAAGTTTTTAGAAGTCATCCAAAAAGTCTTCATTACATACTATTTCAATCCGCATTTTTGTATGCATTTTGTAGTGTAACCGAAGAATTCTTAAAGTAATTTTGGTCCTTTTTTACTAATAATATAAAAGCTTTCTGGTCGCTTTTATATGTTTAGCAGGTCTAAAGATTAAAATTGCAAAACTTGTGGGTTTAAGAGCTTCTAGGATGATCCAAATAACACTTTTCGAGCACTTTCTTTCACGCAAACCTTTTTTGTAAACTGATTTGTTCCCTATTCAATAAAGGGAAAGCGGTCTCTCTTCAAAATTTAATCACTGTAACTCAAAAAAAAAGAGCATAGCAGGAAATTCCAGCGCCTGACCCCAATCCCCCTGGGGGGATTCGCACTTTTTTTTTCGCAACTTTTTTACCTTTTTTCATTTTAGATTAGTTTATTTTGAGCATTAGTCATTAAATAACTACATCAAGAACACAAGGCGTCCTTGAAGTACTTACAATCAATTTTCAATCATTTACTTTTATGTGCTACAAACAACTACTATTGTTCTTAAAATATGATTTTAAAATTAACCCCTTGCTCTACCAAAGTACTCCATCACTTTGTGGTGCGAGGAAAATATACTCTTGGGTTGTAGCTTAGTTAATCATCCACTCACACATTTTAATAAAACGAACCAACACCCCAAACCCAATGTATGACCTTGACCGCTGCAGCATAGTCGGAACAGTTGGGTCAATCAGAAACAGGTGTAAGGTACATAGTTTTAATAGGACAATCCAATCTCATCTTTCTTGGTGGATTCGGTAGGTTGCATGAGTGTATACCATATAGTAAGCATGATACTTTAAGAAGGTTCATCCTCACTTGGTTGGACACTAGGTGAAGCCGCTAAAGCACTCAGTCCAAAGAGCTAGATTTGGTTTGGCAAAACCAACAATTTTACCAACTCATTTAATACTCATCTAATAATCTAAAATAAACCAACAGGACTCTTCCAATACTTTCAGGACCCTACACAACAATAATCACACGCATTTATTTCTTGGTACTGATCTATTTATTTTTATCATTCTTGCAAAATGTCGTGAAATGTATCTTTACCAATATCATGTGTAGTGTTGATTGAATATTTGCAATGATGTATTGTTGAGTTATTTTTCCATCTCATCACATTTTAACTCCTAGAAAAGACTTTTACCTTTGTTATAGATTAAAATTCTTAGTTTATTTTTTATAGGGATCACCCCCCTTGGCTTCGCTAGGAGTAAGCCTAGACGAAGGAGTCGAGTAATCAGGTGACAGCACTTGAATCTCACTTTCCCCCAAGGACACACCGAGCAGTTTGAATGTTTCCTGCCGCATTCCCCCCAGGTGTGTGTTAGGCAGCAACATTTTGGTGTCGTTTCCAGGGATAAACCTTTCTATTCCCAGGTCACGAACTTTGTTTCTTTTTGTTTTTTTACTTTGTTTGATGTATCCTGTGAACATTTAAAATTTACTCAGTCCATCTGGCGACTCCACTTTTAAAGAATTCAACGAGGTATTCAACAAGAAGAAATTTGGAAGGATTATTCAATTTTATTCCTGAACCTGAAAAGGTACATAGAAGAAGATTGAATAAAAAAAACTCTCAGAGAATACTTGAAAATATTAGACTTGAGTCAATTTTAGATAGTCACCATCTTTTTCAAGAGTCTAATCCAACAGAAGACATGGGATATTTTTTCAGCGCTTTAAACTTTACTGCAATCGTAGGGTACCCTCATGTCGTAACTGAGAAGGCAATTCAAAATTTTCCTTCATGTCAGGGAAATAATGCAATAAGTTCCAAGGCACATTTGAAACTTGTTGATGTATATGTAACTTCAGAATGTATTTCATATATATATTTATTGTACTCCTATAGAGATGTATTATTCCTCTATACGGAAGTGTTGTCATTTGTATTGACAAGTGTCACAAGTGTGTTAACTTGCCGATGGGTTATTAGACCACCTTGTAAGGGGTCGGCCCGGATTAATGTAACATGAGGTTATTGTGCTAAGCTAGGCAAGTCGGCCCCATAAGTTTATTGGGCAGTCAGGACAAGTATAAATAGAGATCTCTCGATCTCTATTTTGATCATCTCATTATCTCACTCTACATCACTCAGAAAGTGGCGCACATGTGAGGAGGAGGATCAGCTGCTAGGAGAAGTCTATCTCTTGTACTTGGGTTGTACTTTGGTTGTACTATTGCTCTATCTATATCTGAGGAAGTTGTGGGGTTTTTCACCTTAGGGTTTTCCCCACGGAAACTCTGTGTGTCTATTGTCTCTTATGTTTTGCTTCTTGTGATGATTGATATGCATTGATATACTGTACATGTTATTCTTTCAGTAAAGATCCTAGAGTATATTGAATTAATGCTCAAAAATTAACATGGTATCAAAGCTAACCTGAGAAGAAGACATTGTGCAGTGATGGAAACCAGGGTTTCTTGTTTATTGGGTTTCTCTCCACCGATTTTGGAAAAGCAATATGATAGATTGACTCTCCTCAACAAGGTGAATCTATATGTCCAATCAGAATTCAATTCTGAGCACTTTCAGTTTTGGCCCTAAAAATAGGAATTTCTGAAATTTGAAGACACAGCTGGAAGCTCCTTGAAAAAATCGAAGTTTAGAGATTTGGATCAAGATTTTTGGCTGGGTAAAACTTCAGGAAACTCAAGCCCTAATTCAGGGTCCTCCTTAGTGAATCCGGAAAGACTAAAAGGCATTTCTGAAGGGTGAAACTTTGCAAAAATCAAATTCTGAGTATACCAGGCTGATCAGTGCATCAAGGCGCATCTTTCTATCCTTTTAGAAAGTTGAAATTCACATTTTGAATTTTTAGGGTTTCTCTGACACCCTAATCCAGGACCAGATCCAGTTTTCAGCAAATCAAGTGGTAAGACCTAAATCTTTTATATTTCCATTTGAAGTACTCTTTAAAGATGTCTCACCACACCAAGCTGTAGGATAAGCTTGAAGGGGTTGATAACTTCTGAACCTGGAAGTATAGGATTGGGTTAATCCTGAAAGAAAATGAATTGGATACATATATCAGTTCTGAAGTCCCCGTCCCGGAGGATGAAGAAGCTAAAGCATTGCATAAGAAGAACTTGGTTAAGGCAAAGAGAATCATTGTTGATTCTATCAAAGACCATCTCATACCACATGTGTCATCTTTGAAGACACCCAAGGAAATTTTTGATTCTTTGACCAAGCTATTTGAAGGGAAGAACATAAATCGGAAGATGACTCTGCGGAATCAATTGAAAGGCGTCAAGCTGTTGAATGGAGAGACCATTCAATCTTATTTCTCCAAAGTCTCTCAAATCAAAGAACAACTTGAAGTTGTAGATGAAGTGGTGGAGAATGGAGAAATTGTGATGACTGCTTTGAATGGCCTACCTAGGTCATGGGATTCCTTTATTCAAGGAATTTGTGCAATAAAGAAATTGATCTCTTTCAAGAGACTGTGGGAGGAATGTTCACAAGAAGAGGCCATGCTTGTAGCCCGAAAAGAAAAGATGGGAAGTGAAGACCAAGCTCTCGCTGCTCACACCAAAAGAAGCAAGCCCAAGAAGGAGCACTCTAATTACAAGAGATCCTTTCACAATCAACAAAAGAATAAGAAGGATCTAAGATGCTTCACATGCAATGAGAAAGGACACTTTGCTGCAGATTGTCCCAAGAAGAAGAAATACAGCAAGAAGAAGAAAAACAACAAGAAGAGATATCATGCTCATGCTGTTGAGGATGATGAACCTCCAAAGAAGAAGGCTAGAGCAGAAAGTGATGATGATGAATCATCAAGCGAAGAAGAGTATCTTCTAATCTCTGCTCTCACAGGTACTATTTCGCATGGTTGTAATGATTGGCTTATTGACAGTGGGGCTTCCAAACACATGACTGGGTTTAAAGAATCTTTTGTAAATCTATCTGAACATGAATCACCCCATAAAGTGAAACTTGGGGATGACTATCAATACCCTATAAAAGGAAGTGGTGAATCCTCCTACAACCTATATTCTGGAAAGTCTTTGAAGATGAAATAAGTTCTTTATGTACCTGGGCTCAAGAAGAACCTACTCTCCATATCCGCATTGGATGCAAAAGGTATGAGGGTTGCATTTGTAGATGGCCAAGTTCTAATGTGGCCAAAAGGTAAAACTATTGATGATGCAGTAGTGATTGGAGAGCAAGAGGGAGGATTGTATAAATTGAAGGGACAACCTGAACATGCCATGGTACATGATTCCATGGAGCCAAGTGAACTTTGGCATAGAAGACTTGCACATATGCACTATAGAGCATTACTAATTGCAAGTAAGGCTGTAGAAGGTCTTCCTAAAATCAAGACCAAGCATGAAGGTGTTTGCAAAGGATGTGAAAAAGGAAAGAACATAAAGAAGGCATTTCCAAGCAGTGAAAGCAAGGCAAAAAGTATCTTGGAAATTATCCACTATGATGTATGTGGTACGATGTCATCCAGTTCTTTGAGTGGGTATGTTTACTATGTCTCTTTCATTGATGACTTCTCCAGGAAGACTTGGGTTTAATTCTTGAAGAACAAAGATGAAGTGTTTGATAAGTTCAAGGAATTCAAAACCTTGATGGAGAACCAAACTGATAAGAAGATCAAAACATTCAGATCCGACAATGGTGGAGAATTCACTTAAGGTGACTTCAAGAAGTTATGCATTGATTCAGGGATTAAGAGGGAGTTGATTGTTCCTTAGAATCCACAACAGGATGGAGTTGCATAAAGAAAGAATCGAAGAATCATGGAAGCAGCAAGGGCAATGCTGCATGACCAGGATCTACCTATGCATCTATGGGAAGAAGCATCTAGGATAGTTGTATATGTGTAGAACATAACACCCCACAAGATATTGGACAACAAGACACCAGAAGAGGTCTTTTCTGGTAAGAAACCTGAATTCAACCATATTAGAATATTTGGTTGTCCAGTATACACTCATGTCCCAAAGGAAAAGAGGACCAAGCTAGATCCTTCAGGAAGGAAGGGTATGTTTGCGGGTTACCGTGAAAGCTCGGAGGCTTATAGAATATACTTTCTAAGGTTCAAGAAGATTGATGTTAGAAAGGATGTGACATTTGATGAAAACTTAGCATTTATCAAATCAAGGAAGACACATGTTGAAGATTATGAAGAACCTAAGGAAACTAGATTTTAAGACACTACTATGACTAAAGCAATTCCAAATGCAGATCGTGAAATTGAAGATCTGCAAGAACCTATAGATTCACCGCGTGAGAATAACTCTCACAAGAGGAAACCTGCATGGGATAGAGAGCTCATTCAAGATGCAGAAAGATATGGCATTCCAGAAGAAGAACACAGAGCAAAGAAGAGAACTATATCTCATACCAGCTATGTTGCTTTACTCTGTGATATCATGAACAAAGAACCTTCCAATTATGAAGAAGCATGGGAAAAGAAAAAATGGAAGGATGCCATGGTTAAAGAATACCAATCAATAATGAAGAATGATGTTTGGGATGTTGTCCCAAGACCTGAAGGGAAGTCTGTTGTGACTTCCAAATGGATCTACAAGATCAAGCATGCTGCAGATGGCAACATAGAGAAATACAAGGCAAGATTCGTAGCTTGTGGCTTCTCTCAGAAAGAGGAAATAGATTATGAAGAAACGTTTGCTCCTGTAGCCAGGTACACTTCCATCATAACAGTACTTGCTCTGGCTGCAGTGATGAAATGGAAGATACACCAAATGGATGTCAAGACTGCTTTCTTGAATGGTGTAGTCAAGGAGGAAGTGTATGTGGAGCAACCACTTGGTTTTGAGACACATGACAGGAAGTCATATGTGTGCAAGTTGAAGAAATCATTGTATGGCTTAAAGCAAGCTCCTAGGACTTGGTATGGTAGGATGGACAGTTTCCTATCTAGTTTTGGCTTTACCAAGAGTAAAGTGGATTCCAACCTTTACTACAAGGTTGAGGAAGGCAATCCTGTTATACTACTCATGTATGTGGATGACCTATTTGTTACAGGTAATGATAGTTTGATTGCTGATACCAAGAGGAAGCTTGCTTCCGAATTTGAGATGAAGGACTTGGGGATGATGCACTATTTTCTATGTATGGAGGTGTGGCAAAGTACAGATGGAATCTTCCTTGGACAAGGGAATTATGCAGTAGAGATCCTGAAGAGGTTTGGGATGATGGACTGTAAGGCCATGGCCACACCCATGGCATCAAACCTGAAGCTTTTGTGTGATGATTCATCTGATCCAGTTGATGTCACGCTGTATCGTCAGATGATTGGGTCCTGAATGTACCTCACGAACACGAAACCAAATATTTGCTTTGTGGTGAACACATTGAGACAGTTCCTAATGGATCCGAGGAGTGTTCACCTAGTTGCTGTAAAGCATATTCTGAGGTACTTGAACGGTACAGTTGATTATGGGCTCAAGTATGATGCGAATCAAAATTTTAACCTGCAGGGTTATGTTGATTCAGATTGGGCAGGCAGTGCTGCAGATAGGAAGAGCACTTCTGGGTGTTGCTTCAGTATGGGATCAGGTGTGATCTCTTGGTTTAGCAGGAAGCAGTCCTGCGTAGCACTGAGTATAGCTGAAGCAGAGTATGTTGCAGCTTGTTCAGCTAGTTGTGAGGCAGTATGGCTTCGGAAGCTACTGTCTGAGTTATTTGATCTCCTGTTGGAGGCTACTGGTATCTTTTGTGACAACCAGAGTTGTGTGAAGTTGTCTGAGAACCCAGTGTTCCACGACAGGTCGAAACACATAGAGATCAAATATCACTATATCAGGGATATGGGGCAGAGAGGAGCAGTGAAGCTCCTGTATGTTGCGACAGATGAGCAGATTGCAGATGTGCTGACGAAGCCACTAGCTAGAGTGAAGTTCGAGTACTTTAGAGAGAGGCTTGGTGTCCTTCATATCAATGACACTTTGAGGAAGAAGTGATGGAGACATTTGCTGAAGCCATTCCGAGTATGGTGAGAGGAGGATCCTTCGATGGCTAAGGATATAAGCACTGGATGATGAGCATCAGGATGATGCTCCAGTTACTACTATGTATGTGTATATATGCATCATGTTGGATGCTTGATATGATCAGTTCGATCATTTATATGTATATGTATGTACGCATCATGTTGGATGCTGGATATGATCGGTTGGATCATTTATATGTATATGTATGTACGCATCATGTTGGATGCTGGATATGATTGGTTGGATCATTTATATGTATATGTATGTACGCATCATGTTGGATGTTGGATATGATCAGTTAGATCATTTATATGTATATGTATGTTCGCATCATGTTGGATGCTGGATATGATTAGTTGGATCATGTGTATGTATCTGTAGATGTATCAGGTGGATACATTGTATGATCAGGTAGATCATGTATGTTGATATGTATCAGGTATGATCAGGTGGATCATGTATTTGTATATGTATCAGGTGGATACATTGTATGATCAGGTAGATCATGTATGATGATATGTATCAGGCAGATACTATGTATGCATCAGGTGGATGCATTGTATGATCAGGATGATCATGGATGACGAGCTTCAGGATGTTGCTCCATATGACATGCATCAGGACGATGTAGTGATGATGATCAGGATGATCATGTGTACATCAGGATGATGTATGGTGAGAATTAGGTTGATACTTTGTGGCCATGGAATAGCTTGTGTAGATAAGCATATAATTTGTGCCCTAGGAGGTTTGCAGAGAGTCTTTCAAGGTTTTTTCTATGGCATGTAATTTGGCCTTGGGATATCTGGCAAATGCTCTTTCAAGGTTTTGCTTTGGGAGGACATATAATTTGGCCCTAGGAGATCTGCAGATAGTCTTTCGAGGTTTTTCCTATGGCATATAATTTGGCCCTGGGATATTTGGCAGATGCTCTTTCGAGGTTTTGTCCTATGGCATATAATTCAGCCCTGGGAGATCCGATAGGTTGAGCTGTGTGCTCGTAATTAGTCCTAGGATGCTCTTTCGAGGTTTTTCCATGACCACATGTAATAAGTCCTGGAGATCTAGACAGGATGAAAAAGGCCTTAGATGCTCTTTAGGGTTCTTGCTTGGAAAGACACTCTTTTAAGGTTTTGTGGTGGTCACATATAATATGTCCTGGAGATCTGGACAGGATGAAAAAGGCCTCAGATGCTCTTTAGGGTTCTTGCTAGTCAAGAGATTATTTTAAGGTTTTGTGACAGTCACATATAATATGTCCCTGGGAGATCCAACAGGTAGAGCTGTGTGCTCGTAACAGCCTGGATTCTCTTGAGAGGTTTTGTGACGCACATAATAAGTCCTGAGATTTCCACAGTATGGCCAGTGATGATGAAGACCTACAGGTGGTGGGCCTACATCTAGTACGAAAAAGGACTGGCTTTGTAGAAATTCCTATGACGAGTAGATTCAGAGATTGATTGAGATAGTAGCAGCAGTGACGATGATGATGAATCGAGGACGATGCATCGATGACAATGATCTATAGAAGAAGACTTTTGCTAGATGATCTGTATCGAGAAATACCTTCCTAGTTAAGAGGGAGTGTTGATGTATATGTAACTTCATAATGTATTTCATATATATATTTATTGTACTCCTATAGAGATGTATTAATCCTCTATACGGAAGTGTCGTCATTTGTATTGATAAGTGTCGCAAGTGTGTTAACTTGTCGATGGGTTATTAGAACACCTTGTAAGGGGTCGGCCTGGATTAATGTAACATGAGGTTATTGTGCTAAGCTAGACAAGTCGACCCCATAAGTGGCGCACATGTGAGGAGGAGGATCAGCTGCTAGGAGAAGTCTATCTCTATTATCTCACTATTTTGATCATCTCATTATCTCACTCTACATCACTCAGAATGTGGCGCACATGTGAGGAGGAGGATCAGCTGCTAGGATAAGTCTATCTCTTGTACTTGGGTTGTACTATTTCTCTATCTATCTCTGAGGGAGTTGTGGGGTTTTTCACCTTAGGGTTTTCCCCACGGAAACTATGTGTGTCTATTGTCTCTTATGTTTTGCTTCTTGTGATGATTGACATGCTTGCTATGATTGATATGCATTGATATACTGTACATGTTATTCTCTCAGTGAAGATCCTAGAGAATATTGAATTAATGCTAAAAAATTAACAAAAAAAATTTCACAATGCTACAATAAATGGTGCCTTAATGCTAAATATGAAGATGTGCAGATGAAGTTGTTTGTGCTATCCTTATAAGGAGATGCCTTTGACTGGTTCTCAGACTTAGATGCGACAACTACAAAACATTCAAAGAGTTTAAAAAGGGGTTCCTAACCAAATGGGGAGACAAGAAATAATATAGGTACCTGTTAGCATCCTTAAACAACATGAATAAGAATGAGAATGAGACTATGGAAGAGTTCAACAAAAGATTCAATAATCTCATCTCTAGCCTACATGTCGAGATTAAGCCTCCTAATGGCTCAATCCTCATACATTATATTGAATATTTCAATGGAGAGATGAGATATCAACTTAGGGATAAAGAACCTGTTGATCTTAAGAAATCCCAAGTTATAGCTGAAAAGATTGATAAGAACATGAAGTCATCCAGAAATTCCAATCTTCCGGGTTTTACCAGAGGTACTTCATCAAAACAGTCAAATAATAAGGATAAGTTAGCATCAACATATAGTAAGGACTTAGCAAAATATCCTTTGAGAGAATTGACATATGTGATCAAGGCTATGGAAGCTAATCACGCCGCACAACTCAATTCCATGCAAAACAAATGTATTTCTATGGAAAGGGAGAAGTCTCACATTCCTTCCAATAGGTATCCTCCCAGATAGAATAATGAATGGAAGCCAAAGTATCCATCCAACAATCAAAGGATCCCTAGTCAACTTGAGTCAACCAACATGGTTATAAAGGAGGTGCCCCCCTTTCTGTAGGTCATGTAATGAATTCCATGATGAGACAACTTGTCCTAAGTTTAACTACATAAATGAACAAGGTCCTCATGAAGTCAACAACTTTGTGGGGTATTCAAATCAACTTGAGTATATCAACCATGTTGGTAAAACTCACACCTTTTCAATGGATTTTTGGAAACAAGCTAAGGAAATGGCATAAGAAAAGGACAATGTTACAAAGATTTATGGAGAGAAACCTACCCCTGAAGAGATTAGATAATTAGTGAAGTTCAAAGACTTCACCTATCAAAGAAGAAAGACTTCCATCCCTATCAAGTCAGATCTGCATATTCCTAAGGTAACTCATCTTCCTTCCCCGGAGTTAAATGTTGATGTGGTTAGCTAGCTAGCTGGTGCTAAAATGATTGTTCCTGTAACTGAAATCATTAAAATGTAAGGTCAAAAGGATAGACTGATAAAATCATTAGAATCTAGGGGAAACATTGTTGAAGAGCCCATGGAAATTGTAGGTGAGAAACCTAAAGAAAAGTTCCCAAAAAATACTAAGGATAAAGAAAAACCGAAAGAAGTCATCCATGAGAAACCTAAACAAGTCATTCATGATTTTCCTAAGAAATTCAATGAAGACCTTCCCGTTATATTGCATAGTATGGATCCTCGTAAAGAATATCATCCTCCATTCTATGTATCCTTAGTTGTCAACAACATGTTGCTCCATAATTGCATGCTCGATTCAAGTGCTACATCCAACATCATGACAAGAAAAGTCATGGAACAATTGAACCTGCAAGTCACAAGGCCATATCAGAATGTATGTTCAATGGATTCCTAAGAAATTGATGTCATGGGAATAATCATGAACTTACCTATCAAACTAGTTTCCTATATTGATGTTAATGTGACTATGGATCTAGTAGTAATTGATGTCCCAAGCACATGGGGAATGTTGTTATCTAGGAATTGGGTTGCCTCCCTTTGTGGTTTCATCCAGATGGATTGGACCCATGCCATGATCCCAGCTAACGAAGATGCTCATGTCAGGCTGTATAGGGAAAAGGAAAGGAAATTACATGTCGAATACCCTAATGTGTTAGATAATGAATATGTTCATGAGGCGGACAATTCTGGTAATTTTTCTATTTTTGCAAACACATTAGCTCCCATTAAATAAAAGATAAAAGATGATAGAGAAAATGGGTTGTGGAAGATGAGTTTTGATGGTGCATTTTCCAGATCAGGAAAGGGTGTTGGAATTGTTATTACTTCTCCGTCTCGGCAGACTTTCAATTTTGCTTTCAAACATGAGTTTGATGCTTCAAACAATGTTGCAGAGTATGAAGCACTCTTGCAAGTCCTTGAAATAGCTAAAGACATGGGTATAAAAATTCTAAGTATAAAAGGAGATTCAGACTTAGTTATTTGTCAAATTAGGGACATCTTTGCATGCAAGAGTGAAAGGTTGAAGAAGTATAGGAATGCTTGTTGGGATACCATGGAACTATTTGATGCCCTAAACATCATAGTAGTACCTAGAGAACGGAACACAGAAGCAGATCAACTAGAGGTAGCATCCTCAAACCTCCAACCAACTGAAGAGTTAATCAAGGGTCATGGGAAATTTGAGATAAATTTCAGACCATCCATCCCGAATAATGTAGATCATTGGTAGGTTTTCAAAGATGATAATCAAATCCTTAGATTCATACATAATGTCCAAGAGTTCATTGATTGCAAAATAGGTTATAAGGAAGAGAAGTATGACTACAAGGAAGAAGAGGACCAGCCTAGGAATGTTATACCCAAAAGTATAGTTGAATGGGAGCATATCTTTGACAGACAAGATAGGCATAAACCAGAAAAGGAAATATTAAAGGCTGGAAATCATATAGAGATCAATATTGGGATGAATACTGAACCTAAGCTAATCGAAATTGGTAAAGGGACAAGTGAAAAGGAAATAAATGACCTTATAATCCTAGTTCAGGAATATCGGGATGTTTTTTCCTTTTCATATGATAAGCTCAAGTCATATCGGGAAGATGTTTTCCAGCACACTATCCCTTTGAAAGAAGATGCCAAACATTTTCTCTAGAAGTTAAGACAGATTAACCCTAAGGTGGTCCCCATTGTTTTGAAAGATCTTCATAAAATGTTAGCAGCAGGAATCATAGCCCCAACAAGACACTCCTCATGGTGTTCAAATCTAGTTGTTGTGAGAAAGAAGAATGGAAATCTAAGACTTTGCATTGACTTTAGAAACCTAAATTGGGCATGTTTAAAAGATAACTACCCTCTCCCCAATATGGAAACTCTACTTCAAAGGGTAACCGGTTCTGCAATGATGTCAATGTTGGATGGTTTTTCGGGATATCACCAAGTAGTGGTCAGCGAAGAAGACAGGCATAAGACAACTTTTACTACCCCATGGGGTACTTTCATGTATCTCAAAATGCCTTTTGGATTTCTCAATGTTGTGGCAACTTTCCAAAGATCCATGGATTATGCTTTCAATGAGATAATCGGTAAAATTATAGAAATATATCAGGATGATCCCACAGTTTTTTCTAAGGAAAGAACTAATCACGTTGGCCACCTAAGACAAATATTTGAACGATGTCGAAAATTCAGCATATCTTTAAACCCAGCTAAGTTTGTCTTAGGTGTTCAAGAGGGAAAGTTACTTGGTCATATCATATCAAAATATGGGGTCAAGATTGACCCAAAGAGGGTAGAAGCCATAAAGAAAGTTCCTTTTCCTTGTAATAAAAGAGAATTACAGTCATTCAACGGGAAAAACAACTTTCTCAGACGTTTTATTCCCAACTTAGCAGAGTTAATGCAACCCATGCAAAAATTGCTTAAAAAGGACGATAAGTTTGAATGGAATAAAGAAGGTAAGGAATCTTTTAGTGGAATAAAGGATGTTATTTGTAGATCACCAATATTGATTAGTCCTAATTAGTCCTGATTATTCCAAGGAATTCCATATATTTTCATTTGCATCACCAGACACCATAGCTGGAGTTTTGTTGTAGAAGAATAAGGATGGCCAAGAGAAACCTATAGCCTTTATGAGTAGAGCCTTACATAATTATGAGCTTAAGTACACTATCATGGAAAAAAAAGCATATGCCTTAGTTAAATCACTTAAGCATTTCAGAATGTACATCGGATACTCTAAAGTTATAGGGCATGTGCCTCATGCGGTGGTTAAGAATATATGATCACAACAAGACTGTCTTGGTATAAGGGGTAAGTGGGTCTCTAAGATCCAAGAATATGACTTAGAAATCAAACCCACCAAGTTAGTTAAATGTTAGGGTTTAGCCCGCATGATGGATGAAGGGAATGAGCAAGCCTTAGGGATGGTATGTCAGAACAATGAGTTAGTACAGGTCATATCAGAAGAGCTTCAACGTCTTGAATAGGTTCCTTGGTATTCATACATCATATATTTTCTAACCAACCTCACATGCCCATATCATCTTATTGGCCATAAAAGAAGGGCCTTGAGGTTAAAAGCCACAAAGTTTTGTATCATCTAGGATGGGTTGGGATGGAAAAATCTAGATGGTCTAATTCTTAGATGCATCGATGAGCTAGAGTCCAAAAAAATCATGGTTGAGTTCCACTCTGGATTTTGTGGAGGACATTATGCAGCCAAGACAACAACCCATAAAGTCCTTAGAGCAAGGTATTATTGGCCCACTCTGTTCTTATATGTTCACAAGCATGTCAGAAGTTGCTAGCAATGTCAACTCTTCACAGGAAAACAGAAGTTAGTAGCCTTGCCTCTTAAACCTGTAGTTGTCCAAGCTCCTTTTCAGCATTGGGGTCTTGATTTCATTGGTCATTTTAAGGATAATTCTAGCAACAGTTATTCTTGGATTAAGTACCACTGATTATTTTACCAAGTGGGTGGAAGCAATCCCCACGAAAGCGGCAACAGAGAAGGTTATCATGGATTTCTTAGAAGATAATATTATCACTAGATTCGGTGTGCCCGCTAGGATCACCATGGATAATGCTAAGGCATTCATCTCAACAGAGATGTCATCCTTTTGTTTCAAGTATGGTATCATCCTATCACATTCATCAAATTACTATCCCCAAGGTAATGGTCTACCAGAATCAATTAATAAGAACTTAATGACCATAGTTAAGAAAATTTTTGGAGAAAATAATGGAGCTTGGGATAGTAAGATCAAATTTGCACTATGGGAAGATAGGATTAATAAGAAAAGTTCAAATGGAAAGTCTCCTTTTGAACTAGTTTATGGATTAGATGTTACTCTACTAGTGCACTTAAAGTTGCTAGTGTATCATTTACTGGAAGAGTGTAGCACGGATCTAGATGCATCTCAGTATAAAATGGATCAGTTAGTTGAGTTGGATGAAATCAGATGAAAGGCAGTTGATTAGAGCATAAAGAGTCATGAGAAGGTTAAAAAGAACTTTGATAAGTCATCAAAACCAAGGGTGTTTCAGATTGGTGACACAGTACTACTTTGGGACAAAAGAAGGGAAAAGCCTAGAAAACATGGAAAATTTGACAGTTTATGGGTAGGCCCTTATCTCATTCATGAAGTAGTAGGCACAAACGCTTTCTACCTAAGCAGTATGGACGGTGAGAAGTGTACCCTCCCAGTTAACGAAGGCCTTCTCAAACTATTCTACAGCAAAAATATATGATTCCCATGGGGGCATCTTTGTATCAAAATTTCTAAACCCTACTCCTGCATTTCATTTCTTAGTTAGATTTGTTAAATTATGTATATTATCGTTGTATACTAATTTTACTTTCTTTTTGTACATTAGTTTGAATTTTGCTTATGTACAATAGTTTTATTTTTTATGAATAAATATTGCAACTTAGATGTTTCATTTGGTTATGTTTCATATATATGGGACTGATGCACTTATGTTTCCATGAAGGAAACTGAGAATCTGGAGTTCTCGAATGATCTCCTTTCCTAGGAAATATTAATCACATGTCCCCGGTTGGAGCCAGATGTTACCAACTGAGTTGGACTTCAGTGAGTCGCCAATATTGCACAACTACTTGTGCTTTTTCAGAGTTCAGAAGTTCAAATTTTGGCATTTTCAGGGCCCCTTTTTTTATTTTTGTAATGCATGACCATGCCCCATGGGGTTTGTAATAAAGTGTGCTATCATGGTGGTCTTTGAGTGACTCAGTTCCCTGAGACTTGAAAACCAGAGAAGGTATTCCAAGGAGTTTTTTCCCTTGTCGATTATGCTTTGCCTTTAGCCAAGTATAATCGATGAGTTTTTCTCCTACACCTCCAAAGTTGTAATTCCCAAAGTGGTGGTTAGGCCTTAGGGGATTATTAGAGTCCATTTTGTAACTTTTATAAACATGATAGACGCTAAAATAGTGTCATTTGTTCATTTAATAGATCCCCCAAGAGTTTCAGTCAGTTCCGACAAAAATATTTGTTTCCGCATTTTTAAGCCATTTTTAATGGTTTAAATGGAAATTTTCAAATAGCGATAAAAGTGTGATCCGGAGTCATAATTTGGAGCAGGGATGCTCGTTTTTATGCTCATAGCATCCTCTTTACCCTAGTATCTGGTCTTCCTATGTTTCGGGCGACCAAAATGTCCCGTGGAGCAGTTTTTCTTATCAAAGCTACAAATTAGCATTTTAATGCTAATGCTACAAATTGCACCATTATAAAAAAATTAAAAAGTTAAAAATGGCATTTAGCACATGCCAAATGACATGGAATTAGTTCATATTGGTGGGAGACTATATCAAAATGCTAAAGCATATGTTAAAGATCGAATTAAAACTCAAACATGGAATATTCAATCGCATGTTCGCCCTCCCCTTCACGTGGGCCGACTTCTCTACACAACATATACAGATTGGGTTGATGATAAGTTAAGTGGTGGGTTCCTACCTCATTGGTAGGTGTCACAACCCACATGTTGTACCTTCCATCTAAGAAACCAATCGGAACTCATCAATGGTTATTCCAATGTTGTGTGGAAACATCAAGCATTCGCCTTCTACCTTCGCGTGAGCAGCTTTCACAACACGACAGTTTCCATTTTTTAGGGTTTTTTCCATTGAGGATTTCACCCACCTCCCTTGAGGTGGCGCATCTCCATTAGATATGAGCTACCTTTCTCTACAATCAAGGAGGATTCCCTCCTTAGGTTTTTGCGCCCTAGCTTGCTTGCCTTGTGTTATTTATTGAAGAGCTTTGGTCCATTGTTAGAGATCTGAAAGGTGGAACCTCTGCTCCATTTTCTTTGTAATATTTTCTTTGATAATTGGAATAGAGAAGAAAGGATTTGGAGGCTTGTGCATTGTGTTATTTTCCATTGTGTGGATGTATGAAGCTCTGAACCATTGCAGTAAAGTGTATCTTTTTCACAACTTTGTTCATTGTTGGAATTTATCGACCTTTGAAGGGAATATATATTCTAGTAGGGTAAGAAACAATATTTTATAATTTGATTCTTATTGGATAGCCATATATAAATGCTTAAAAATTTGTAAATTATTGTTTGAATGAACATTTCATTATAAGTCTTTTATGTGGTGAAGCCTCGATAGTTTGACTCTCTTGTGCGAGTTGTTGTGAATGTTTACAGGATATCTAAGCTGGAGGATTGTAGAAAGCATGCTAGCATTTCTACCTCTCAAGCACTTTTGAAAAGGAGCCTAGTCCCTCTCAATCCCACTACAAAGAAGACTCCATTCACCCAACTTCTCTTCCATTCTCTGGGTTCTATCTTTCTACCCCAAAACTCATTATTCTATATTGGTTACTTCGCGTTTTATATTCAGATCTATAAATATTGCAACATCTAGAATAGATTTGATTATTTGTTCATTTGATCTTAGATCTTAAATATTCAAAATTTCTATTTAGATCTAGTGAAATAGCTCTTCCTTTACAAAGTTCGTTTTTCAAGTAAAAATATTAAGTCTTGTTAGGAGGTTCTATTTGTGCTTATTGTTTTCATTTTGATTGATTGAAGAGTCTTGCATTGGGTTCCCTAAAAGAGAAATCCAAGATCCCAAGAAATGAACTTTCTAGTTCGTTTCCTTGGTTCCTTTTTGTTTAGTTTATTTTAGCTAGTTTAGAGTGTTTTAGGGATTTTTAATTTTATTTAGCTTGCTGGTCTATTTTGCATGCATATCAGTCTTGCATTTTAAATTAAATTAAAATTTGATTTCAAGTTTTTAGAAGTCATCCAAAAAGTCTTCATTACATACTATTTCAATCCGCATTTTTGTATGCATTTTGTAGTGTAACCGAAGCACTCTTAAAGTGATTTTGGTCCTTTTTTACTAATAATAAATCTTGTTGGCCGCTTTTATATGTTTATCAGGTCTAAAGATTAAAATCGCAAAACTTTTGTGTTTAAGAGCTTCCAGGACGATCCAAAGAACACTTTTCGAGCACTTTCTTTCATGCAAACCTTTTTAGTAAATTGATTTGTTCCCTATTCAATAAAGGGAAAGCAATATCTCTCCAAATGATAATCATTGTAACTCAAAAAAAAAAGAGCATAGAAGGAAATTCCAGTGCCTGACCCCAATCCTCCCTGGGGGGATTCGCACTTTTTTATTTTTTTCTTTTTTCGCAACGTTTTTTCCTTTTTTCATTTTAGATTAGTTTATTTTGAGCATTAGTAATTAAATAAATACATCAAGCACACAAAGTGTCCTTGAAGGACTTACAATCAATTTTCAATCATTTACTTTTACGTGCTACAAACAACTACTATTGTTCTTAAAATATGATTTTAAAATTAACCCCTTGCTCTACCGAAGTACTCCATCACTTTGTGGTGTGAGGAAAAGATAATCTTGGGTTGTAGCTTATTTAATCATCCACTCACACATTTTAATAAAATGAACCAACACCCCAAACCCAAAGTATGCTCTTGACCGCTGCAGCTTACTCGGAATAGTTGGGTCAATTAGAAATGGGTGTAAGGTACATAGTTTTAATAGGACAATCCAATCTCATCTTTCTTGGTGGATTCGGGAGGTTGCATGGGTGTATACCATAGATTAAGCAGGCTACTTTAAGAAGGTTCATCCTTGCCTGGTTGGACACTCGGTGAAGTCACTAAAGCACTCAGTCCAAAGAGCTAGATTTGGTTAGGCCAAACCAACAATTTTACCCACTCCTTTAATACTCATCTAATAATCTAAAATAAAACAACAAGCCTCTTGCAATACTTTCACAACCCTACACAGCAACAATCGCACACATTTATTCCTCGGCACTGGTCTATTTATTTTTATCATTCTTGCAAAATGTTGTGAAATGTATCTTTACCAATAGCATGTGTAGTGTTGATTGAATATTTGCAATGATGTATTGCTGAGTTATTTTTCCATCTCATCATCTTTTAACTCCTAGAATAGACTTTTACTTTTGTTATAGATTAAAATCCTTAGTTTATTTTTTATAGGGACCACCCCCCTTGGCTTCGCTAGGATTAAGCCTAGACGAAGGAGTCATGTAATCAGGTGACAACACTTGACTCTCACTTTCCCCCAAGGACACACCGAGCGGCTTGAAGGTTTCCTGCCACGTTCCCTCCAGGTATGTATTAGACGGAAACAAGTCCCACTAAGTCGTGGACCATGAATGTGCAATACCCACACAGGATGACACATCAGCGGTGAAAAAGATGACATGTGGAAAAAGAAAAATCCGTGAAGTATGGAAGAAGGGATTCCACACCCAACTTGTGGACATACAATATGTGCAGGACATGTATAAATAGAGATGCAAGTTGGATATTTGAAGTAAGCTCAATGGAGAGATTGTAGATCTTGAGATGGAAAATACAGATTTATATTTGGGGCATCAAGGGCTCGAGTACATAACAACATGATCTAGTGAGGAGCCGAGTGTGCACATACAGAGGAATGATACAACTGATGGTGTGCAGAATGATGTTGTATATCTATGATGGATGTGTAAATATTGAAAGGCATAAACACAAAAGTATGTGCAACTATGTGAAGATTGAATGATGGGATTGCAAATATCACATATACAGTCACAAATATTGTAAGCAAGGAAGTAGTGCAGAGATAGAACCGAAGTATATCAGAAGATGCGCAGATGTTTAGTTAATGCAGGAAGACTGAAGTGAAGTGTGCAAAGTTGAGTATTCCATCTGATGCACAATGACAAAGCAACAGTAGGATCCATTAAATGCGTCATGATGAGGATGATTTGAGACAAGTCCATTAAACCAAAAGGATGAATTAATTGATGCATGAATTGTTGTAGATTTTCTAAAATATTGTGGCACTTAAACAGAACTGACACATTAGTAAGTGCGCAATTCCATCTTTCACTAGTGCATTATCTTATAGAAGCAAACTATCAATTGAAAGCAAAATATCAGTTGGTGAGTGCAATTGCGTAGTAGCATATCTACAGAGCATACATTGGTGTAGACTGCAGAATCGGCAAGCACACAATACATGAAGTAAGACATCAACAGAAGTGTAGAATTGAGAGGAATGAGAATTCAAGTGATGTATGCAGCTCAGTGATAGTGAATCATCTGCATACCAAGATAGGACACAGTAGAACTAATATCAGAAGATCATATGTGTGTGTGAGTTGGGAGTTCAGTAATTCATAATTTTATATTGGATATCTGGGAGGTAGGACATGGTAAGGATCAAGGGGTTGTAGCCTCCTTCTAGTTGGTGTTGTACAACACAGGAGTTGGAGCCTCCTTCAGGTCGGTTCCTGTAAAACCAGAGGTTTGGTGCCTCCTTCTAGTTGGTGCTAGTAAATACATGAAGTTGGTGCTTCCTTGAATGTACTCTTTTCATTACAAAAGAGCATTATGTGGTTTTCTCCCAATTGGGTTTCCATGTCAAATTCCTGTGATCTGTGTTCTTTATCTTGGTGCATATATGGATGAATGATTTTGTTTATATTGGATGCTTAACTAAACATCAAGATTAAGTTAAGACTAAACTGTTAAAGAAGGTAAAAAATGTTGATAATTGTGCTAATACTGATTCACCCTACCTCTCAATATTAAATCGATTCCAAAAATTACATGTCCATAATGTTCCTTTTTACATTTAATACAAATATGGATTTATGCACTTTACATCTAAACTTAGACTATAAGCCCTCCTAAGATTCAGATCAATCCTCCCCTCTTAGAAAATGATGTTCCCCATCATTTCACCCATGCTAATAAAACAAAATACCTCGTTATGTTTATCATACAAACATGTTTACAATTTTTCAATTGCCGATGAAAGAAGGATTTTGTGTGGTTTACCTATAACCTTGGGTTTGTGGATGACCCATAGGGCCATAACTGCTAGAAATGACAACATTGTTATCAAAGAGATATTTCATTGATATATAGAATTTTCTCTGATGTATTCCATGGGATGAGAAATACCCTCCAAAACTCAAGATGTGTGCAGTCACACTACCTTACAGACCTTTTCTTCTTCAATCAATGATATCTCATAAACTAGGAAACGAAATGAAATTTCATAAAATAACCATTTGAGATGATGAAAAATGAGCTATGGTAGATCCTTTAAAATTATTCATAGATATCACAACATCTATATAAATTTTGTAAATGATGGTTGTCCTTCATTTCGTCCATGATTATGCTTCTATGGAGACTATACAACGGTGGGAAAACTAAGAAAGGGATGGAATGAAGTTTCTCAAGATTTTAGATGATCCATACAAGATGTTTTAATCCATTCCATGGTTGTATGAGACAACAATAGTGTTGAACGTGAGAGCGTTGAGTGCAAAGGGCCACAAAGGATGCTAAAGGTTTGTAGAGCAATATGGGTTGTTGTAGAGGTCATCGAACCTATGGGGACAACATAGAAACCATGCAAATGTTTCATAACAATGGATGTAGTGAATCCATGTATGAATTCTCCTACAATGTTGAATGAATATTTGAGGGAAACTAAACCCTGTAGTGCCTGTGGATAAACTGTGATGCTTAATAATAGTGTATGGCCTAGAAAATGGATTTCGAGAGTACCAAAAGGAGGTTGGTGATTGCTACAAATATTTGAACCCACAATATGCTTCAAATCCTTTCTCCCATGGAGTGCTTACCTACTATGGTACCAATGATCTGGATCTTGAGGGATGATATCCAAAAATATTGAATGCCAGAAGAAGAGGAGAGAAAACGTGCAAATCTTCCATGAAATGAGTCACAAGAACATGGATGAAAATACATGAATCAAATACACCACAAAGAATATGAGAAATAGAGAGAGATATGGAGAATAAGGATTCCATTAAGATGAACCATTACATGCAATGAGGCCAATTTTGGGACCTCTCCTTCATAATCTGAACTCTTTTCCTATAGTCTTTTTTATAAGGTGTCTTATTGATGAAGTCAACTTTGATTAGGGTTAACTCCATCAATCACTTGTCCATAATGTTCCTTTTTACATTTGATACAAATATGGATTTATGCCTTTTACATCCAAACTTAGACTGTAAGCCCTCCTAAGATCCTAATAAATTTTGCTTTCCAAATAATGGGTTTTGTCCTAGTGAACACAAGAGCCATGTTTCAACGGGCCATGGACACTGCATTCAAAAGATTAATAGAACGCAATTTCATAGTATACTTGGATGATGTCACATTTTTTCCTAAGAATAGATTATATCATTTTATTCATCTGAAACATATTTTTGAAAAATATAGGAAATATGGAATATCCATTAATGAAAAAAGAACATCTTAGTTGTTACGGAAGAAAAATTACTAGGACATATTATTTCTAAGAAATGGATATTTGTAGACCTTGAACGCATAGGAGCTATCATGCAAATACCCATGCACCATACCAAGAAAGCTATGCAATCGTTCTTGGGAAAAATTAACTTTGTTTGTAGGTTCATGTCTGATTTTGTTGAAATAATCAAACCCTTATAACAATTGATTAAAAACGACACATATTTTAAATGGATTGCTAAAGAGAAAGAGACATTTCAAAAGATCAAGGTAGCCATTGTTGTTGCTCCATCATTAAGTAGCCCAAATTTTGAAAAGGAATTTTTGATATATGATTTTGCATATGATCATTCCCTTGTAGCAGTGCTCACCTAGAAAGTGTTGATGTATATGTAACTTCGGAATGTATTTCATATATATTTATTGTACCCTTATAAGAGATGTGTTATTCCTCTATAAGGAAGTGTCATCATGTGGATTGACAAGTGTCGCAAGTGTGTGTACTTGCCGATGGGTTATTAGACCACTATGTGTGGGGTCAACCCTAAAATATATATTATATTGTGTATGTATCTAGATAGACAAGTCGGCCCCATAAGGTCACTAGGAAAACAGGTTAAGTATAAATAGAGATCGGGAGATCTCTATTTGGATCATTCGGAAAGACACACTTCTCTCACTTAGAAAGTGGCACACTAGTGAGGAGGAGGATCATCTGCTCTAGGAGACTATCTCAAGTGTATTTTGGTTATAGTTTGGTTGAGCCATTGCTCTCTCTATCTCTGAGGAAGTTGTGGGGTTTTTCACCTTAGGGTTTTCCCCACGGAAACTCTATGTCTCTTGTCTGTCATGCTTTTGATTCTTGTGATGCTTGTCATGCTTATTGTGATTGTTATGCATTGATATACCGTATATGTTATTCTCTCAGTAAAGATCCAAGAGTATTGTGAATTAATGCTCAAAATTTAACATGGTATCAGAGCTAACCTCAGAAGAAGACATTTTGCAATGACGAAAACTTGAGTTTCTTGTTTATTGGGTTTCTATCCATAGGTTTTGGAAAAGCAGTATAGTAGATTGACTCTACTCATCAAGGAGAATCTATCTATCCAATCAGAATTCAATTCTAAGCATTTTCAGATTTGGCCCTAAAAATTAGGGTTTCCACAAAAATAGGAATTTTTGAAATATGAAGACATAGCTGAAAGCTCCTTGCAAAACTCGAAGTTTAGAGCTTTGGATCGAGATTTGTGGCTAGGTAGATCTCCGGGAAACTCAAACCCTAATTCAGGGCTCTCCCTAGTGAACCTGAGAGGAAAAAAGGCAAATCTGAAGAGTAAAGCTTTGCTGATCTCAAATTCTGAATACACCAGGCTGATCAGCTCATCAAGGTGCATCTTTCTATCCTTTCAGAAAGTTGAAATTCACATTTTGAATTTTTAGGGTTTTTCTAACAAACCCTAATCCGGGACCAGATCCAGTTTTCAACATTTCAAGTGGTAAGAGATAAATCTTTTCTATTTCCATTTGAAGTACTCTTTAAGATGTCTCACCACACCAAGCTTGAGGATAAGCTTGAAGGGGCTGATAAATTCCGAGCTTGGAAGTATAGGATTGGGTTAATCCTTGAAGAGAATGAGTTGGACTCATATATAAAAGAAGACATCCCTATCCCAGAGGATGAAGAGGCTAAGGTATTGCATAAGAAGAACTTGGTCAAGGCAAAGAGAATCATTGCCGATTCTATCAAAGACCATCTCATACCCCATGTGTCTTCTCTAAAGACACCCAAGGCTATGTTTGACTCTTTGACCAAGCTATTTGAAGGAAAGAACATAAATCGGAAGATGACCTTGCAGAATCAATTGAAAGGGATCAAGATGTCGAATGGAGAAACCATTCAATCCTATTTCTCCAAGGTCTCTCAGATCAAGGAACAACTTGAAGCTGTAGATGAAATGGTGGAGAATGGTGAAATTGTTATGACTACTTTGAATGGCCAACCTAGGTCATGGGACTCTTTTATCCAGGGGATTTGTGCCAGAAAGAAGTTAATATCCTTCAGCAGATTATGGGAGGAATGTTCTCAAGAAGACGCAAGGCTTGTGGCAAGAGAAGAGAAGATGGGAAATGAAGATCAAGCTCTCACAGCTCACACTAAGAAGGGCAAGTTCAAGAGGGAGCCATCCCATCACAAGAAGAAATCTTCTCATCATTTTCACAAAGACAAGAAAGATCTAAGGTGTTTCACTTGTAATGAGAAGGGTCACTTTGCTTCAGAATGTCCCAAGAACAAAAGGGACAACCACAAAAACAACAACTCCAGCAAGAAGAAGAAGGGTAACAAAAGAAGGTACCATGCTCATGCTGCCAAAGATGATGAACCTCCAAAGAAGAAGGCTAGGGCAGAAAGTGATGATAGTAATGATGACTCATCAAGTGAAGAAGAGTATGTTCTAATCTCTGCTCTCACAGGTACTATCTCCCATGGTTGTAATGATTGGTTAATTGACAGTGGGGATTCCAAACACATGATTGGGTTTAAAGAATCCTTTATAAATCTGTTTGAACATGAATCACCCCATAAAGTGAAACTTGGGGATGATTATCAATATCCCATCAAAGGAAGTGGTGAAGCCTCCTACAACCTAGATTCTGGAAAATTTTTGAAGATGAAAGAAGTCCTTTATGTACCTGGGCTCAATAAGATCTTACTCTCCATCTTTGCATTGGATACAAAAGGTATGAGGGTTGCATTTGTGGATGGCCAAGTCTTAATGTGGCCAAAGGGAAAGACCATAGATGATGCAGTTGTGATTGGAGAGCAAGAGGGAGGTTTGTATAAATTAAAAGGACAACCTGAACATGCCATGGTGCATGAATCCATGGAGCCAAGTGAACTTTGGCAGAGCAGACTTGCTCATATGCACTATAGGGCACTTCCAATTGCAAGCAAGGCTGTAGAGGGTCTTCTTGAAATCAAGACCAAACTTGAAGGTGTTTGCAAAGGATGTGCAAAAGGTAAGAATATTAAGAAGGCTTTCCCAAGCAGTGAAAGCAAGGCAAAAGATATTCTGGAAATCATCCACTCAGATGTATGTGGTCCTATGTCATCCAATTCTCTAAGTGGGTATGTTTACTATGTCTCATTTATTAATGAATTCTCCAGGAAGACTTGGGTATACTTCTTGAAAAACAAAGATGAGGTGTTTGATGAGTTCAAGGAATTCAAAACCTTGATGGACAATCAAACTGACAAAAAGATCAAAACATTCAGATCCGACAATGGTGGAGAATTCACCTCAAGTGACTTCAAGAAGATTTGCAGTGATTCAGGGATTAAGAGGGAGTTGACTACTCCTTATAATCCTCAACAGAATGGAGTTGCAGAAAGGAAGAAAAGAACAATCATGGAAGCAGCAAGGGCAATGCTGCACGACCAGGATCTACCTATGCATCTATGGGCAGAAGCAGCTAGAACAGCTGTATATGTGCAAAACAGAACACCCCACAAGATATTGGACAACAAGACATCAGAAGAGGTCTTTTCTGGTAAGAAACCTAAAGTCAGCCATCTCAGAATATTTGGTTGTCCAGTATACACTCATGTCCCAAAGGAAAAGAGGACCAAATTAGATCTTTCAGGAAAGAAGGGTATCTTTGTGGGTTACAGTGAAAGCTCGAAGGCTTACAGAATATACTTTCCACGGTTCAAGAAGATTGATGTCAGCAGGGATGTAACATTTGATGAAAACTCAGCATTCATCAAATCAAGGAAGGCACCTATCGAAGTTTATGAAGAACCTAAGGAAACTAGATTTCAAGACACTACCATGACTGAAGCAATTCCATATGTTCGTGAGTTTGAAGATCCGTAAGAACCTGTAGATCCACCCTGTGAGGATAACTCTCACAAGAGGAAACCTGCATGGGCTAGAGAGCTCATTCAAGATGCAGAAATATTTGGCATTCCAGAAGAAGAACACAGAGCAAAGAAGAGAACCAGATCACATACCAACTATGTTGCTTTACTCTGTGACATTATGAACAAAGAACCTTCCAGTTATGAAGAAGCAACGGAAAAGAAATAATGGAAGGATGCCATGGTTGAGGAATACCAATCAATAATGAAGAATGATGTTTGGAATGTTGTCCCAAGACCTAAAGAGAAGTTTGTTGTGACTTCCAAATGGATCTACAAAATCAAGCATGCTGCAGATGGCAGTATAGAGAAATACAAGGAAAGATTCGTAGCTCGTGGCTTCTCTTAGAAAGAGGGAATAGATTATGAAGAAAATTTTGCACCTATAGCCAGGTATACTTCCATCAGAATAGTACTTGCCCTGGCTGCAGCAATGAAATGGAAAATACACCAGATGGATGTCAAGGCTGCTTTCTTGAATGGTATAGTTGAAGAGGAAGTATATGTGGAGCAGCCACTCGGTTTTGAAATACATGACAGGGAGTCATATGTGTGCAGATTGAAGAAAGCCTTGTATGGCTTGAAGCAAGCTCCCAGAACTTGGTATGGTAGGATGGACAATTTCCTATCTAGCTTGGGCTTTACCAAGAGTAAAGCGGATTCCAACCTTTACTACAAGGTTGAGGAAGGGAATCTTGTGATTCTACTTCTGTACGTGGATGGCTTATTTGTAACAGGAAATAACATATTGATTTCAGATACTAAGAGGAAGCTTGCTACTGAGTTCGATATGAAAGATTTGGGAATGATGCATTATTTCCTAGGTATGGAGGTGTGGCAGAATTCAGGTGGGATCTTCCTTGGTTAAGGAAATCACATAGTAGATATTCTGAAGAGATTTGGGATGATGGATTGCAAGGCCATGGCCACACCCATGGCATCGAATCTAAAGCTTCTATGTGATGCTTCATCTGAGCTGGTTGATGTCTCTATGTATCGTTAGATTATTGGGTCCTTGATGTACCTGATGAACATGAGACCAGATATTTGCTTTGCAGTGAACACATTGAGCCAGTTCCTGACAGATCTAAGGAGTGTTCACTTGGTTGCTGTAAAGCATGTTCTAAGGTACCTGAAGGGTACAGTGGATTATGGGCTCAAGTATGAAGCGAATCAAAAGTTTAACCTGCAGGGTTATGTTGATTCAGATTGGGCTGGCAGTGTTGCAGATAGGAAGAGCACATCTGGGTGCTGCTTCAGTATGGGATCAGGTGTGATCTCTTGGTTCAGCAAGAAGCAGTCCTGCATAGCACTGGGTACAGCTGAGGCAAAGTATGTTGCAGCCTGTTTAGCTAGTTGTGAGGCAGTATGGCTACGAAAGCTACTGTCTGAGTTATTTGATCTCCCATTGGATGCTAGTGGTATATTCTGCGATAACCAGAGTTGTGTGAAGCTATCTGAGAACCTAGTGTTTCATGATAGGTCGAAACACATAGAGATCAAATATCACTATATCAGGGATATGGTGCAGAAAGGAGCCGTGAAGCTCCTGTATGTTGCGATGGACGAGCAGATTGCAGATGTGTTGACGAAGCCACTAGCCAGGGTGAAGTTCGAGTACTTCAAGGAGAGGCTTGGTGTTCTTTAGATTGATGACACTTTGAGGAAGAAGTGATGGACACATTTGCTGAAGCCATTCCAAGCATGTTGGAAGGAGGATCCTTCACATGGCTGTGGATGTAAGCGCTAGATGATGAGTATCAGGACGATGCTCCAGTTACTGCTCTGTATATGCATCATGTTGGATGCTGGATATGATTAGTTGGATCATTTATATTTGTATGTATGTACGCATCGTGTTGATGCTGGATATGATCAGTTGGATCATTTATATTTGTATGTATGTACGCATCGTGTTGATGCTGGATATGATCAGTTGGATCATTTATATGTATGTATGCATCATGTTGGATGTTGGATATGATCGGTTGGATCATTTGTATGTATTTGTATATGCATCATGTTGGATGCTTTGACCATGTATCTATATCAGGTAGATCATGTATATTGATATGTATCATGTATTTGTATTTGTATCAGGTGGATACACTGTATGATCAGGTGGATCATGTATGATGATATGTATCAGGTAGATACTTGGTGTGCATCAGGTGGATGCATTGTATGATCAGGTTGATCATGATGATGAGCTTCAGGATGTTGCTCCAGATGATATGTACCAGGATGGTACAAGTGATGACGATCAATATGATCATGGGAATCAGGATGATGCCTTGTGTGATGATGATCCGTTGGATCATGAGTATCACGTTGATACTTGGAGGTCAGAGATGATATGTGGCAGGTTGTGCAAATAACATGTAATCAGTCCTGGGAGATCTTGTCGGTCGTGTTGCGGCACATAAATGTTCCTGGGATGCTCTTTAAAGGTATTGTGGAGGAGATGCATGTAATTAGTCCTGGGAGATCTTGTCGGTCATGCTTAGGCACATAAATGTTCCTGGGATACTCTTTCCAGTATTGCATCTGCACATAAAATTAGTCTTGAGAGGCCACCTCTATCAGACCATTCGCACAGATGATGAAGACCTGCAGGTGGTGGGCCTACATCCAGTATGAAAAAGGAATGGCTCTGTAGAACTTCCTATGATGAGTAGAGTCATAGATTGGTTGAGATAGCAGCAGCAGTGACGATGATGATGACGATGCATCGATGACGATGATCCCGAGAAGAAGACTTGTCTAGCAGAACTGTGTCGAGAAATACCTTCCTAGTTAAGAGGGAGTGTTGATGTATATGTAAATTTGGAATGTATTTCATCTATGTATTTCATATATATTTATTGTACCCTTATAAGAGATGTGTTATTCCTCTATAAGGAAGTGTCGTCATGTGGATTGACAAGTGTCGCAAGTGTGTGTACTTGTCGATGGGTTATTAGACCACCATGTGTGGGATCGGCCCTAAAATATATATTATATTGTGGATGTATCTAGATAGACAAGTCGGCCCCATAAGGTAACTGAGCAAACAGGTTAAGTATAAATAGAGATTGGGAGATCTCTATTTGGATCATTTGGAAAGACACATTTATCTCACTCAGAAAGTGGCGCACTAGTGAGGAGGAGGATCATCTGCTCTAGGAGACTATCTCAAGTGTATTTTGGTTGTACTTTGGTTGAGCCATTGCTGTCTCTATCTCTGAGGAAGTTGTGGGGTTTTTCACCTTAGGGTTTTCCCCACGGAAACTCTATGTCTCTTGTCTGTCATTCTTTTGATTCTTGTGATGCTTGTCATGCTTATTGTGATTGTTATGCATTGATATACTGTATATGTTATTCTCTCAGTAAAGATCCAAGAGTATTGTGAATTAATGCTCAAAATTTAACAGAAAGGAGAGCAAGGGGATGAATGTTTGATTTCTTTCATGAGCACTAGATCACAAGGTGTTGAACTGAATTATCCTGATATATATAAACAATGTTATGACGTCTTCAAAGCAGTTAAATAGTTCATACCTTATATACTAAAGAATAAGACCAAAATTATTGTTCCTCATCCGGTAGTCAAATCACTCTTTTTCTAGAAAGAGCTTAGGGAACGAAGAGAAAATTGGTCACATCTCTATAGGAATATGAATTGGAATTCAAACCAACCATTATCGTTAAAGGACAAATCCTATGCAGGTTACTAATTGAAGGTCCTATGGATAAAAAGACAGACAATTGGGATAATGAAATATCTATGTGTTTTCAAGATACCTAATGCGTACCCACTATCATTGATTCCTGGTATTGATACTTACAATAGTATCTGCAGCACAGGTATTCTCCCAAGCACTAGAATGAAAAATAATGCAGAGCTCTTCGGCTCAAATTATCCCAATACCAAATTATCAATAGTATCTTGTTCTATAGAAACTATGATGGATTTATTTTAAGATGTCTAGGAAAGGACGATGCAGAAAAGGTACTCATTGAATTAAATGGTGGGCTTGTTGGAAGTCATTATTCCAATGAAACTACAACACATGAGATACTTAAGGCTGGTTATTACTCACCAACTTTGTTCAGGAATTCGCATGCATATGTTAGAAAATGTGTCATTTGTCAGAAAATCACTAGGAGAAAAAAGAAACTAGTCATGCCATTATAGTCGGTTGTTATCACATAATCATTGAAACAATGGGGGTTGGATATTATAGGCGAAATCAATCCCAACTCTTCGAAGCAACATCAATATATTATGACAGCTATAGATTATTTCATAAGATGGACTAAAGCAATACCTCTTTGCAAGGTCAATGAAGAAGTGGTTATCTAGCTTTTGGAAGAGCATATCATTACCAAGTTTGGGATTCCAATTTCCCTTGTTTTTTATAATGCACTATATTTTTCCTCTTTAAGATCGAATGGATTTGATTTGGAAAATGGAATCAAATTGCATTACTCTTCCAATTATTATCCATGGGGGAATGTGTTAGTTGAGTCTACTAATAAAAGCATGATTGGAAAAATAAGGAAGATTGTAATTGAAAATAAAAAATAAAATAGCATAATGCTCTCCCAAATGCCCATGGGTTGATCGGGTTACCCCAAAGAATGCAATAGGAGTGTCCCCATTTACCCTCGTATACGAAAAAGAAGCCATTCTACCTCCTAACATATTATTTCCTTCCTTGCAACTATCCCAAGATTCTAAAGGATCTAATTGCCCCATTACTCATAATCGAATCAACGTGTTATTAAATCTTGAAAAAGAGAGGGAGAAGTCTAGGAAGAATTTTGATATCCATAAAAAAATGGTGAAAAGGTGGTCTAATGTGAGTCGTGCAAGAAAGAAATATTTCGAAGTCGAAGACTTGGCCTTGAAATGGGACAAGCCACATGAGGATAAAGGAAAGCACACAAAGTTTCAACAATTATGGCTTGGTCCCTACTTGATTACTGATAATCTTGGCCCTGGAACCTACCAACCACAAGATTTAGAAGGGGATATTGACTGTCTCCCTGTTAATGGCCAAGCCTTGAAACAATGCTTCACCTAGCTTGGAGGAAGAAACTAGCCTTGTACATAAATAAAGGGTTTTCGCCACTTTTGTTTTACTTTGATTTCAATTTTGTTTTATTTAAGTTTATTACCACCCTTTGTTTTGTTTTAATAAAGTCGATCCCAACAATTAGAGTGAAACTTGGAGAGTCTATGTTCTTCTGTATAATTGGTTCAAATACTTATAATCCCTTTAACAAGCTTATTATTTCTACAACACATGGGGAACATCAAGTAAGCCTTAGGTTTTCTTATTAGTGTGAGGTTTCAAGGATTCAATTGCAAGCACTATCATTGAAAGGATTTCATCCCATCTGCTAGCATGTGGAAGTGTGTCCAAACCATTGAGTGAGGCATCAAGAATTCCAAGCTAACAACCAGACCATGATAGAAATTTTATGGATTGAAATAAGACTTGGGACAAGTTTTTTAGTTACTCTAATGAGCTCCATCCACCTTAACACTTAAATTGGCTATATCCTATGATGTATTCAAGAGGTCAACCTATTGGAAGAAATTAAGACCTAATGATGCATAGAAAATCAAAATGAATATATATGATATCCCATGCCTTTAAGAGGCTTACTGAATCAACTCCCCCATCTAAAGAACTACCAGGCAAAAAAATTTCAAAGAGAATAACAATTGTGTTTATGCACGATGGAATATATATTAGAATGGGACTAGAACATTCAACTGTAAAACGGGTGCAAGAGGCAACTCTGTCAAGGATATGGACTCATGTTGGTAGCCAATATCTACATGTAGTGTTAGAGATACAAAACACACATTTGTACTTGTCTAACATTGTTTCTTATGATATGGTGTTACCCCCAAGTGAGATCAACGAAAACTAGCTCGACAAAATGGAACTCATAATTTGGCTCCTGGGGAGTGGTTGTGAAATACTATCTTGGGTCATTTGATGTTAACATTTTGAAATGTGAGGACTTGTCACACATGATTGTTGAAATTTTATATGATTATCTTGCTACTTCATCTCTGTTGGTCACCCTATATGCTAATTAATTACAACTAACTCACAGGATGCTCAATATGAATTGTCAACCGAGGGAAGTCTTTTATTTCAATGGCAATAAGCACAATCTATGCATAAACATTTCAAGTAGTTGATTAACTGAATGGAGATAATAATCCTACCTATCTGCTCATCCAAACTCATTCCATAAAGAAAACTAATCTAACTCATACATCTAGGAATTCAAAGTGCATCTACCTTCCTACAGAAATCAACCTAGCAGTTACTGATCTAAGAATAGAAATGAACTAGATTTCTTTTGCAAGAAGTCAAATCCTATAATGATCAAACTACAGTATTCAATCTTTACCAAAATGATTCATCCAACAACTACTATAACTCAATCATAATCTGCCTAATCTATGAATTCAATAAAGATACAACAACAACCAGAATTAGAAAATAAGCTTGAACTCTAAATTGATAACCATTGGAAATCCTACAAAGCATAAATGACTGAAAGGAATTGGAGTTGAGCTTGGTTGTAACAGCTGATTCTAACACACATGCATTAATCAAACTAACCTACACAGTTGACTATCACACCACACAGTTGTAGCTATTCAAGATGCAAATAATAAACTACCAATAAAGAATGCAATTGGAAATTCTCTATTGCAGCTATCAATAATATGCCTAATGCGATTCCACAACACACAATAGGAAATAAAATAAATAAATTTAACTACCTACTTAACTCGGCAATCTCTATGAGAAGGAGGGCCCTATAGAAAGGAAACTAATGCTATCAACTTGGTTGGGGTGACAGGTAAGTGTATTGATGATATTACAAATATATTTATGAAAAGAAATAAGTTGTGGATCTTGAGAACACACCTTTCAATCGAAGTTTGATCCTAGCCTCTGCTCAATCTTTGTGTTCAAGTTCAAATCCCCCTTCCTTTCAGTAAACCTGCAATAACAATACCTTTCTCAAAGAACTTTGGGCAATATATAAAGCTTGAAAGAAACAAAAACAATGTTAACATTCAGCATTGACCAAAATAGATCCAAATTAAGATGTCATTTGAGAACACATTTAAATTGGAACAAGAAAGACACTTCAACCTTTATTGTCAAAAGTAGAATGATGTACAAGTATACCTGATCATGTAACAGGCTCCTGCAACTTGATTCTGGGCTCTGGCTCTTCTCTGGCTTGGATATCTTCAGCAACAACTCCTCCAATGCAAGCTTCTCTCTATGTCTCAAAGTTTCTCCATTAATCCATCTCACTATCTAACCTTTCTCTTTTAATCTTGTTTGTATTTATAAGATTAGAGAAGTAGTTTAGGTCAATGTATAGTTATGGAGGAAGTTGGGGGAGTTGGGAAACTACCAGCAACTAATCCTCCTCGAGAAATTAATTTATTTTTTAATCATCTTTTAAGATGTACGCGACTCTTGTTCAATGAAGTAGCGTATAGGGCGCTACTTTAATGCTTATCAACTAGCGCTCGTCGAGTTTAAAATGCTAAGCGCTACTATGCTGAGAAGGAGTAGCGTATATTAGGATATGGGCGCTACTATTATACACTAGAGTAGCATATGGGCGCTAGTCTCTTTGAGTAGAGTAGCGCTCATATCTCAAAATGATATTTTTTGGGTTTTTCCAGTAATGTCAGGAAATGGAGTGAGTCAAAGTATCATCTCAGGTCAACATGCTCCTCCATCCAAGTTGTCCTTTTGTGTGATCCACAGCTCAAGGTGATCACGGACGGAGAGGTGCAAGTTTGACCTATAACAGATGCCCCCTAATGTATAAGGTCAGAGGGAAATGATGGCCTAAATACATTATAATCCAAAATCAGAGGAGGAGCACAGAACCGCATAAAACAAGTCACAAGAACACCTGCAACAAAGATCAAGGTCAGCTAGCAATTACAACTTTGACATCATATAGATGTGCAGTGTGATACAACATGATCTCCGATACATAACAAGGAGATGTATATAAAGCATGGCCACTTGGAATACAAGCGTGGATCCATGTCAAACTAAGAGATCATAGCCATAACAACAAACTGGATCTATGTCTCATGGAGAGCCGAATATAAGTGAGGCTCAGTCTTGCGCAACTTGGGTGATAACAAAATGAGGTAATGTCATCCAAAATCCCAAGGTCTTCATCCGAAACAACTCTAGGTACAAACCCTAACCATGCGAATAGATGAGCTGAGGGTCGAACATGGGGGGTATCGTTTGATTACCGGTCATTGATGTATACCGTTAACAAACGTGAGGACTTCCACCGATAATGATGATGGGGTCCAAGGTACCAAGTACGATTCGCCAAATGTGAATAAATGGACTTGGAGTCGAACACTTGGGAATCCTGTCAAAGAAGAGACATTGATGTATTCTCATCATTCAACAGCGAGGAAAATTGCCACTGGTGACTGCAATCTCCAAGGTACTAACCGAAACTCTAAACTTCAATCCCAGAATAATGAGTTGATGTCGATGGGAAGAAGTCCGTTGGAAGGGAGGCCTTAAGGCATCCTCCATCATCCAACTCGAGGAACACTCAACTGATAAGAGCTGATATGAAATATGTAACAAGACTGACACTAGGAAGGTCGACACATGAGGTCAAGGTAAACTGCGGAATGGACGACACAGGGTATATCCTTGAACATTGAGCATGACACAAAGTGACTCAGGCAGTTTCTGACATAATGGGGTAAATAATAAGTCTGAAATGTAAGAGACATTAGCAGACCCTCCATATGGTTGGAAGAATAACCAACTGGGGGAGTAAACAACTCGGAGGAAAGGTTCACCCTGAGGTCAAAAACTAAACCCAACCGACAAGATAGACTCAAGTAGGTGCTGTGTTCAAGGATAGAACTGACTGAACTGCCTTTGACAACGAAGATATGATATGTCTTTCCCGTTCCTTATTCTTTTTAGATAAAAGAATACCCTTCTTGTTGTTTTAATGAGTCCAAGAAAGAATGAAAACTCAATAGATCCAACCATGTAAATAGTTTAACGAGCCCATGGGAGGAAGACTCGGGACCTTCTTCATTGTTTATAGAGTTCGGAGAGGAGATAGAAGATTACTCTATATTTACTGATCTCTGGATTTTAATATCGAGCCGAGATCTGTTCTTGCTCGTCGGTGTTTTCAATTTTAAGGAGTCTGAAAAACTTAAACAATAACTCCATATATCTGCTCGTGGATTTTAGTATCGAGCCCAAGCAGATTAATGCTCACCGGTGTTTTCCTATTTATAGAGTCTGAAAAACTTAAACAATCCTCTTTTCACCTATCTGTGGATTTTATATCGAGCCCGGATTGGTCTGTGCTCGACGGTGTTTTCTTGTTTATAGAGTTGAAAAACTTAAACAGTCCTCTACTTACCCTCTCGTGGATTTCACATCGAGCCCGAGTAGGTGAATGCTCGCTTGGTATTTTCATGTTTAGAGAGCCTGAAAACCCTAAAGAAAGGTTCCAAAAGGTCCTTTTTCGTACAGTTAGTCTCCTCCCCCGAAAAAGTATAAAACAATGGAAGAAGAACTCTTCTAGCGCATACAGGAGTATACCTAGAGTATACCTTTTCCGTAGTTAATCCACCTAGGCCCGGAAAATGGGTAATTCTATACCTAAGTGGATGAGCCTTCGATTACTTTAACGAGCTCGAAGAGGACAAGCTTGCTCGACAATCTTGTTTAGGTTTAAATAGTCCAAACAAGAGCTTAAAATGACTTAAAGGTCAGCTTCTAGGATCATAGCTTCATACTCTGCCAAAACTAGGTCTCCAACAAAATATTAGTCGATGCGGCAAAAATCTCGAATGATATATGAATTTGAAATATTTAGCGAGTTGAAAAGGTCTATCATCAAGAATTTTTAAACTTAGGAGACGAAACCGACAAAAATTAAATGAAAATTGAGTTTGGATTAGTATTGTACCGTATTGTGTGTTTCAATTGATTAATTAGGGATTTTTGAAAGTTTTGAAACTATTGAAAATTAACAATTATGGGTAAAAATCAAATCCAATTCATATATATAATTGCATTTTAAAAAATCAATTTTCAATTTGTTTTGTAGGGCAAAGATTGGGGCAACCTTTTGCAAATTTCAAATCTCCGTGGCAATCGAACCAAGCATCCAAATGCCATTATTCCTCCACCAAGTAAGTTAAAATTCACCCAACTTGCAATTTCATGGTTTATTTTTCAATTTTTGAGCAAAAAATGGCTTGTAACGCGATGCTCAAAAGTGTTGCTGCGCGGGCGCTACTGTGTAACCACAGCAGTAGCGTATAAACGCGATGGGCGCTACTGTGTTCAAGCAGAGTAGCGCCCATACGCGACTGTGTAGTATACACAGTAGCGTACACTCTTGAAAACCTACATACAAGCGCCAAGACTCAAAAAATTTTGGTTTTTTGTGCAGGATGGTCCTTCAATGGAGGGAGAGGGAGCATGAGGACATGGATAGGTTGGCCATGCAAGATCCGGCCACCCTCCATGCTCTCCGAAGATGCGGTTTGTTGAAGTTTTACCGAACCGTAAACATGAGGGCTTTAAACAAACTATTTCGAAGACTGATTCAGTATTGGGATGTGGATACCAATTCCTTTGTCATCCGTGGGCAAACATTGGAGCTTATAGTTGATGACATATATTTCATTACTGGTCTCTCAAGGAGAGGAGATGTAATCAATCTGAAAGGGTCTTCTTGTGTTGGTGTAAGATCTGTGCAAGAGTATGTAAATACATATTGTGTTTGTTAAATTTTCAGAATTTACTTCAATCTGATCTAGGATCTTAACTGAGAGAACAACATGTACAGCATATCTACAGCATATCAATCATGGAGACAATAATGCAAGCACACAAGAGACACAAAGATTTACTTGGGGAAAACCATAAAGGTGAAAAACCCCAATAACTTCCTCAGAGATAGATAGAGCAATGATACAACCAACCATAAGAGATAGACATAACCTAGCAGTAGATCCTCCTCCTCCATAAGTGTGCCACTCCTCCTTGAGTGCATGAGTGAGAAGTGAGTGAGTAAATAGAGTGCCTCCCACACTCTATTTATACTTGACTTGACTTGCCTTTTTACCTAACTCATGTAGGCTCGAACTTAACCACATAACATAATGCTGACTGGGTCGACCCCCAATAGGGTGGTCTGATAACCCTTTGACCCACATGGCCGACCCCCAATAGGGTGGTCTAATAACCCTTTGACCCACATGACTTATACAGGGCCGACCCCAACAAGGTGGTCTAATAACCCATCAAGAATAAGTTACGACATTTACAATATAAATGACGACACTTCCTTATAGAGGAATAATACCATCTCTATAGGAATACAATATACATATATGTGAAATACATTCCGAAGTTACATATACATCAACACTCCCTCTTAACTAGGAAGGTATTTCTCAGCACAGTTCTTCTAGCACAAGTCATCTTCTCTGGATCATTGTCACTGGATAATCGTCATCGAGTCATCATCATCATCACTGCTGCTGCTATCTCAATCAATCTCTGAATCTACTCGTCATAAGAAGTTCTACAGAGCCAGTCCTTTTTCATACTGGATGTAGGCCCACCACCTGCAGGTCTTCATCATCACTGGCCATACTGTGGAATCCTCAGGACTTATTACGTGCATCACAAAACCTCGAAAGAGCATCCCAGGCTATTACGAGAACACAGCTCTACCTATAGGATCTCCCAGGGCAACGAATTACATGTGACCTCACCATAAAACCTCGCAAGAGCATCCCAGGCTGTTACAAGCACATAGCTCTACCTATAGGATCTACCAAGGCAACGGATTACATGTGGTCATGGCAAAACCTCGCAAGAGCATCCCAGGACTGATTATGGGCACACAGCCCAACCTATTGGATCTCCCAGGGAACCGAATTACATGCCATAGGACAAAACCTCGAAAGAGCATCTGACAGATATCCCAGGGCACCGAATTACATGCCATAGGCAAAACCTCGAAAGACTATCTGCAGATCTCCCAGGGCACCGAATTATATGTCCTTCCAGAGCAAAACCTCGAAAGAGCATTTGCCAGATGTCCCAGAGCACCGAATTACATGCCATAGGCAAAACCTTGAAAGACCATCTGCAAATCTCCCAGGGCACCGAATTACATGCTCATCTGCACAACCTAATCCACGGCCATAGAATATCAACCTGATACTCACCATACATCATCCTGATGTATCCATGATCATCTTGATCATCATCACTGCAACGTCCTGTTGCATGTCATCTGGAGCAACATCCTGAAGCTCGTCATCCATGATCATCCTGATCATACAATGCATCCATCTGATGCACACCACGTATCTACCTGATACATATCATCATACATGATCCACCTGATCATACAATGTATCCACCTGATACAAATACAAATATATGATACATATCACCACACATGATCCACTTGATCATACAATGTATCCACTTGATACATATACAGATACATGATCCAAGCATCCAACATGATGCATATACAAAAATACATACACATGATCCAACTGATCATATCCAGCATCCAACATGATGCGTACATACATACATAAAAATGATCCAACTGATCATATCCAGCATCCAACATGATGCGTACATACATACATAAAAATGATCCAACTGATCATATCCAGCATCCAACATGATGCGTACATACATACATAAAAATGATCCAACTGGTCATATCCAACATCCAACATGATGCATACATACATACATAAAAATGATCCAACTGATCATATCCAGCATCCAACATGATGCGTACATACATACATAAAAATGATCCAACTGATCATATCCAGCAGAAACCAGAACATCATCCTGATGTTCATCATCCAGCGCTTACATCCACAGCCATGTGAAGGATCCTCCTTCCAACATGCTTGGAATGGCTTCAACAAATATGTCCATCACTTCTTCCTCTAAGTGTCCTCGATCTGAAGAATGCCAAGCCTCTCTCTGAAGTACTCGAACTTCACCCTGGCTAGTGGCTTCGTCAGCACATCTGCAATCTGCTCGTCCGTCGCAACATACAGGAGCTTCACAGCTCCTCTCTACACCATATCCCTGATATAGTGATATTTGATCTCTATGTGTTTCGACCTGTCATGAAACACTGGGTTCTCGGACAGCTTCACACAACTCTGGTTATCTCAGAAGATACCAGTAGCATCCAACAGGAGATCAAATAACTCAGACAGTAGCTTCCGTAGCCATACTGCCTCATAACTAGCTGAACAGGCTGCAACATACTCTGCCTCAGTTGTACTCAGTGCTACGCAGGACTGCTTCCTGCTAAGTCAAGAGATCACAACTGATCCCATACTGAAGCAACACCCAGATGTGTTCTTCCTATCTGCAGCACTGCCAGCCCAATCTGAATCAACATAACCCTGCAGGTTAAACTTTTGATTCGCCTCATACTTGAGCCCATAATCCACTGTACCCTTTAGGTACCTCAGAACATGCTTTACAGCAACCAGGTGAACACTCTTTGGATCCGTCAAGAATTGGCTCAATGTGTTCACAGTAAAGCAAGTGTCAGATCTCATGTTAGTCAGGTACATCAAGGACCCAATCATCTGACGATACATGGAGACATCAACCGGCTCAGATGAAGCATCACATAGAAGCTTTAGATTCGATGCCATAGGTGTGGCCATGGCCTTGCAATCCATCATCCTGAACCTCTTCAGGATCTCTTATTGCATACTTCCCTTGTCCAAGTAAGATTCTATCTACACTCTGCCACACCTCCATGCCAAAAATAAATAGTGCATCATCCCCAAGTTCTTCATATCGAATTCAGCAGCAAGCTTCTGCTGTGTGTTGGAAATCCATCTAGTGCATCTTCTATTTCATCACTTTTATATTTTTTAATGCTGCCATCTGCAACATGCTTGATCTGATAGTTTCTTTTGGAAGTCATAACAAACTTCCCTTCAGGTCTTGGGACTACATCCCAAACATCTTTCTTCATGATCGACGGATCATGGCATTCCATTTCTTCATCCCAGATCCTGGGAACTTCAATATCTTCAATAGATAATTTTGTTGTTGAACAAATGTTGTAGTTCTTCTTTTGTAGGAGATGGCATGAGATCTTTCCTACACAACAAGTTAAATTGCATGATTAGAAAACATCTCATAGTTTTCAGAACAAATTCTTACACATAAAGAAATATGTCATACAGTCATGCATTTATCTTAGCCAATGCTTCAATACAACATTTATCCATATCCTGTAACTTTCTAGATGCATTCCAATCTCTACCAGAACATTGTTAAGAGTGTGCACAACTCCCAACATGTCAGCAAAGAGGTTTCATTCTAGATAAGTAGCAACGGAATGTTGTACAATGCCACTTACCCATGTATATTAGTAGTATACTGTTCATCAATGCAACTATTCTAATATGCACAATACATATCCTAAGTCTAGGAACATGAGCATATACATCATTGAACAATTTTATTTAAACAAACAAATATGCAAGAAATGATAATTAAAATACTTATCTTTGTTTGTTCGTTGGGTGGACTCCCTCTGAGTCTTTGCTTCCTTGCAGGAGTTGCTGGAGTCCTAATCTGAAGTAGCTTCTTCTACACCTTTCTGTTGTGGAATGTAGAGAGATGGTCAACTCCCTCTGAATATCTGCATCCTTGCATAAACCACTAGAGTATACTCCCTCTTGATCTTTGCTTCCTGAATTACCTGTTCTTGAACTCATATTCATCATTGGTCCCTATGCATTCTTATTAGTATCATGATTGTGTTATCCTTGTGAACTCATATAAAATCATCCATTCATTAGTATACTATTAAAACACAATAATCTTAAGCATGTATAGTCATGATCATTTCAAACAGAAATAATAAGCATTAGCATTCAAGGTCTATGTAGGATTCTTATGGTTAGTCAAATTATAAGAAACACAACATGTCTAAACCTGTAATTACTCAAACCTATGACTCTTCGGGTTAGTTGAATCATCAATCAAGATAAGAGGTATAATATGCACAAAACCTGTGATTATTCAAACCTATACCTTCATGATTCTTCTGGTTAGTCATATCATCAATTATGGTAAGAAACATAATATGCATACAACCATGATTATTCAAACCTATGACTTCATGAGTAATCATTATCAACAACAGTATAAGATCCTAACATAAGGTAGGATTCTAGCTTGATATAGGAAAAACATACCTGGATTAGCATGCTAGCTATTTATGTCTAACATACCCGCATAATGTTTTCTGGTTCTCTTCAGTGACTTGTGCTAGTAACCTGCATATCTCATAAGTTAACCATTGTAGAAACAAGTTATACATACCTCGAAAGTAGATCTTCTATGTGATCCATGACAATGGACGAATCCTTGTCTTCTTGTCACCATGATCATACGTTCTTGAACCAGAACATGATTTGTCTTTCTTGGTGTACCTTTCATGTTAGTAGACAACATAAACCTCATACAACACCATAATGCATTAGTACAATCATAAGTGTCAACACCCTAATCAATGAATATCTTCTATCATGCATTCATAACTTTGTTAAGGTGATACGACACATCTAAAATCAAGATTGTACTAACCATAATAACATGAAGACAAACATACCATAAACTTAATCATGAATAAATCTCAAAACATACCTCGATGAGTCATACCTGTTGAGATCGCTTGTAATCTTCTTATGTAAGGCCTTAGCCTCATCTCCCTCTGAAACAGGAACTTCTTCACTTATGTAGGTGACTAATCCATCTTATTCTAGGATTAACCCAATCCACTTGATTTGCAAGAACTGGACCTGGAGCTGGATATGGGTTTGTCAGAGAAACCCCAAAAATTCAAACTTTGAATTTCAAACTTCCGAAGGGATAGAAATATGCGCCTTGATGAGCTGATCAAACTGGTATATTCAGAATTTGAAAACTGTAAAGTTTCACTCCTCAATTTTGCCTTTGAAACTTCCGGATTCACCGGATGTGACCCTGAACTAGGGTTTGATGAATCCCACTCTTCTGCCCAATCAAAAGATTTGACCCAAAGCTCTAAGCTTCTATTTTTCTGAGGAGCTTCCAGCTGTGGTCACAGATTTCAAAAATTCTGATTTTTACAGAAGCCCTAATTTTCCACTTTTCTAATCAAAGTCCCAAACTAGGGTCTGATCAAGCCCGGCCTTCTGCCTAACCAAAAATTCTGATCTTGGTCTCTAAATTTTTATTTTTATGAGTAGCATTCAGCCGTGGTCTCCAATTACAAAAATTTCAACTTTCTCCAAAGCCCTAAATTCCGGAAGCCACGAATGAAGGTACTCAAAAATAATTATGTTTTGACAGAAATATGTACCTGATTGTTTCTGGTGTGCCTCCAAAATTTTTGATCCACAGGGTTTGAAAAAGTTTTTTGAGATAGCTTGACCTGTTATCTTTCCATCCTGACAAGTCTGACCTCAATTGGATTCTCTGAGAGAGAGTTATGCCAAGTGTCGCAATGTGAACTGTTTTGGGATAATACAGGAGAGCTAACTTGTACAACGTGCCACGTGTCACTGTTTGAACTTCGACCTCTAAAAACTATTTTTGAGATAGCTCGGCCTGTTATATTTCCATCTTGATAGGTCTGACCTCAATTGGACTCTCTGAGAGAGAGTTATGCCAAGTGTCGCAACGTGACCTGTTTATGGGATAATACAGGAGAGCGAACTTGTACGGAATTCCACGTATCACTGTTTCAACTTCGGCCTCTGCAAAAGTTTTCTGAGATAGTACAATCTGTGTAATACCTGTCACTTTTTACGAAATTTCATTTGGAGCTTCCTAGCCCAAGTTATGACCTTTTTCCCAAGGTCACCTGATTTTGACTCAGATCTGGAAGAGGCAGAAACCCTATATTGCACAGATCATAGATCACAAAGTACAACTAATTAGAGGTTGTCCTTTGGATACAAGGTACCTGTAGATTTAATCTTCGACCTATAAATATTTCAGATCCGAAACCTTCGCCAAAACGGATTTATAGCGAAAGTGCTACGATGACTGGTTTTTGCTATATCAAGCCCTAGCATCGTAAGTACAACAAGTATCATACATGCCATATCATGCCTTCTTTCAAGCTAGCTCTGATACCATGTTAAATTTTCAGAATTTACTTCAATATGATCTAGGATCTTAACTGAGAGAACAACATGTACAGCATATCTACAGCATATCAATCATGGAGACAATAATGCAAGCACACAAGAGACACAAAGATTTACTTGGGGAAAACCATAAAGGTGAAAAACCCCAATAACTTCCTTAGAGATAGATAGAGCAATGATACAACCAACCATAAGAGATAGACATAACCTAGCAGCAGATCCTCCTCCTCCATAAGTGTGCCACTCCTCCTTGAGTGCATGAGTGAGAAGTGAGTGAGTAAATAGAGTGCCTCCCACACTCTATTTATACTTGACTTGACTTGCCTTTTTACCTAACTCATGTAGGCTCGAACTTAACCACATAACATAGTGTTGACTGGGCCGACCCCCAATAGGGTGGTCTGATAACCCTTTGACCCACATGGACGACCCCCAATAGGGTGGTCTAATAACCCTTTGACCCACATGACTTATACAGGGCCGACCCCAACAAGGTGGTCTAATAACCCATCAAGAATAAGTTACGACATTTACAATATAAATGACGACACTTCCTTATAGAGGAATAATACCATCTCTATAGGAATACAATATACATATATGTGAAATACATTCTGAAGTTACATATACATCAACAGTGTTGCCGGAGCTGAGAAATCGGGAAGCCAAGTCTTGATTTCAACTATTGACGGTCTCCCTTTGAAAGTGATAGTGAGCATGGTCAACCGAGTGGCAGGTAGTGCTTCACAACACTTAGCTTCCAGGAACTCTATGCATATTGGTGTACAATGCTTACACAGTCATGTCTATGATTGGTGTACTAGTTTGTTGGAAAACATGAAATCTCAATTGACAGGTTGCAAATCCGGCACAATGAAGAATTTTGGGTACGGTAGTATTTTGTGTACTTTCTTCTTTGAGAGGATGCCTGCTATCAGTTTGGGGATTCCTCTACCTCAGGTTAACCCCCGTGAGCCCAGACTAGGTCATTGGGGTGACATATTCCTCCGCTAGGGTGGTGGGGAAAGTCACTACTGTTATCATACTGATGATTTCTGGGGGTGGTGGGAGAGGCAAGTGCCCGCTTTCGAGCAGTTTCCATATGCTGGATTGGATTTCCGTCATGATCCAGAACTGGTGCTTCCTCCAGGTGGAGCCTGGGGAGATATTGGTATGTTTTAAATTTTGAGGATTTATTTAATTTTTTGAAACTTTTTCAAGTATTTGATTTTTATGAATGAGTTTTGAAGTTCTAATCAAGTGTCATATGCAGATGTTGGGCCTGTTCGTCCTGAGGGACATCCTACCATCTTTGTGAGGCCAGCTGATATTACTGCAGCAGATGCTATGTTGGGGACCCTAGAGAGAAAAATAGGTCGGTTGACTCACGAAGTTCCTGCATGTCGTATGGATCAGATACCTGTTGATATGCAGGAAGATGTTGGGGTGCCTCCAGCATGGCTTAGGGTGCTGCGAAAGATCGCTAGGCTAGTCATATGCTATCGCAATGTAGTAGATGATGATGAGGTCCCTCCTTCTCCATAGGAGAGGAATATATTCTATGTATATATTTTTGAGGCTACTATGCCCAGTTTTGTACTTTTATGACTTGACTTAATAAGACTTGTGACTCAAAACTCATATATTTTTTGATACAGTATCGGTTATTTACATGTGTATGTGTTTTATGTGTGCAATGTTGTTTATGACAATGTATGATGCAAATGCCAGTCTAACACATAGTTTGCTAATGAATCAGCTAATGTGTTTAAACTTCTTGGAATGTGTTCATATCTAATAGAATGAAATTGTCTTTCCAAAAGTCTAACTTGTAGGAACTGACGTAGCAATCCAGGATCCCTAATCTGATAGACACCTGTTAACTAAAATACAATTAATTGTGAGTCAAGCCTTACCTCCAAATGTGAAATGCCATGACTGAGAGCATTTCGGAGAAGTTCTATAACTGCACTGTATTCAGCCACATTATTCGTGGTCGGACCCAAACAAACCCCCCCCGAAGAGACAAGTTGTTCAGCAGGTGAATAAATGACCCAAGCTGCTGCAGCCAACTGACAGGTGTGGCGACTGGCGCCATCAGCAAATCCTAAGAAATGTTTGGTTGACATCTGGTACACGAAACAAAACACACATAAGATTACCTAACGAGCATAACAAAAACTAGCTTTACAAAAAATATACAGCTATGTTACAAGAAAAAGTACTTCATCCTAAGCATAGTACTTCTTCAAGTAGGGTCAATGCCTGGATCCTCCTCGTGAGGCCGGGCAAAGATGTTATGGAAATCACAGAAAAGATTGGTATACGGAATGATCTCATCGAGATAACAGCCCGTTTCAAAAAAAATGTTTCCGTTGATCCCAATGAAAATGTTCACCAGCGAGGTATGCAATCTATTTGCTTCAACAACACCAACTTGTGAAGAAGTGAAATTAGCATTTTCATCGGGTGGTGAACAAAATTCACCTCTCTCTAACAAGTTAAGAAAAGGAAACAAGAAGGACGCGGGATCTATATGTTCACGAGGATGGTCCGGGTCGGTCATGGCTTCTAACATTTCCTCCTCAGAAGGTAAAGTAGTTTCTGAACTGTCAAGAGAGTGGATCGGGTCTGGTGTCTGAGTAGTGGCACAATCTATGTTTGACTCGACAGACACCAATGGAGTCGACATATGCTCTGTTGTAGTTTGATAAGAATCCAAGTGGGTAACTTCTACAACAGGTGTGGGCACGGAGGGGTTTGTATTAGTTGGGAGAAACTTAGAATCAGTTGTTAAACTAACCATGGAAGTTTCAGACGATGAACATCCCTCAGTACCAACGAATAAGGTAGGCGCCGGTAGGTCAAAAGTGCCAATTAGTGACCCGTAAAGTCCTGCTCCTAAAATCTCGCCAACCGGGGTGGTTTGATCAATCAATGGAACTGTGGTTTCCGAAGAAGTCTGGTTGTTTCTCTGAGTGAAAGAAAGTTGATCGACTGTAACGATTTTACCTTCAAATGGGAACATAACAACTCAAAAAACTGTCGATGCAATAGCTCGCATGGCATATGTCCAACTTCTGCCCAATAACATATTGTAATCAAGCGGAGCGTCTAGAACTTCTACTTCAACAGCAACTGTCTTACCAGCCAAAGTGACATCAAATGATGGAAAAACTCCATGTGGACGGAAAGTTCTGCCATAAAATGCAGTAAGCAGTGTGTTAGAAGGGGCTAACTCAGGAGAACCTAGAGCTTTCCAACAGGAAATTGGCATTACGCAAGTTGACGCGCCCTCGTCTACAACAGCTTGTCTGATGGTCATTTGACCATGAACGACTTCAATCTGAAGGGAAACGTGATAGGGAAACCGGTATTTGACATCAGTCATATCAAATCGCGCAGACATGTTAGAAGATTCCATACTTCCAATAGCTGCCAGAATTGCATTCCATTGTAAAGGACAACTTTGCAAGACTTCTAAAGTAGACATGGCACAAGGGGTCTGGGCTAAATCTTCAACCACATTGTAGTTGGAAGCAGCCCGAGTGTTGGGATTGTGCGATGCCCGTTTCAAGACACCTTTTGGGATCTTGGGCATTGGGTCCATAGGTATGTGGAGTGGAGTGGAAAATTCTGGAATTTCCTTATCTTTTTTCTGTGCTTCCGGGGTATAGTTCCTGGCTCTAGTTTGCAAGAGTGCATCTGAATTAACCATGTTAATGAACGTTTGATCAACCGTAGCATGTGTAGTGCCCCCAGTTTTTGAGGTGCCAGAAGTTGAGCCCTGCCCTTTAGGGAATGGATCTTTCAGGACGGCAGGCTTCTTTTCTCTTAAGAGCTTCTGGGCTTCTTCAAGCAGAGGGCATTGGTGAGTAAGGTGGTTCTGCTTGCAAAGTTTACAAGGGAACTTAACCTTCTTTTCCTCCTTGTTACCCTCTTCGGCATTGTCTTTTTTGGGCTTTTGTTGGTTTCCCTCTCCTTTCTTGCCCTTCTTTTTGTTATTGGGCTGCCGAGGGCCCTTTTGATTGTTTTAAACTTGGTTGACAGGCTCAGAAGTAGAAGGAGAGGTCATGACGGTAGAAACATCTATAGTCGATTGTTTGACTGATAAGGCATGGAACTATTTAGTCAGCGCTTCGAAGGCTGCAGAGTCAACTAAACCTACTATGCCGTTAGGATGTGGTCCAAGTTTCAGTCTACTCGGATCGGTATTCGATCGCGGTGCATCGGGTATGATCTCATACAATAACCCGGATTGTGCATATACGAGGTCTAACTGCTGAGTCCGTAAGATGGCTTCTTCCTCATTAGATACTCCAGATGTGGCTACTTCCTAGAAATATAAGGAAGGAGTGATTTCAAGTACCATTCAAGAAGGAACTCCGAAGGTATGTTGGCCTTAATGAGCCTCTTCCGTCTTCGCCACTCCTGAATGTGGTCAGATAAGTGAGTGGCTTTATTTTGTCTAAAAGTAGACAAAAGGTCTGTTCCGGCATCATACCGAACAGGAAGCTGGAAGTGATTCAAAAAGACTATGGCAAGATCCCCAAAACTAGAGAATGTTGCTGCAGGTAACTCAATGTACCATTTGGCTGCAGCACCGGTTAAGGTCCTTTGAAACAATCTCAATCTAATGGAATCTTCGTTTAATGAATTGGAGGAACACCATAAGTGGAAGGTAGTGACATGGTCACCAGGGTCTTCACCTGCTTTGCCTTCGAACTTTGGAATGTCCGAAGGTAACTTGGTGGGAACTGATGGCCATGCAGCATTATGACACACAGGATCGTTCGTCAGTTTGGAAAGATCTGGCAAATTTAAAGTTGCCAGAAATGGTAGACGAGGCCGGTAAGATGGTACTTGATACGTTGGGGTCGCAAAAGGGGAACTACCCATAGTTTGACCCATGAACTGTTGGTAGGGGTTTCCCCTAGCCATCTGTTGATAAGGGTTGCTTCCGTCCATATGCTGATAGGAATTTCCACCTACCATCTGTTGATAGGGGTTGCCCCCAGTTACTTGTTGGTAGGGGTTACCCCCAGCTACTTGTTGGTAGGGGTTGCCCCCTACCATCTGTTGTTGTGCGAAAGAGTTATTAAAACTTCCCCACCCATATGATAGTGGATTAGTGCTCTGTGGGTTCGTCCACTATGGCTAGGTGTTAGCCCCGCCATATTGTTGGTTAAAGATATTACCCCCTCCCCCTGAGAATAAGGAAAAAGGGACATTACTTGCAGGCATACTACATTGATTCATGTTAGGGCTTGCAAGGGTATTGAAACCAGTAGAAGCTGATGTGGATGGTGCAGTCATGGTGCCCATGACTGGCATGTTTGCAGAAGCACTTGGTCCTACAACATGTGTGAAAATCCAAGTACTGGGTATCTGATATAACGGTTGAGAAGCGGGAGGTGCTGCACAGTTGGCTGTACTGCTAGGTACAACAATAGGTGTAGGAATAGATGCCATCATTGTCAAACTAGGCATACCTAATGTACCAGTGTTGAAACTGAAAGATGGAGTAGACATAGATGTGGTTTGTGCCTGACTTGGTGTAGCAGTGAAAGAAGGATTTACTGTATTAATGTTCATACCTAAAGTGGGAGTTTAGGGAACTCCCTGTTCACCCCCTGGATTAGACATCAGATGTCCGGGTAAGGAATTGTCTGCACTGAAATGGGGCTGCTGGAAACCAACAGGTGACAGAAGCGGAATTCTAGTATTGGTTAAAGGAGGATTGAAAGGAGTGCTATACTCCGCAGATGTAATATCTTCAACCTCAACTGAACTAAAGTGTTGCTGATCTGTGGTACCCAGTAGTGGTTCCTCAGGAACCTCTATTTCAAGGTTTTCTGTTGCAAGAATTTCTTCAGGAGATTCTGTTTTAGGAGTAATTTCTGAAGAAAAACCGGGGTTTACCCGCTGTCGTCTAGCTGGCTGTAAAGGTTCTATCCTAAGTGGTGGAAGGTTTTGAAACCTCCTCGATCTACGAAGCTCTTGATTCTCCGTGATTATAAATATAAAATAACAGACTAGAACCTAGTGGCCACTACAACTAGGGGGCAAACAGCACGCCAACTAAAAAAGTCCTAAGTATACAAACTAGGCAAACAAAGATGCCTTCCGGAGAAGAGTCTGGGATGATGAGGGCCCAGAACAGATCAATGAAGGAAGAAAGACAGTTAGCCAGGGTCCACAATACAATGACTAAGGGTGCAAGCACTGGAATCACCCAACCGCCCTCCCAAAGACCTGCAAGGGATTTCCTCCCACGTTTGTCTTAGGTACAGTAGATATACCCTCTACTGTCACCTGTGTATGAACCTAGAGTCAGATACTAAGGATACCACAACACCGAAAACTTCTGGGGGAACAGTCACCGGTCGAATCAGAAAACATGGGCAGGGAAGCTAAGCCCGAAACTTGAAAGAGTCCCCAATACACAATCCGATCCTGGCGTATGCTCGAATAGAAAGTAGGAGGAGTATTCCCAACAATCTGATCTTGCAATGACCTACTGCATAGATCCCAGGCAAGTTTTGAGTGAGGTGGGTTTACCTGTGATAGTCTCACTATGATTTTTGCGTAATGTGTGATCTTGAGTGGTTTAAGGTGATTTAAACTCAATATCCTAACCAAAACTAGTTGGTGTAGTGTATCCCTAAAAAGAAAAAATGTTTCTAATTTATTTTATTAAAAAAAAATTTAGGGCTTTTATTACTCAAAAAGGGTAGTGCTTTTGTGTGGCGTGGTTGCAACAAGGAAACAAAAGTGCAATAAAATCAAAACTTTCTACAACAAAGCTCTTTTCATTTTTTCATTTACTTCTTTCCAAAACTGAAAATTTGAGTAAACCTACTAAAAACTTTTTGTTTTCTTTTTTGAAATTGTACAAAATATCCTATGATGTCTTGTAACAAGAAAAATAAGTCTTATTAAACTTAAACTACCAATTTTTTTTTTGCTTTTTCTATAAATGAAAAAGAACTATAAAAAATGGAAAGTAAAATAAAACTTATGTGCAATGTGTGTAAGTATGGCTAAAAAAATTATTAATCTTATAGCTATCGAGACATTAGCTAAAAAAGACTTGATCTACAGGTTTTTTGCAAAGAAAAAGCCTCTAAACTTGGAAACAAAGTGGGAGAAAACAAAGGAGAAAGACACAAAAAGACTGACCTAAAGTATCTAGCCCTAGCCAGACCACTATGCCAAGCAAAAGTAGACAAGCAAGCTGCCAATGACTAACACAAAGAACTGAGAAATGACTCAGCCTACAGCAGTCTAGATGTACTTGCAACCAGAAAAAGACAATAAGTCCAGGAAGAATGGAAATGAACCAAATCGGAAGACACCCTAGAAGCTCTAAAACGGACCAAACCCTAAAACAAAGGGTAGGATGGGTAAAAAGCAGACAAACGTCACCACAAACAGTGGATACAAGAGTATGCTGGTTTGTAAACTAGCAACGTGTAGTCAGGGTCTAAAAAAGTGGAAGTGCTCAACACAAAACACAACCTAGTCTTCCAAAAAGTCACAAACAGTCCAAACTTTCAAAGGTCAACAAGCAATTCAAAAGATGGAAAAAGACTTCAAGAAAAGGTTCTATGACTTAAACAAAAGTGAAAAACCTCACACACCAGTTGGGGAGACCTAACAGCAAAGTCAGCACACCACCAAAAGGCTAAAAATCAAGCAAACCCAAAAATAGAATGCTTCAGAAAGTGTACCCTACTGTGCAGTAGGGAAACTCGCTCCCTTACAGAGATGGGCGCTACTGTATGTATAGCACAGTAGCGTATGGGCGCTACTGTATGTATAACAGGGTAGCGCTCATATCTCAAAAGCTTAAAAAACTGACTTTGAAATAAACCAAAAGACTGATGAAAGCAGCAAGAAACAGGCAGGGAATACCTACAGGGTTTCTCAACACATCAAAGAAGTCAAATCAAATCTGGGAAGACAAACAAGAACAATATTTCCTAGAGCCAAAACTCAACTTTCCCCAGCAGAGTCGCCAGTTTGTTGGAGGGAAAATCTACCCTATAGCAAGGAAACTAATGCTATCAACTTGGTTGGGGTGACAGGTAAGTGTATTGATGATATTACAAATATATTTATGAAAAGAAATAAGTTGTGGATCTTGAGAACACACCTTTCAATCGAAGTTTGATCCTAGCCTCTGCTCGATCTTTGTGTTCAACTTCAAATCCCCCTTCCTTTCAGTAAACCTGCAATAACAATACCTTTCTCAAAGCACTTTGGGCAATATATAAAGCTTGAAAGAAACAAAAACAATGTTTAACATTCAGCATTGACCAAAATAGATCCAAATTAAGATGTCATTTGAGAACACATTTAAATTGGAACAAGAAAGACACTTCAACCTTTATTGTCAAAAGTAGAATGATGTACAAGTATACCTGATCATGTAACAGGCTCCTGCAACTTGATTCTGGGCTCTGGCTCTTCTCTGGCTTAGATATCTTCAGCAACAACTCCTCCAATGCAAGCTTCTCTATATGTCTCAAAGTTTCTCCATTAATCCATCTCACTATCTAACCTTTCTCTTTTAATCTTGTTTGTATTTATAAGATTAGAGAAGTAGTTCAGGTCAATGTATAGTTATGGAGGAAGTTGGGGGAGTTGGGAAACTACCAGCAACTAATCCTCCTCGAGAAATTAATTTATTTTTTAATCATCTTTTAAGATGTACACGACTCTTGTTCAGTGAAGTAGCGTATAGGGCGCTACTTTAATGCTTATCAACTAGCGCTCATCGAGTTTAAAATGTTGAGCGCTACTATGCTGAGAAGGAGTAGCGTATATTAGGATATGGGCACTACTATTATACACTAGAGTAGCGTATGGGCGCTAGTCTCTTTGAGTAGAGTAGCGCTCATATCTCAAAATGATATTTTTTGGGTTTTTCCAGTAATGTAAGGAAATGGAGTGAGTCAAAGTATCATCTCAGGTCAACATGCTCCTCCATCCAAGTTGTCCTTTTGTGTGATCCACAGCTCAAGGTGATCACGAACGAAGAGGTGCAAGTTTGACCTATAACATAAGTCCAATACTCTAACTTTATGCCTTGCCAAATTAAAGATATCCCCACATTCCGAGCATATCAATTCTTGTCGTCCTTCATTCCCCTGAATGGAAGATAAATTCTCTGATTGGTCTATAGCCTCCACCACTATACTCACATACTTCTTTGCTTGTTTTCTGCATGTCTCCTTCCATTTCTCTAGTTCTGCACAAAGCACTTGTACCTCCTCTTTTAACAGCTTATTTTCAACAAGAAGATTCTCTAATTGAGGTTCTTCCACAGTAGGTTCTTGTGTATCAGCAGATGGTCGAGGTTTTAAGATGGGAATCCCAATGTCTACCCCGATCAAATGATCTACTTCTGCTAGAGTAACGATTTTGATTCATCTCTTTTTCATTGGGCTAAACGTCTGGACCTTGCTCGTTAGCCCTTCCTTCCTCCTAGGAGGCAGGGAGAATCTTGTCACCTTAGAAATAGGGCCGAATCCCTCCTTTTGATTTAAAGTTGTTATGATTTCGGGAGAGGATTCCACATTCAGAGTTTCTAGACCGCTTCCCGATACTGCCTTTGCTTGATGTTCTTCATATGCTATTTTAGTTTCAGCTACCCCCATTTCAACCTCCTCTATTTCTATCTCCTCTTCATCCTCCAATCGAAATTCTGTTGTTCCAATTCTTCTCCCCCCAACTGAGTTTGAGGAACCTCAGTCCTCATCCACTATTTTTAAGGAAAGTTCACGGGGTACCTCTGGGCGAACCAGAAATTGTTCCCATGTAAAATTATGTTGTGCAAGGGCCCATAAGACCAGTAGTTTAATTAACCCATGATTTGTGAGGGATGATAAGGGGTGTTGAGCACCTCTAACATAGTAGGCCATGCGTTGTAGAGATTGAAAAAGAAAGTATGGCATGTTTAACAACCGGCGATGACGTAAATGTGATAGGAGTAAAAATTCATTAATATAAACACACCATACCTCCCCTCGCACATGATGTGTCTCTTCAAAAAGATTGCAACTTGGTCCCAAGGACTTGGAAGGGTTTCCAATGTTGTTCCTCTACTCGTTGGTCGAACACTTTCTCCGGCTGCTAGAAAATCTTCAATTGCGGTCGAATGATAGTGTTTCCGACTAAACCAGCGTTGCCCGATTCTGGGAAATCTCATTACCTCTACCAGGATTGCCTCTGAAACATATACCCTTGTTCCTCGAACCTCTGAAAGAGTGCTTGTCATATTTCGAGCAAATTCAAGGGTCGTTTCCTCATGAAAACCATTCAGGCGTTGAAAATAATCCGTTCATCCTCCTTCTTGAAAAATAATAAAGACATCTCTGTTTTTATACAAAGATTCTATTGTTAGAGGCTCATATCTCACAGGGATACCCATACCACTGAGATTCTGTGAAATGTTGTAACGAATGCACCAATCATAGTTTCAAACATCAAACTCACTGCATGTAGACACGGTTGACGGATAGTCAAAGTTTGAATTGAGCCTTGTTGGAAAGGTGGAACAGTTAGTTTTGGAGTAAAATCGTGGTAGGATTATCACACAATTCAGGTAGAATGATGGTCATAGTCATAAGTACGGGTAACAGCTTAAACGTGATTTTGGGTCAGTTGATTTGTTGTGGATAAATGACAGGGATAACTAACAAATATAACCATTATTACTTGCGACGTCAATAGATGCCTAATCATGATTATAGTTAGAACCCGTACCTTCGAGATTAATGCTCGAGCTGCCATTCTACCATGGCATTATATTCACAGTCGCATCGTTGGTAAAATACGCATGTGCCGAGATGAGTTGGCCACCGCCAACCGGGATGATACGTGCATCCATGCTAACAGGTACGCAGGACGGACCAATAGTTATCATCGTTCTCGGCAGACTGCAATTGGAGCTGTGGAGTCATCATTTAAATTAGAGCCTGGTCAAATCATTAGCGGCGAGACTGATCTAGGAGACAAAAAATCTAGTGGAGTTGCAGTTGATGAATAAGAGGAGCTAAGAATGAAGACTTGAGCAGAGTTCGGTGAAATATGGCGGAGTCATAGCTGCAAAAATTGGCAGAATAGGCAAAAATAGCGGAGTTGCAGCTACTAGAAAAAGTGAAATGGATCAAAGTAGCATAGTTGCAGCTGCAAAACTTGGCAGAATAAGCAAAAATAGCGAAGTCGCAGCTGCTGGAAAAAGGTGAAATGGACGAAAATAGCGGAGTCACAGCTGGGAGCTTCGAAAAATGGGAAAAAGTAGCGGAGTCGCAGCTGCTGGAAAAGTGAAGTGAATGGAAAATAGCGAGGCTACAACTGCGAAAATTGGAAGAATGAGCAAGGTAAGGAGTCGCATCTATGCAAAATGAGGTAACAGGCAAGTTTTTCAGCTAGTTGCTGAAAGCCGACGAATCGTCCATCTTCTTCAACGATCTTTACTAGATCAAGAAAACAATGTAAGGTGTATGCAATCGTCTGGCCCAGTCACAACTGTTGCTCCTCAAATTAATTCCTGCACACAATTCTTCAAAACAAACCCGATCAAGTGAAAAATGAAAAATAGATAAAATACAGAATGAAAAATAAATTATTTATGTACAAATTATGTGTGGACATTGCAGTTCTTAAAAATTCACAGGGGTTGAGAAAAATCCATGCCCTGGCGTTAACTGATATTCTGGATCAGCTGCAATGTGTGAAACGAAAGCATCTTTTGAGATCAGCTTGTGATACAGTCGCAGCCGATGACCATTTTCAAATAATGGTGTCTTGTTTTCATCAATGGTGATCAACCGGAATGTTCCATTGTCAAATACTCGATCTATTTGATAAGGTCCCAACCAACGAGTGTGTATTTTTCCCTTGAAATCCCTCTTGAACCAAGAATCATATAACAGATCCCAGTCTCCTTCTCGGAAGACTTTCTTCTTTATAAATCCATCATGCCATTTTGAGCGCTGCTGTTGGATCAAATTTGTTTGATGCACTGCAGTTGTGCGCTTCTCATCCAATTCATTGAGCTGATTCAGTCGGTTCCTATGTGCTTCTGAAAAATCAAGATTTGCTTCTACAGTTGTTTTCAAAGTTCTGATTTCAAATTCAATTGGGAAAACAACATTCTTACCATACACCGATTCATATGGGGAAAAACCAGTGGTGTTACTCCATGTAGTGTGAAATAACAAGAGTCCCTTACTAAGTAAAACCATACAAGTAACGTAAGAAATCCATAAATGACTTGTAGTAAAGTAAAAGATGTAATATATGATGGATGATTAATAGTTACATAGGTTTGGGCTTTATATAAGCCTATCATGCACCTTTTCGGAAAGGGCGTGACTATTGACTTTAGATAGTCTTTAATTAATACTAATTAATATTAATATTAATTTATTATTTTATTGTTACATTGCCTTCCCCTTAAGGGAAAGCTTTGTCCTCAAAGCTGTATTGAAAATAATGTATGAATTCCCTTGAACTGTCGTCTCGGGGTCCTTTCCTTTTTGTAATTGCGACACTTGATGAAATGAGATGATACGAGTTACGGATTCCCAAGGAGAATTGTCTCATCATATCTGTTGTAGTCCATCCTAGATCTATTTTTATTGGAGCTCTGAGATCATTTTGTGGGATGGATCGTTTCAATTGTTGCTTAGTATGTCAATCTTTTCGCCTGTCAATATAATTCTTTTGTGAGTGCTCGTTTTGACCCTGTCGTTGGTCGAAATGGTGATTATAATTGGGATGTCTGTAAGGCATATGTGTTGTTTGTTTTTCTTTCTTTTGAACTGCGGTGAGGACTATCTTCATTTCCTCGATTTGATTTTTGGATGCATTTTCTTGGATTTGTGCTTCTTGGTTCTCCAATAGATTGTTATGATTCGAAATCTTTTCGATTCTTTCATCTTGCGACTTTTTTTCAATTTCTAACTTCTTAATTTGATTCTCTAGTTCCTGATTATGATTATTTATACACTGGTTTTCTTCTTGCTTTTCCAGTATTCTTCCCTCGAGGTCTTCAAAGGAGTGTTCCCTCTTACTACTTTTTTTCAATTCTTTAATCTTTGTAAGCAATGTTTTGTTATGATTCCATAGACAAAAAATCTCTTCGGTATTGCTTGATAACACATTGTTGACTTTTGTTAGTTCCAAATTATGTGCCTTCTTATTGTCGTTATACTGCTGCTGGATTTTTTCTTTTTGTTGTTGACGATGGCATAAATCTGTTTCTTGATTTTCTAACTTTTCATGTATTTGTGCCAATTCATCTTCCTTGTCCATGACGACTTTGTTTAGACAACTAATTTCCTCTTCTAAGTTGACACTATTTCCATACGGATATCCTTCGACTTTGTTTGGGTTTTTTATCTGGTCTTCAAGTTTTTGAATGATACTTTCCAGACGTGATATTTTCTCGTCTTTATCTGCTAACCTTTCTATGAGTCTTTCTTTACTATCTTCCAAAAATTGAATATTCAATTATGAGTTAGTAATCTTTAGTGTCTGCTTGGCATTTTCGAACACTAGACTATTATTGGTTGCCTTGCACTATTCTAGTTGATCCGAAACCGCTCGTAACTGCGATTGTAACTCTACTATCATTGTTGCCATGACTTCTGAATTCCAACTTTTTTGAATTAGTCTTCTTTGTTTGATAGCGGATTTGGGATGCTTGACAAGTCTTCTTTTTTGACTCTTCCTGCTTTCGATAATAGGTGGACACCAAAAAGGTGTAATAACCCTTAATGTGGTTATTTCATAAAAAAAATCGTCTTTTGTTATGGTTAAACAACTTTTTTTTTCCAAAAGTAATTATTATTTTAATAAAATAATAAATTTTATTTTAATATAATAATAATTATTAATATTTTTATAAACTATATATATATAGTTTTTTTTTCAAATATTAAAAATATTTAAACAATATAATAATACTATTATAAAGTTTAATATTTGATTTCAAAAAAATGAAATCTAGGGTTTCGATGGGAGATGGATGGTCAGGGAATGGGGGCCGAAGTGGTGGTGGATGGAAGCTGGTGGAGATTGTAGGTTGTGGTGGAGGGCGAGTAGAGGGCGCTCAACAGGGAAGGAGGGTGCGTAACATAGGTGGCGTGGGTGTGGGCGTGGGTGGTGTGTGCAGGAGATGGTGAAAGGACGGGGAGGGGGGAGAATGTAGGGGAGATGGAGTGGAAGGAGCGTGGAGGGAGGTGGGGGAGCGTTGCAGGAGCGGAGGGATATGGGAGCGCGGGAGTGAGGAGTAGCACGAAGTATAGCGGGGAGGAGGATGGTATCAACGTTTGCAAGCAGCGTGGAGTATAGTGGATTGAAGGAGGCACGCAGGCAAAGTAGTTGTAGATGGGTGTGGAGATGGTAGCAGGCGGAGGGAGGAATGAAGAGCGTGAGGATGAAGGAGTCACACAGGAGGGGGGGGAAGATGCATTGGAATGATGGAGTGGTTGGAGGTGAGTGCAACGAATGGGAGAGAGATAGAAGGGCATGGAGGAATGGTGGAGAGATGGTGGAGAGAAGGGGGAAGGGCAGCGAATATGGTCGAAGGGAGGCTGCACAGGAGAGAGAGGGGGAGGGTTGGCGTGAGGTTGAAGAGGGAGATGGAGGATACGGTGATGGAGAATACGGTAGGGCTGGTGGTCAAGCGGGAGTGGAGGGAGGACCAATCCATGAGAGAAACTCTCACCAGTAGCCAGCAGCCAGAATCGTATGCCCAAGAATGGGCTCTTATACCACTGAAAGAACAAGAGTCCCTTACTAAGTAAATAACCAGTACAAGTAACGTAAGAAAGCCATAAATGACTTGTAGTAAAGTAAAAGATGTAATATATGATGGATGATTAATAGTTACATAGGTTTGGGCTTTATATAAGCCCGTCATGCACCTTTTCATAAAGGGGCATGACTATTGACTTTAGATAGTCTTTAATTAATACTAATTAATATTAATATTATTTTATTATTTTATTGTTACATAGTGCGATAAGCCCACAATGCATCTGGAAGTCTCTTAGCCCAATCTTTACGGTGGCTTTTCATTGTCTTTGTCAAAATAGCCTCGATGACCTTGTTTGAACTTTCCACTTGGCCATTGGCTTGTGGATGATATGGCGAGGTTATTTTGTGCTGAATGTGAAACTTTTGTAACAGGGCTTTGTTGTAGCCACAACATATCCCATGCTTAGCTAAGCATGGGAGCCCCCAATTTTAATAAACGCAAAGGTGTTTGGGTGAGTCATCTTGAAAATTCTTCACCCATGCTTTTGGTCTGCTTGTTTGTAAGGTTTTGATTATTTCTTCCAAAGTGTTTCGGTCTGAAAAGAGCCAAAATTTTGAGTATTTTGTTGACTGTTATCATCATCCCAAAACCCGACATTTGGAGAACTCGAAACCCGCAACCCGACAGGTGCGGGTTGTGGAACTGTTTTTTTTTAAGTTTTGGTTTTGGTAATTCCAAAACCCACAACCCGACGGTTGTGGGTTGCAGAATCATTCTGTAATAAGACTGAGAAATAATTACCCCGAAACCTGAACGCCGCAATGGCGGCATTCGGCTTTCGAGATTGCGATTTTTTTTGTTTATTTGGCGTGTACTCCCAAAATCCGCAACCCGTAATTTTGGGATGCGGCTTTCGGGATGGTTATTTCACTTCACAGTTTAACGTTCCGAAGCCCGCCACCCGCATAGTGGGTTTTCGGCTTTCGAAAATCCTTTTTTTTACTTCCATCTTGCATACACGTAACCCGCAAATCCGTACTTTCGGGTTTCAGCTTGCGGGATCTTTGAATAAGAACTTCATGAAAATACTTGAACCCGATTCCGCATCCTGCTCCGGTTAATCTTAGTCGTCCGTCTGTTATGGTCTCACAGTCATGTTGATTTTGGGTAGTCAGTTAAGTCAGGCTTTTCCATTTTGTCTTTTGAAAGATGGTTCTGCCAAATTATCATTTTTTTGTGTAATCCATGACAGGAGACACTAATACAAGTCTATCAGTTACTTCATGTTGGATGGATGCCATCTCTCCGCCTTAAGTTTGCCATGTATGGACTCGAGCTTTGACATCTTGTCATTTTTTTGTTCCACCTCTTAATGATCGTTTCTTTTCACTTATTCCCGACCTGAAAGCTTTTATCATTCTCGTGGAAGTTCGGTCAGATCGATTGGATTTGTTACGTGTGAATAATTGATAGCCCGTGTACTGGAACTCCTAGTCGAGACTTTTGCAGATGAACTTTATCATCCTAACTTTCGTCTTTGTTATTAATTACCAGTCATAATTATTGATGGAATATTTCTTGTAACGATGTGATCATAAAGGCAATTCAAAATCATGCGAGTAGTAATTGAACTCGTACTTCGCACAAGCTTTGATCCGACTGGCACATACCTCGGCTCTTTTCATTACAATTGAAGTAATTACAATGAATTGACTGGATAAGTTTAATCATTGCAGATTGCCCCGCCCGATTATCATCGACCTGCTTGTTGGCCTTTAAATAGAAATTAACATGAAATCTCCAGTTCATCCCTTGCCTTCTGGAATATGTAAGCCTCTGTGTGGTATTTTTTGCGTCCTACTATCCAAGACTCATTCAGAATGAGTAATATTCATGCAAATGGTGAATTTTCTAATGTTCAGGTTTAAAACGAAGAACTCTACCCCTTGTTGTATCAAGAAATGTTGTCACCACCGGTTGATGCAGGTGTTCCTGATCTTAGCAATGGTAGTAATGAAGAAGACTTCGAAACTTTGTCTGCCTACATGCAAAACCCCGAAGAGCAAAGGAAGGAAATTCTGGGGGAATCAACTAATCTCGATACTGATGTTATACAGGACTTTATAATCAATGAAGAACCTGATGTGCCAGCTACCATTCCTGAAGTAAATCCTTTAATGGATTTCTTTGTTTTTGACAGTGGGTTCCCCGACCTCGAATTTCCTACAGCAGATGCTCTGCAAGCCACACCACCTGTCGATGATAGTGAACAATCTGTGATTGAATTTTTATGGTGCCACAATACCTTATCTAATTAAAGAACAAGTCTTTCTTTTGTGAAAGGTGGCAGAAAATCTTTTAAGCTTAAAAATAGCAAGATTTCTTGGATCGATGGTTAGATCTAATTTTGTAATCCCTATTTTGTAGAATTTCTCCTTTTGGAACTCTTATGTAAATTTAGTATATAAGGAGGAATGTTTCCCTTAGTAAGGGGTTGGAAATTTTGGAATTGCAATTCAGCAAGAGATTGGACTGAAGATACTCTGTTTATCAGAGTCATTGTAATTTTTGTACAAGGCTTCTCTATTCAGGAAAGTTATCTTTTAATCCACCTTCTATTGTTCTTCAAATTTCTTTGGGAATTGTTGAGTTAATGTTTCAAATTTGTCATCGGTTATGTGTTTAATCTTTTGCAGGACATTCATTAATGCTTAATATCTCTCATATTGATTTCTCTGTATGTCTGGATTATGCTCAAAATTGTTCTATTAAATTTCTTTAATTGAACGTTTTCACTTTTTTTATTTCTGCAAATGATTCGATACAAATAAATATGTATAATCAAACGTTAATTTTTCAATTAACACTATGATTATAGATCAGATATTTGAATAGGCTTAAACACTTTGAAGAACTGTCACTTAATTTTTATTAACTGATAAGACTTTAATTAACAAGTGAAGAACCCAAGGACATTTCTGTTTAAGGTACTTAACTACTTGTTCATCACACTTCAAATATGATCTGCACAACATCAACTCTTCCTTTTAGGCTAGATCTGACTTAGAATAGATTCTTCCCTTAGGTAGGTTAAGTTAGGTTTGGTAACAAGCTCTCACGCTTAGTTTTCCTTGATAGGAAAACTGATCTTTTAAGATCAAAATGTTTACTCATAGAGTGCCAGCGGAGGCCAAATATCCGTGGGTGATTACCACACCAAACAGCTCTAGGATAGAATTTCCCTTGCGCAGGGTCTTTCGAAGCCTTTGGCTGGGTTTTCATCCCTGGTTGTGTGCCATGGAACCCATTCCATCACTTTGCACTTACCCTGCACCCCTGAGGCATCAACAAATGGCACTAGAAGGAGGGCCACTAGTAAAACATGCCTAAGCAAACTACTAATAAACCTCCTCCAGCAAGTACTTCAACGGTTCAAACCCGAAGCCAGACTAGGGCTTCAACATTTGAACAACCAACTAGTACACAACCTACAATTCTCCCTGTCGTGTCCACACAACCTGCGGTTATACCTGTCAAACCTGTGATACAACAGGAGAACAGAGGAGATATCATTTTCACGTCACCTACAAGGGGACCCATCTCGCTAGAGCAGATATTGAAAACATCTGCCGATAGGGTTTTAAGAGCAGAACAATAACTTGCCGATCAAAGAAGAAGCAGCCTGGCAGCTCTAAATTTAGAAGGTATTTTGCAGGCTAGCGGTTGGGAAGATCAGCAAGTTTCCACCTCACAGACCACTGATCCACAGGTTCAGCATACCAATAGTTTTAACACAGAGGATCAACATACAATTGATCAACAATCTGAAAACCAAGACCTAGTTAATCGACCAGATTCTCCTGAATATAACCGTGAGGCCACTCTCGTAGGAACACAAGGTCAACCAAATCTTGGAGTCGGTGGTCCACCACCGTCCCCTCCTTCATCTTCATCATCTTCCTCAGATGAAGATAATTCTTCTAGTTCATCATCTGAAGAAGAAGAACAAGAACCTCCAATGGCTGGAGAAGGTCAAAACATACCTTGGCTTGACCAAGGTGCACTTTTCATATTAGGTGATCAACATAGATTACCAAAGAATCCGAAGAAATGGCTGCCTAAATACAACCCTGCTGATAAGATACCTATGTTGGATCACATAAAAACTTTCATGCAGGCAATCAAGCTTAGAAGCGTGGTACATGAGGATGTAGCATGCAGACTCTTTCCATACACCTTTGAGGGTAGAGTGGCCACTTGGTATTTTGCTTTACCAACCCAATCTATAACTTCCTGGGATGAATTCGAGAAACATTTTACCCAGAAATTCGGGGATGACAAAACACCGCAAGATCTTGTCTTAGAATTATCCTCCATGAAAATCAAAGGAAAAGAAAGGGTAAAAGACTTTAACCAAATATTTTCATATCTCAAAAATAGAATTCCTACCAATCTTCTTCCTGTCGAAGAATTGTTGGTGGCTTATTATGAATAGGGTCTGCCTCCCCCTATTGCAATATGGGTCAAAAGGGCACAGAAGGGTACTTTACTGGAAGCATTTGATGAAGCAATCCAAATTGAGAAGGACATCTTTTGTCTGGAAGACAGCCCTAAAGCTTCAGAAGGACAACCTTCCACTTCCAGGAAGAAAATTGAGAATGTCCCTAAACCCACAGTTCAGAACAAGGATCCATTTGATATGACTGACATGAAAAAATTCCTTCAGAAGATGTCAAATGAGATGGTGGATTTGAAGAAGAACACTAATGAAAATTAGAATCAGAACATAGGTTTTGTAAGGCAACCATTTAGGAGACCTTACCAGCCTCCACAAAATCCACCACCACCAAATCCAGTAGATGCGCTCACAAACGATGAACTCTTTTCTATTTTTAGAGCATTGGCAGTAGAATCTCAAGTCACCCCTGAAACTTCAAACGATTAGACTACCTTGGATCCTCCACTACCCGAAGAAGCAGAAGATGATCCACAGGTCGATGTTGTGGTTGCTTTTTAGAACTTCCTATGTGTGAAGAAGAAGAAGAACCTAAGGCAGTGTTTAACACACAACATCCTTATAATACAAGGTCAAGACCACAGCCACCTCAATAACCTTCATCTTCTCCCCCAGTTCCCACAAGAACCAAGACTATCCCACAGAAGGATATAGTCCTCCCTCAAATGGAGTACAACCTGATTGAAGACTTAAAGAGAGTCAAAGCAAACATATCTATGTTTGAGCTACTCAAGATTCCTGCTATGAGGGATTCTTTACCTAAAAACATGATAGTCAAATAGCCTAGAGAGTCACAGAATAATAATCTAGACTCTGTCACTAAAACTGATGATCAAAAACTAGCAAGTAAGAGAACTCCTCCTTTCTTGCTTACTTTTGAGATTTTCAAATGGAATGTACACAACTGCATGATAGATTCGGGAGCATCATCAAATGTGATGCCCCTCTCTGTTTGCAGAAAATTGAATGCAACGTGGGAACCCTGTCCAACCCAGATTGTGCAACTTGACAGATCCAAAGTCAGAGTGGTTGGAAAATTGAGAAACGTTATGCTCACGCTATCAGCTGATCCCAGGATCTATCAGACAGTTGACATTGTGATAGCTGACATCCCAGAAGCCTATGGGATGTGGTTAAGCAAGGACTGTTCAGAGAAACTTAAAGGTTACTTTGCAACTGACTGGTCCCATTTATGGTTTCCTTACAATGGTCAATCGAATAAAATTAAGATTAGCAGAGAACCTTTTATGAAACAGACAGTTACTGATCTTAATGATTCAAGTGAACCTGCTGGTTATCTCACCTCTCATGCAGAGCAATTTACATTCGATACCTTTTTCAGTGAATTCCCAGCTGATGCCTCACCAGAAGAAAGCATCCAAAACGAATCACATATCACTCAGGTCACTTCTGTACCTTTTTCTGGTGAAATTGTGCATAATGTATATAATGTGAATACGAATTTTAGATTAGACCCTGTCTCATGGACCTTATTTTTCGATGGATCCAAGTCCAAGGAGGGAGCTGGAGCGGGTTGTGTTCTTATCAATCCTAAAGGAATGAAAATCATGATTGCTTGCAAGTTAGAATTTGATTGCACTAATAATGTAGCCAAATATGAAGCTCTTGTGCAGGGGCTCAAGAAGGCCATTGATTTAGGTGTACAAGCAATAGAATGCTATGGAGACTCCGAAATTATAGTCAAGCAAGTCAGGAATAAAATACACTGCTTATCTCCGCGTTTGGCTAATTATCAAAAGTTGGTAAGGGATCTAACCAACTCATTTTCGGCATTCAATATTAAATCAGTTCCCAGGTCACAAAATTTTGATGCAGACCTGTTAGCAAATACAGCGTCTAGACTGATCGCGCCAGAAGGTTTGTCTCAAAATTTTTCTATCAAATTGATGTATAGACCATCCATTCTGGATAATGTGACTAATTGGAAAGTGTTTGATGATGACCGACAGATACTCGACTTCCTCACTGCTCAGGATACGTTTCAAGCCATGGCCATCGATGAAGCAGAACATGAAAAGTCTCTCACTGATTCCTCAAACGTCATCCCGAAGTCTGTGATCAATCTAGAAAATTTTTACGATTTACGGGACAAGTTCAAATCTCAAACTAATTATAAAAATCAAAGCTCATCCTTGAACTATGAGCGGGTCAACCTAGGCACCGAACAGGAACCTCATTTCATCAATTTGGGAGTTGATTGTACCCCTGAAGAACGCAGAGCCATTATTGCATTGTGTAGACAGTATAAGGATTTTTTCGCCTGGACGTATGATGAGTTGAAAATGTTTGACACTAGCGTCATGTTTCATAATATACCCATGAAACCAGAGGTTAAGCCATTTCAACAAAAGTTGTGGAAGATGCACCCCAGTTTGGAGCCTTCTATAAAAAAGGAGCTGGAGAAGCTGCTCACTGCTTGAATTATCTTTCCAGTCAGTCACACTCAATGGATTGCTAACTTAGTACCTGTCCGTAAGAAAAGCGGGGAAATTCGACTGTGTGTCAATTTCAGGAACCTAAATCGGGCTTCTGAGAAAGACAACTATCATGTTCCACCAATGGAGCAGATTCTTCAAAAGGTAGTCGGGTCAGAGGTGTTTTCCCTCCTAGATGGTTTTTCGGGGTATAACCAGGTTATGATTGCCCCGGACGATCAATTGAAAATAGCTTTCAGGACCCCATGGGGTACTTTTGCCTACAGACGGATGCCTTTCAGGCTGATCAATGCAGGAGCTACTTTTTAGAGATCTATGGATATAGCTTTTCGAGGGTTATTGCATAATTTTGTTGTAGTTTACCTTGACGATATCACTATTTACTCTAAAAAACGACATGAACATGTGTTTGCTTTGAAACACGTTTTTTATTGCTGCAGGAAATTCGGTATTTCTCTCAACCCGAAGAAATCTATTTTTGCAGTAACAGAAGGAAAGCTTATGGGCTTCATTGTTTTGAAAGAAGGTATGATTATCGATCCTAAACATACAAAGGCTATTTCAAAGATTGGTTTACCAGGCTCGCGCAAAGCAATGCAATCCTTCTTAGGTAATATTAATTTTGTACATAGATTTGTACCAAATTTTGCCCAGATTGTTAAACCACTACAACTTTTGGTCAAGAAAGATGTGCAATTTACTTGGGCGTAGGAAGAGAGAGATGTGTTTATCCAAATTCGAAAGGCCATTGCAGAAGCTCCTGCTCTCATGTCCCCGGATTTTGATAAGGATTTCATTCTTTATACTTTTTCCACTGACTTTTCTTATGCAGCTGTCTTAACTCAAAAGCATGACAATGATATTGAAATCCCGATCTCTTTTATGAGCTCAACATTCAAAGGTGTGGAGCTTAAATACTCGCAGATCGATAAGCAAGCTTATGCGGTCTATAAATCCGTCAAACATTACAAACCTTACTTGCTGAAGTCTCGAGCCAAAGTCATTGTTCCATATTCTGCTATCAGAAATGTCCTCATCCAGAAAGAACTGGGGGAAAAGAGGGCCCATTGGATGACCACCCTACAAGAATATGATCTTGAGATCAGGCCGACTAAAATTGTCAAAGGCCAAGGCCTTTGTCTTCTTACTGATCAATCCAATGACCCCTCACAGCAGTAGCAATTCAAATGGGATCATGAGGAAGAAATTCCCTCAGGTGTTGTTAATGTTATCGATGCCCCGACATCGGAATGGTACAACGATATCAGATTTTTTCGAAACCATGGGTTTGCTCCTAAAACTCTTGATTTTAAGAAAAGAAGGGCTTTGAGATTGAAATATGCTCCTTATCAATTCATTAATCAAGTTCTTTTTAGAAAAAATTATGATGGAGTATTTCTTAGATGCTTGGAAAAACATGAAACTGATGACATTTTGTTTCAATTTCATGCAGGTCCTGCTGGAGGTCATTTTTCAGGAGAGACTACAGCACACAAGATTCTTAGGGCCAAATATTATTGGCCCATGTTGTTTAAAGATGCTTATGCGTATGTGAGGAAGTGTGATCCATGCCAGAAATGCACAGGGAAGTTTAGGAAACCTGCATTTCCTCTACAACCGGTTACAATTCAGTTTCCATTTCAACAATGGGGACTGGATTTTGTTGGGCCTATAAACCCTCCTTCATCCCTCCAACATAAGTATATCATCACAGCCACAGACTATTTCACTAGATGGGTGGAGGAAGCTCCTCTTAGACAATGTAACGCTGCCCAAGTAATCTCTTTCCTTGATAGCCAGATCGTCACACGCTTTGGTGCTCCAAAGTACTTAGTTTTCGATAATTCATCCTACTTCTCTTCAATCAATATAACTAAATATGCCTTTGAGATGGGGATTAAGCTTAAGTTTTCTGCCAATTATTATCCTCAAGGTAATGGTTTGGCTGAGTCATCGAACAAAAACCTGATAAACATTCTCAAGAAGACTGTAGCTTCTCATCACAGATATTGGCACACACAGTTGTATAATGCATTATGGGCAGATCGAATTACCCCAAAAGCAGCAATTGCAAATTCTCCCTACTGTTTGGTTTATGGCAAAGAAGCCATCCTTCCCACTAATCTTACCATTCCTTCGTTACAATTGGCCCAGTCTATCCAAGAAGATCATTCTTCTCCCCTCTAGCAAAGAATTGACACCCTCTTGAAGCTAGAGGAGGACAGGGAAATAGCCAAGAACAAGTTGTATCATCATCAACAGATGGTGAAGAGATGGTTTGATGAAAAATCTTCATCTTACAGGGAATTTTCTGTTGGTGACTTGGTTCTAAGTTGGGATAAGCAATTTAAAGATAAGAATCAGTACACCAAGTTTCAGCACCTTTGGCTAGGACCTTTCATTATTACAGAAAAGATTGGTCCCAAAACTGTTCGATTACAGACGCTAGAGGGAGTTGTAGACACCTTCCCAGTGAATGTGTCTCTTCTCAAAAAGTATTTTGTTTGAACAATCTGGTGCACTTGTACATAGGTGTGGTTTGTTTTTCAATCATTTGTTTTATAGCATTGACATTCTGATTGGTTTTTTTGTTTTGTTTTGGTTTTCATTAATAAGGCTTCACACTTGTGGTAGTGGCTTATGATCACTTTTCTTAGAAACAATTGCTTCTAAAGTTTCAGCATCGTTATCAATCTTACTTTCTGGCTTTTGATTAGAATTTGCTCTAAAGAATAAACAGTCAAATAAGTGCAGTGCCTTTGGATACTTTTCACTTTGATCATTATCTTTCACCATGCTTTATTTGTGTAATTGAGGTATGGAGGATGGTCATCATTTCTCTATCTAGTGTTTCATGGTTGAACGGCATATCATAATAACCTGACCAGTTCCGATTGCTCATGGATCCTTTTACAATCACTTTGAATATGAATTTTGTTTAAAATTATAAGTTACAAGGTGGGTGGTCTTGTTATCAAGCCATCCCATTAGGTTCATAGGTGTTTAAAGTGGAATGACATCTTCACATCAAGCCACCACACTTGAAAGATGACTTTCAGTTCTGCTGGAAGGTGGAAGATCCTATTACAAGTCGGTCCATTCATGATCTGCAAAGCACTAGTGAGTAACATTATCACTATATGGTCACCAAGCCATGGTAATGCCTTGTAGCCTATGCCAAAATAAATTGCTTCGTCTTTCATTATGGGATTTTTGTTGTATACAAGAATAGGGGGGTCTTATCACAAGCCATCCCTGCTATGATCATGGGTTTGATCTTGGACTGGAGTTATCACAATATGGTTACCAAGCCATGATAATTTCTTTGGTCTTGCAGCCAGAAGACAAGGAGTCTCGTCATCGAGCTAGCTTGACCAGTTTCTGGATCAGGCCTGTGGATGGCGTTGTTTCATCTGATCACCAAGTCAATACAGTGGTCTCGTATCAACAAGGTTTTATGTATAAAAATAAAATAAAATAAAAAAGATAAAAAAAGGGACAAAATATTTTTTAAAAAAAGAGAAAGAAAAGACAAAAGAAAAGATAAAGGAGTATATATATAATCCATAGAGGATCACTGAATATACATATAATTAATAAACCAAGGGGATCTGTAATTAGGATATCCATGAGCATTTCTAAGACTGTGCCCAGGTTCAACACAAGCTGGTTTTCAATGATTACATCATGGTAAAGATTTGGTATTACTCTCTAAATCTCCTTATCGGATGAGTGTTATCTTTAAAACGGTCATTGTTGAGATCTATCCATTTTCATGTTCATTGTTTGTTGGCTGTTATCTTTTGAGTATCTTCTTTGAATTGAGTTTCAAGAAATCGGTTGATTGACATGTTGTCTTTAGATGGATTTGATTGCAGAGATAAGTGGTTCTTCCCAACCAGTCGCCATTTTTTGTAGCCACAATAGATCCCATGCTTAGCTAAGCATGGGAGCCCCCAATTTTAATAAATGCAAAGGTGTTTGGGTGAGTCATCTTGAAAATTTTAGATTTTGATTTTACCTCTAAATTTCGTCACCCATGCTTTTGGTCTGCTTGTTTGTAAGGGTTTGATTATTTCTTCCAAAGTGTTTCGGTCTGAAAAGAGCCAAAATTTTGAGTATTTTGTTGACTGTTATCATCATCCCAAAACCCGACATTTGGAGAAACCAAAACCCGCAACCCGACAGGCGGGTTGAGAGACTGTTATTTTTTAAGTTTTGGATTTGGTAATTCCGAAACCCACAACCCGAGGCTGCGGGTTGCGGAATCATTTTGTAATAAGACTGAGAAATAATTACCCTAAAACCCGAACCCCGCAATGGCGGCATTCGGCTTTCGGGATTGTGATTTTTTTTGTTTATTTGGTGTGTACTCCCGAAATCCGCAACTCGTAATTTCAGGATGCGGCTTTCGGGATGGTTATTTCGCTTCACAGTTTAACATTCCGAATCCCACCACCCACATAGTGGGTTTTCGGCTTTCGGAAATCATTTTTTTTACTTCCATCTTGCATACCCGCAACCCACAAATCCGTACTTTCGGGTTTCAGCCTGCGGGATTTTTAAATAAGAACTTCATGAAAATACTTGAACCCGATTCCGCATCTTGCTCCGGTTAATCTCAGTCGTCCGTCTGTTATGGTCTCACGGTCATGTTGATTTTGGGTAGTCAGTTAAGTCAAGCTTTTCCATTTTGTCTTTTGAAAGATGGTTCTGCCAAATTATCATTTTTCTGTGTAATCCATGACAGCAGACACTAATACAAGTCTATCAGTTACTTCATGTTGGATGGACGCCATCTCTCCGCCTTAAGTTTTCCATGTCTGGACTCGAGCTTTGACATCTTGTCATTTTTTTGTTCCACCTCTTAATGATCATTTCTTTTCACTTATTCCCGACCTGAAAGATTTTATCTTTTTCGTGGAAGTTCAATCAGATCGATTGGATTTGTTACGTGCGAAGAATTGATAGCCCGTGTACTGGAACTCCTAGTCGAGACTTTTGCAGATAAACTTTATCATCCTAACTTTTGTCTCCGTTATTAATTACCAGTCATAATTATTGATGGAAGATTGCTTGTAACGATGTGATCGTAAAGGCAATTCAAAATCATGCGAGTAGTAATTGAACTCGTACTTCGCACAAGCTTTGATCCGACTGGCACATACCTTAGATCTTTTCATTGCAATTGAAGTAATTACAATGAATTTGTTAAATTTTCTGAATTTACTTCAATATGATCTAGGATCTTAACTGAGAGAACAACATGTATAGCATATCTACAGCATATCAATCATGGAGACAATAATGCAAGCACACAAGAGACACAAAGATTTACTTGGGGAAAACCATAAAGGTGAAAAACCCCAATAACTTCCTCAGAGATAGATAGAGCAATGATACAACCAATCAAGAGAGATAGACATAACCTAGCAGCAGATCCTCCTCCTCCATAAGTGCACCTCTCCTCCTTGAGAGCATGTGTGAGAAGTGAGTGAACAAATAGAGTGCCTCCCGCACTCTATTTATACTTGACTTGACTTGCCTTTTTACCTAACTCATGTAGGCTCGAACTTAACCACATAATATAATGCTGACTGGGTCGACCCCCAATAGGGTGGTCTAATAACCCTTTGACCCACATGGCCGACCCCCAATAGGGTGGTCTAATAACCCTTTGACCCACATGACTTATACAGGGCCGACCCCAAACAAGGTGGTCTAATAACCCATCAAGTATAAGTTACGACACTTACAATATAAATGATGACACTTCCGTATAGAGGAATAATAACATCTCTATAGGAATACAATATACATATATGTGAAATACATTCCGAAGTTACATATACATCAACACTCCCTCTTAACTAGGAAGGTATTTCTCAGCACAGTTCTTCTAGCACAAGTCATCTTTTCTGGATCATCGTCACTGGATAATCGTCATCGAGTCATCATCATCGTCACTGCTGCTGCTATCTCAATCAATCTCCGAATCTACTCGTCATAGGAAGTTCTACAGAGCCAGTCCTTTTTCATACTGGATGTAGGCCCACCACCTGCAGGTCTTCATCATCACTGGCCATACTGTGGAATCCTCAGGACTTATTACGTGCGTCACAAAACCTGGCTGCAGCATCCCAGGCTATTACGAGCACACAGCTCTACCTGTAGGATCTCCCAGGAGCACATTACATGTGACCCATCACAAAACCTGGCTGAAGCATCCCAGGCTGTTACGAGCACGCGGCTCTACCTGTCGGATCTCCCAGGAGCACATTACATGTGATCTCACCACAAAACCTGGCTGAAGCATCCCAGGCTGTTACGAGCACACAGCTATACCTGTCGGATCTCCCAGGAGCACATTACATGTGGTCCACCACAAAACCTGGCTGAAGCATCTGAGGCCTTTTTCATCCTGTCCAGATCTCCCAGGAGCAAATTACATGTGGTCATGGCAAAACCTGGCTGAAGCATCTGAGGCCTTTTTCATCCTGTCCAGATCTCCCAGGAGCAAATTACATGCCATAGGACAAAACCTCGCAAGAGCATCTGCCAAATATCCTAGGGCACCGAATTACATGCCATAGGAAAAACCTCGAAAGACTATCTGCAGATCTCCCAGGGCACAAATTACATGTCCTCCCAAGCAAAACCTCGCAAGAGCATTTGCTAGATGTCCCAGGGCATCGAATTACATGCCATAGGAAAAACCTCGAAAGACCATCTGCAAATCTCCCAGGGCACAAATTACATGCTTTCCTGCACAACCTGATCCACAGCCACAAAGTATCATCTGATACTCATCATCGTCACTGCAACATCCTGCTGCATGTCATCTGGAGAAGCTCGTCATCCACGATCATCCTGATCATACAATGCATCCATCTGATGCACACATAGATACATGATCCACACAATGTATCCATCAATCATATATGATCTACCTGATCATACAAAGATACATGATCCACACAATGTACCCATCAACATACATGATCTACCTGATCATACAAAGATACATGATCCACACAATGTATCCATCAGCATCCATGATCTACCTGATCATACAAAGATACATGATCCACACAATGTATCCATCAGCATCCATGATCTACCTGATCATACAAAGATACATGATCTACACAATGTATCCAACAACATCCATGATCTACCTGATCATACAAAGATACATGATCCACACAATGTACCCATCAGCATCCAACATGATGCGTTCATACAAAATACATACACATGATCCAACCGATCATATCCAGCATCCAACATGATGCGTACATACATAAATGATCCAACTGATCATATCCAGCATCCAACATGATGCGTACATACATAAATGATCCAACTGATCATATCCAAGCAGAAACCAGAACATCATCCTGATGCTCATCATCCAGCGCTTACATCCACAGCCATGTGAAGGATCCTCCTTCCAACATGCTTGGAATGGCTTCAGCAAATGTGTCCATCACTTCTTCCTTGAAGTGTCCTCGATCTGAAGAATGCCAAGCCTCTCTCTGAAGTACTCGAACTTCACTCTGGCTAGCGGCTTCGTCAGCACATCTGCAATCTGCTCGTCCGTCGTAACATACAGAAGCTTCAAAGCTCCTCTCTGCACCATATCCCTGATATAGTGATATTTGATCTCTATGTGTTTCGACCTGTCATGAAACACTGGGTTCTCAGATAGCTTCACACAACTCTGGTTATCACACAAGATACGAGTAGCATCCAACGGGAGATCAAATAACTCAGACAGTAGCTTCCGTAGCCATACTGCCTCACAACTAGCTGAACAAGCTGCAACATACTCAGCCTCTGCTGTACTCAATGCTACGCAGGACTGCTTCCTGCTAAACCAAGAGATCACACCTGATCCCATATTGAAGCAACACCCAGATGTGCTCTTCCTATCTGCAGCACTGCCAGCCCAATCTGAATCAACATAACCCTGCAGGTTAAACTTTTGATTCGCTTCATACTTGAGCCCATAATCCACTGTACCCTTCAGGTACCTCAGATCATGCTTTACAGCAACCAAGTGAACACTCCTCGGATCCGTCAGGAACTGGCTCAATGTGTTCACAGCAAAGCAAATGTTTGGTCTCGTGTTCGTCAGGTACATCAAGGACCCAATCATCTGACGATACATGGAGACATCAACCGGCTCAGATGAAGCATCACATAGAAGCTTCAGATTCGATGCCATAGGTGTGGCCATATCCTTGCAGTCCATCATCCCGAACCTCTTCAGGATCTCTACTACATACTTCCCTTGTCCAAGGAAGATTCCATATGCACTCTGCCACACCTCCATGCCAAAAACAAATAGTGCATCATCCCCAAGTTCTTCATTACCTGTAACAAACAGGTTATCTGCATACAAAAGTAGTATCACTGGATTGCCTTCTTCAACCTTGTAGAAAAGGTTGGAATCTGCTTTACTCTTGGTAACTCCCAAACTGGATAGAAAGCTGTCTATCCTACCATACCAAGTTCTGCACACATATATGACTACACCATGCTGTCTTGAGATCCATCTGGTGCATCTTCTATTTCATCAATTTTATATTTCTCAATGCTGCCATCTGCAACATGCTTGATCTGATAGTTCCATTTGGAAGTCATAACAAACTTCCCTTCACATCTTGGGACTACATCCCAAACATCATTCTTCATGATCGACGGATCATGGCATTCCATTTCTTCATCCCAGATCCTGGGAACTTCAATATCTTCAATAAATAAATTTGTTGCTGAACAAATGTTGTAGTTCTTCTTTTGTAGGAGATGGCATACGATCTTTCCTACACAACAAGTTAAATTGCATGATTAGAAAACATCTCATAGTTTTCAGAACAAATTCTTACACATAAATAAATATGTCATACAGTCATGCAATTATCTTAGCCAATGCTTCAATACAACATTTATCCATATCCCGTAACTTTCTAGATGCCTTCCAATCTCTACCAGAACATTGTTAAGAGTGTGCACAACTCCCAACATGTCAGCAAAGAGGTTTCATTCTAGATAAGTAGCAATGGAATGTTGTACAGTGCCATAGTCTACTTACCCATGCATATTAGTAGTATATTGTTCATTAATGTAGTTATTCTAATATGCACAATACATATCCTAAGTCTAAGACCATGAGCATATACATCATTGAACAATTTTATTTAAACAAACAAATACTTATCTTTGTTTGTTCGTTGGGTGGACTCCCTCTGAGTCTTTGCTTCCTTGTAGGAGCTGCTGGAGTCCTAATCTGAAGTAGCTTCTTCTACACCTTTCTGTTGTGGGATGTAGAGAGATGGTCAACTCCCTCTGAATATCTGCACCCTTGCATAAACCACTGGAGTGTACTCCCTCTTGATCTTTGCTTCCTGGATTACCTGTCCTTGAACTTACATTCATCCTTGGTTCCTATGCATGCTTATTAGTATCATGATTGTGATATACTTGTGATCTCATATAAAATCATACATTCATTAGTATACTATTAAAACAAAATAATCTCAAGCATGTATAGTCATGATCATTTCAAACAGAAATAATAAGCATTAGCATTCAAGGTTTATGTAGGATTCTTATGGTTAGTCAAATCATAAGAAACATAACATGTCTAAACCTGTAATTACTCAAACATATGACTCTTCAGATTAGTTGAATCATCAATAAAGATAAGATATATAAAATGCATAAAACCTGTGATTATTCAAACCTATACCATCATGATTCTTCTGGTTAGTCATATCATCAATTAAGGTAAGAAACATAATATGCATACAACCATGATTATTCAAACCTATGACTTCATGAATAATCATTATCAACAACAGTATAAGATCCTAACACAAGGTAGGATTCTATCTTGATATAGGAAAAACATACCTGGATTAGCATGCTAGCTATTTATGTCTAACATACTCACATGATGTCTTCTTGTTCTTCTTCAATGACTTGTGCTAGTAACCTATATATCTCATAGGTTAACTATTACAAAACCAAGTTATACATACCTCGTAAATGGATCTTCTATGAGATCCATGACAATGGATGAATCTTTGTCCTCATGTTATCATGATCATATGTTCTTGGACCAGAACATGATTTGTCTTTCTTGGTGTATCTTTCATGTTAGTAGACAACATAAACCTCATACAACACCATAATGCATTAGTACAATCATAAGTGTCAACACCCTAACCAATGAATATCTTCTATCATGCATTCATAATTTTGTTAAGGTGATACGACAAATCTAAAATCAAAATTGTACTGACCGTAATAACATGAAGACAAACATACCATAAACTTAATCATGGACAAATATTGAAACATACCTCGATGAGTCATACCTGTTGAGATCGCTTGTAATCTTTTTATGTAAGGCCTTAGCCTCATCTCCCTTTGAAACAAGAACTTCTTCACTCATGCAGATGATCAATCCATCTTCTTCTGGGATTAACCCAATCCACTTGATTTGCAAGTACTGGACCTGGAGCTGGATATGGGTTTGTCAGAGAGACCCCAAAAATTCAAACTTTGAATTTCAACCTTCTGACAGGATAGAAATATGTGTCTTGATGAACTGATCAAGTTGGTATATTCCAAAATTTGAAGACTGCAAAGTTTCACTCCTCAATTTTGCCTTTGAAACTTTCGGATTCACTGGATGTGACCCTGAACTGGGGTTTGATGAAGCCCACTCTTCTTCCCAATCAAAATGTTTGATCCAAAGCTCTAAGCTTCTATTTTTCTGAGGAGCTTCCAGCCGTGGTCACAGATTTCAAAAATTCCCATTTTTACAGAAGCCCTAATTTTCCACTTTTCTGATCAAAGTCCCGAACTAGGGTCTAATCAAGCCCGGCCTTCTGCCCAACCAAAAATTCTGATCTTGGTCTCTAAATTTCTATTTTGATGAGTAGCATCCATCCGTGGTCTCCGATTACAAAAATTCCAACTTTCTTCAAAGCCCTAAATTCCGGAAGCCATGAATGAAGGTACCAAAAAACAATTCTGTTTTGACAGAAATATGTACCTGATTGTTTCTGGTGTAACTCTAAAATTTTTGATCCAAAGGGTCTGAAAAAGTTTCCTGAGATAGCCTGACCTGTTATCTTTCCATCCTGACAGGTCTGACCTCAATTGGATTCTCTGAGAGAGAGTTATGCCAAATGTCGCAACGTGACCTGTTTTGGGATAAAACAGGAGAGCGAACTTGTACGGCGTGCCACGTGTCACTGTTTTAACTTCGGCCTCTGAAAAAGTTTTCAGCGATATCTCGGCCTGTTACCTTTCCATCCTGATAGGTCTGACCTCAATTGGACTCTCTGAGAGAGAGTTATGCCAAATGTCGCAACGTGACCTGTTTATGGCATAATACAGGAGAGCGCACTTGTACGGCGTGCCACGTGTCAGTGGTTCAACTTCGACCTCTGAAAACGTTTTCTGAGATAGTACAGACTGTGTACTACCTGTCACGTTTTACGAAATTTCAGTTGGAGCTTCCTAGCCCAAGATATGACCTTTTTCCCAAGGTCACCTGATTTTGACTCAGATCTGGAAGAGGCAGAAACCCTATATTGAACAGATCATAAATCACAAAGTACAACGAATTAGAGGTTGTCCTTTGGACACAAGATACCTGGAGATCTTAGCTTCGGCCTGTAACAATTTCAGATCCGAAAACTTCGCCAAAACGGATTTATAGCGAAAGTGCTACGATGACTGGTTTTTGCTATATCAAGCCCTAACATCGTAAGTGCAACAAGTGTCATACATGCCATATCATGCCTTCTTTCAGGCTAGCTCTGATACCATGTTAAATTTTCTGAATTTACTTCAATATGATCTAGGATCTTAACTGAGAGAACAACATGTACAGCATATCTACAGCATATCAATCATGGAGACAATAATGCAAGCACACAAGAGACACAAAGATTTACTTGGGGAAAACCATAAAGGTGAAAAACCCCAATAACTTCCTCAGAGATAGATAGAGCAATGATACAACCAATCAAGAGAGATAGACATAACCTAGCAGCAGATCCTCCTCCTCCATAAGTGCGCCTCTCCTCCTTGAGAGCATGTGTGAGAAGTGAGTGAACAAATAGAGTGCCTCCCGCACTCTATTTATACTTGACTTGACTTGCCTTTTTACCTAACTCATGTAGGCTCGAACTTAACCACATAATATAATGCTGACTGGGCCGACCCCCAATAGGGTGGTCTAATAACCCTTTGACCCACATGGCCGACCCCCAATAGGGTGGTCTAATAACCCTTTGACCCACATGACTTATACAGGGCCGACCCCAAACAAGGTGGTCTAATAACCCATCAAGTATAAGTTACGACACTTACAATATAAATGACGACACTTCCGTATAGAGGAATAATAACATCTCTATAGGAATACAATATACATATATGTGAAATACATTCCGAAGTTACATATACATCAACAGAATTGACTGGATAAGTTTAATCATTGCATATTGCCCCACCCGATTATCATCGACCTACTTGTTGGCCTTTAAATAGAAATTAACATGAAATCTCCAGTTCATCCCTTACCTTCTGGAAGATGTAAGACTCTATGTGGTATTTTTTGCGTCCTGTTATCCAAGACTCATTCAGAATGAGTAATATTCATGCAGATGGTGATATTTCTAATGTTCAGGTTGAAAATGAAGAACTCTACCCCTTGTTGTATCAAGAAATGTTGTCACCACCGTTTGATGCAGGTGTTCCTAATCTTAGCAGCGGTAGCAGTGAAGAAGACTTTGAAACTTTGTCTGCCTACATGCAAAACCCAGAAGAGAAAAGGAAGGAAATTCTAGGGGAATCAACTAATCTCGATACTGATGTTATACAGGACTTTATAATCAATGAAGAACCTAACATGCCGGCTACCATTCCTGAAGTAAATCCTTTAATGGATTTCTCTGTTTTTGACAGTGGGTTCCCCGACCTCGAATTTCCTACAGCAGATGCTCTGCAAGCCACACCACCTGTTGATGATAGTGAACAATCTGTGATTGAATTTTTATGGTGCCACGAGACCTTATCTGATTAAAGAACAAGTCTTTCTTTTGTGAAAGGTGGCGGAAAATCTTTTAAGCTTAAAAATAGCAAGATTTCTTGGATCGATGGTGAGATCTGATTTTGTAATCCCTATTTTGTAGAATTTCTCCTTTTGGAACTCTTATGTAAATGTAGTATATAAGGAGGAATGTTTCCCTTAGTAAGGGGTTGGGAATTTTGGAATTGCAATTCAGCAGGAGATTGGACTGAAGATACTCTGTTTATCAGAGTCATTGTAATTTTTGTACAAGGCTTCTCTATTCAGGAAAGTTATCTTTTAATCCACCTTCTATTGTTCTTCAAATTTCTTTGGGAATTGCTGAGTTAATGTTTCAAATTTGTCATCGGTTATGTGTTTAATATTTTGCAGGACATTCATTAATGCATAAGATCTATCATATCAATTTCTCTGTATGTCTGGATTATGCTCAAAATTGTTCTATTAAATTTCTTTAATTGAACGTTTTCACTTTTTTTATTTCTGCAAATGATTCGATGCAAATAAATATATATAATCAAACGTTAATTTTTCAATTAACACTATGATTACAGATCAAATATTTGAATAGGCTTAAACACTTTGAAGAATTGTCACTTAATTTTTATTAACTGATAAGACTTTAATTAACAAGTGAAGAACCCAAGGACATTTCTGTTTAAGGTACTTAACTACTTGTTCATCACACTTCAAATCTAATCTGCACAACATCAACTCTTCCTTTTAGGCTAGATCTGACTTAGAATAGATTCTTCCCTTAGGTAGGTTAAGTTAGGTTTGGTAACAAGATTTCACGCTTAGTTTTCCTTGATAGGAAAACTGATCTTTTAAGATCAAAACTTTTACTCATAGAGTGCCAGCGGAGGCCAAATATCCTTGGGTGATTACCACACCAAACAGCTCGAGGATAGAATTGTCCTTGTGCAGGGTATTTCGAAGCCTTTGGCTGGGTTTTCATCCCCTGTTGTGTTCCTTGGAACCCATTCCATCACTTTGCACTTACCCTGCACCCTTGAGGCATCAACAGGCTTCCAATTTGTGAGACACGAACTGTGGTCCACCATCTGTAATGATTTCCTTAGGTACTCCAAATCGAGTAAAAATTTCTTCATATAGGAAATCAATTACAGCCTAGTCATTAGCTTTAACCAAGGCCACAGCTTCCACCCATTTGGTCATGTAATCTGTGCAAACCAAGACGTGAACTTTTTGTGTTGAGGGAGGGTTGATAGGCCCTACGAAATCCAGAGCCCATCTGTCAAATGGTTCAACCACGAGCTGTGGCTACAAAGGCATTTCATCTAATATGTTGGGTTGGCCCATCCTTTGGAAGCTATCACATGCCTGAACATACTTCTTTGCATCCCTGAACAATGTGGGCCAGAAAAAACCTATTCTCAAGACCTTATGACCTGTCATTTTATCAGCAAAGTGTCCCCCACAGGGCTCATCATGGAAAGCTTTAAGGATATTATTGGAGGGGACCCTTCGGGTTCCTTAATTGTCATTAGTTACTCATGTAATAGTATATTTAAAGAAGAAGTTGGAGTGGGTGCAACTGCTCCAACCACATATAAAGATGTATAAATAATACCATCAAGATGAATATAACCAGTTGGATGCATTCGACTCATCTCTCTTATCTTGATTATATTTCTGTGTGTTCTTATACTCTCTACTTGAATCAACTCAGTTTCCATTTACTGGTAGACGACATATTTTGGTCAACTACGGCAAGAGACACGTTGAATGTTGAATCCCATCAAATACCAGTCTGTCGACCAGAGAATTATTCGACCAGATTCATCATCCTCCGGCACTAACTGACGTAAAAAATTTGGAGCAGTTCGTCATTGCAATATTTAACCAATAGAAAAGTATTGGAGATGGAGAATAATGGTGACGGGGAAAAACAGTGGCAGCAGTTAACACGAATAAAGTCAAGCAGTAGTTCGAATGGCTATTGTGGTCAGCCTCAAGTCTGTTGATATTGTTCGGTTGACATTTATACACGACGTTAATATGTGGCTGTTATTGTTTTTTACGAGTATTTATTTTTTTTAAGTAAAAGTATATGTCAAAATAAGGTCGATGTTTTGCTTTGATCGACATGAAATTTAAGTTTGGTCGATATTTTGGAGGGATAGGTCGATATGCTTTTAAGCCGGCCATCGAATTCCACAAGGATAAAGGGTTTGTAAGTCATGCTTGATTAAGGCATAAAAAGTGATCAATATGTCTTAAGTTTGAGTCGATATGTGTAGGGTTTTTCCTATTCAGTTGATGATGTTGGTCGACGAGTTATTGTTGAGTCAAGTAAACGTTTGTAAATTTTAGAAATATTAAAATATGGTCGATATTAGAAGTGGTTGGAAACTCAAAATAGTCGAGTCATTGGTTGATATTGTAAGTGGTCGAGTCTTTTTATGAAGTCGATGGTCGATATTCGACCTTTTTGTATTATAATTTTGTAATTCAGTCGATCTCTAGCCAACTTAATAAATCATGTCGAGTCAAGTAAGTCATGTCGAGTCAATTCAAGTCGGCCAATATTAGTCGGTATCGACCACAAGCAGCAGTGACACATTCGAAACTTGCAGGACGCCTCACGATAGCTGAGTCTACGAAAACCATGTATTCAAGCATAAGACATCTATAGCACACAAAAAAATCGCTTCACGCTTAATAATGAAAAAAGAACACTTAAATTGATCAAGCCCCCGATATTGAAATTTAGAAACATCTATTCAGTGTCATTTCAGAATTTTTTAAGGAAGATGGTGAGTTGGTGCAATGGCAGAGCGTGGAAGCCCAGAAGCTCCTAGACCGTGGAAGATGAATCCGGGAGGAAGGTGAAAGGGGTGAGAGGCTCAATTGACCACTACTAGGTTGCTGACAGAGACTAAAGGTATCACAGTTTATGGCTGTTCATGTTTTCTTCAAGACGAAGAAATATTTTGAGGTGGGGGAGTTGTTGGAGGGAACCCTTTGGGCTCCTTAATTGTCATTAGCTACTTATGTAATAGTATAGTTAAAGAAACAGTTGGAGTGGGTGCAACCGCTCCAACCACATATAAAGATGTATAAATAATACCATCAAGATGAATATAACTAGTTGGATGAATTTGACTCATCTCTCTTGTCTTGATTATATCTCTGTGTGTGCTTATACTCTCTGCTTGAATACAACAGATACTGAAAATTTCATCTTCTCTGACACATCTTCTGATTTCTAAATCAAGCCCTATGTATAAAAGATGTCCATCAATCCAGCAATACCTAGCACTCTGTTGCAAGATCTTTCTTTTTTCTCTTTTCGACAGATGTGCTGGAAGCTTACCTGCAGCCAAAATGTTAGCAATATTTGCATACCATGGGGAATGAGCTGATACTGCAAACAAATGTTCATCATGGAAGGAATCTTCGACTGGTAAATTGTCATCACTGTTAGTAAGTCGAGATAAAAATTCTGCAACAACATTTTCCTTCCCTGGTCTATCAATAATTGTGATGTCAAATTCCTGTAACAGTAACAGCCATCTAGTAACTTTAGCATTCGTGATTGGTTTATTCATTAATGTTTGATGGCAGAATGAGCAGTGTGCACAAAAGTGGAGTATCCAATAATGTAGTGTCTAAATTTGTTGATGGCATAAACTATGGCAAGGAATTCTTTCTCGGTGACAGTATAGTTAAGCTCAGTAGGTGATAAGTTCTTACTAATGTAATAAATTGCATAAGGGGCATTACCTTCCTGTTGTCTTAAAATTGCTCCAATGGCAGTGTCTGAAGCATCTGAAGAGATATGAAAAGGCAGAGCCCAGTTGGGCCCTTGTAAGATGGGTGTTGTAGACAGCCTTTTCTTAAGTTTAGTAAATGTTGTTTGGCATGCATCATTCCAAACAAACTGTACATCCTTCATCAACAAGGTGAACAAAGGAGAAGCTAGTTTGGAAAAAGTTTCTATGAATATTCTGTAATAACCAACATGCCCCAAGAAGCTACGTACATCTTTTTGTGCTCCAGGAGTTGGTAAATTTTCAATTACCTTAATTTTGGATGGTTGTACCTGGATACCATCAGAAGAGATGAAGTGCCCCAGAACTATGCCCTTGCTCATCATCATATGGCACTTTTCAGTGCTTAAAGAGAGCTAGCTTTGTTCACAACGTTTCAAGACCTTTTCTAAATTTTTCAGTGCTTCTTCATAACTAATACTGTATGGAGTGAATTCATCCATAAAAATTTCCATGTAGTTGTTTACCACCTCTGAAAATATTCAAATCACTGCTCTTTGAAATGTGGTTGATGCATTGCACAACCCAAAAGGAAGTACCCTATATGCAAAAGTACCCCAGGGACAGGTGAAAGTGGTTTTGTCTTGGTCTTCTGGAGCAATTTAGATTTGGTTATAGCCACTAAAGCCATCCAGAAAGGAAAAATACTTCTTCCCAGGCAAGGTATCAAGGACCTAATCGATAAAAGGTAAGGTAAAATGGTCCTTCTGAGTTGATTTGTTCAATTATCTATAATCCATGCAGACCCTCCATTTCCCATTCTTCTTTGGCACAATCACGAGTGGACAAACCCACTCATTGTTTGAAATTGGGTATATAAAGCCTGCTTCCATAATTTTTTGGATCTCCTGTTTTACTACATCCCTTAGGTTCAGGATCATCCTTCGTTGTGGTTGATATACTGGCCTGGAGTCACTCTTAATATAAATGTGATGGGAGCACAGATTAGAAGGAATAGCCTTCATGTATGTGTACTCCCAAGTGAAAGATCCCTTATGTTGTTTCAGCAAAGTGATTCGCTGTTCCAGCTCACTGGGCGGAAGGTTTGGATTGATGTTCAATGTTTTCCCTGGATCAATTTCCACTGGGACACTTTTCAAATTATTGAGAGCTGGAATTATACTGGCATCACTGACTAGAGTTTCTTCCGTAAGATTTTCTTGTTCTTTGTCATCACATGTACTGTCGAGAATATGGTAAACATGCTTATTGACGGACATGGGCTCACTGATGAAACTGTTAATGGTATCGTCCTTTGTTTCATCTTTAAAGGTTAAGGCTCTCACAATCGTTAGTAAAGGTTGAACGCCTTCCTCCTCCTCCAAATCTACCCAAAGTAGAGTTTCAGCTTCTGTGCTTGGTCGAGCTGGAGGGTATAAGGTTAGGCTTTTGATCTCAGTCCCGTCTGAGATAGTCATGGATCCTGACCGACAGCTGATACAGGCATATGATATGGCCAACCACAGTCTCCCCAGAATCAGCGGGTGTCCCCCCAACTGAGACTTCGGCTGTAACACCAAGAAGTCCGCAAGGTATTCCCACGAGTCAACAAATATTACTAGGTCATCTAGGATCCCCTCAGGATTGATTGTTGATCTATCAGCAAGTTCCAAAATGGTAGGGTTTGGCTGAAGGTTAGTGAGTCCAAGTTTCTTCATAGTTTCTATGGTCATAACGTTAATAGCCACACCTAAATCTACAAAGACGTTGGGGATTTGTGTGTTTCCTATGTGAAATGTCACAGTAGGATTTCCAAGGTCATCGTATTTTTCCATAGGAGTCTTCCCCATTATTAATTCAGAAATTTTTCCCAATACATGGATAGTGGGAGGATCCCTAGGCTTTCTTACTGGTTTCTTGACACATAAATCTCTAACAGTTTTAGCATAAATGGGCACGTCATGGAGGGATTGTAACAGTGGAATTTTGATATACAAAATTTTAAATTCTCCTAAGAGATTGAATCGAGGTTGTTCCATTGTTTTCTGCAGGGCCAATCGTTCAGGGTATGGCGGTTCTCTCATCAATTGTGTAGGTTTTGCTTCATTGTGTGTTACTTCCAGAGTTTCAACTACTGTTTTGGTAGGAATGTTAGCATCCTCAATGATGGGGATTGTTGAATGAACCATATTCTCATAGTGTTGATTCACTCCAGTTTCAGTCACTGGGGATGGAACATCCTCAGTAATGATGGGTTCCACTACCCTCCCTGATCATAATTGTATATCATTACAGGGAACTTGGGAGATGGAATATGCAGGCATGTTGGCAGTCTCAAACTGGTGAACTGCTTTATTATTCGAGTTTGGGTTAGGTTGTACAGGTAGCTATGGTCGAAGTGGTGCATTCATAGGTATGGCATTGTTTTGGAATTGCAGCTGTGGCTATTGATATTTTGGTGAGGATACTGTTGAGGAGGGTACTGTTGATACTGAGTCTAGTGATGGGGAAAGTTATTTCCTTGGTAATAATTTCTCCATTTGGATTTCCAGGGAGCTTGATTGTTTGACTGTTGCGACCATGGTGTCCAAGAATTAGGATTTTGCATTGGGTTCTGAGATGGATGCCACTGGTTACCAGAATAATGTGAAGGGAATTGTGTATTCATATTATTCATATTGTTCATACCATTCATATTATTCAAGAAAATTGATGGATCTGGATTCATACCTTGATTGCGAGGTTGCCAAGGTTTCTTCTGTGCAATAAAGTAAGCATTTTCCACATCTGAAGTGGATGCCTGTAGAACTGCTTTGACTTTTGTTAATGAAGGACATTCCTTGGTGTCATGCTCCAATTCACATATCCTACATATCTATGCCTTGTCCAATGGGAATTATTTCAGTGGGTGCTTTTTCCTACATTTAGGACAGAATACACCGAGTGTAAGATCTTCTACTGCTTGCCTCTGTTTTTCTCTCAAAACATCTAACTTTGAGGAAATGGAACTCATCATATCAGTTTTAAAATTCTCCAGTAATTTTCCTATTTCTACTCGAATGGATCCTCCACTAGTTGACTTATGTGTCCTAGTGAATACATCCTAGTCTCGATCTTTGTCTCATTTGTTAGTTCTAGAGGATCCCCTTGAGTACCTTCAACATAATTCAATGATCTTCTTGAAGGGTTCCTTTGAGATGTCCCCTTTCCCCAACAAATTCAACATATCAAGGAAATCTTCTCTAATTCCTCGTAGCAAAATAATCTTAAGTACATCTTTTCCAATCTCATTGTGCCTAGACCTTTGTAAATTGTACAACAATCTTTCCACGAAGTCTTCCAAGCTCTCCTCTTCCTTATGAACCATTTTAAACAACTCTTCCTTTCTATCCCTGGTTCTACAATATTCTTGATATTTAGAAAGAAAGGTGTGTTTCATTTGGTCCCAAGTAGTAATGGTCTCACGACCTAGACCCATGAACCAGCGCAGAGCATTTCCTTTCAAGGTGGTTGGGAATAGTTTCAACTTCTAAGCACTGGGGGTATAATCATAGCTGCAACAGAGGATATCAAACTCAAAAAGAAATTCATCAGGATCTTCAGAAGATTTACCATGGAAATTCGGGAGAACTGATGGTGAGATGTTTTTCATAGGAGCTGCTCCAGGTGTCTGGAGGATAGGTAATTCTAATGTGGCCACAGTGTTACCAGGATGATTATCTTCCACTTCTTCTTCCCAGTTCTCCCTATGTTCATTCTTGCCTTCCTATTCTCTATTAGCCATGTTATTAGTCCAAAATTTAATGGATTCCTTTATTCGTTCTTCCCTTGCCTTTGCTTCTTCTTCTCTCCTTCTCTCTTCTTCTCGCCTTCTTTCTTCCTTTGCTTCTCGGTGATTCTCCAACCACACTTTCTTAGTAACTCTGGTCCCGTTAATATGATAAATCTCCTCTATATCCAGTGCACCCACAACGCTTCCTTTGTCCTCATGAGGTTTATTTTCTGCACTGGGAGTAGATGGTCTCGTTGTGTTCTCCACCATTGATGTTGAATTCTCAAGATTGGGAGGAACAAAATTTCCTCTTCCTGTAGAAGTCCGTGGTGGTCAGGTGGAAGAATCATCTTTAGCAATTATATCATCGATGAATGTTTGTCTTCCCAGACCTGCGTTATGACCTCGACCTCTTCCACCTGCAGTGCAAGTGTTCAAAGGGGGTTCCCAATTTGTTTTTCTTGTATTCATGCATGCTGTAAATGATTAAACCAAAATGAAGTCAATAAAACCAACTACTAACTATGTCTATTAATGACCTTCCCCAGAAACGGTGCCAAAATGTTGGTCACCCTATATGATAATTAATTACAACTAACACACAGGATGCTCAATATGAATTGTCAACCCGGGGAAGTCTTTTATTTCAATGGCAATAAGGACAATCTATGCATAAACATTTCAAGTAGTTGATTAACTGAATGGAGATAATAATCCTACCTATCTGCTCAGCCAAACGCATTCCATAAAGAAAACTAATCTAACTCATACATCTAGGAATTCAAAGTGTAGCTACCTTCCTATAGAAATCAACCTAGCAGTTACTGATCTAAGAATAGAAATGAACTAGATTACTTTTGCAAGAAGTCAAATCCTATAATTATCATACTACAGTATTCAATCTTTACCAAAATGATTCATCCAACAACTACTATAACTCAATCATAATTTTCCTAATCTATGAATTCAATAAAGATACAACAGCAACCAGAATTAGAAAATAAGCTTGAACTCTAAATTGATAACCATTGGAAATCCTAGAAAGCATAAATGACTGAAAGGAATTGGAGTTTATCTTGGATGTAACAGCTGATTCTAACACACATGCATTAATCAAACTAACCTACAGAGTCAACTGTCACACCACACAGTTGCAGCTATTCAGGATGCAAATAATAAACTACCAATAAGGTATGCAATTGGAAATTCTCTATTGCAGCTATCAGTAATTCGCCTAATGCGATTCCACAACACATAACAGGAAATAAAATAAATAAATTTAACTACCTACTTAACTCGGCAATATCTGTGAGAATGCGCGCCCTAGCCTTCTAACAGATACGTCGTGAACTACCACAAATTAAGACACAGAAAAAAAAAATAACTCTGCTCTTCATTAAAGATGGTAATCCACAGTCTCAGTTTTCTGTTACAGCCCATGCAAAATGATAATTAACCAACCCCAGACTCTGAAAGCCTTCCCATATTTATACATGAAAAATACAGTTCGTGATCCACTAATTTCGTGCAGCAATGAAGATCTCTGATCTTCGTGCTGCAGAGTTACAGCTAAACTGTTACTATTACTCTGGCAGTCAATGGATCAACGTTTTAACCAATTGGGAGGCATCCTGTCTGTTGCAGCAATGCTCTGTTTCAGCGAAGACCTGTTACAGCTTCACGTGGAAAGATGCGCTATCCCTTGGAATATGAGGAATCAAATCGAAAGAGTAACAGCTGGCACCACATATGATTCTTTCCCAAGGCATTGCGACTGATACACCTGTGCTTTGATCTTAACTTAATGAAATCAACACAAGTTAGCGTAAATCGAAGGCTAGAATTCATAACCATAACAATATTAGGCATTTAATTAAATGAAGCAATAATAAATTATACCTTGTCAGGATTGCTGATTGTTCTAGAAAAAGGCATGTATATGGTTTATGAAAGTAGGGTGTAACAGGCCAAAATGATGAAATAGGTATGGTCAAAAAGGGGCATTTCCAGGGCCCAACAATCTCAAGGCCTCAGAACTCAAAAAGGTCATGTTTCTCAAATGATTGGTAGGTGAATGATATTATGACTTCTACATTGTAAGATAACCCTAGGATAAGTTAATGGGACCCATGTAACTCATATTAAGCTTTTATGGGGATAAGAAGAAAAAGATTGCCTATTTTAGAAATTTTGGATCCTCCCAATCTGTCACCAATTGTTGTGCTTGAAACTACCCTCCCCATTATCTCCTAGGGGATGATGGAGTCCCATCCCAAAAAATTTGGCATTGCCTTATAAATCATGGTTTCTCCCTCTATGCTTGTTAAGTATCTATATGAGGCTTGGTACATGAATCATCTTGAGAGGAATATATTTCTTGAAAGGTAGTTGGGAATCATAAGTTTTCAGAATTTGGTTGTGTGAAATGTGCAACAAGAAAGTGAGTTTAACATCGACACATTGTGGTGAAAAACCTAGATTTTGGCTGAAACGTGCAGTGAGAAAGTGATTAAAGAGCCGACAAGGTTACGACTGAAAATTGGTAAAAATGTCAATATATTGCGGCAAGAATGTGATAAATTCACCAAAGAAGTGGGGTGAAAAGGGGGTTTTCTCACTGAAAGGGATAGGGCCAAAATGGGAAATTCATCTTCTCACCTAAAAGTGGCATATTAAGACATAAATTCTTGCTGACAACATTGCAGAGAAAAACAGATATATCCTGCTGATGCACGTCGCAAAAACTCATAAATACTCTGCAATGTGGCATAGATAAACTCGAAATTCCACCAAAACATGTGCATGAAAAAGTTGAAAGTCCGTCGAAATGTATGCATTTAAAAATAGCAATGCCATCGATATTTTGCATAGGAAAACTTATGAAGTTCCGCCAATACACGGTGTAAATAAAGTCAAAAGGCTACCTATACACGACACATAAAAAAATGGAAATCACACATAAACACAACATGCAAAAGTAGTAAAAGCGTCGATGGATGTTGGGGAAAATGGTCGATTGCATGCTATAAAAGGACTATTTCCCCCAACCATCAAGATCATCTGGTTTGTGTATGACACCATAGAGAATTAGCGAAGAGTGGGAAATTTGAATGTGAAGAGGGTATATTTGGGTAAACAGAGTGACATTTATTCATTGTCCTAAGGTTTGGATCAACAATTTTTGAGGTAAGTACATGTGCACCTACCCATATTTACCCGTTTTGCTTGCCCCAATTGTGAAAATCCTCACAGCAGATCTAAGAGCTGATGTATACCTCACAAGAAAGATTATGATTAAGCAGGAAGAGAGAAGAAGAGTGGTCAATGCAGTGTAAATGAGCAACAGAATAATAATACAGTAGAACTCGGATAGAAGCAAAATAAATTCACACACACTAATTCATTAATCACAAATGGACAAATAAACAATACAATGCATGAGGATTCGAATGCCAAGGTGGAAATTCGAATTATCCTTCATGGAGAGATAAAAATATCACTGGAGTGTCATCAAAGCACAACTAGAAGTCTTCATCATCATCAGTGGAGTCATCAATGCACAAGTAACTGTCAATCATCAGTCTAACTAAGTCTAACTGAGTGTGGTAGGTGTAACTGGAACATGGAGGCACTAACTGAATGAAGGAGGCTCGGTGGAGGGCGCATGAGGAGCTAGCTGGAGTCAGAATGGGAAGTCTGGTATCACTGGAGGTCTATCAGAGTGATACAGTCAATTGAGAGTTAGTCTAGCCTTAAATCAAGAAAAGAACTGAAGATAACTGAAGTACAACTGAATGGTAGGTGAGAGAGGGCGCATGAGATGCATGTAACTACATGCAGGGTGCACTAAGCACTAGGAGGTCTCAAATTGATCAGTGAGAAGCTCTTGGGTTTAGCTAACTGAGGGCTAGGTGTTGGGACTGATGACTGGGATGCATGCGGAATGCATGCATGCATGCAGAATTCATGTTGCATGCAGAAATGCATGCAAGACCGAAAATGCAAATAATGAAAATGCTGGTAGGACTAGGGTGGAGTATAGGAATATCCTAACACCCCCCCTTAATCCATCCTGGGCCCCGGTAACTGAGACCAAAGGTCACCCAATACAATGAATAATAATAGTCAATAAACCGAGGAAATGCAGAAAACCTCATGGGAAAAATACCCCCCCTCAAAATAGACTGTAAGGCACACACAAAAATAAATGCTCCAAACTCAAGCAGGTGTGATGCTTGGTCATATGTCTGGAGGTATCTTCTTCTTGGGAAGAAGAGGTTCATGCTCAAAAAGCATGTGCTTGTACTTGCTCTTCAGATTGAATGTGATGAGAACAAATTTAAAAGTATGAGGATGATCCTTGAACCTGTGATTCGAATTAGCTGAGGTAGGATCAAATCTATGAATATGCAGATAGTCTTTTGTTTTCTCCTTTGAACCATCATGGGTGAGATTATGCCCAAAAGAACCATCAAATATTAGTGATTGCTTGGAATCTAAATCAGATCCAAGACTTGAATCATGGTTTCTTAAGATCTCCTTTGAACCATTTGAGGTGAGATCTAAAGCAATAAATGCATGAGAAATAATCCCAAGCGAATGGCAATGGCCATCATCTTCAATAACCTTCTGAAAGCATGAAATAATGATCATATAGTAGTACATAAGAGGTGAGTGATCAAGGAGAGCAAATGCATTACCTCTGAAACATTCATGAGATCATGATGCAAACCAACAGACTCTGGTGCAAGAGAGGATTTAGGAACCTCTGCAATTTCTAGAGTGTGAGCTGACACAGAATTGGAAATAGAAGAAATTTGGAGCATGAGTGTAGAATCTGCAAGTTCTTCTTCTTTGTGGATAACTTCAATATGATTTATGTTTGATACTGATTCATGATCAAAGAGATCATCAAGGATGGTGAATGCATCACTGGGCTTGCTCTCGAAAGGGTTTGGACCATACTCATAGAATATCTAAGAGCTTATGTATACCTCACAAGAAATATTATGATTAAGCAGGAAGATAGAAGAAGAGTGGTCAATGCAATGTAAATGAGCAACAAAATAATAATACAGTAGAACTTGGATAGAACCAAAATAACTTCACACACACTAATTCATTAATCACAAATGGACAAATAAATAATACAATGCATGAGGATTCAAATGCCAAGGTGGAAATTCGAATTAGCCTTCATAGAGAGATCAAAATATCACTGGAGTGTCATCAAAGCACAACTAGAAGTCTTCATCATCATCAGTGGAGTCATCAATGTACAAGTAACTGTCAATCATCAGTCAAACTGAGTCTAACTGAGTGTGGTAGATGTAACTAGCACATGGAGGCACTAACTGAATGAAGGAGGCTCAATGGAGGGCGCATGAGGAGCTAACTGGAGTCAGAATGGGCAGTCTGGTATCACTAGAGGTCTATCGGAGTGATACAGTCAGTTGAGAGTCAGTATAGCCTTAAATCAAGGAAAGAATTGAATATAACTGAAGTACAATTGAATGGTAGCTGAGAGAGGGCGCATGAGATGCATGTAACTTCATGCAGGGCACAGTAAGCACTAGGAGGGATAAAAATGATCAGTGAGAAGCTCCCGGGGGTAGCTAACTGAGGGCTAGGTGCTGGGACTGATGGCTGGGATACATGCATGCATGCATAAATGCATGCAAGACTGAAAATGCTGGTAGGACTAGGGTGGAGTATAGGAATATCCTAACACCAATCTCAAAAATAAACAAGGCCCAACCTTTTGCGCCCCATCTCAATCCCTAGCTAGTGGTCGAAGTATTGCACGTTTAGTTCCACTGTAGAAACAACAAACTCCTCAATAGTCATGGTCGTGCTCAGGGATAATTTGACCCATAAATTAGCACATGATGTATAATAAAGGAGCGATGATAATGAAAATTTAAACCTCAAACCAATGGTCACACCCTATGGTTTGACTGCCTCAAACCCTGGCAGTATCTCAAAGTTCATTGGGTCCCGAAAATGATCATAGAATAGCGTTGGAGGAACATTAGTGTAGGGTTGTTTTGAATTCTTCGCTTGTATATCATTGCGCCCCAAAATTATATAGGTCAATCCCTATTAAAATGGAATGGATGTGAGAGGAGGTGTTATCACCAAGGATTAATATCTCAAAAAATAGTCACAAGGCTAGTCTCGTTTTTTTAATGACCTAAAATACACCATAAGGAAGATTATGATTTGATGCTTTACTACATCCACCAAAGTGTTTATGCCCTCCAATAAAATGACCTGAGCAGATAATCTTAAAATAAAATCATGAATGGATTTCTTCGAATTTGTAACAACCTTGAATTTCCTTATCTTTGCATTCCTGACAAAAGATTATTTTTAGCTAGAATTTTGTTTAAGACATCCATGGCTCGAGATGTTAACAAAACTTTGAAACTAGAAGATTGTTTTCTTTCATTTGTAAGTATTGTAATTTGTTATTCATGGAACATGATACTAGTTCTGATGTCTCACGGGATAATCTTATGTCTCATTGGAGAACTAAGATGCAGACCAAATTTATTCAAGAAGTCTCATCTGAAGATGAGATGGAGGAATAAAGAGGATCTCCAAGACCCACCTTGTAGTATGATGATACCAAAAGTATCACAAAGGCAGAACCAGAATACTATTGGGGTGAAGTATATTCGCTTTTCAAAATGGAGTACCACACCCTCTGTGTACAAAACCAGGATGAGCTATCTATATATCAAAATATCAAGAGGTCGGGCCTACCTAAGGTAGCATCTAGATCCAAGGTTTTCCTATGTGCCAAAATAATAAGATGGTTAATCCCTTATGTAAATGCTAATAGTTGTATTATCAAGAATACTATCAGCGAGTCCATTGCTTCTTTCTAGCCGACCACCATGAACAAATACTACAAGTTCCCTACATTGGAAATTAATATGACAAATGAAAGGGTTGAATCACTCAGAATTGATTACACAACGTTTCTCAGGAAAGCATGGGGTCAAAGCAAGAATTTATGCACCAGGGAGGATGGAATTTATTAGACTCAATGGCTGAAGCAACTTTATCGTTGCGTCATAGACCTTTTGTGTATATTGTATGGTTCAACTGGGATGCAATCCTCTTGTCCAATATAGCAGATGCAATCATGAACTCGCAAGAGGGTTTATCCACACAAAAATCTAAGTTCCACGTGTCCTCATACTTTCTAGATATAGTCTACACCCTGAATAGTTTCCCCAGAATTTGATGGTGTTGGAATCCTATGGAACCACCTCTAGATGTTTATTATTAGGCCTTATGGTTACAAAAATACCCCAATTGTTACAAGAAAATTTGTGAAGAGTTCATCATGCCAATGTACACGATTATACACAAGCAGACAAATAAATGAATGACCAACCAAGCAATTGAAGAAGTTACAAATCTTGGGGATTGTTTATTGATAGGAGTAGGAACATATTTGTGCATCTATGGAGGATCGCAACCTTCTTTCATACTTCTGAAGTATGTCACAGATTACATGGTCCTGAGGGAAATAGTAAGGAAGACATTCATGAATGGAATCAAGTCCACTCTAACCAAGGATAAGAAAGTGTAGTGACTACCTTTTCCTATAATCATAGGGGCCTACAGAATGACCAAAGTCAAGGAGTCCAAAGAACTAATTAAATATTTAAACCTCTTCCACTTCACCAAAGAACAGTTTAGGAGAAATGATAGCAAAAAGAAAGTATTGAATAATTGTGCAGTAGTGAAATTCACATTGGCCTTACATCAATAGGAGTAAATCTATAGGTGGGCCCAACCCCTTGAATATTTGGCTAAGAGGATAAAGAAGGGAAAAGGCTCAATTGTAGACAATGCTAGTGTGGCAAAAGGACAAAAAGGAACATAAGTAATAAAAGAAGAACAAGAAAATACACAATGAGAATTGAAAGAGGCCCATAAAAGGTATCTGAGAAGGCCCGGTAGATCATTGAAGAGGAAGAAAAAGGGAAAGTGGAGGCAGAAGCTCAACATGTAGATTGCAAAAGAAATCCAAGGAAGAAGCTCACAGAAAGAAAGAACAAGAAGAAAAACAAAAGCAAGTAGATTTGCAAAGGAAAGCTGAGGAGCAAAGAAAACTAGAAGAAGCTCAGAATAAAAGGTCCAAAGATGAACTAAGAGAGCAAGAAGAAGCTCGGAAGAAAGTTGAAGAAGAGCAAAAAACACAAGAAGAGGCTCATGACAACGGCCCCCAAGACATGGACATAGAAATAAATTTTGTGAGCTAAATTGTTCCACTTACTAGAGGAAACTTCCCGTTAAAGGAGATGGGTATAGGATTGTATACACCCACCAAAGAAGATTCTATTTCTAAATTAGGTTCTTTCATATTCGACAAGCAAACGAGACAAATTTTGCAGAGGACCCATAAAAAGCTCAAATTGTCTACACAATCAGAGATGGAAATAATTCTTGACACTCCAGTAATTAAAGGCACAGACCAAGCCCCTGTACTCATAGCATCAATAAAAATAGCCACTTCTATGTCTAACAAATTTAATATACAACAACCGAGTGATCATTTAGACAAAGCCAAAAAGAAGATCAATGTAATACCCCCATTTTGACCCCTGGAATGTATTGGCTTGATATGTAAATATTATAAATATATGATGTATGATTCCTAGTGTGGAGCTTAAGGCCAAGGCCCCACTAGCGAATGCTCAAATTATACGGGAAATTATTTTATATTTTGTCACAATGTGCTAGTCAACCATGGAAAAATGTAAAAATAATGTAATTTTTTACAATGCAAATAGAAGTCTAAGAGTTGGCTATGGAGGCAACTAAAATGAGGGGTTGTGTTTATCCACTAGGGAGAGGAGAGGGTTTTGTGGGATTAAATCCTCTTTTTCCAAGTGTCATCTTGAGAACCCATATTCCATAAATGGTAAGCAACCACCCAAGTGGATTTCCTTGTTTATCTTTAATTCTGTTGTAAGAAAACTGATGATAAGTTAGCTCATGAATTTAATGGGGCATGGGATGAACCCACAAATTCATATGGTTGAGTATAGGATCATGTTTCGATACCTAGAAGTCAATTTTCCTCATGGGTATTCATTTCCCTTCATTCCCATTCCATTGTTGGGAAATCAAATCCCAATTTTTAGTAAGCTATGCATTCCCAGCAGTAAAAAGAACAAAAATCATAGCCATATGAAGAACCATGTTCCAAAGTGTCAAAATGCCCATAAATTCATGTGGGTTATGAAAAATAGTGGGAAATCCATAGATATCAACCCTTGGGAAAATATGAGAGTGTTGAGAGCCCAAACATCCGTGGGAAGATACAGATTTGGGAGCCTAGACATTGAATTTCGTGGCTAAAATCAATGTGGCCAGAAATCATAGGTTTTAAGAGAAAATCAAGGGAGGAGAGAGACCAGAGAAGGCAAGAAATCTATGAAGGTTTAGTATCTTGGACCTTTCTATGCCCACCTTGAATAGCACTAAAGGGAAGGGGGTGCCTGAGGGATTGTGTAACAGAGAAGGGGACCTTCCTTGTGTTGGGTGTGGTAGGTAATGTGGGTTTCAAGGATGGCTTAAGACAATTGAGATGACTTAGCTCTATGGTTGAGGTCACTAGCTTAGCATTCTCCTTCTTTGTCTCTCTACACACTGGATAAACCCAGTTTTTATGATGGCTTAGCCTAACAATTGACTATGTGTGGTTGTGAGTGAGCCTGTGTAGTTCCTCATTAGTGGATGCATAGCCCAACTCGAGGGTGGCCTCTCAGCAAAGAGATAAAGTGTTGGACAGAGTGCCTAGGGTTGGATGGAATGTTCCTCTTCCATAGTTAATTGCTCGGGAAACTTCATTGAAAAGATAAGTGTTTACTTGATAATTTACTATTGTATTTGAATATCCAATGTTTTTATTGTTATGCATGTGATAATTATGTTGGTATATGCATGCTATGTGTGGATAGATTTATTTTTTGTTGTGTTTATGTTTATGCAAATGCACATGCATTTACATGTTTAAGAATTTTGTATTTTGCCCCTAGGGAAAAATTTAGAACCCCATAAATCGTTCATGTTCCCTCCATTGGTTGGATTGATGGGAGGGGACGTGATAGACTGGTATCAGAGCTAATGGTTTCAACACTGGGGTTATATGGCCCAAAATCCACATTTACTGGCATAGAATCAAAAATGCACTGGAAGTACCGATAAACGTTTTGGTAAAATTCATTGTTTTAAGTTACATATCGTGTTTTAATGGAGCCCATGAATTCAACCCATGTTCTACCAGCTGGAATGTTATATTGGGTTGAATAAATTTGAGAAATTTTGTTTTTCCCAAGCCATTAACAGAACAAATTTCCGCTCTGTTACACAACAGATATATCCTGAACTGGAGGAAAATTGAATTTTTATACATTTATAAAAATTGGGAAAATCAAGGTGCTCTCCACCCATGTCATGTAGGAAAGAGGGGTATGACGTTGACTAGCCATACCAAAGGGGCATGCGGGTAGCCAACGTCCAGAATCCGTAGGTTCCGCAGAGAGGAGTTCGCGGGGGTATCACAAAGATAAGTCTGTGGGAAGCCGCGAATAGGGGACTATGGGTGCAGTGGAGAATAATTCCATGGAGGTCCATGGAGAGAAGTTTGCGGGGGTGCCGCAAAGATAATTATGTGGGAAATCATGGAGAACACTAGACACCATCCAAAAAATACATAGGTGACTCTAGTGAGAGAGAGTCTATCCTACTAGGATGTTAAAATTATTGGAGAAAAAAATATAATAATAAGATGATATGGAACAATATCATATTCTCCCAAAGGATGATGCACCCACAATAGTACCTAGATATTAGGAGATCACTCCCCTTGTTTCTAGTAGATTTAATTATCATTTACTTAATGTCCGAGCATTTAGTTAGTTAGATGCACATTTATATCCTTTGGGTCATGTGAATTAGATTTTAATATTACTTATCTCATTAGCATAGACCCAAATGAAAATAATCACATCAATCACTTAATGTTCCATCTTACCACACTCTTCTAGGAAGACACAACTCTTTGTCTTGCATCAGCACACTCAATATTCACATTATAATATAGTTCTTATGAACATTTAAATACCATGCTTGATATGTACAAAAGTAGTGATAAATCGCGTGCGTGATTTGAACAAACGGCGTGCATGATGTTCACAAACCACGTGCGTTTTATGTGTATATCATGTGTGCGATGTGTTTCTGTGGCCTACAAGTCAAATACATGGACAAGTTCAAAATTGTCGAGCCTAGTTCTTATAAACACAAGCACAATATTTTTTTACACAACGTGAGTGGGTTTTGCAAAAAATTAGTTGCACCTAAAAGGTCCAACAACTTCATGTGCATGCCCATTATTTGTTTGGGATATTTTCTGATGGAACAACAAGCAATCGATATCTTCACCAAATCCATGACAAAAGCGAATTTTGCATATCTTCGAAGTTTGTCAGGAATGCAGAAAGTTGTCATTGAGGGGGAATGCTAATGTTATTCCATATTCCTCCATATATGTGATTTTCTCCCTAGTAATCATTCATGGGAAGTGTTGGAATGTGTAATGTTATTATTACATGTGTATAAATGATGTCTAGTGTGATGTCATAAGATGTAATGATGTATTATCTAGCAAAGGAAGGCATGATTGTATCTATCTTATGTGTTACACCTCAAAATGTCACACTCATGTGTCCTCCTTGGATTTTTTGTTTCATCACCATGAAAATTTGGTTATTATGCTTCCTAGATGTGTTATAGAGGGAAACATAGATCCTATTATGGTCCCTACCCATGTTGGGAAGTGAAATCCATCGTTATAAGGAGGTCGAAATATCACCATTTAGACCATGTTTTAAGCCCTTTTTTGAGTATTATCGCCCCCCACTACCTTGTCCATGGAAGGATAAAATCTGATTTCATGTGTTAGGGGAGCGATAATTTCCCTTTTTATCACTCAGTGGCCTTCTTTAGGGAGCGATAATTTTGGGTTGGTGAGGACAACCATCAAAAGTGAGGCGGGTCATATATCTCCTATGTTTCTTCCATAACTTGTTTGCTTGTGTATGAACTAGATCTAGGAGGATGTTAGTGTCCACTTGTTGACTTTTTTCTTGGATTAGGGAATAGGGAACCACTTTATAATCCAAGAGAAGTTCTACCTGTCCGCAGGGATAAGTTTCTACCATAGAAACTGGCGACCATACCGGGGACTTTCCCGAGCTTTACTAGCCCTTTGAGTACTTGTTTGGATGATAAAATCTCTTCAAGTGTGTGTTTTCTTTTCAATTCTTTCCTTTCCTAATCATCGTTGGGAATTCCTTTGAGTCAAGAACTCGAGCCACCCTCATATATAAGCAAGAAGTGTCATTCATTTGAATTTTCAGGACTTTATCACCCCCCCCAAAGAAGCCTACAGATTCATAATTCCATTTTATCACTCCCTACCAATTGTCTAGGGAGAGATAATTTTCATTTTATCACTCCCTAATAGTCTGCTAGGGGGTAGAAATTCTCTTTTATCACTCTTTCTCTAAGCTCATAGGGGCAATAATTCTCTGTTTGGGGCATGTTTCTTGGGCCATGTACAGTTTTGAGGTTAAAACTTTGCAAAGTTTTGATGTGAATCGGTCTAAGGTAAAGTGGTTCGAAGGGGAGAAATCAACTCCGACGAAGTGGCCGAGATTCCAGGAAACTGGGCATTTTGACATTGTCAAGGGTGGAGTTAAGTGAGTTAGTTAGAAAAAATTTTCCACTTACATTAATGAGGATTATTTAGTTAGTGGAGTAGTGGGAGTGGGGCAAGTTGTGTGCACCCTATAAATATGTAAAGAGTTGGTATTTTTGGGAGAGTTAGTGAATTAGGGAGCTAGTTGATGTGATATTTTTGGAGAGCTCTGTTTTGATGTCGAGAAGAGTCACATAATATATAGGATATGTGCACAGATCCATTGTAATAGAAGGAAAAATTTGTAAGTCAATGCAAACATGAAGTGCTTATTTTTTACTGCAACTCATGAATAAAGAAAGTGCTTATGTGGTTTTCTCCCGTTTGGGTTTCCACGTTACATCTGGTATCCAATGTGCATTTTTTTGTGATATTATGTTCATTGTTATGTTATGTATATTGATGAATGATCAATGAGCCATGTGTATGAATGGTATATGAATGAATATCTATCACAATTAACTAAATGTTAGATGTAAGTAAATTTGTGGAGTTTTAAGTAAATCTATTTTCCAATGTTAAGAATGTTGGGTTTCTGCTGTACCCCTTCGCAACTATAGAAAATTGTTCCCTACAGCTTCCATAGATACTTTGGGTGAGACTTCATCTACTTCACAGGTGTTGCCGAAAGTGATTAAACCCTTTTGGGACGGTATCATGGGGTTTTATTGGTGTTTAGTTGTGTGAACCCCAGTCAAAGTAGAAGTGCGCCAACAAATGGTTCCGTTGATGGGACTGGGACTTGCGTCTAGGGGTTATGTGGCATATGTGGCATCCTACTAAGCTCGATATCTAGGATTGGGTAGTTCAAAAACTGGGAGAGTTTTCCAAAGAACAGAACAAGCATCCTCGATTGGACAACGAAACGTGGTTAGGTGAGTACATTTTCTCATATCTTCATGAAGTATTTTTCGGTGAATTCCTATTCTATTGCATGAATGGCTGGAAAGGTTAACTAAGAAGAAGATGAACTTTCAAGGAGGTGAGCCTACAGTTTGGACACCTGGTTAAATCCGAACCCTTAAAGGTATTGATAACAAATATCTAGAGCTATTGATTTCTAGGTAGATAGCATTTTGGAAGGGTATATTACTGAATTTTTTGTAGATACTACAAAATCCTATAGCACTTCTAAAAGGGATTTTTTCCAAGGACCATGAGGCAAGGACTTAAAATATTTGAAGTTGTCAATTAAGATGCTACTCTATGAAAAAGGGGTTATGAGAATGGAGTCCAACGAGTAAACCACTAGTACATGGTGGTTCGTGATGTTTGTGGTGAATGGTCTGAGAGTATGTTGTGAGAAGTGAGTTGATATGAAAATAGAAGGAGATAGTGAAGTAGAAGAAGAGTGTGGTCTACTGCGGAGTGGAAGAATATTTTGTTCATGAAGAGGAGGAGAACTGCAAAAAAAGTAAAAGGTTATAGTGTGACTAAAAGATGAGACTATGAACCGATACCACAGTTCAAAGAGGAATCTTTGGATAGAGAAGACAATAAAGAAGAATATTAGCCTGCTTCTGAGAATGATCCTCCTGAACAAAATCAGACCAGACACTACAACATACCTGTGACCCCGCGTGCATCTCGAGAAACTAAGGTAAGAAATACTAGCCCGTCGCAGTTGATTCAAGCAAGTAATAGTAATAGTAGTCATAATAGTACTTCGACAAATAATACTACTAGAAGTGTTGGTCCTGTAATACAAAGTTAGCCAATCCATCCAAGGAAAAAAAGGGCTGGGGATGATATGAAGCTACCAATATTTAATGAAAACGGGTCAGAGGACCCAAAGAAACATTGTTTCTTATGTGATGCAGTCTACACTGTTAAGTAAGTACAAGATGATAATGTCAAGTTGGCACAGCTAATTATGATCTTTAGGGGTCACGCTTTGGATTGGTTTATGAAATTCTCAAAAGTAGCTAGTGGACAACAAACAAAGACTTTGGCATAGGTTAGAGATGGTTTAAAAAGTGAATTTAAAAATCCAAAATATGATTCATAATGTATTATTGAACTCAAAGAGGTCAATCAATCGACAAATGAGTTTGTCTGGACTTCGACTAGAGATTCAATACAATGATGGCCCGTGTGAGTTTTCATATGACTAATTTCCAACATAAGGAGTGGTTCATATCCTCCTTACTACCTCATATCGGAGTTCCTTTGATGCAGAAAAATATTGTGTCGTGGACAGAGGCCCTTAAGTTGGCCATGAAGCTGGAAGCATCACCCGTTGGAGATACTGGAGCTGGTATGTCTCAAATTCAGTCGCAGTTGGTGAACCTGTCAATCCAAATGCAAGATATTAAGAAAGGAAAGGACAAAAGAGAAGATGTTTGGTGTACAAGATGTAAGGAGGAAAGCCACTAAAAATATCAGTGCACAGATTTCCACGACTATATTGATGTTGTATCTCCTAATCCATTGAACCCTGGGACTGGAATATGGTGTAGAACCTATCAAACTAGAGGACATATACTAGAAGAATGTTACTTATTATAGAAAATTGCAAGTACCCCACAAAACCTGTTTTGCAAATTATGTCGATTAGTCAGCCTTGATGATAAGGACTATTGAGAATATCAATTGCTCACAGAAAGAACTGCAGATACTTATCGAATGAAGGGTGAGGAACAAGGAGAAGGAAGTAGTATATATTTTAATCAACCAAGAGGTGGTTTCTGAGGATGAGGATGAGGAGGATTTGGTCAAGGAAGAGGCCAAGTAATATGTTATAATTGCGATACACCAAGAAATTTTTCCAGGGATTATCCAAATCCTTGTTAGACCTATACCTATTGTCGAGCACTGGATCATACTATTGAATATTGTCCACAACTTATAGCGAAGTGGCAAGCTAAGGAAAATCGAAATCGAAATCATAACCAAAATCAAAATGTCCAGAAGATATCACACGAACCTCGACAAGAGTAGTCGACCATCGTTGTTGTGACAAGAAGAGGAGCTATGATAGGAGCAGATAGAGAAATATGTAGGAATCCACATGGTCCTAAAATCAGACCTGTAGCATAACGGATAGTACCATTTGATGTTCATAGATAAAAACAAACATTTGTGGATGCAAGGAAGGAATTCACTACGACACAGAGGGAACCTTCAATGTCCTTTGTTCCAGTATTTGATGAAGTCCCTGTATACGATATGCCAGTCTGCTTTGACCAATCAGCTAAAAAGGGAAGCTTGGGGAAGGTAAGTACACTGAAGAACTTTTAAAATAATTGTTTAGAATTAGTGAAGGATGAAAATGCATTAAAATATTTGCAGAATTTAATTGATGAATCAGAAAGAGACACATCTCAAGAAAAAAGTGTTAACTAAATTGCAAAAGAGGACAAGAACTGGAAGGGAGCTACTGTTAGTTTTTCAAAAATTTCAATCTGATCTAGGATCTTAACTGAGAGAATAACATGTACATCATATCTACAGCATATCAATCATGGACACAATAATGCAAGCACAGAAGAGACACAGAGTTTCACCGGGGAAAACCAAGAAGGTGAAAAACCCCGCAACTTCCTCAGAGATAGATAGAGCAATGATACAACCCAAGTACAAGAGATAGTCTTCTCCTAGTAGCATCTTCTCCTCCTCCACAAGTGCGCCACTCTCCAATGAGAGTATGAGAGAGAAAGTGAATGATCAAATAGAGTGCCTCCCGCACTCTATTTATACTTGACTTGACTTGCCTAATAACCTTTACTAGGTCGGATTTAACTTAACCACATAACATAATGATGACTGGGCCGACCCCCACTAGGGTGGTCTAATAACCCTTTTACCCACATGACTCATACAGGGCCGACCCCATCAAGGTGGTCTAATAACCCATCAAGTATAAGTTACGACACTTATAATATAAATGATGACACTTTCGTATAGAGGAATAATAACATCTCTATAGGAATACAAACACTTCTGTATAGAGGAATAATAACATCTCTATAGGAATACAATATACATATATGAAATACATTCCGAATTTACAAATACATCAACACTCCCTCTTAACTTTGAAGGTATTTCTCGACACAGATCTACTAGCACAAGTCTTCTTCTCTGGATCATCATCACTGGATCATCGTCATCGTCACTGTTGTTGCTATCTCAATCAATCTCCGATCTACTCTTCATAGGAAGTTCTATAGAGCCAGTCCTTTTTCATACTGGATGTAGGCCCACCACCTGTAGGTCTTCATCATCACTGGCCATACTGTGGAATCCTCAAGACTGATTACGTGCGTCAACAAAACCTCGAAAGAGCATCCCAGGCATTTTACAAGCACACAGCTCAACCTATCGTATCTCCCAGGATCTTTTACATGTGACTGTCACAAAACCTTAAAAGAGTGTCTTGACTAGCAAGAACCCTAAGAGCATCCGAGGCCTTTTACGTGACTATCACAACCTGTCCGGATCTCCAGGACGTATTACATGTGACCCCTCACCACAATGCCTCGAAAGAGCATCCCAGGACTTATTACGGGCACACAACCCAACCTATCGGATCTCCTAGGTCTACTTACATGTGGTCATGGCAATGCCTCGAAAGAGAATCCCAGGACTTATTACGAGCACACAGTCCAACCTATCAGATCTCCCAAGTCTACTTACATGCCATAGGACAATGCCTCGAAAGAGCATCCCAGGATGTTACAAGCACACAGCTCTACCTGTCAGATCTCCCAGGTCTGCTTATATGTCCTCCCAGAGCAATGCCTCGAAAGAGCATCCCAGGCTGCTACAAGCACACAGCTCTACCTGTCAGATCTCCCACGTCTACTTATATGCTCATCTGCACAACCTGTCCACAAACACAGAGTATCAACCTGATACTCACCATACATCATCCTGATGTACATCATCACATGATCAACCTGATCATCATCACTGCATCATCCTGATGCATGTCATCTGGAGCAACATCCTGAAGCTCATCATCCATGATCAACCTGATCATATAATGCATCCACCTGATGCATACCAAGTATCTACCTGATACATATCATCATACATGATCCACCTGATCATACAATGTATCCACCTAATACATACACAGATACATGATCCACCTGATCATACAATGTATCCACCTGATATATATCAACATAAATGATCTACCTGATCATACAATCGTATCCACCTGATACATATACATGGTCCAAGCATCCAACATGATGCATATAAATATATGTGATCCAACTGATCATAAAAAGCATCCAACATGATGCATATACATATACATGATCCGACTGATCATAACAAGCATCAACCATGATGCATATACAGGTCAGTAACTGGAGCATCATCCTGATGCTCATCATCCAGCACTTACATCCACAGCCATGGGAAGGATCCTCCTCCCACCATGCTTGGAATGGCTCCTGCAAATGTGTCCATCACCTCTTCCTCAAAGTGTCGTCAATCTAAAGAACACCAAGCCTCTCTCTGAAGTACTCAAAATTCACTCTGGCTAGTGGTTTCGTCAACACATCTGCAATCTCCTCATCCGTCGCAACATACAGGAGCTTCACTGCTCCTCTCTGCACCATATCCCTGATATAGTGATATTTGATCTCAATGTGCTTTGACCTGTCGTGGAACACCGGGTTCTCAGACAGCTTCACACAACTCTGGTTGTCACAAAATATACCAGTAGCCTCCAACGGGAGATCAAATAGCTCATATAGTAGCTTCCGGATCCATACTGCCTCACAACTAGTCAAACAAGTTGCAACATACTCAGCCTCGACTATACTCAATGCTACGTAGGACTTCTTCCTGCTAAACCAAGAGATCACACCTGATCCCTTATTGAAGCAGCACCCAGAAGTTCTCTTCCTATCTGCAGCACTTCCTGCCCAATGTGAATCAACATAACCCTGCAGGTTAAACTTTTGATTCGCATCATACTTGAGCCCATAATCAACCGTACCCTTCAGGTACCTCAGAATATGCTTTACAGCAACCAAGTGAACACCTCTCGGATCCGTCAGGAACTGGCTCAATGTGTTCACCACAAAGCAAATATCTGGTCTCATGTTCGTCAAGTACATAGAGGACCCAATCATCTGATGATACATAGTGACATCAACCGGCTTAGATGAAGCATCACATAGAAGCTTCAGGTTCGATGCCATAGGTGTGGCCATGGCCTTGCAGTCCATCATCCTGAATCTCTTCAGGATCTCTACTGCATACTTCCCTTGTCCAAGGAATATTCCATCTACACTCTGCCACACCTCCATGCCTAGAAAGTAGTGCATCATACACAAGTCCTTCATCTCAAACTCAGTAGCAAGCTTCCTCTTGGTATCGGCAATCAATCTATCCTCGCCTGTTACAAACAGGTCATCCACATACAATAGTAGTATCATTGGTTGCCTTCCTCAACCTTGTAGTAAAGTTGGAATCCACTTTACTCTTGGTAAAGCCCAAACTGGATAGGAAGCCATCTATCCTGCCATACCAGGTCCTGGGTGCCTGTTTCAAACCATATAGGGCTTTCTTTAGTTTTCACACATGTGACTCTTCGTCATGTGTCTCAAACACGAGTGGCTGCTCCACATACACTTCCTCTTCAACTAAACCATTCAAGAAAGTTGTATTGACATCCATCTAGTGTACCTTTCATTTCATCACTGCAACCAGAGCAAGTACTGATCTAATGGAAGTGAATCTGGCTACAAGTGCAAAAGTCTCTTCATAGTCAATTCCTCTTTCTGGGAGGAGCCACGAGCTACAACCTCGCTTTGTATTTCTCCATGCTACCATCTGTAGCATGCTTGATCTTATAGATCCACTTGGAAGTCACAACAAACTTCCCTTCAGGTCTCGAGACCACATCCCAAACATGATCGATTGATACTTCTCAACCATGGCATCCTTTTACTGTATCCCGTATCCTGGGAACTTCAGATTCTTCAATAGATAGTTTGAACTTCATTGCTGGAACAAATGTTGCAGTTCTTCTTTTGTAGGTGATGGTATACAATCTTTCCTACAAAACAAGTTAAATTGCATGATTAGAAAACATCTCATAGTTTTCAAAACAAATTCTTACACATAAATAAATATGTCATACAGTCATGCAATTATCTTAGCCAATGCTTGAATACAACATTTATCCATATCCCGTAACTTTCTAGATGCCTTCCAATCTCTACCAGAACATTGTTAAGAGTGTGCACAACTCCCAACATGTCAGCAAAGAGGTTTCATTCTAGATAAGTAGCAATGGAATGTTATACAGTGCCATAGGCCACTTACCCATTAGATGCATATTAGTAGTATATTGTTCATTAATGCAATTATTCTAATATGCATAATACACACCCTAAGTCTAGGAACATAAGCATATACATCATTGAACAATATTATTTAAACAAACAAATATGCAAGAAATGACAATTCAAATACTTATCTTTGTTTGGTTGTAGGGTGGACTCCCTCTCAGTCTTTGTTTCCTTTCTGCAACTCTATTCTGATGTGGATTGTGAGAAGTGGTCAAATCCCTTTGAATGTCTGCATCCTTAGAGAAACTACTGGAGTGTGCTCCCTCTTGATCTTTGCTTCCTGGATTACCTGTCCTTCAACTTATATCCATCCTTGATCACTATGCATGTTTACTAGTATCATCATTGTGCTATCCTCGAGATCTCATACATAATCATACATTCATTAGTATAATCAAAACACAATAATCTTAAACATGTATAGTCATGATCATTTCAAACACAGATTATAAACATTAGTATTCAAGGTTTCAGGGAATACTTCTTTTACTCATGCATATTCTTATTTGACCAAAGGACTTTTCTAGTTAGTCATATCATCAATCAAATTAAGAAGCATAATATGCCTAAACCCATTATTACTAACTTCAATGAATAATCATTATCAATCATGCCATGTATACCTAACACAAGGTAGGATTCTAACTTGATATAGGAAAAACATACCTCGTAAGTAGATCTTCTATGTGATCCATGGAAATGGATGAACCTTTGTCTTCATGTCACCATGGTCATATGTTCTTGAACTAGAACATGATTTGTCTTTTTTTATGTACCTTTCATGTTAGTGTACAACATCAACCTCATACAACACCACAATGCATTAGTACAATCATAAGTGTCAAAACCCTAATCAATGAACATCTTCTATCATGCATTCATAATTTTATTAAGGTCATACGACAAGTCTAAAGTTAATCAAGATTGTACTAACCTTAATGAAGACAAACATACCATAAACTTAATCATGAACAAATCTCGAAACATACCTGGATAAGTCATACCTGTCGAGATTGCTTCTAATCTTCTTATGTAAGGCCTTAGCCTTATCTCCCTCTGAAACCGGAACTTCTTCACTTATGCAGGTGACCAATCCATTCTCTTCTAAGATTAACCCAATCCACTTGATTTGCAGAAACTGGATCTGGAGCTGGATTAGGGTTTGTTAGAGAAACCCTAAAAATTCAAAATTTGAATTTCAAACTTCTGAAAGGATTGAAAGATGCACCTTGATGAGCTGATCACGCTGGTATACTCAGAATTTGAAAACTACAAAGTTTCACCCCTCAAAATTGCCTTTGAAACTTCTGGATCTTCTGGACAGGATCCCGAACTAGGGTTTGATAAAGTCCACCCTTCTTCCCAACCAAAAGGTTCGATCCAAAGCTCTAAACTTCAATTTTTCTTAGGAGCTTCCAGCCGTGGCCACAGACTTAAAAAATTCCAACTTTTGCAGAAGCCCTAATTTTCCACTTTTCCGATCAAAGTCCTGAACTAGGGTTTGATCAAGCCCAGCCTTCTGCCCAACCAAAAAATTTGATCTTGGTCTCTAAATTTCTATTTTGATGAGTAGCATTCATCCGTGGTCTCTAATTACAAAAATTCCAACTTTCTCCAAAACCCTAATTCCCGGAGCCATGAATGAAGGTGTTAAAAATCCAATTTTGTTTTGACAGAAATATGCACTTGATTTTTTCTAGTGTAACTCCGAAATTACGAATCCATAGGGTTTGAAACTTCTACCTGTGGTATTCCGACCTGTCATCTTTCCAACCCCACAAGTCTGACCTCAATTGGATTCTCTGAGAGAGATTTATGCCAAGTGTCGCAACGTGACTTGTTTATGGGATAAAACAGGAGAGCGAACTTGTACGGACTTCCATGTGTCACTGATTCACTTTCTTCCTCTGAACCTTCGGCTTGTAAAAGTACAGTCCGAGCCCTACCTGTCACTATTTACTAAATTTCATTTGGAGCTTCCTAGCCCAAGTTATGACCTTTTTTCCTAGGTCAGCTGTTTATGACTCATATCTGGAAGAGGCATAAACCCTAGATTGTACAGATCATAAAATACAAAGTACAACGAATTAGAAGTTGTGCTTCGGACACAAGGTACATCGGGATCGTATCTTTGACCTGTAAGGGTTTTAGATACTAAAACCTCGCCAAAATGGATTTATAGAGAAAGTGCTACGATGACTAGTTTGTTCTATATCAAGCCCTAGCTTCGCAAGTGAAACAAGTGTCATAAATGCCATACCATGCCTTCTTTCAGGCTAGCGCTGATAACATGTTAGTTTTTCAGAAATTTCAATCTGATCTAGGATCTTAACTGAGATAATAACATGTACAGCATATCTACAGCATATCAATCATGGACACAATAGTGCAAGCACACAAGAGACACAGAGTTTCACCGGGGAAAACCAAGAAGGTGAAAAACCCCGCAACTTCCTCAAAGATAGATAGAGAAATGATACAACCCAAGTACAAGAGATAGTTTTCTCCTAGCAGCAGCTTCTCCTCCTCCACAAGTGCGCCACTCTCCAATGAGAGTATGAGAGAGAAAGTGAATGATCAAATAGAGTACCTCCCGCACTCTATTTATACTTGACTTGACTTGCCTAATAACCTTTACTAGGTCAGCTTTAACTTAACCACATAACATAATGATGACTGGGCCGACCCCCACTAGGGTGGTCTAATAACCCTTTTACCCACATGACTCATACAGGGCTGACCCCATCAAGGTGGTCTAATAACCCATCAAGTATAAGTTACGGCACTTACAATATAAATGACGACACTTCCGTATAAAGGAATAATAACATCTCTATAGGAATACAAACACTTCCGTATAGAGGAATAATAACATCTCTATAGGAATACAATATACATATATGAAATACATTCCAAGTTACAAATACATCAACAACTACTACTTAATGTGCAGGTTGGGGACTTCGACATGGATTTCATCATTTTGGATTTGGGTTCAAATGTCAATGTCATAACTAAAAAAAATGGGAAGTGATGGGAAAGCCTAAGTTGGTATGGTTGCATGTCCAATTGCGATTAGATAATAAACATAAATTAATACCATTTGGCATAATGGTGGGAATCTATGTTGACATTGATGATCTCTGAATCTATTCCATCTTTGAAGTTATTGAAATTGTAGATGAAACCAATCCATATCCAGCATTGCTTGGTCTTGATTGGGAAATTGATCAAAACCAGACAATTATAAATCTCAAGAAAAGGTTGATGATTTTCGAAGGAGGGGACATGCGAGTTGTCACACCATTAGATCCGATGGAAGTCTCCAGTTATGTTGAACCTATTCGGTATGAATACACTGCTACAGACTTAGACAATATCTATAAGGTCACTTCTAGAATGGACGACTATGTTAATCCAACTATGGATGGTACATTGAGTTGGTCAAGCATTAGATCCTATTCTTTAGACTCAGGGGAAGAGTTGGAGAATTGGCAGAACATACTACATGAATTATCTACAAGAAGGTGTGCTCGTGTTATCAGGTCACTGCTTGGGGTTGGTAAAGAGGTATCTGATCTTCCTACTTACGAGGGGCTACCTAATTTAAGTGTTTGTATTTCTGATTTTTAAGTAAAGGTACCTGAACAACAAATTATATTAGCTTTAGATGTAGCACTAAAGGATTGTTACACCTAAAATATTGCCATCATAAGACATATGTTAACTCAATGCAAAAACCCCTGAGGTTTCCATGACTAGGAAGTCCAACTGGAGAAGTTACTGACCTTTGCAATAGGATATAGTTGGGCCAGCATAGGTTTCTCCCTGGAAACTTGCACCCAAATAGGTCAGGTGCAGATGGTCACCTTCCACCTTGCGTTGTTAGCTCATGTTACCTTTATACAGCATGCGTTGTCCCTATCAGGCGTAGGTTTTCCTAATCAAACTTGCGTCGATGTCAGTTAATGTGGATAAAGGGCATCTTCGAGCGATTTCTCGAAGGTGTATGACTTGGATCTCTATCCCTAACTTGTAGGAGAGTTGGCCTTCGGTTCCCTAACCCCTTGGGAGGATCCCTTAGTCCTCTCCCACTATTTCTCAACCTATTCTATCCTCCTTCTCCTATATATGTGAAGCTCCTTTCCATTCCAAAGGGAGGGAGGCTATAGCATCCATATACTGGTGGAATAAGCTTAGGAGATCATCATTCATCTCTTGGAAGCACCCATTTCTCCTTAGAGGCATTGGCTTGGCTTGTTGGAGGAAGATTGCGACGTTAGGGCTTGGTTGTAATCCTCTCTCTTCTTTGTATTCCCACTTTTATACAGTAATACAAAACTCTTTCCATAAATGTCTTGTTGTTCATTGATATTTATAGTTTACTTCCTTAACCGTTTACTTAGATCCATTATTGTGTAGATGTACTATGACGGATTGTTTGTCTCTTGCATGTTCTGACAAGTCTTGCAGCTACGAATCTGATGACCGTGGAGCTTGGCGCGATAAAGGAGGAAAAGATCTAAATATCTGAAAGGTAAGATGTTTACATCACTTAATCTCTAATTTGATCTAGGAAGGTAGATTTGTGTTCTCTCTTATTTGTTCTAGATTCGCATTGAACTAGGGAGATCATGCCTTAAGTCCGCTTTCGGTAGATTGTCTGGTAAAAAATTTGGCGACCATACTGGTGACCATTTGAAGATGGTCACCTGCCAACTTGCATCGTCGTCCCATGTTACCTTTGTACAGCATGCATCATCCCTATGAGGCGCGGGTTGTCCTAATACAACTTGCGTCGATGTCAGTTAATGTGGATAAAGGGGATATTGGAGCGATTTCTCGAAGGTGTATGACTTGGATATCTATCCCTAACCTTTAGGAGAGTTGTCCTTCGGTTCCCTAACCCCTTGGGAGGATCCCTTAGTCCTCTCCCACTATTTATCAACCTATTCTATCCTCCTGGTCCTATATATGCTATATATGTGAAGCTCCTCTCCATTCCAAAGGGAGGAACGCTATAGCATCCATATGTTGGTGGAAGAAGCTTAGGATATCATCATTCATCTCTTGGAAGCACCCATTTCTCCTTAGAGGCATTGGCTTGGCTTGTTGGAGGAAGATTGCGACGTTAGGGCTTGGTTGTAATCCTCTCTCTTCTTTGTATTCCCACTTTTATATAATAATACAAAACTATTTCCATAAATGTCTTGTTGTTCATTGATATTTATAGTTTACTTCCTTAACTGTTTACTTAGATTGGTTATTGTGTAGATGTACTATTACTGCTTGTTTGTCTCTTGCATGTTCTAACAGGTCTTGCAGCTACGGAACTGACGACCATGGAGCTTGGAGTGACAAAGGAGGAAAATATCTACATATCTGAAAGGTAAGATGTTTACATCACTTAATCTCTAATTTGATCTAGGAAGGTAGATTTGTGTTATGTCTGATTTGTTCTAGATTCACATTGAACTAGGGAGACCATGCCTTAAGTCCGCTTTTAGTAGATTGTCCAGTAACAAGGATGCCCTGGCGAGGTGGCGGTCTACTCATAAGTCGAAGATATAGAGTTGGTCTCAGTGTAAAAAGCTGCTTGAAATCTGGTTTGGCGAAGGTAAGTATTATAATAAAGAAGAGTATAACGGGATAACTAGTCCATTAGATCATATGGCATTATGTACAAGAGAATAGGAACATATACCGAAACAAGAATGGGTCCACATGTTCATCCACACTTTGGATACCATCCCACTAAGCTGGTATACATCACTGGAAATTCGACAAGGTACCGCAGATTGGGAAAATATGGTTCTCAATTTCAAGAAGACGTTCAGTTATGATGATGAGAATCAATCAATAAATGAAGCTCTGCAAATAATCAAGGCTAATATTTACGAAGAGATACCAGTGAAGTTGTCCAACCTACCGCAGTGGAATGCGACACTTGAGAAAGCAATGGAATGTTATAATATTTTTGGTGACCCATATGATGATCCAAGGGATGTGAATATCCCAGAAACAGAGGGAATTCGAAAGATGGAGGGGCCAAAGATTAGGTTTGATAAATTCTTGTCACCGTTTAAAACAAAGAAGGTAAATATTGGGTCAAGTGAAAATCCTAAGTTTGCTAATATTAGTGATTATTGGGATGATGAGACTGTAGGGAAACATACTGACCTACTACATGAATATCAAGATCTGTTCCCTACAATTTTTTCTAAGATGAAGAGCATTGATGGTGACCTAGTAGAAATGAAAATCCCTTTAAAACATGATGCAAATCTAGTTAATCAGTGACCATACAGATCGAATCCAAAATATAAGGAAAAGGTGAGAGCGGAGCTCGACAGAATGCTTGATGTAGGAATCATTGAACCTATCGAACAGTCTGAATGGATTAGGTCGATGGTCGTGCAAGATAAGAAGATGGGTGAACTACTAATTTGTGTAGACTTAATAAAGTTGAATAATGCTTTCTTGCATGATCCATTCCCAACAACATTTACAGATGAAGTACTAGAGAGTGTGGGAGGAAAGGAAGCTTATTCATTCACGGATGGATTTTCAGGGTACCACCAAATTAAGATTGCTAAGGAGGATCGACACAAGACCACATTTGCGACTGAATGGGGTTGCTACCAGTACACAGGTATGCCCTTTGGATTTAAGAATACAACAGCTATCGTTTCCATAGTTGTGGTCGCATCTTTCAAAGAGTTCATCCATAAGTTCCTAGAAGTATATTTTGATGATTGGACATTTTATGGGTTGTTGAAGAATCATATGAAAATTTGAGATTAATGTTGGATCATGGTAGACAATATCAGATATCTTTGAATTTGAAGAAATTCATTTTTTGTGCGCCATTTGGCATATTGCTTGGTCATGTAGTCTGCAAATAAGGTCTACTGGTAAATCCTTTGAAGATCGCCATTATTGTTGACTTAACACCACCAACATTAGTGCGAGAATTAAGAACAACTTTGGGACATACAGAATACTACATGAATTTTATTAAAGGATATGCACAGATTACATTGCCAATGGAAAAGTTGTTAAAGAACTACACAAAGTTTCAGTGGAATGAAGAGTGCCAGCAAAGCCTCAAGATATTGAAAGAAAAGATAGTGATTACACCTATTCTGGTGTTCCCTAACTGGAAGAAGGAATTTCATGTTCATGTTGATGCATCATCCATTGCATTGGGTACAGTTTTGGATCAACCAGGGGAGTGCTCTATTGATCATCCCATCACATTTGGCGGTAGGAGTTTATCCACGACAGAGAAAAAGTACACTACGACAGAACGAGAAGGGTTAGATATGGTCTATGCACTGCAGAAGTTCAGGCACTACCTTCTAGGGGGTTACTTTAAGATGTTCACTAGCCATTATGCTTTAAGGTTAATAAGCCAGTGTTGGGGGGAGAATTTGGAGATGGCTCTTATTATTTCAGGAATATGACTTTGAGATCACAGTCAAAATGGGAAGGTTAAATTGAAGACCTGATCATTTGTGGAGGTTGGAAATAGGGGAAGAACCAGTTAATTTGGATGACAACCTCCTAGATGCGCAGTTGTTCTCGATCAGTGTGGTCGATGAATATTTTGAAGACATTATAACTTTTCTGTAAACAGGATTGACACCTGTTGGTTTACCTATTAGTCAAAAGAAACACTTGGTAGTAAAAGAAGCAGATTACAAATTGATTGCACGTTAGTTATATAAATTGGGGACTAGATGAAGTACTAAGGAGCTGTGTTATGAAGCATGAGAGACTAATGGTCTTGGTTGAAGATCATGAAGGGGTTGTAGGAGGCCACTACGCAGGAAAAGCCACTGCCCAGAAGATATTGCGAGTAGGACTCTGGTGGCCTACACTTCATAAATATGCTAAGGAGTACTGTCGCTCTTGTGATATTTTTCAAAGAATAGAGAAACCAACTAGGAGAGATGAGATGATGTCAGTACCACAGGTTACTCTACAGGCTTTTGAGAAATGGGCTATTTATTTTGGAGGACCAATTAATCCCCCTACAAAGAGATCTGGAGCACACTATATTATTATTGTGATAGACTACTTTTCTAGATGGGTTGAAGTTGAACTACTGAAGGATTGTAGATCTACAACTACTGCAAAGTTCTTATTTCAAAATGTAGTCACCAGATTCGACTGTCCACGAGTTTTACTAAGTGATCAAGGATCTCATTTTGTTAACAAAATTATTGAGGCACTTACCCAGGAGTTTCATATTCATCACAGGAAAAGCAATACATATCATCCTCAAGAAAATGGGACTATCGAAGCATTCAAAAAGATACTGGAACATGCTTTGACTAAGGTATGCAATGTGAACCATGAATATTGGTATTTAAGAATTCCCATAGTTTTATGGGCATACAGGACAATGCCAGTAAGAAGTTAACGGTCCAGACACCATTCAAACCGGTGTATGGTCAGGAAGTTGTTATGCCAATGCAATACATTGTGTTGAGCTTAAGGGTTGCGGCATTCATTGGTATGTCAGACACTGGTGCTATTGAAGAATGGTTTTCACAGATAATTTAGTTGGAGGAACATAGGTTCTTCGTAGGTTTTCAAAAGCAAGTCCAAAAAGATCGAGAAAACACATGGCACGATCAGAACACCACAAGGAAGCAGTTTCAGCGAGATCTAGTGCTCCTCTATGACAGTAAGTTTCTCAAGCATCCAGGTAAGCTGAGAACACATTGGTTAGGGCCATATTTCATTAAATTTATTACAGAAGGAGGTGTTGTGCAATTGCAAAATTTGCATGGAGAAATCCTCAAGTGCTTGGTAAATGAAATCCATCTAAAACCTTACAGGGATAGCTGTGCCTTCTTGCAGTGGAGAAATCTGTACAAATCCTTGTATATATGGAAAAAAAATTAGGAAACCCCAAGTTCTTTTAGTTTTGAAGCCAAGTTTGTGTCAAATTTATAATTTTAGGAAACCCAAAGTTGTTTTAGTGTCGAATCCGAGTTAGTGTCGAATTCATAGTTCATAATTTTGTCGAAGTGTAGCTTGTCGTAGTATAGTTTGTCGAAGTTAGTTAAGTCGAAGTTTAACTTGTCGAATTTTATGTAGTCGTAGTGGGAAATTGTACATAAGTTGTATTTTTGGCGAAGTCGAGTTTGTGTCGCAGTTTCCCATGTGCTCAATAAATGCTATATTAATTACGAAAACGGTGGCGGCGTTAGTGGAGCATCTTGCATTAAATGATGAAAAGATACGCTTGTGTGAACCAAATTGCCACCAGAAACTGGTAATCATTGCCAGGATTTGGTCCAATCTACTCAATTTATTGGGAAAAAGCACTGACAAGACGGATTGAAGGACATAGTTAAAAACCATAAAGAGTTGGAGGGACACTCTATTGTTTCCCAAGCGAATGAGTGCATTGATTCAAGTTTCTAGCAGAGAGAAGAGAGCCTTAAATTATTGGAAAAGTTTGAATCCACTCTAAATTTATGGAGGCAGCTATATCCGACATAAGCACTGAGTAGATATCAGTTCCATAAGTTGTTTCCTGCGTGATTGCTCTAATTGTTGAAGAAAATATAGAAATTGTATCAACTCATGTTCCAATAGAACTGTCAAAGAAGAAAAGATCATCTGCGAGGCAGGAAGCCACTAAGACAAGTTCGAAGCGAAGAAATGATCAAGAAGTGTCACGTCCCCCATTTTGACCCTTATAATATTTTGGGCTATAATGTAAATAATGTATGCATATTATGTATGATTCCTAGCGTGGAGCTCAAGGCCAACTATGGGAATTGTATATATTTTTAAATTATGCTATCCATGTGCTAGTGAACCATGGGAATTGTAAATATGCATCTTAATATAAATGCCCACAACTAGCTATGCAATGCACCAAGAGATGGGGGGCATGATATTGCAAGGAATTGGGAGGAGGATATTCAAAACCCTTGAGCCAATTGAGTCAAGCCAAGTGTCAATGAGAGAACCCATCAAACCCTCAACTACCCATGTTGATTTTGGTGCCCAATCATTCATTTCTCCCAAAAGTTGGGTGAAGTAGTTAATGCCTTGGGGATTGGGGAGGTATGGCTGTCCAAATTCGAGTATGGGTAAGCCACCCTCATGGAAAAACGTGTTTCTCCTTCTTGGGCAAGAAAACACCCACGAATTGCCTTCCCAAGCCATTATTCATGGTCAGACTTCACCCTCTCATGTTTTTAGAGCTTGTTGAGCGTTTGGGAGCTTGCTGGGCGTTTTTGAAGCTTGTTGGGCATTTTTAGAGATTGATGGGTGTTTGGGAGCTTGCTGGGCGTTTTTGAAGCTTGCTGGGAATTTTTGGAGCTTGCTGGGCGTTTTTGGCTTGCTGGGAACTCGTTTTTGGTTAGCACAGTGGTTGGGAGAAGAGAACCACAAATTGGGGCTTTAATGGAGGTCGCTTTTGCTCCTGGGTTGTCCCCAAACGTTTTTTGAAAATCAAATTGCCTTTCCAGGGTTGTTTTCCCCATTTATCACTTCGTTTTTGGGTTGCCCATGTTTTCCATCCATACCCAACACTTGGGGTTTTGCTGTTATGTGTACCCATGCCCAGTTTATGAGTTTTCTGTGTGTAGGATATTGTTGGGGTTGCAATGGGTATCCATTGTTTTGGCTTGAGCTTGAGTGGAACCATCCACGAATGAAGAGGGTTCATACTTAGTCTAATAAACCCAGCAGTGGTCTGGCTTGGCTTAGATCCAAATGATTATTTGGCTGTGTATGAGTTTGAAATCCCCTTTTCCCCTTGTAGATATCATGCCCATCTCGGGGGTGGTCTCTAAGTGTTGAAATAATACAAGCTGGGCAGAGACCTACGGTTGGGAGGAACATTGCATCGACATAGCTAGTTGTTGGGGACAACATTACATTGAGATAAGTATACTCTCTTATGTGTAATTACTTCTGCACTGTTTTTAATTAATAGATGGTTGTTCTGGTTATGTTAAATTGAATGTCAATTGGGAATTGTGTGTGGATGGTGTTTATTCCACTGTGCATCTTTGTTTTAACTTGCATCTGCACACATATGTTTCCATGAATGTTATGAATGGGGTTGAATTTGTCTAAATTCCCCAGCTTTGTATTCATGATCCCTTCGGTGCATTGGGTCCACGGGAGGGGATGTGACAGAATGGTATCAGAGCTTAAGGTTCCACACTACGGTTGTTGGGCCCTTTATCATCGTGTGTATATGTATTTAGTATTTGGAATTAAAATGCATTAAAGAAACCTGAAGATCTCATGGCTTCTATTTGTTAGAATGGGAAATCATTCCCATGACTGTTTTGGGGATTTTTACAAAACTGTGAAGAGGTGCAGTTTCTTGAAATACTTTTACTGTTTTGTCCTATGCAAGTATGATCTGTGAGTGGTTTACTCTGTAAAGAAAAGAAGGACACATTACCAGAAAAAATTCTAACTGTCTTTAAAAATTTGCAAAACAATTTCTAACTGTTTTTCTGAGTTCTGCTAAGGGCTCTGTCGGCAATTTTAGCGTTAAGTTTTGCTCACGCGGCGATCGATTTAACGCTAATATTTGCGACACAGGCGACGGGAAAGTTGTTATCTCTGCGCCAAAAGGAAAGGAAGAATTTTGTTTTTGAAATTTTGCCTAAGGGCTGCGGCGGCAAAGTTAAGAATAACTTTGCATGCACGGCGACAAAGTTAAGAATAACTCTGCGCACGCGGCGGCAAAATTAATGTTATATTTTGTGTGCGGCGGCAATTCTAAGCTTAAAAGATGCAACACTATGCGGCGATTTTAAGCTTAAAAATTGTGACGGGCGGCGAAGAAAAGGCCAGGATTGGCGAAATGGGCGCAGAAGTTAAGGATAAAAACTGCGCTACGGCGGTGATTTTAGGGTTAGATCCAGCGCCAAGGGTGGCAACGTTAAGGATAAAACCTGCGCTACGGCAGCAATTTTAGGGTTATATCTAGTGCCAAGGGTGGCAACGTTAAGGGTAAAACTTGCGCTGCGACGAGGGAGTTAAGGTCAAATCCAACAATGGTCGCAGAGGTTGAGCCACGACCAGCGATGGGAGGAGCAAAAAAAAAAGAGTATAGAGCCAAAAAATTGATTTTTGGATAGAAGGAGCAGTCAGGATCAGAATGGGATGATTCCTGTGGGGCTCGGAGGCCATTAGCAAAGGCCATGAAAGAACCAAAGAAGGTCTCGAGCCCAGTATGCCCCAATCTGACAGAAAATGAAGAATAGTGACTTTTGAAAGACGGTGTCCCGAGGCTTAAGGGAGGGTCGGTTTGAGCTGAAATCGATATGGCACGACCATGGAGCAGGTACAGTGTTAAGTTTGGAATCTTGGAGCCGAACTCCAAAGGATGTGGAGTCAAGGTGAACCAGAAGGCCAAAAAGCACTATTCCAGGCCATTTTTTTGGGATTTTGAAAATCTTGTGGACAGTGAAAGTGACCCTAGATGTTGGAATCAAAATTTTTACTAAAATAGACATTTCACCTTCTCATTAAGATGGACAGTTTCTGTTAGACGAAGATTTTCCAAAAATGCATAATTGGTGAGATAGCCCTTTTTGGCCAAATTTTGGGATTTTGGGGGAAAAGTGAAAAGTTAAAAGTAGCCAAACCCCGAATTTTATTGAAGTTTATTGGTGCATCGGAACAGGGATCTGAAGGTTGCTGAGTGTTCCTTGTTATATGGAATAACTTCTCCCGGTAGATAATTTTTCATGATTCTTCCTAAATTTTCTTCTACAAGTAGCTGAAGCTGGCCTTTCAGAATAAATTGCAGTTGTGAGTGCCGAATTTCGGGCAAAATTTGCATTTTCGGAAGAATGTAAATTCCATGTCCTGGATCGGAATGGAGCAAGGGGATAGGCGTCAGAAATATTATCCAGAAGAGAACAGGGATGCATGACTAGAGTTTGAATGAGGTCTACTTGTATCATAGATATTTGGTGTAGAAGAGTGCCAGCGGCTGTTTTGACAAAAACAAATTTTTGTTGTCAATATGAGCAATTTTTTTTTTTTAAATTGCATGACTGGAAGGAAATCAGACCAACTATGATGGAAGAGGGATTCCATGTTACAATGAGGGATTGAAAAGGGAGGATTCCTTAACCCCTGTTTTGATATCGTATATATAATTATAAAATTGTCATGCATATAAACTATGGCATAGGAATGTGAAAATGTAAGAGATTACATAGATGCATATGCACTAGATGGCATATTAACAAACATTGCATAGTGCATGTGGAAATGTTGTGCATGAATCGGATATTGCATATTGGTAAAATAGTGGAGTTTTACATATGCAATGAGCCACTTAAGACAATGATTGTGGTTGCTAATCATTAGTTATGTTTGCATTGGTTATAGGGCCAAAGTCAACTGAAGCATGGCTAAAGATGAGGATGATGTTGTTGCATATGACCGACAACCATATGAGGAAGGGATGGCACAACAAATCTATGATCATGAGGTTGGAAAAAGGACTGTGTAGCCTTGGTAAGAGGCCAACTGAACAGGTAACATCAAGTGATGTTAATATCAGCCATGCAGGTAATGGTTATTGGTGTATAAATTGCATGAATGTTGAAAGAGGATAAGATCCCTTCAACTATGTTTGAACTATGTTGATTTAGTTTACATGTGGTATTGAGTGCCGAATGGGAATGTTAAGCTATCGAGTATGGTGAGGTGTGGGTAAGTGAAGGCAAGGATCCTTACACCCTATAGTTGCTTAGAAACCTCAATGCATTCATATTGAATTATATCATACCATTGGTGTATGTTGGATTATGAGAAAGTGAGGACTTATGGCCCTGTCATGGTGGTGCATGGTTAGGCCATAATATGTTGAATGCATAATACTCATAAATTAATGCAAAGTAGCATTAAGGAAATGTGCATTAAAATATTATGTACAATCTTGTGGTTATGCATTGAGTGAATGCACATTAAAATATTATGTGAGTGATGTAAATGTGCATGCATAGGTATAGGTGCACATGACGAGATGCATTGTGAGGATGCATGATTGTGATGTATGTTTCATTGCAATCAGATAATAGATGGAATGGTGAACTATTATCAATCTTAAGAGCAAGAGAATGATTGCATAAAATGATGCAATTGAACCATGCAAATCTAGTATGGTAATGATTCACATGAAGTAGATGATTTTGGTGATATTAAAATGCTTCAGTGACTGTGGCAGCAATGAAATATTATATGCATAGAGACTTACAAAGCGTTTCCTTATGGAAGTTTCATATTTCAGGTAGATTGTTTTGGGCATGGCAAATATGGGTAAGTCCATGATGAAGATTGGAATCTACCGTGAGCAAGAGCCAAACGATATGAGAACAGACTCATGGCTAAGCGAATCAATTTCCGTAGAGGACAGAATTGCAATTCATACTTGAATTTAATTATCAATGCCATTGACTTATTAGAGAAATCAGATTTGAATTTTATTGTTAAATGCTGCTAACTGTTTGGCTATCTGATAAATGTGCCAGGAAGACACATTGCAGGAAGACCAGGAGTGATGGCCTGCAAAAGCCAAACTAGATGGGAAAGACCCCATGCTTTGGAAATGGGTTTCGAGTGAAACGCCATTGATAATGTCTCAGCCAAACCGCATGTCGGTAAACCATGAGAGTGAGATGGTAAAGCTATGTCAAGAAGGCATGTGAGATACATCTGCAAAATGAATAAGTATTCTGTGACCCTATACAAGAACATGCATGTCTAAATTATTAGGGTTAATATGCAGAGCATGCTCTATTTTGTTTATATCATTGCAGCCTGAGTATGATTAGGGCCTACATGGCACACATCAGGAAGGGGGTGCACACATTTTTTGGTGTTGGGTCATGATAGAGTTTTCATTATTGACTACACCCTAAGGGAATGGACGCATTCCTGGTGTTTCAATACTTGATAGTGAATGATATGGATTATGGTTTCAAAAATTGAACAGCAATACTAATGAGCTTGCTTATCCTGCTTGTGTTGTCAGCCTACACAGATGCAGATTGATACTGCACATTAAGAGGCAAAGTAAAGAAAGGTATGCAAAAGGACTGTATAGGAATTGGCAACCTTTTTAAGCTCACATGAAATATTACCAGAAGGGATGGACAGGCCTGAAGAGCTGTGTAATGAGAAGAGGTATCATCCTTGTGTGAGTGGGGTCATGTTAACCTGCAGTCAAGAAATTCACCTATAAAGTTCCAAAAAGGAACCACCGATTTGCACAATAGAAGGAGTGAAGTCCTTGTATGAATGAAGAGTTTATGTGTGTGTGAAGGGTTATGGTGCAAGAAGGTGTGGTGACATTGGTGAAGGCATAAAATCTCTATTGGGTCAGCAGTGGGAGGGCGGGCGCCAAAGACTGACTGAAAACCCTGAGATGCCTATGGCTCCATAGTAGAGCCTTGACCTATAATGGTCAGGTGGTGCAGTTTCCTTCCATTAGTCGATGACCCAGACGAATGTGTTGCCTCAGCAATGGAGAGGGCCAACCAGGTATGGGACTGGTTGGGCACCACCAAATGTTTGATAAATCCAGTCGGCGTGAAGGTGTACTGGTGAAGCATTAACTACATCCAAGCCCATATGCGATTCCAAGGCTTGCAAAGCGAAGCAGGACCCTGTGGACCAGAGGGGAAACGCACAATACAGATAAGTATTCATTTTTATTTATGTCTTGTTTGGAATAATGAAGATTTCAAGTATAAATCTTTTAACAGCTAAGCTGATACACTATTGTTTTCCTTGTTGGAAACCTTGGTCATTGTAGGAAGGCAAGGCCCTGAAAGACTATAAATTACTGACCAGGGAGTAGCTGGATGAACGCTATAAAGTTCTTGATAAATCCAGAGAGTAACTGGTTGGGCATTCACTACTTAATATTGTGAAACAGTGTGTATGCTGGCCCAATACCCCTTAAACAATTGATAAAAACCAGTCGACGTACTGGCTTGGCATTGCCTATTCGAATGGTTTTGGTTAGCCTGCTTGTTGTCCCAACATTCATTATTGTATCCACGGGAAATCCAATGCTTGGAAAGCAAGAAGGATCCTATGGGATAAAGTGAAGACAACCAATATAGATAAGTATTTGGTTATCTTGCAACTTCTTGCTTGTGAATATACGTGTGTATATGATTTGGTTATGATTTCTCAAACTCTTGTTTAGAGAAAAACCTTATGAAATAGACTAAACATGTGAATTGATTCAATGTTTGAGTGTAGGAATTGTTGGAAGCAAAGACCAAGAAGGCATCATAGGGATGCATATGGACATATGACTGCCCCAAAAGAGCTCAATATGAGCAGTAATAAAAGATGGTGCTAGTGAACATGAGTGGGTCCTAGCAACCAGGGGTTCTGTAAGCAGAATGGGAAGGGGTACCCAAGTTGAAAAGATTTAAACAGACCTTAGACACTAAGTGTCATAGCCAATAAAGGGAAATTCAAGCATTCACATTAAAGTGAAAGTGACTAAGGAGCATGAAACCACAATGATGGCATAGCTCCGTAATAAAACAAGACTAAGAGGGAGAAACTCTTACTCTTCTCTTTCCTTTTTATTGATGTATTTATAAAACAAAGAATTGTTGAATGCATGTCATGACTAGAAGAAGAATGTGTTTATTTGCTTGAAATAAATTGTGAATGCTAAAATAGTTATTTCACTGTGAAAGGATGAACATGAAATAGATCATGTGTATGTTGGGAAAGCATGAAAAATTTGGAAGTCGCATGAGTGAAGCATGGACGTTCCATGCCAATTGGGAAATAATTAACTAATTTTAATATTTATATTATGCTTGTCCTAACAAGGAGTTTCCATGATAAATTTCACATGTGAGAAATTGAAACAATTGGTTGCAGCTGACACAAGTAAGTGTTGCTGGTAAGTAAAGTGTGGTCAGTTGTGCACATTGACCATGGCGGCAGACCAAGGGCTATTAGAATTGGCTGAAAGTCTTCTTCAAACAATTGCAAAAACCCAAGAAAATCTTGGAGAGATGCTCAAGCTACAGAGGCAACAGAATGAGACGAACCACAAGGTTTTGAAGGACTCTATTCGCCTACAAAAATAAGTAAAAAGGATTATGGGAGCAATCAGTAAAGGAAAGGAAAGTAGATCCATGAAGAAGCATTCATCCAATCGACCAATTAAGAAACGTTCCAGGTGGGAAGACTCAAAGGAATTTGAGAAGGAAAAGGTAAAGCAACCAATGAAATGTTGGGGATGTGGAGGAAATCATTGCCTCCGTAACTGCTCAACAATGGAACATCAAGAGGGTAGTCGCCATAAAGTTTATAGACTTGTAGATCAGCGAGAAGGTAAAGAAGAGGAAGGGATTGTTTTGGAACAATGCCCTCATGCAGAACTAGAAGGTCCCCTCCAGCAGGAATAGTTTGTGAAGGCCAAAGGACTTGGTCCTGATAACCCAAGTAAAGGATGAGATGCAAGACAGACCTGCCATATTTTGTGAATTTTGGACATGTATATAGCGTGTATGTATTCCTAGGTATTGGAACACCGACGACGGTGTTATTCCAAGGGGAGGGGAATGTCACGTCCCCCATTTTGACCCTTATAATATTTTGGGCTATAATGTAAATAATGTATGCATATTATGTATGATTCCTAGCGTGGAGCTCAAGGCCAAGGCCCTGCTAGTGAACGCTCGATCTAGAAGAGGCAAGTATTTGAAATTATGCTACCCATGTGCTAGTGAACCATGGGAATTGTAAATATGCATCTTAATATAAATGCCCACAACTAGCTATGCAATGCAACAAGAGATGGGGGCATGATATTGCAAGGAATTGGGAGGAGGATATTCAAAACCCTTGAGCCAATTGAGTCAAGCCAAGTGTCAATGAGAGAACCCATCCAACCCTCAACTACCCATGTTGATTTTGGTGCCCAATCATTCATTTCTCCCAAAAGTTGGGTGAAGTAGTTAATGCCTTGGGGATTGGGGAGGTATGGCTATCCAAATTCGAGTATGGGCAAGCCACCCTCATGGAAAAACGTGTTTCTCCTTCTTGGGCAAGAAAACACCCACGAATTGCCTTCCCAAGCCATTATTCATGGTCAGACTTCACCCCCTCACGTTATTAGAGCTTGCTGGGCGTTTGGGAGCTTGCTGGGCGTTTTTGAAGCTTGCTGGGCATTTTTAGAGCTTGTTGGGTGTTTTATTTTGAAGCTTGATGGGTGTTTGGGAGCTTGTTGGGCGTTTTTGAAGCTTGCTGGGCGTTTCTGGAGCTTGCTGGGCGTTTTTGGCTTGCTGGGAACTCGTTTTTGGTTAGCACAATGGTTGGGAGAAGAGAACCACGAATTGGGGGTTTAATGGAGGTCAGTTTTTCTCCTGGGTTGTCCCCAAACGTTTTTTGAAAACGAAATTGCCTTTCCAGGGTTGTTTTCCCCATTTATCACTTCGTTTTTGGGTTGCCCACGTTTTCCATCCATACCCAACACTTGGGGTTTTGCTGTTATGTGTACCCATGCCCAGTTTATGAGTTTTCTGTGTGTAGGATATTGTTGGGGTTGAAATGGGTCTCCATTGTTTTGGCTTGAGCTTGAGTGGAACCATCCACGAATGAAGAGGGTTCAGACTTAGCCTGATAAACCCAGCAGTGGTCTGGCTTGGCTTAGATCCAAATGATTATTTGGCTGTGTATGAGTTTCAAATCCCCTTTTTCCCTTGTAGATATCATGCCCATCTCAGGGGTGGTCTCTGAGTGTTGAAATAATACAGGCTGGGCAGAGACCTACGGTTGGGAGGAACGTTGCAGCGACATAGCTAGTTGTTGGGGACAACATTACATTGAGATAAGTATACTCTCTTATGTGTAATTACTTCTGCACTATTTTTAATTAATAGATGGTTGTTCTGGTAATCTTAAATTGAATGTCAATTGGGAATTGTGTGTGGATGGTGTTTATTCCGCTGTGCATCTTTGTTTTAACTTGCATCTGCACACATATGTTTCCATGAATGTTATGAATGGGGTTGAATTTGTCTAAATTCCCTTCGTGATCCCTTTGGTGCATTGGGTCCACAGGAGGGGATGTGACAGGAAGCATCTAGGTCTAGATTTGGTTCATCATCGTTGATGCCACCGTATATACCACCGATAAATCCATCTACAAGGCCAATGAATATTGGAAGGCATGTGAAGTACTGTGTTGTGCTTCCTACCACTCTGAAGGGCATTATTATCAAAGGAGACGTGATGGGAAAGATTGGAAAGCTGTCATATGTAGACCACGACTTGAATAAATTTGTGGATTTCTCGCCAACCTACTATATGGAACCAGTGTTGGAACCTATAACTAAGAAAACCTTTCTAGAGATCATGCCATGGGCCATCGGGTTGCAACAGTTAGGTATTTTTCCCTTGCTTGATATACCGCACTTTGGGGGGACAACGGAGGTTAATGCGTGTGTAAAACAATTATTGTTATGTGTGCATGGAGGGTTCCTATGGCTAGACAAGAAGATATCCTGGACTCGAACCTGATAGCGGAAATCACTGGGCTGCTGAAGGATGGGATTGACCTTGCCACATTTCTATTGGAAAAGAAAAGGATAGGTAATTGGAAAACTGAATGACAACGAAGTACAACCCGATGAAGTACAAGTAGGGATATCAAATAGCCTCGATCAATGACCAAGAAGTGTGCTTCGTAGAAAAGGAATTGGTGAGTTAGCTACTTGGGAAGTGTTGGCCTAATCAAGTTCCCACGATGGTAATTGTGGTTGCGGAGCAGTGTGTCCAGGGGGTGTCAATGAATTGGGCCACCTTCTTGCTCAACAAATTTCTAAGTGATTTCTAGGACGCATTAGATGACGGTAATCTATTTCATTATTCCTAGTTTATTTTGTTGATTTCACTTGTTGCTTGGGCGGAAACAGAGGACTACCAGGCAATGGATTGTCAACCTGGTCAGTATTTGGCTGCGCACTATGCGAACTTATGGTTCAATGACAAAGCGAAAGAGGCAGATCGAGAATAATGTGTAGTTTTACCTGCACTTCAGTATCATGTCTCCATGGTGTCACAGGTAGAAGAGTCCACACTTGTAAGGTTAAGGGAATTTATTAAGTGCATGGTTGGACCCCACCAAATGTATCTTCAGGCGCGACAAGATCAAGAAAATTAGTGGTTGGTGTCAACATTTAAGTTATCAGAGCCCAAGATATTTGCAATAATAAATGAATGGCCCAAAGAATGGAATAATGTTGTCAAAGCTGAACAAATCTCAACAGACAAGTCAAAGTAGGATCAACATGGTGATGATAAGACAAAGATCCGGCTGGGAGCACTAGGGGCCACATCCATACTCAATAAAAATCCCAGGAGGAAGGTAGATATTCGAGTGTGACAGAGTCAGATTCCGATCCAAGTGAGAAGAGAAAAGCAACTATGACACAAGGACCAAGGAAGAAGTCAAAAGAAGCAAGGGAAAAGGATGTCTTGTCCTTGACAAAAGATGACATCGACATTTTATATGACCGCATGACAAAGGTTTCTGAGGAAAATTCTAAGCTTGTTGATGAAAGAAACAAGTAGCTATTTGGGGGGGTAATGGATCAGCTCGAAGGACTCTGATGAGCTATCCAAGGACTTAGTCTAGCTCCTACTCAAATGGGAGCTTTGCAGCACACTAAAGGAAGAACTAAGGAGGAGGTGATGCCACAGGAATCCACTACGACGACAGAAAAGGAATTCCAGTTGCTTCCAAGAGAGAAAATTTTTGGGGATCTGGGTTTACAAGAAAAATCTCACAAGTTGAGCTATGTTTATTTGTAGTTATCAGTACTGCCAATGTTTATGTTGCAGAATCTTCAGTAGTGTATTGTTGCGGAGATCAAGGTATGAGATGATTAAGTACCGGATACAGTATACTACGCTTCCAAAAGAATATGAGAAGTTGTCGAAGGAACGGAAAGAGGCTGCACAAAAGAAAGAGCAACTACAAAATGTTGTCGCGGTAGCTTGCCGTACAGTACCAGAGGCCAAAGTAGCTGATGATATGGCTCCATAAGAGAAAATCAAGAGGCTATCCAGAGTCCTATCGGGATTCCATGATAAGATTGGGGAGTTAGAAGCAAAGCTGGTACCAAGTAATCCGCTGGAGGTAAGAGCGCATCGAAGTGGGGAGGTGGTTGAAGTAGTAAGAACCATGAAGGACTGTGAAAGTGAATGCGGAGCATTATTAGAAGAGGCCACACAAGCTTGGGCCACATTATTAGATGATGTAGAGCTGTAGAGAATTATAGCTAGACTAGAGGAAACACAAACCAAGATCGCAGAATTGAAAAATCAGTTGAAGACATTGTCACCTGCTAGGAAAATGATCAAGGTTTTCGAAAATAAAAAGATCCAATAGGAAATTAACCAGCTAAGAGTCAAGCAGCAAAGAAGGACATAACTGGTTGAAGCATTGCAGGGAGAAGCCGAGCAAGTATTGCAAATTATTAGTGGTGCGAGTAGCAAAGTGTAGGAACAAGTTGAATGGGGTGAGAAACAGACGAATGTTCACCTTACAGGGGAGCTGGTACAAGAAGCATGCCATCATCGGTATGAAGTGTGGTAGACTATCAAATATTTGAAGCGAAAGTTCGAAGAATTTCAGGAGAAGTCCAAGGCCCCAACGGAACAATCTTGAAGTGGCTCGGGATGAGCCACATGTGAGTGTTGGGGGCCTGTTGGGCCATGTAAATTTTTTAGGTTAAAATTTTGCAAATTTGTGATGCAAATCGAGCCAAGGTAAAGTGGTTCGACGAGGAGCAGTCAACTCCGACGAAGTGGCCGAGAATCCAGGAAACTGGGCATTTTAACATTGTTAAGGGCAAAATTAAGTGAGTTAGTTAAAAAGTTTTGTCCACTTACATTAATGAGTGTAGTAGTTAGTTAGTGGAGTAGTGGGAACGGGGCAAGCTGTGTGCTCCCTATAAATATGTAAAGGGTTGGGATTTTTGGGACAACTAGTGAATTAGGGAGCTAGTTGATGTGATATTTGTCAAGAGCTCTATTTTGATGTCGAGAAGAGTCACTTAATTTGTAGGCTGTGTGCATAGATCCACTGTAATAGAAGGAAAAATATCTAAGTCATTGTAGACATGAAGTGCTTATTCTTTACTGTGAATCATGAATAAATAAAGTGTTTACGTGGTTTTCTCCTGTTTGGGTTTCCATGTTACATCTAGTGTCCAATGTGCATGTTTTATGTGATGTTGTGTTCATTTTTATGTTCTGTATATTGATGAATGATCAATGAGCCATGTGTATGAATGGTATATGAATGAATATATGTCACAATTAACAAAATGTTAGATGTAATTAAATCTACAAAGTGTTAAGTAAAGCTATTTGTCGATGTTAAGAATGTTGGGTTTCTATCACACCCCTTCGCTACTATAGAAAATTGGTTCCTGCAGCTCCCAAATATACTTCGGGTGAGACTTCATCTACTTTGCAGGTGTTTGAGAAAGGGTTTAAACCCTTTTGGGATGGTATCGTGGGGTTTTGTTGGTGTTTAGTTGTGTGAACCCTAGTCGAAGTAGAAGTGTGCCAACCATGTTTGAGCCTTTCTTGCTTGGTTTTGCTTAGTTTCTTGTCTCAAAAATCTTTGTGAGCCTCTACTACTTGATAGAATCTTTGTATGCATTTGGATTGAGTATTTGAGTACTTTTTTATTCCTATTTAGACTCTTTCTTTCGTTTCCAACTGTTGAATGTGTAGCATCAACCTAGGCTAACTTGATCCTTTGTTGTAGTTCACCATCTTCCTGATCTGATTCCTCTGACCCAGTGGCACTCAAACCTCTCTAATATTGGTTCTAAACCTATTAAAACTTATTTGGGACCTATTTGGTTGTGTTTGGGAACTATTTCAATGGTTTGGGATTTGAAGTGTGTTGTTTGGGCTACTTGCTTTTTGGTTCTTGTCCATCTTTGATTGGGTCAAACATTGATCCCTATTGAGATCAGGAACCCTATATCCCCATCAAAACTCTTCATTTCTACTTGATTTTCCTTGGATTAAATATTAAAGGTTTCAAAAAGATCCTCTTTCCATTGTTTGGTTTGTTTGGTTTGCATATTGGATAGTTTGTGTTTTTGCAAATAGTGATCTTTGAAGGTCTTCATGTGATCCAAATCCTTTCAGCCTTGCTAGTTTGGGTGAATTTTTTGTATTCTTTGGCTTCTTGGGTATTGGTTCATTTGCAAAAGTTATTGAAATCCTTTTATTTCAAGATTGAAACAAAAGATTGTATTTTTAAGTCCCTTATGCAATTTGAAAGATTTTGAGAAAGGAAAACTTTCTTTGTCTTCTTTGCTCTTAGATCCATTGCAATTAACATTGAACCTTGTTAATATAAAAAAAGAATATCACATTTAAAGCTTTGAATTCAGTTTGGAATTCTTTTGAAAAGTGGAAACTTGTATTCATCTTCTTTGATTTCCAGGTCTCTACAAGTGAAATCAGATCTTGTAGATTGAAACAAAGAAGTTTTATTTTGAGTCTTTTAATGCAACTTAAGATTCTTTGAAAGCATAAATTTTTCTTCATTCGTTTATTTAGTTTGCAAATAGCATTGAAAAAATTTAGATTGAAACAAATAAGTGCATACTTCGATTCTTTCTAGAAGTTTTTGGAAAAGAAGAAAACAAGAAAAAGTCTTTCATTTTTGGTGTTTGTTGAAAACGATTGTCTCTCATTTGATTTTGGATTTCAAAAGTGTTTGTTTGATTTGGTGTTCCTTTCCTCATTCGTCGAAAAGAGAAGTGAAAGATTATGCATTGCATGAAAAGCAAAAAAGTTTTAATTTCATTGAGTGTTTACATTGAGAAGAAAAATAACTCCTCTCCCTTGCTTAGATAGAGTTCATCGAAACAAAATATCTGCATTTGCATTTAGTTGCATGGTTTGGAGTCGAGTCATCACACCATAATTTTCATCTCTCTGTACCCTTTGATTAAAAAACAGCCTTAAAATCAACCAATGTGCTGATAAAATTAATTCAAATTTTTTGTTTTAAAGCACATCAACAGTAGTATATGGATTAGAGCTTTGGGACTAGGAAAAGTGAGTAAATTTTCCAAGAGCTACTAAAACAATACTAGGAACACTAATGAGTGAAAATCCATTAGTAGTGTGAAGTGCTTGTTTTGAAAGCTCCTCTAACATAGGATTCAAGCGGAAGGAGGAGTCAAGAAGAGTGCTTGGACCAGTCAGTCCCCAACACTTTCTCGGTGGGGTTATGCGAGTTAGGGAGTAATCTTAGTAGAGGCAAGGCCTTGAGGTGACACCACTATCTGATTTTCTTTGGTTCTAAGACATTTGTATTACATCCCCTTCCCATTCACAGAAGCCCTATCCCATGACTATTCCGCCCAACCATCAAGTGTGAAGTGGTAGCCTTAGTTGTTTTTCCTAAGTTCATTCCCAGGTGACTATAGTGGTGGTGGTGTCGGTACCTGAGGAAAACATACAACATATGATTTTGGATCCTTAGGAGGGTACTTGGTTGTGTCAAGTACTTATACCTCTGGAAATCCATTACAGAGTAGTTGTGGGTAGTTGTCTCTCGTTTTTTCGATGACTGATTGATATCCATCTTCATAAGATCCCTTACCTACTAATTGCTTGGTTGATTTCCTTTAGTTCTTTTTAAGGGGTGTGTTCTTCCTGCATTCATAGTTGTCCCTAGGAATCATTGTTTTTTCACACTGGCTAACCGTGGTATGTGAAGATCTCATAGAATGCAAGGGTTGGACCATAAGGATCAAGAACCTCCACCTTCACAAAATTCACATCATTCTTCCAATGAGGGAACTATTAACGAATGAATCCCCTTCGAAGTTGGAAGCATTGATCCCTTCAACAATCAGATTGAAGGAGAGGTTGAGACTATGTTGCAGCTACAACCTCTCCCCCAAAGTTTGCCTAAAATTTTATGGCTCCCCTCCTTATTTTTAATTTGTGGATGCATTCTTAGACTTCATCTTCTTTTTATTCTTTAGATTTCAAAAGTTTGTATTTTTAGTTTCCTTAGAAAAGTTTAACACTTAGAAAAAAAGAAAAAAAAATTGTTTCGGAGCAAAATGCATTTTTTGCCGAAATAGTCGGAGGTAATATCAATTTGCTGCTGAAACGTTGGGGGAAAAAATGGTTTTCCATCTAAACGGAGAAATTTCCGATTGTCCATCAAAGTGATCGATCCTGAATTGAGTTTTTCTCTCATACATAATTGGAGCTTGCCCCCTTTTACCTTTGGCATAGTTTTGGTTTTATCTCCGAAATAGAACCGGCACAAGTTTGATTTTTAGCCCGAAACAAGAGTCGGTGTAGAATTGTTTTTTAAACCAGAAACTTACCGGTGCAAAGCTGCCAAACACTGCGAAACAACTACGGCATAAAATTCAAATTAAACCCGAAACTCGATCAGTGTAAAACATGTTTTTCCACCAAACATGTTGTTTAAAATCATTTTGACCTCTGATTTAATGTAACACCATGTGAAAATACTGTTCTGTCGGCAAACATTAATGCACAATTAATATTTTTAGGGTTAATTTCTAGGTTTAAAAAGGGGATTTTTGTGTTCTTTTAACACTTCGTTGCAACGTTGTTCGTGTTGATGTATATGTAACTTCGGAATGTATTTTACCCATGTATATTGTATTCCTATAGAGATGTTATTATTCCTCTATACGGAAGTGATTGTATTCCTATAGAGATATTATTCCTCTATACGGAAGTGTTTGTATTCCTATAGAGATGCTATTATTCCTCTATACGAAAGTGTCGTCATTTATATTGTAAGTGTCGTAACTTATACTTGATGGGTTATTAGACCACCTTGATGGGGTCGGCCCTGTATGAGTCATGTGGGTAAATGGGTTATTAGACCACCAAGTGTGGGGTCGGCCCGGATTAATGTAACCATGGGTTATTAGGCTAAGTTAGACAAGTCGGCCCCACTGGTTTATTTGGCAGGACAGGACAAGTATAAATAAAGATCGGGAGATCTCTATTTTGATCATCTTATTACTCACTCTTCCATCGCACGGAAAGTGGCGCACATGTGAGGAGGAGGATCAGCTGTTAGGAGAAGACTATATCTTTTACTTTGGTTGTATCATTTCTCTATCTATCTCTGAGAAAGTTGTGGCATTTTTCACCTTCTTGGTTTTCCCCGATGAAACTCTGTGTCTCTTGTGTGCTTGCATTATTCTGTCCATGATTGATATGCTGTAGATATGTTGTGCATGTTATTCTCTTAGTTAAGATCCTAGATCAGATTGAAATTTCTGAAAAACTAACATGGTATCAGAGCTAGCCTGAAAGAAGGCATGGTATGGCATTTATGACACTTGTTGCACTTGCGAAGCTAGGGCTTGATATAGGAAAAACCAGTCATCGTAGTACTTTCGCTATTAATCCATTTCGGTGAGGTTTCAGGTTCTGAAACTCATACAGGTTGAATATAAGATCCCCATGTACCTTGTGTCCAAAGAAAAACTTCTAATTAGTTGTACTTTGTGTTTTATTATCTGTACAATCTAGAGTTTCTACCTCTTCCAGATCTGAGTCATAAACAGGTGACCTAGGAAAAACGGTCATAACTTGGGCTAGGAAGCTCCAAATGAAATTTAGTAAAAGGTGACAGGTAGGGCACGGACTGTACTTTCACGGGCCAAAGGTTCAAAGGCCGAAAGTGAACCAGTGACATGTGGAAGTCCGTACAAGTTTTCTATCCTGTTTTATCCCATAAACAGGTCACGTTGCGACACTTGGCATAACTCTCTCTCAGAAAATCCAATTGAGGTCAGACCTATGGGGTTGGAAATATGACAGGTCAGGCTACCATAGATAGAAGTTTTAGTCCCTGTGGATTTGTAATTTCGGAGTTACACTAGAAACAATCAAGTGCATATTTCTATCAAAACAGAATTGGATTTTGAGCACCTTCATTAGTGGCTCTGGGAATTAGGGTTTCGAAGAAAGTTGGAATTTTTATAATCGGAGACCATGGCTGAATGCTACTCATCAAAATCAAAATTTAGAGACCAAGATCAAATTTTTTGGTTGGGAAGAAGGCCATGCTTGATCAAACCCTAGTTCGGGACTTTGATCGGAAAAGTGGAAAATTACGGATTCTGCAAAAGTTGGAATTTTTTAAGTCTGTGACCACGGCTGGAAGCTCCTCAAAAAAATCAAAGTCTAGAGCTTTGGATCGAACCTTTTGGTTGGGCAGAAGGGTGGGCTTTATCAAACCCTAGTTCGGGATCCTGTCCAGAAGATCCAGAAGTTTCAAAGGAAATTTTGAGGGGTGAAACTTTGCAGTTTTCAAATTCTGAGTATACTAGCTTGATCAGCTCATCAAGGCGCATCTTTCTATCCTTTCAGAAGTTTAAAATTCAAAATTTTAATTTTTAGGGTTTCTCTAACAAACGATAATCCAGCTCCAGATTTAATTTCTGCAAATCAAGTGGATTGGGTTAATCCTAGAAGAGAATGGTTTGGTCACCTGCATAAGTGAAGAACTTCCTGTTTCAGAGGGAGTTGAGGCTAAGACCTTAAATAAGAAGATCACAAGTAATCTCGACAGGTATGACTTACAAGTATGTCTCAAAATTTGTTCATGATTAAGTTGATGATATGTTTGTCTTCATATTATTACGGTTAGTACAATCTTGATTAATTTTTTTACTTGTCGTATCACCTTAATAAAATTATGAATGCATGATAGAAGATATTCATTGATTAGGGTTTTGACACTTATGATTGTACTAATCCATTGTGGTGTTGCATGAGGTTGATGTTGTCCGCTAACATGAAAGGTACATTAAGAAAGACAAATCATGTTCTAGTTCAAGAACATATGACCATGGAGACATGAAGACAAAGATTCATCCATTATCATGGATCACATAGAAGATCTACTTACGAGGTATGTATAACTTGGTTCTATTATGGTTAACTTATGAGATATGTAGGTTACTAGCACAAGTCATTGAAGAATAAGAAGACATCTTGTGGGTATGTTAGACATAGCTAGCTAACATGCTAATCCAAGTATGTTTTTCCTATATCAAGTTAAAATCCTACCTTGTGTTAGGATATCTTATATAAGTATACTTGGCATGATTGATTATGATTATTCATGAAGTTATAGGTTTGAGTAATCATGGGTTTAGGCATATTATGTTTCTTACTTTAATTGATGATATGACTAACCAGAAGAGTCCTATATAAACCTTGAATACTAATGTGTATTATCTGTTTTTAAAATGATCATTACTATACATGTTTAAGATTATTGTGTTTCTGATAGTATTGAGATTATACTAATAAATGTATGATTATGTATGAGATCTCGAGGATATCACAATAATGATACTTGTAAGCATGCATAATGATCAAGGATGGATATAAGTTCAAGGACAGGTAATCCAAGAAGCAAAGATCAAGAGGGAGCACACTCCAGTAGTTTCTGCAAGGATGCAGATATTCAGAGGGAGTCGACCACTTCTCACAATCCACATCAGAATGGAGTTGCAGAAAGGAAGCAAAGACTGCGAGGGATTCAACCCAATAAACAAACAAAGATAAGTATTTTAATTATCATTTCTTGCATATTTGATTGTTTAAATAATACTGTTCAATGATGTATATACTGATGTTCCTAGAATTAGGCTGTGTATTTTGGCATATCAGAATAATTGCATTAATGAACAGCATACTACTAATATGCATGTAATGGGTAAGTGGCCTATGGCACTGTACAACATTCCATTGCTACTTATCTAGAATGAAACCTCTTTGTTGACATGTTGGGAGTTGTGCACACTCTTAACAAATGTTCTAGTAGAGATTGGAAGGCATCTAGAAAGTTACGGGATATGGATAAATGTTGTATTGAAGCATTGGCTAAAATAATTGCATGATTGTATGACATATTTCTTTATGTGTAAGAATTTGTTCTGAAAACTATGAGATGTTTCTAATCATGCAATTTAACTTGTTTTGTAGGAAAGATCATATACCATCACCTACAAAAGAAGGACTACAACATTTGTTCCAACAACGAAGTTCAAACTATCTATTGAAGATATTGAAGAATCTGAAGTTCCCATGATAAGGGATACAGTAAAAGGATTCCATGGTCGAGAAGTACCAATCAATCATGTTTGAGATGTGGTCCCAAGACCTGAAGGGAAGTTTGTTTGGACTTCCAAGTGGATCTATAAGATCAAGCATGTTGCAGATGGTAGCATGGAGAAATACAAAGAGAAGTTTGTAGCTTGTGGCTTCTCCCAAAAAGAGGGATTGACTATGAAGAAACTTTTGCACCTATAGCCAGGTACACTTCCATCAGATCAGTACTTTCCTTGGCTGAAGTGATGAAATGGAAGATACACCAGATGGATGTCAAGACAGCTTTCTTGAATAGTGTATGTGGAGCAGCCACTCAGTTTTGAAACACATGACAGGGAGTCATATGTGTGCAGACTGAAGAAAGCCTTGTATGGCTTGAAGCAAGCTCCTAGGACTTGGTATGGTAGGATAGACAACTTTCTATCCAGTTTGGGCTTTACTAAGAGTAAAGCAGATTCCAACCTTTACTACAAGGTTGAGGAAGGCAATCCTATGATAGTACTCTTGTATGTGGATGACCTGTTTGCAACAGGTGAGGATGGATTGATTGTTGATACCAAGAGGAATCTTCCTGCCGAGTTCGAGATGAATGACTTGGGGATGATGCACTATTTTCTAGGCATGGAGGTGTGGCAGAGTGCAGATGGGATCTTCCTTCGACTAGGGAAGTATGCAGTAGAGATCGTGAAGAGGTTCGGGATGATGGACTGCAAGGCCATGGCCACACCTATGGCATCGAATCTGAAGCTTCTGTGTGATGCTTCATCTGATCCAATTGATGTCACGATGTAACATTAGATGATTGGGTTCTTGATGTACCTGATGAACACAAGACCAGATATTTGCCTTGCGGTGAATACATTGATCCAGTTCCTGACGGATCCCAGAGGTGTTCACCTGGTTGCTGTAAAGCATATTCTGAGGTACCTGAAGGGTACAATTGATTATGGGCTCAAGTATGATGCAAATCAAAAGTTTAACCTGCAGGGTTATGTTGATTCAGATTGGGAAGGCAGTGTTGGAGATAGGAAGAGCACATCTAGGTGTTGCTTCAGTATGGGATCAGGTGTGATCTCTTGGTTTAGCAAGAAGCAATCTTGTGTAGCACTATGTTCAGATCCTAGTGGGCGGCCTTCACTAACACCTCGAGGTTTTGGTGTAACGGTTCGTATCATTTGGTATCAGAGCCTCCACCCAGGTTCAAGTCACAGAGCGGGTGGCAACGTCGGCATTGCAGTGTTCGCCCGAGGCTCGTACGGTGCAAAGGGGACACCACCGTACGGGCGCACATCCAACCCAGAGTCTGGACTGTGGAGCATGGTGGGGTGGACAGCCTTCACTAACACCTTGGGGTTTTGGTGTAACGATTTGTATCACACTGAGTACAATCGAAGCAGAGTATGTTGCAGCTTGTTCGGCTAGTTGTGAGGCAGTATGGCTCAAGAAGCTACTGTCTGAGTTATTTGATCTCCCACTGGAGGCTACTGGTATTTTTTGTGACAACCAGAGTTGTGTGAAGCTGTCTAAGAACCCGATGTTCCATGATAGGTCAAAGCACATTGAGATCAAATATCACTATATCAGGGATATGGTCCAGAGAGGAGAAGTGAAGCTCCTGTATGTTACAACAGATGAGCAGATTGCAGATGTGTTGACGAAACCACTAGCCAGAGTGAAGTTTGAATACTTCAGAGAGAGGCTTGGTGTTCTTCAGATTGACGACACTTCGAGGAAGAAGTGATGGACACATTTGCTGGAGCCATTCCAAGCATGGTGAGAGGAGGATCTTTCCCATGGCTGTGGATGTAAGCGCTGGATGATGAGCATCGGGACGATGCTCCAGTTACTACTCTAAATATGCATAATGTTGGATGATGGATATGATCAGTTGGATTATTCCTCTATACGGAAGTGATTGTATTCCTATAGAGATGTTATTATTCCTCTATACGGAAGTGTCATCATTTATATTGTAAGTGTCGTAACTTATACTTGATGGGTTATTAGACCACCTTGATGGGGTCGGCCCTATATGAGTCATGTGGGTAAATGGGTTATTAGACCACCAAGTGTGGGGTCGACCTGGATTAATGTAACCATGGGTTATTAGGCTAAGTTAGACAAGTCATCCCCACTAGTTTATCAGGCAGGACAGGACAAGTATAAACAGAGATCGGGAGATCTCTATTTTGATCATCTTATTACTCACTCTTCCATCACTCAGAAAGTGGTGCACATGTGAGGAGGAGGATCAGCTTCTAGGAGAAGACTATCTCTTGTACTTTGGTTGTATCATTGCTCTATCTATCTCTGAGGAAGTTGCGGGGTTTTTCACCTTCTTGGTTTTCCCTGGTGAAACTCTGTGTCTCTTGTGTGCTTGCATTATTGTGTCCATGATTGATATGCTGTAGATATGTTGTAGATATGTTGTACATGTTACTCTCTCAGTTAAGATCCTAAATCAGATTGAAATTTCTGAAAAACTAAGAGTTCGCTCTATGTGGTATCGTGAACCATTGTCAGAGCATCAACGACATCTGGAGCATCATTGTTGTTGAGTACTCATGACCGCACTGTCAGGTAGGTACCGTTGCATCCATTAGTAGAACTTGTTTTTTTTTAATTGGCGGGAAAATCAAAGTTAGGTTGAAACCGTTATTTCACGTTTTAAGCCCGTTGGTCTAGGGTTTGCTTATTTTTTTTGGTGATAGCAGGTAGTTTCTAGGTTAAACACATTTTTCAACCCTTTACCATTTGCAAATTTGCATCTTACCGTTCTCCTTTCGAGTTTCATTGAGCACGTCCGAGATAATAAGTTGGCCTCGATGAGTTTTAGACTAGGAAATTGCTTGATAGAGAGCCATAGACATTTTTTCCTTTGGAATTTACCTAGGTCAAAAAGGGGAGTAAAACCCTAGGTGTTTGGGATTAGTCAGTAGAGAGAACAGTTGAATTTCTATTACATTAGTTCCTTTGGTTTTCTTGGAATAGTTAATGAACTGTTGTTGGTTGCTCTTTGGACAGACCCGGGTTTTCAGGATGCGCAGCAACAAACACCCCTTGGTGCACTAGCCCTCTCGGCAACGAGCTGCACAGCAGCCCGAAGTCTCACCCAAAGTGGCTATGGGGGGCTAAGGAATCAGGCTTCCTTAACCTTGGCGACACAGAGACTGCAATATTCTCCCCTCTTCCAGGAGGATTCCTTGGAGTGGAATGTCTTACTCCTCCTCAGACCTCTTATGTAATGTCCCTTGTTAGGAATTTTATTAAAATTGCAATTTTCCACTTTTTTCCTTGGTTCGACCTTTGACTAGTTTCGATCTCTAGGTCCCAAATTTGCCCCAAATGATCCCAAATCTTCTGAGAAGGTATATGAATTATATTAGAACATAAATATGTGTTTCATGGATGCCTTTGTACCTTTAAAACACTTCTGCAAATACTCTTTCAATTCTGGTCAATGTAGGTAACTTTACTAGTGATTTCCCTTTGACTAGTATTGGTCTCTAGGTCTCAAATTGACTCCAAATGCCTTCAAATCTTCAAGGAATGTTTATGAATGATATTAGGAATTGAATATGATGTTCAAGGATAACATATGGCCACTAAAATACCTCTGCAAACTCTCTTAAGATTCTGGACCAAGTATGCAATTTTACTAGTAATTTGGGGTTCAAATCCCCCTAAGGTAAGTACTGAAAATGGCTTCCCAAATGCCTCCAAACCCACTCAAATTTATGAACAGAGGTATGTAATTTGTTAAGTATGTTATTAAGGTCTCATATGCACCATTAATGGTTTATTACAACTATTCTCACCCTCTCCCATTCAACTGCAAAAATCACCAATTCGACCCTTGGGGAAATGGCACTATTTCTTCTCCCAATGCAATTAAATTGAGTAAAAATGCTTCAAATGCTCAAGTACAGGACATGAAACTTGTATAAGACATCCATGGTAGTATATTTATCACAAATATATCATAGAATCATCCATTCATTCGAAATCATCATCAATACATTGGCTCACAACAAGGTAGTGGGAAAATGGCATTGTTCTTCCATTAAAAATGAGATTTATACATTTCTACTTGGAATTTCGACCTGAAACTTTTTGGAGATGAATAAAAGAGTATTTAATTCATATTAAAAAATAAATGGGGCATTATAAGCTCCCCCAAAAAGTACAATAGCTCACCAAAAATGCCCTCCCTCAAGGATCAAGAATATGCCATCAAAACTGGAAATGGTTGAAGGAGCGAGCTGCAATAGAAGAAACCATGAGCTGCCCTGTAGCTTACACCTGAAAATAAAGACTCCATTAAAGCTCCAAATGAAAGGTCTGAATGGCCTTTCCAATTGCCAACTTGGATGGGAATCTTTCACCCTCGAAATTGGCTAAGGCAAGAAACTAGTCATCCACTAGCTCTCCCTCTTCACAAATGCAATTGCAAATTCTACAAATGATCAAAAGCTGGTTTCCTTCTTTGTTATTTACATTTATAAATTTCTAATGTCCTCCATGGGTCGAATTCCTTCCAAGATACTCATGCCAACTCAAGTTGGGAAGAGATTCCAAAGAACGCCACTTGTACAACAATTCCTAGTCTCCCACTTCCACCAAATCACATGTGAAAGCATCTTAGCTTCCCTAACACCCTTGAGCGCCCTCTTGGAGTCTATTTTTAGCCCTGACATGTCATATATGTCATATGTCAGCATTCAGGTCTGATTTGTGTCATAGGTGTCATAGCATCTTCATCATTGTTGTCATAGAGCTAGGGAATCTAGCCCAAGTGTCTCACTAGCTCCAAATTGCCTCTTCCTCTTCCATGGGAGTTACTGTTCCTCTATATTTCGACCTTGGATGATTCATGCAATGAATAATACCTTTTGGACTCCCCCAAGTATGTTACCATTCACCTTGAATTCGAATTGGTGAGAGAATGATGCCAAGTGTAGTGGGGAAATCTAGCCATATGTTCAAACATCATTTATTATCCCCATTATTCCAAATCCCAAAGCTTCCACCCCAAACCTAGGAAACTAGTAATTTTCCTCCTTGGCAATTGTTTGACCTTTAGCATCAATTTGACAAACTCTAATGAATAGGTCCAATGTGATTAGGCCATTGTGACCCAATACCAAATTTGGGACATGACATCTTAGCACGACAGCGCTGAAACTCTTACCAGCCTTGCTGCACGGTATCTCCGCACCTGTGGATGAGGTGTTACCGGCTACGTCCGATACTCTATCATTCGAGACTTGCGCCACTGTGCAGTAGCCCACTCCTCCAGCGCTGCAGCGACAGCGTTCTACAGACTCGTTTGACACTTAACAATTATAACTTCTAAGGAAGCCTCAAGAACTTACTTAACATATTCATAAAGATAACGCCATGTTCACGTGATCAAAGATAGCAACACACAAACATGCATTCTCGTAAAACATTATTGTAACAACAAGACTTATGAAGTTCACCTCCAAGGGGAAATCACGTCCACGGGAAGTGTATCTTATATTAACTCAAAATGGTAATTACACAGTATGCTACGCACACAGCTGCAGCCTTAGATCTTTCTGGGAAACTCCACGCACACAGCTGGGAGCCCGTCTCTTAGATCTATTCTTCTACAGAGATTACAATGGTTCAGACGTCGACTCAGACTGTCTGCAACCTCAATCATCAACTTTCAATGGCCTTCTAACCACTCTATATCTCTAACCATCTAACTTATCTCTGACTTCTCCAACTTATCTAATTATCTAACCTTCTTCCTTTTACAATTACACATATATATAGGTGGCCTTGACGGTCGCATCTTTACAAAACTGTGGGCCTCTCCCAGCAGTATTCCCAAAACCCCTAACCGCGGACATGGCTAGGTGTACTGTAGGCACCGCTTACAGTCACGTCGCTGCTTCCTACAGACTCCGTGATTTCCAACGCAGATTGCGGGTATGGGCACCGCTTCATCGTTCATTGCTCCTTGTCCTTCGCCTTCAATGCTTTGGTCCGTTGCTCTTCCTTGGTTAGAGCAACCATAACTTCTGTACTTAGCCTTAATGAGGGTAGTTGAGCCCTCTATTCCGTTGCTTCATTTATTGTGGTAGCTGAGCTTTCTACTCAGCCACATTCACTCTCCTTTGACGTGTGCATGTGAGCTCCATGATTTTCGGTTCGTGATCTGCCCTGAGCTCGTCCATCTAGCACCGTACTACGCACTATTCGCTTCTGCCCAAAATTGGTGCTTACTCAAAATTAGCACTTTCCCCTCAACACTTGTGCTTTTTCCTCAAAATTTGCAGCTTTACTATAGCTGTGGCCTATGCTCCAACAGGCCCCTAACACTTACTTGTGGCTCGTCCCCGAGCCACTCGCACTAGCGTGTGGTCGCTTTAATTGCGCATCTGCCCTTGCTTTGGTCGCGGAAAATGCGTTCTTCCACTACGCAATAGCCGAGTCCATTTCATCCACGCACTCCACAGCTATGTGTACCATATCTGAACTGGCTTCTTCTTCAGTTATGCCATCAATCAGCTGTTGGGATTCAGCCAATTCTTTGATCTTTGCCTCAGCTTGGGAAACAAGTTCAGCATACTCATCCATAAATGGCTGAATGTTGTTGGTGATATTGGCATCTTCGTTTCTGAGTTTGTGCAGTTGTTGCTGGATTTTGCGCACTTCACTCATTTTCCTCATTTTGGCTAAGCCTTCTAAGGCCTTAGCTTCTTCACTCAGAACAGTTAGGGACTGTTCTGCTGCTTGTATTTGTTCCAGAAGGTCGACTTTGAAAGGGAGCTTCTCAAGCTCAGTCCAAGCCTCCATAGCTTGCGTCATCAGGTTCTTGGCTTCATCTGCTCTGTACTTCATTTGTTCGGAGGCTCTGCGCAGTGCTTCAAATTGTTCCTGCCTATCATCTGTAGGATGCGCTGCAACACGAGCTTCCAACTCAGCGATCTGCGTTCTATGGTCTTCAGCCATAGCAACTATTTCCTGCTCTAGGGCTTTCACCCTTCCACCAATAATTTGGACTTTCTGAACCAGAGGAAGGTCTGGTTGAATCTCGTAGGCCAGCATCTCCCGGGCAATTTCATCAACTATGTTTCTTATCCCAGTGTCTTGTGCCTCGTACAGTGCAAGCTTCTCAAAGATGTTCTTATAGCCTGCCTTCAGCTCTATTTCCTTCGTGTTGGAGCCAAGGCTGCAGCTATGGTAAAAGCTGCGAATTTTGAGGAAAAAGCACGAGTATGGAAGAGAAAGTGCTAAGTTTTGAATAAGCGCCAATTTTGGGACAGAAGAAGACGGTGCGTAGTACGGTGCCAGATGGAGGAGCTCAGCGTAGATTACGGACCGGAAATCGTGGATCTCGCGCACACGTCAGAAGGGAATGAAGGTAGCAGAGTGGAAAGCCCAGCTACCCTAATTAATGAAGCAATGGAGTAGAGGGCTCAGCTACCCTCATTTAAGGCTAAGTACAGAAGTTATGGTTGCTCGGATCAAGGAGGAGAAACGGACCAAAGCATTGAAGGCGAAGGACGAGGCACCCATACCCGTAAGCTGCGCCGGAATTCATGGAGCCTGCAGGAAGCGGCGACATGACTGCAAGCGGAGCCTACAGTACACCTAGCCATGTGCGTGGTTAGGGTTTTTGGGGATTACTGCTGGGAAAGGCCCACAGTTTTGTAAAGGTGCGACCGCCATGGCCACCTATATATATGTATAATTGTGAAGGGTAGATGTTAGTTGGTTAGTCAGTTGAGTAGTGAGTCAGTTAGCTAAGCCTGTGAGTGAGCTAGCTAAGATAGTAGACGCTAGAGGTAAGAAGGATCGATCGAGTTGATCATCCTCTGTTACGATCTTGTTGACTGTTTTCTACCGTGTTGCTAGGAAACAGGAGTTAGAACTGGTTAGCAGTGAAGCTAATCCTTGAGTTGCAGACAGTCAGAGTCGACGTATGAACTATTGTAATCTCTGAAGAGGAAGAGACTAGATCGAGAGAAGGGCTCCCAGCTGTGTGCGTGGAGTTTCCTGGAAAGATCTAAGGCTGCAGCTGTGTGCGCAGCATATTGTATAAGTCTATCAATTTCTGGTTAATATAAGATACTCCCGTGGACGTGAATTTCCCCGTGGAGGTGGACTTCATAATTCTTCGTTGTTGTGATGTTGTGATTAAAGTGATTGCCTGTTTAGTTTCTTAACAGTATATCCAGGAATGTTGCATTATCTTTATGAGTGTGTTGAGTAAGTTCTTGAAGAGTCTTTGAGGATTATAATCGTTAAGGGTTGAAGGAATCGGTAAGACGCCGTCGCCACAGCGATAGGAGAACGTGTTGTTGTGACGGGTGTGCAAGTGAGCGACGTATAGAATATCGGCGCAGAGGATAATTGCTCCTAGCGCAGGAGTGGAAGTACCGCACAGCTAGGCTGCTGAGCAGGAGCTTGAGCGCTGCCGCGCTCATAACTCTGAAGAGGGGTTAGAACTTTGCCTTAGAGGAATCGTCGAGGGAAGAGAGCAGTCTCCGCGTCGCCTGGGTTAAGGAAACTTGATTCCTTAGCCCCCCCATAGCCACTTCGGGTGAGACCTCGAGCTGCTGCGCAGCTCGTTGCCGAGAGGGCCAGTGCGCCAAGGGGTTTTGTTGCTGCGCATCATTAAAACCCGGGTCTGTCCAAAGAGTAGCCAACAAATGGTTCCGTTGCCGCGTGAATGAGACTTGTTATTTCAGCGACACGCGAGATTGAGGCGAAACCCAGAAAGAAGGAGCCAACAAATGGTTCCGTTGCCGCGTGAATGAGACTTGTTATTTCAGCGACACGCGAGATTGAGGCGAAACCCAGAAAGAAGGAGCCAACAAATGGTTCCGTTGCCTCGTGACTTGTTACTGTGAGACTTGCTATTTTTGCGACGTAGAAAATTGTTGCTGAAGCCAACAAATGGTTCCGTTGCTTTGAACCCTGTTGTTGAGCCAACAAATGGTTCTGTTGCCTTGAGACTTGCTCATCTCACAAATGTGTTACTGGAATCCTACAGTTACAGAAATTCAGGAGTGGTTCGATTTAAAGGCTAAAGAGTTCGCTGAACAAGAAAATAGAAGCTCTAGACTCCAGCCAGAAGAATGGTTGCAGAAGTATATCTATACTGACCTTCACGAAATTTTCTTTGTCACATTTGCACTTGAGTTACATGCTTGGATAGCCAAGTTAGCCGATACTAGACCCACTGTGCATATTGATCGACCAGTCGCTTGGACGCCTGAGCTAGTCAGTATTTTGAAGCGGGTAGAAAATTCTGTGTCCCGCGCAGTAGACTTTTGGTTGAATAGTTTGCTGGAAGGTTTCATCACTGAGTTTGCAGTGGATACAAGAAAGAGTTTCAGTGAAGCTGAGAGGAGTTTCTTTCAAGCACCTAGAGGTAAGTTCTTAAATTCTTTGAACTTATGGATTAAAATGCTTATGTATGAAAAAGCAAAACTATGTATAGCTTCAGATGAATAGCATAGACAAGTAATGTCCGTAGACTCTGATAGTGACCCTGAAGTTATTGGTTGCACTCGTAGTGGAAAACGGTATAAAGTAGGCCTTGACCAACATTCTTTTGAGTCGAGCCCAGAAGACAGTCAAGTTCCTAGAGCAAGTCACATAGAAAGACAAGGGAGTGTTCATATCCCTTATCACCCTTTTACACCGCAGAATCCAGACAAAGCTCAGTATAATCCCGCAGTAACACCTTCTAGTAGCCCACACGGTACTTCTAGTACCTCTGTACCACCTTTGTTCAACCAGCCCAGAAGAACTGCTACAGCACCTACACCTCAACCTAGCACAAGAAAGATGGGTGATGACATGAAACTACCAACTTTTAGAGGAACAGGGATAGAAGACCCTGAGCAACACTGGTTCCTATGTGAAGCCATTTGGACAATTAAGCAAATTAATGATGATGCTGTTAAACTGGTTCAGTTAGCAACCACACTAAGAGAAAGAGCCTTAACTTGGTTCATGAAATACTCAGCAGCACAGAATAGGATGCTTGCTGATGTAAGAAATGCAATGATTAGAGAATTTAAGAAACCTAAATCAGAATCACAGTGTATAACAGAGCTCAAAGACATCAAGCAGTTACCTACAGAGTCAGTATGGGACTTTGACCAAAAGTTCAAAGCCTTGATAGATCAAGTAAGCTTTGAGTTTGCACCACAACAGCATAAGGAATGGTTCATTGCTGCGTTGCTTCCACACATTAGACTTCCTCTTATGCAACAGAATCTCACTACTCAGGAACAAGCTCTAGAGATGGCTATGAAACTAGAAGCTTCACCAATTGCTGGAACAAGCAACGATGTTGCGCAGTTGCAGAACCAATTAGCAAACTTAACCCTGCAAGTGCATGATATTAAGAAAGGCAAGGATGCTAAGGAGGAGATATGGTGTACAAAATGTAAAGCACAAGGTCATTCAAAGGACCACTGTCCCATTTTCATAGAGTATATTGCAACTGGAGCACCTAATCCTTTACCACAGCCACAGGGGCCTTGGTGTGAAATCTGTAGAACTAGAGGTCATAGACCTCAAGAATGTCACTTACTTCAGAAATATGTACAAACTCCAAAGAATCTATATTGTAATTTCTGTAAATCAGTAGGCCATGATGAAAACAATTGCAGAGCATATGACCTTATGATGGAAAGGAAACACGATGTTTATAGAGTACAATCAGAAGCACAAGGACCCGTAGCAGGTCCACAGTATGACCAAACTCGCGACGGTCGAACAGGAAATTACAGAGGCCGCGGACGTACAACAAATTTTGGCCGCGGAAGAGGCCAGATCACTTGTTATAATTGTGGAGCGCAAGGTCATTTTGCAAGAGATTGCCAAAACCCTACAACCCTTTGTAGATATTGTAAATCTTATGATCATATCATTGAAGAATGCCCTCAGTTGACGGCTAAGATGCAAGCAAAGACGCCACAGGTCAACCAGAATATTCAATTGATTGGAGCAGAAAAAATGGAACCAGACCGTACAGTTAATATTGTGACGTGCAGTGGAACAACCACTGGTGCGCCAGAGTCGGGAACTGGAAAGCAAGCGACGCAATGGGTGCGTCGCGCTAATATTAAACCAACCCCACTTAACATGCAGAAGCAAAAAGAAGCATTCAAGCAAGCCCAAGAGTATTTCTCAGACACCAGAGCTTCAAGTTCTGTTGCAACTCCGCATAATGATATTAGATCGCAAGTGCTAAGACAAGACAACCTGGTACAAGAACAGGCCACTACATCCGGAAGGCCCGATGAAGAAAATGCACTAGGTACTGTCCATAATTTTCTAAGGAACTGCTTAAAGTTGTTTTGCAATGAAAAAGCAACTATGGAACTTCAACACCTATTGGACAAATGTCAACAATCTGCTTCGACGAACACGCCGCAGCGTGCTGTTCACCAGATTGGGAGTCACATTAGAACTGGAAAAGAGATGAGGCTCACAGCGCAGAATGGAGCATTTGAGATGGACGAAGTCATTCTAGATTTGGGCTCAGAAGTTAATGTTCTCACCATGCAGACATGGGAACAAATGGGAAGTCCTCAACTTACAAGATCCCCCATCCAGCTAAGACTTGCAAACCAGCAACGAGTCTCTCCATTGGGCAGATTACCTAATGTACCTATTGATATTGAGGGAGTAAGAAGTTCTGCAGACTTTGAAGTAATCAAAATCCTGGATGATAGTAGACCTTACCCAGCACTTTTAGGAATAGACTGGGCATTTGATAATTTGGCTGTCATCAATTTGAAGAAAAGACAGATGACCTTCGAGGACGACCAGATTAGGGTCATTGCACCGCTTGATCCTATTCAAGGACCAAGGTATATAGAACCCATTCGCGCAGAAGAAGAAGCGCGCCAAATGGAAAGTTTGTATCAGATGACTGCTAGTCAGAGTGACTATGTTAATCCTACAGCAGATGGCCATATCAGCTGGCGATGCGATAGCTCGTGCACGTCAGACTCAGATGCAGGATTGGAAAACTGGCAGAATCGCTTACATGAGGTTTCTACAAGACGTTGCGCCATGATGACTAAATCCATTCGATGGATTGGTACAGAATTGACCGACACTCCAATTTTTGAAGGTTTAACTAGCGTAAGTGAATTCATACAGGCATATGAACAACAGCTTCCAAAGCAGCAGCGCATACAGGCATTAGATGTATCACTGCGTGCTACACCCGCAAGATGGTGGGGTGCGCATAAAGAGAATATTCACACATGGCAATACTGTCGCAGATTGATACTGCGCAGATTCCAGGACAATACAGCAGAAGTGTCGCGCAAATACAAGGGACAGAGTGACCCCAGGTCACACATTGAAGCATGCATTCAGCAATGGTCGGATATTCCGGACGATGAGTGGGTTCACCTATTCATCCACACATTGGACACAGTTCCAAGGAACTGGTACACTGAAACAGAATTGCGCAGAGGCACTCTTACTTGGCCTCTTATGATGGAAAGTTTTCAACTCACCTTCAGCTTTGAGTCAGAGCATCCAAGTATTGATCAGGCTCTGAAGAGTATTAGAGAGAAGGTATTTGAACCATGTCTATTACCAGAATATTCCCAACCGGATTGGGCTGTTTAGATAGAGCATGCCCTCGAATGCTATAATTTCACCACTGAAGAAGAGGAGGATGATCCTCGCAACATCAATATCCCAGAATCAGAAGGGACGCGCAATGTTGAAGGTCCTCAGCTTGATATCCCTGCCATTACAGAGCACATCAAGCTCAAAAAGGTTAACATTGGTACAGAAGCTGAACCCAAGTTTGCTTCTATTGGAGACTATTGGGATGATGAAACTGTTGGGCATATTTCAGATTTATTACGTGACTACCAGGATATCTTTCCTACCAAGTTTACAGAAATGAAAGGCATCCTAGGAGACTTAGGAGTGATGCGCATACCTCTGAAACCAGATTCCAAGCCAGTAAAGCAGCGCCCATACAGGTTGAACCCGCGCTATAAAGAAAAAGTCAAAGAAGAAATTGACAAGATGCTCGCAGCAGGTATTATTGAGCCAGTAGAAGAAAGCGATTGGATTAGCCCTATGGTTGTACAAGAGAAGAAGACAAAAGGTGAAATAAGAATTTGCGTGGACTTGCGCAAACTCAATGATGCATCAGCGCATGATCCATTTCCTACGCCCTTTACAGATGAAGTGCTTGATAATGTTGGAGGACAAGAGGCTTACTCCTTCACTGATGGATTTTCGGGATACCATCAGATCAGAATCCATCCAGACGACCGCCATAAGACTACTTTTGCGACTGAATGGGGCTCATTCCAGTACACGGTAATGCCCTTTGGTCTTAAGAACGCACCTTCTATCTTCTCTAGAGTCGTTGTTGCTGTTTTTAAAGAATTCATCCATAAGTTTTTAGAAGTCTATTTTGATGACTGGACTGTGTTTGGTTTACTAAAGAACCATATAGCGAACCTGCGAATGATGTTAGAAAAATGTAGACAGCATCAGATTTCCCTTAACTTGAAAAAATGTATCTTCTGTACTCCTTTTGGTATTTTGTTGGGTCATATTGTATGCAGACAAGGACTCCTGATGGATCCTGCGAAGGTTGCCATCATTGCTAATCTACCTGCGCCCAACTCAGTCAAGCAATTGCGCACTACATTGAGACATACTGGATACTACAGAAAATTTATCAAAGGTTATGCAAAGATCACAGCACCTATGGAAAGATTGCTGAAAAAGGATTCGAAATTCCAATGGACAGAAGAATGCCAACAGAGCTTGGACACACTTAAAGACAAGATGATCACTGCGCCAATTCTAGTTTTCCCAGACTGGAATAAACCCTTTCATGTTCATGTCGATGCTTCTTCCATCGCATTGGGGGTCGTACTTACACAACCGGGAGAAGGAGGTATTGATCACCCCATTGCTTACTCTAGTCGGAAGCTGTCCACAGCCGAGAAGAACTACACTACTACAGAGAGAGAAGGACTAGCTATGGTGTACGCCCTACAGAAGTTTAGACACTACTTACTGGGTGCACATTTTAAAATGTATACTGACCATTCTGCTTTAAAATACTTGGTCAATAAGCCAGTGTTAGGGGGAAGAATTTGCAGATGGCTACTGCTCTTTCAAGAATATGATTTTGAGGTTATTGTAAAGCCAGGAATATTGAATGCAGGACCTGACCACTTATCTAGGATCGAATCAGGAGAGGAACCTACAAGTTTGGAGGACAATCTGCCTGACGCGCAGTTGTTCTCTATTCAGGCCGCAGATGAATATTATTCTGATATCCTTGAGTTTCTTACCACCGGACAAGCGCCGGTTGAGTTTACAATCCAGCAGAAGAAACAGCTTGTCGTCAAAGCCGCAGACTTCACTTTGATAGCAGGCCAGCTTTATAAGTTGGGCCCCGATGAAGTCTTGCGCAGATGTATCTTACCGCATGAAAAGAACTCTATCATCGCAGAAGCGCACTCAGGCACCGCAGGAGGCCATTTCGCAGGAAAGCCGACTGCTCAGAAGATCTTAGCCGCAGGTCTTTGGTGGCTGACATTGCATAAGGATACTAAGGAATTCTGCAAATGTTGCGATGTGTGCCAACGAATAGGAAAACCTTCAAGAAGAGATGAAATGCCGCTAAGACCTCAGATAACACTGCGTGCTTTTGATAAATGGGCCATTGATTTTGTAGGTCCTATCAACCCACCAGGAAAGAGAACCGGTGCAAGATACATCATCATAGCTACTGAATACCTCACCAGATGGGCTGAGGCTAAGCCAGTGAAGAACTGCGACGCTGCCATGGCCGCGCAGTTCATTTTTGAGAATATTATCACTAGATTTGGATGTCCACTGATTCTAATGAGTGATCAGGGTACACATTTCCTCAATGAGACTATAGAAGCTCTTACTGAAGAATTCCAAATTAGTCACCATAAGAGTACACCCTACCACCCTCAAGCTAATGGCACGGTGGAGGCATTCAATAAAATTCTTGAGAATGCCCTGACGAAGATCTGTAATCAACAAAGAGATGATTGGGACCTTAGAGTCACAGCTGTATTATGGGCTTACAGAACCACCTGCAAGAAATTAACAAGCCACACACCTTTCAGTTTGGTGTATGGACAAGAAGCAGTTATGCCTATGGAATACATTATTCCCAGTCTCAGAATTGCGCAAATTACAGAAATGACAGATCCTGATACTATGAGCGCAAGACTTTCACAACTGCTTGCCTTAGAAGAAGACAGACTCTTAGCCGGATTCCATCAACAGGTACAGAAGGCAAGACAGAAAGCTTGGCATGACAGGCATATTAAGAATAAAGTCTTTCAGGAACAAGACTTGGTACTCCTCTATGATAGTAAATTCACCAAGTTTCCAGGCAAGTTTCGTGTACATTGGTTAGGCCTTTTTCAGGTAATAAAAATAACAGAAGGAGGAGCAGTTCAGCTTGCGAAGCTGAATGGAGAAGTACTGCCTACAAAGATCAACGGGAGTCGGCTCAAGCTTTACCGCGACGGCCACTCCGCCCTGTCGACTTAAATAGCTGCTCAAAGGAATGCAGATGTCCAGTGTAGTTGAAAGAGGCATCGCATTATCAGTCTACACGGAAGTCGCGAGACCCTCAGTCTCTGGCTTCCCGCGCAGTTCTTTGAAATATCCGCGCATGTCTATAAAGTTTGGTTGGAGCGAACCTAATTGCGCTCTTGCGAAGCTATCCGGATGGTCTAACCATCGCTCTTGCAAAGTTCACTGTGTCAATTTGCCGCTTGAAGAGTTCTTGTTGTGGACCCCTACAGGCACAGTTACCTAAGTTGAAATGACCCGCCGAAAAATTTGAATTACAGCAGTTATGTAGCCGCGTCCGAGAAATAAATGAAGGATAAGCCCGCTCTTTAAGTATAGCCGCTCTGACAGATTCGGCTTGATCTCCGTAAGATTTGCATTTAACCCATGCGCCGAAAGCGTTAGCCTCTCCCGGAAGCCTGTCAGAGCCCGTCCATCACAATAAATGCACCGCAACCGCGAAGCGGATCATAGGGTTGTCAACTCATGCATAGCCGCCTATAGCTAGTAACCCCACTTGCCCGCATTTACTATCACCTTTGGCTATAAATACTCCACACTTGTATAATTTCGGGTTACTTTTCTCGAGCTGCATAGTCTTGTTTGAAAATCTAAGCCATTGTTTTCAGAGCCGAGTTGTGCAGAGTGCTTCCCTTGTCGTCAGTATTCATATCCCACGCCAGTCCGCTGTTTCTGTCCAAGTTCTTGTTACCTATACCCGTTCACGACGGAGAACCTGTCGACTGAAGAAGTTGTTCGTCAATTCCTACGCCAAGGCCTGGATTTCGGTATGACTACCCCCGTGACCGCTTCGACTTATGTACACCCTGGTTATCATGATCCCAGACAATCTCCGGCCACAAGAGCGTCTCAGCCACAGCCAAAAGAGCCCGTTCCAGAGCCGTTGGCCACTATGGTGAATTATATTCCGCCGCATCCAGAAGATGCACCAGAGGTGCATATTCCGAAGAATGCAAAGTATCCACTTCCGTTACCTCCACTACCGGTTAGCGTGCGAATAGAAGGGTCCTTGCTCGGACACCTTCCACTGGTCAAGTTCTTTGATTTCAACCTGGGAGACTATAAAACATATCCTCAGTTCCAGCTAGACCGATATCTGACGGTAGTGCATAATCCCACCAGACAGGTTGACGAATTCATCCCGAAGGGATTTGCAGCAAATCTTGAGCGCCCTGGACTCCTGAACCTGTTAAATCTACCGCATTTTGGGCGTAGCAATGAAGTGAACGCAGTCGTTAAGACACTGCTATCCTGCGTTCATGGAGGTTACCTTTGGCTGGGGAGGCCAATCGATTTAAATGTCGATTTGATTCACCGTATTACCGGCCTATCTAAGGTTGGTAAGGATCCTAATATCCATTTTATGGGAAAGGAGAAGGATAGAAAACTGGCTGCAAAGCTGGTGCAGAAATACAACCATACAAGAGGAGGTCGGGCTTATGACCTCACAATAGTAGAAGACAAAGCACTCAGATTTACAGGAAGTCTGCTCGCAGGCAGACTTCTCACGAAGTGCAGACCGAAGGAAGTTACTGGAGCTGTCGTGGAACTTGCCATCGCAGCTGCGGAGGGGGAGCAATACAACTCGTGCCTCTTCATCCTTAATTCTTTTTTGGAAGACTGCCGGAACGTTCAAGATAACCCCGGTCAGTCATTCCATTTTTCTTGGCTTTTAATTTTATGTGCTCTCGTCGGGTGGAAGGAGCCCCCGAACACTCAGTTCCTTCCGCGCCGCGCAGGAGAACCTGCCGGAATTCGCTATGTAAACCTTTGGGAGTCTCCTAATCCTGCAAAGCGCAAGATGAACCACGCTGTATTTTGTGAATACTACTATCTCCTCAGAGATACCATTCAGGAAATGCCAAGGCTGAGTGAGGAGACAGCGAAAATGTATGACGGAAAGTTGGCCTTTACTGCCGACTTACATCAACTTTACCTCCGTCCCTGCGGCATTCAAGAGGAATGGGCCGTAGGCCTTTACAGGATGACCACCGAAGATGTCGAAGAAACTATCAAGTCCTGGTCGGACGAATGGAGAGAAGCCACCGACATCGCATCCGCGATGCCACCTGCCGCTGCGCACGAGAAGGATAAGGGCAAGGAAGCCCCCGAGCAAAGAAGTGATGAAGGCTCGACAGAGCCAGCCACCAAGAAACAAAAGGTGTCGCATCCCTCTGAGGCCATTCCCTCGGGGATCGACCAGTATTTGAAAGAGCAATTTCGCGAGCTGCGGAACATGCACGCTCACATCAGAAGTGCTCTAGACCTGCAGTTTGTGGAAATAAAAGGTCTCGCAGGAAGGATTGCGCAGACCCATGCGCCAGCATCTACTTCGTAGACGCCACAAGCAATTCCAAGTACTGAGCGAGTTGAAGAACTCATAGAAAGGCATACTGTCGTGCATATTCCGCCTACGAGCATGACACTTCCAGATCCGCTAGCTGCACTACAGGTAAGCGCAGTTGGGCCCGTCGAAATAAATTTGTCTTTAATTCCTATAGAGACTCTACAGCTAGTGCATGAGAAAGTTTCCCTTGAGTTGAGAGCTAGAGAGCTCTCTACATTCCAGGAAAATCAACGACTGCAATCGCAGGAGATAGAGCTGAAGGCAAGCCATAAGAATATCTCCGAGAAGCTCGCACTTTATGAGACGCAAGACATTGGCATTAGAAACGCAGTGGATGAAATTGCCCATGAATTGCCGGCTTGCGAGATTCAACCAGACCTCCCTCTAGTTGAGAAAGTTCAAATCATTGGAGGAAGGGTAAAAACCATGGAGCATGAAATAGTTGCTATGGCTGAGGGCCATAGAACCCAAATCGCTGAGCTAGAAGCTCGTGTTGCCGCGCAGTTTACAGATGATGCGCAGGAACAATTCGAAGCGCTGAGCAGAGCTTCCACACAAATGAAAGACAGAATACAGGAAGCCGAGAACCTGATGAGCCAAGCTATGGAAGCTTGGACGGAGCTTGAGAAGCTCCCTTTTAAAGTTGGTCTTTTGGAACATGTGCAAGCCGCAGAACAGTCCCTCACTGTTCTGACTGAAGAAGCTAAGGCCTTAACAGGCTTACCAAAAATGAAGAAAATGAGTGAAGTGCGCAGAATGCAACAGCAACTGCACAAGCTCAGAACTGAAGATGAGAAGCTCACCAACAGCATTCAGCCATTTATGGATGAGTATGCTGACATCGTTGGCCAAGTCGAGGCAAAAATCAAAGAAATTGCTGAATCTCAAGAGGTGATCGATGCCATAACTAAAGAAGAAGCCACTGTAGAAACGGTCCAGACAGCTGTAGAATGTGTTGATGAATTGGACTCCGCTATTGCGCAGTGGAAGAAAACATTCGCGCAGACCTAAGCAAAAGCAGATGCGCAAATAAAGCGACCACACGCTAGTGCGAGTGGCTCGAGGGCGAGCCACAAGTAAGTGTTAGGGGCCTGTTGGAGCCAAGGCCGCAGATATGGTAAAAGCTGCGAATTTTGAGGAAAAAGCACGAGTATGGAAGAGAAAGTGTTAAGTTTTGAATAAGCGCCAATTTTGGGACAGAAGAAGACGGTGCGCAGTACGGTGCCAGATGGAGGAGCTCAGTGTAGATTACGAACCGAAAATCGCGGAGCTCGCGCGCACGTCAGAAGGGAATGAAGGTAGCAGAGTGGAAAGCCCATCTACCCTAATTAATGAAGCAATGGAGTAGAGGGCTCAGCTACCCTCATTTAAGGCTAAGTACAGAAGTTATGGTTGCTCGGATCAAGGAGGAGCAACGGACCAAAGCATTGAAGGCGAAGGACGAGGCACCCATACCCGTAAGCTGCGCCGGAATTCATGGAGCCTGCAGGAAGCGGCGACATGACTGCAAGCGGCGCCTACAATACACCTAGCCATGTGCGTGGTTAGAGTTTTTGGGGATTACTGCTGGGAAAGGCCCACAGTTTTGTAAAGGTGCGACCGCCATGGCCACCTATATATATGTATAATTGTGAAGGGTAGATGTTAGTTGGTTAGTCAGTTGAGTAGTGAGTCAGTTAGCTAAGCCTGTGAGTGAGCTAGCTAAGATAGTAGACGCTAGAGGTAAGAAGGATCGATCGAGTTGATCATCCTCTGTTACGATCTTGTTGACTGTTTTCTACCGTGTTGCTAGGAAACAGGAGTTAGAACTGGTTAGCAGTGAAGCTAATCCTTGAGTTGCAGACAGTCAGAGTCGACGTATGAACTATTGTAATCTCTGAAGAGGAAGAGACTAGATCGAGAGAAGGGCTCCCAGCTGTGTGCGTGGAGTTTCCTGGAAAGATCTAAGGCTGCAGCTGTGTGCGCAGCATATTGTATAAGTCTATCAATTTTTGGTTAATATAAGATACTCCCGTGGACGTGAATTTCCCCGTGGAGGTGGACTTCATAATTCTTCGTTGTTGTGATGTTGTGATTAAAGTGATTGCCTGTTTAGTTTCTTAACAGTATATCCAGGAATGTTGCATTATCTTTATGAGTGTGTTGAGTAAGTTCTTGAAGAGTCTTTGAGGATTATAATCGTTAAGGGTTGAAGGAATCGGTAAGACGCCGTCGCCACAGCGATAGGAGAACGTGTTGTTGTGACGGGCGCGCAAGTGAGCGACGTATAGAATATCGGCGCAGAGGATAATTGGTCCTAGCGCAGGAGTGGAAGTACCACGCAACTAGGCTGCTGAGCAAGAGCTTGAGCGCTTCCGTGCTCATAACTCTGAAGAGGGGTTAGACCTTTGCCTTAGAGGAATCGTCGAGGGAAGAGAGCAGTCTCCGCGTCGCCTGGGTTAAGGAAACCTGATTCCTTAGCCCCCCCATAGCCACTTCGGGTGAGACCTCGAGCTGCTGCGCAGCTCGTTGCCGAGAGGGCCAGTGCGCCAAGGGGTTTTGTTGCTGCGCATCATTAAAACCCGGGTCTGTCCAAAGAGCAGCCAACACTTCGATTGCAGTCTTTGGTTTGCATGGAATGTGGAGAGCTCTTTAGCTCTCAGCTCAATAGAGACCTTCTCTTGCACTAACTACAAGGTTTCTATCGGAATTAAAGACAAATTTATTTCAACGTGGCCAACTGCGCTTACCTGCAGTGCGGCCAAAGGATCCGGAAGTGTCATGCTTTGAGGCGGGATGTGCACGACAGTATGCCTCTCTGCAAGTACTTCAACTCGTACGATACTTGTGGGTACCTGCAGCGCCTGCGAACTGGATGCTGGCGCATGGGTCTGCGCAACTCTTCCTGCGAGACCTTTTAACTCCACGAACTGCAGGTCCAGAGCACTTCTGATGTGAGCGTGCGCGGTCCGCAGCTCACGAAATTGCTCTTTCAAGTAATGGTCGATCCCCGAGGAAAGGGTCTCAGAGGGGTCTTCTGTCGCTTCTGTGGGGTGCGACAGCTTCTGCTTCTTTGGGGGTGGTCCTACCGGACCTTCATCAGTCTCCTGCACGGCCTTTTCCTTTCCTCTATCTTTCTCTTGCGCAGCAGGGGGTGGCATCGCGGCATCGAGTTCAGCGGCCTCCCTCCATTCATCCGGCCAAGACTTCACAGTTTCTTCGATATCCTGCGTAGTCATCCAGTAAAGGCCTACGGCCCATTCTTCTTGAACTCCAAGAGGGTGGAAGTAAATTTCATGCAAGTTGGCAGAAAAGACCAACTTCGTTCCATATATTTGTGCCGTCTCCTCACTCAGCCTCGGCATTTCTTGGATGGTGTCCTTGAGGAGGTGGTAATATTCATAGAACACAGCGCGGTTCATCTTGCGCTTTGCGGGATTACTAGAATCCCAGAGGTTGACATAGCGCATGCCTGCAACCTCTCCTACGCGGCGCGGAAGGAACTGAGTGTTGGGGGGCTCCTTCCACTCGACAAAAGCACATAAAATTAAAAGACAAGAAAAATGGAACAACTGACCGGCGGTGTCTTGAACGTTCCAGCAGTCTTCCAAGAAAGAATTGAGGAGGAAGAGAGACCAGTTGTACTGCTCTCCCTCCGCAACTGCGATTGCAAGCTCTACGACAGCTCTAGTGACTTCTTTAGGTCTGCACTTCGTGAGAAGTCTGCCTGCAAGCAAACTGCCTGTAAATCTAAGTGCTTCATCCTCAACTATAGTGAGGTCATAAGCCCGACCTCCTCTTGTCAATTTGTATTTCTCCACCAACTGTGCAACCAACTTTCTGTCCTTATCTTTACCAACAAAATGAATATTGGGGTCCTTACCAACCTTAGATAGGCCGGTAATACGATGAATCAAGTCAACATTCAAATCAATTGGCCTCCCCAGCCAAAGGTAACCACCATGAACGCAGGATAGCAGGGCCTTAACAACTGCATTGACTTCGTTGCTACGCCCGAAGTGCGGTAGCTTCAACAGGTTCAACAGTCCAGGCCTCTCCAGATTTGCTGCAAATTCTTTTGGGATGAATTCATCAACCTTTCTAACGGTATTATGGACTACCATCAGATAGCGATCCGGCGCGAACTGAGGATACGTTCTGTAGTCTCCCAAGTTGAAGTTAGAAAACTTAACCAGTGGAAGGTGTCCAAGCAGGGACCCTTCTTGTCGCACGATTTCCGCCATTGGTGGCAGCGGAATCGGATACTTCGCATTCTTCGGAATATGCACCTCGGGTGCATCATCTGGACGTGGCGGAATGTAATTAACCATAGTGGCCAAGGGCTTTGGAACGGGTTCGTCTGGCTACTGCGGCTGAGACGCCCTTGTGCCCGGAGATTGTCTGGGATCAGTCCAACCAGGGTGCGTTTAAGCCGAGGTCGTCACCGGGGTAGCCATGCCAAAATCTAAGCCTCGGCGCATGAATTGACGAACAACTTCTTCAGTTGACAGGTTCTCTGTCGTGAACCAGTATAGACAACAAACACTTGAACAGATGAATGGCGGAATAGCATAGGATACGAACGATGAAAGCAAAGGAAGCAGTCTGCACGACGCGGCTCTGAAATCAATAACTTAGATTCTCAAACAAGACACTGCAACTCGTGAAAAGTAACCCGAAGATATACGAGTGCGGGGTATTTATAGCTAAAGGCGACAATAAATGCGGACAAGTGGGGCTAATGGCCATAGGTTCCTATGCATGAGTTGACAACCCCCCTACCCACACGCCTTTGTGGTTCCTTAAATGCGAGAGATAGGCTCTGGCAGCCTTCGGAAGATGTGCCAGGTCCTTCGGATCCTTACTAAATGCAAATCTTAGGGAAATCCATCCGAATCTGTTTTAGAGCAAGTACAACTTAATGGCGATCTTATCCTTCATTAATACTCAGACGCGGCTACATAACTACTGTAATTCAAATTTTTCGGTGAGTCACTTCAGCATAGGTAACTGTGTACATGGAGGGATCCACGGCGAGGAGAACTCCTCAAGGGGCAAATTGTCAACAAGGAACTCCGCAAGAGCGACGGTTTTGACAACCCAAAAAACTTCGCAAGAGCGCAAATAGGCTCCCTCAAAACAAGCTTTATTGACATGCGTGGATGTTTCAAGGAACTGCGCGGGAAGCCAGAGACTGAAAGTGTCTCGCAACTTCCGTGTAGACTGTGATAATGCGATGCCTCTTTCAACTACACTGGGCATCTGCACTTCTTTAGCAGCTAATTAAGTCGACAGGGCGGAGTGGCCGTCGCGATAAAGCTTGAGCCGACTCCCGTTAATCATTGTGGGCAGCAATTCTCCATTAAGCTTTGCAAGCTGAACTGCTCCTCCTTCTGTTATCTTTGTCACCTGAAAAGGGCCTAACCAATGTACACGAAACTTGCCTGGGAACTTGATGAATTTACTATCATAGAGGAGTACCAAGTCTCCTTGTTGAAAGACTTTATTCTTAATATGCCTGTCATGCCAAGCTTTTTGTCTTGCCTTCTGTACTTGTTGATGGAATCCGGCTAAAAGTCTGTCTTCTTCTAAGGCAAGCAATTGTGAGAGTCTTTCACTCATAGTATTAGTATCTGCCATTTCTGTAATTTGCGCAATTCTGAAGTTGGGAACAATGTATTCCATGGGCATAACTGCTTCTTGTCCATACACCAAACTGAAAGGTGTGTGACCTGTCAATTTCTTGCATGTGGTTCTGTAAGCCCATAACACAGCTGTGACTCTAAGGTCCCAATCATCTTTTTGTTGATTACAGATCTTCGTCAGGGCGTTCTCGAGAATCTTATTGAATGCCTCCACCGTACCATTAGCTTGAGGGTGGTAGGGTGTACTCTTGTGGTGACTGATGTGGAATTCTTCAGTAAGGGCCTCTATAGTCTTGTTCAGGAAATGCGTGCCCTGATCACTCATTAGAATCAGTGGACATCCAAATCTAGTGACAATTTTCTCAAAAATGAATTTCGCGGCAGTGACAGCGTCGCAATTCTTAACTGGCTTCGCCTCATCCCATCTGGTGAGGTATTCAGTAGCTGTGATGATGTATCTTGTGCCAGTTCTCTTTCCTGGTGGGTTGATAGGTCCCACAAAATCAATGGCCCACTTATCAAAAGCATGCAATGTTATCTGGGGTCTTAGCGGCATTTCATCTCTTCTTGAAGGTTTTCCTGTTCACTGGCACACATCGCAACATTTGCAGAATTCCTTAGTATCCTTGTGCAATGTTGGCCACCAAAGACCTGCGGCTAAGATCTTTTGCGCAGTCGGCTTTCCTGCGAAATGGCCTCCTGCGGTTCCTGAGTGCGCTTCTGCGATTATGGAGTTCTTCTCATGCGGTAAGATACATCTGCGCAAGACTTCATCAGGGCCCAACTTATAGAGCTGTCCGGCTATCAAGGTGAAGTCTACGGCTTTGACAACAAGTTGCTTCTTCTGCTGGATTGTAAACTCAACTGGCGCTTGCCCGGTAGTGAGAAACTCAAGAATATCGGAATAATACTCGTCGACTGCTTCAACAGAAAACAACTGCGCATCAGGCAGATTGTCCTCTAGATTTGTAGGTTCCTCCCCTGACTCTATCCTAGATAAATGGTCAGGTCCTGCATTCAATCTACCTAGCTTCACAATAACCTCAAAATCATACTCCTGGAAGAGTAGTAGCCATCTGCAAATTCTTCCCCCTAACACTGGCTTATTGACCAAGTATTTCAAAGCAGAATGTTCAGTATACATTTTAAAATGAGCACCCAATAGATAGTGTCTGAACTTCTGTAGGGCATACACCATAGCTAGTCCTTCTCTTTCTGTAGTGGTGTAGTTCTTCTCAGTTGTAGAGAGTTTTCTGCTAGAGTAAGCAATGGGGTGGTCAATACCTCCTTCTCCCGGTTGTGTCAGCACAACCCCCAATGTTATGGAAGAAGCATCTACATGAACATGAAAGGGTTTTCTCCAGTCTGGGAAAACTAGAATAGGCGTTGTGATCATCTTTTCCTTAAGTGTGTCCAAGCTCTGTTGGCATTCTTCTGTCCATTGGAATTTCGAATCCTTTTTCAGCAGTCTTTCCATAGGCGCGGTGATCTTTGCATAACCTTTGATAAATTTCTTGTAGTATCCTGTATGTCCCAATGTAGTGCGCAATTGCTTGACTGAATTGGGCGCAGGCAAGTTATCAATGATGGCAACCTTCGCAGGATCCATCAGGAGTCCTTGTCTGCATACAATATGACCCAAGAGAATACCAAATGGAGCACAGAAGATACATTTTTTCAAGTTAACGGAAATCTGATACTGTCTACATTTTTCTAACATCATCCGCAGATTCGCTATATGGTTCTTTAGTAAACCAAACACAGGCCAGTCATCAAAATAGACTTCTAGAAACTTATGAATGAATTCTTTAAAAATAGCAACAACAACTCTAGAGAAGATACTAGGAGCGTTTTTAAGACCAAAGGGAATTACCGTATACTGGAATGAGCCCCATTCGGTCGCAAAAGTGGTCTTATGGCGGTCTTCTGGATGGATTCTGATCTGATGGTATCCCAAAAAGCCATCAGTGAAGGAGTAAGCCTCTTGTCCTCCAACATTATCAAGCACTTCATCTTCAAAGGGCATAGGAAATGGATCATGCGTTGATGCGTCGTTCAGCTTGCGCAGGTCCACGCAGATTCTTATTTCACCTTTTGCCTTTTTCTCTTGTACCACCATAGGACTAATCCAATCACTTTCCTCTACTGGCTCAATAATACCTGCTGCGAGCATCTTATCAATTTCTTCTCTAACCTTTTCTTTATATCGCGGATTCAACCTGTATGAGCGCTGTTTTACTGGCTTAGCATCCGCTTTCAAGGGTATGCGCATCACTCCTAAATCTCCTAGTATGCCTTTCATTTCTGTAAACCTGGTGGGAAAGATATCCTGGTAGTCACGTAGTAAATCTACGATATGGCCAACAGTTTCATCATCCCAATAATCTCCTATAGAAGCAAACTTGGGTTCGGCTTCTGTGCCAATGTTAATCTTCTTGAGCTTGATGTGGTCTGTAATGGCAGGGATATCAAGCTGAGGACCTTCAACGGTGCGCGTCCCTTCTGATTCTGGAATATTGATGTTGCGAGGATCATCTTCCTCTTCACCAGTGGTGAAATTATAGCATTCCAGGGCATGTTCCATCTGGACAGCCCAATCTGGTTGAGAATATTCTGGTAACGGACATTGTTCAAATACCTTCTTTTTAATACACTTTAAAGCGTGGTCGATGCTTGGATGTTCTGACTCGAAGCTGAAGCTAAGTTGAAAAATTTCCATCATAAGAGGCCAAGTGATAGTGCCTCTGTGCAATTCTGTTTCAGTGTACCAGTTCCTTGGAACTGTATCCAACGTGTGGATGAATAGGTTAACCCACTCATCTTCTGGAATATCTGACCATTGCTGAATGCATGCTTCAACATGTGACCTAGGGTCACTCTGTCCATCATATTTGCGTGAAACTCCTGCTGTAGTTTCCTGAAATCTGTGCAGTATCAATCTGCGACAGTCTTGCCATGTGTCAATATTTTCATTATGCGCACCCCACCATCTTGCTGGTGTAGCACGCAGTGCTACATCCAATGCTTGTATGCGCTGCTCATCTGGAATCTGTTGTTCATATGTATGTATGAATTCACTTACTTCAGTTAAACTATCAAAAATTGGAGTGTCATTCAATTCTGTGCCTATCCATCGAATGGATTTAGTCATCATGGCGCAACGCCTTGCAGAAACCTCATGTAAGCGATTCTGCAAGTTTTCCAATCCTGCTTCCGAATCTAATGTGCACGAGTTATCGCATCGCCAGCTGATATGGCCGTCCGCTGTGGGATTGACATAATAATTATGACTAGCAGTCATCTGGTACAAATTTTCCATGTGGCGCGCTTCTTCTTCTGCTCGAATGGGTTCTATATACCATGGTCCTTGAAGGGGATCAAGTGGTGCAATGACCCTAATCTGCTCATCCTCAAAGGTCATCTGTCTTTTCTTCAAATTAATGATAGCCAAATTATCAAATGCCCAGTCTATGCCTAAAAGTGTTGTGGTCTAGTGTCATCTAGAATTTTGATTACTTCGAAGTCTGCAGAACTTCTTACTCCCTCAATGTCAATGGGTACATTGGGTAATCTGCCCAATGGAGAAACTCGTTGTTGATTTGCAAGTCTTAGCTGGATAGGAGATCTTGTAAGCTGAGGGCTACCCATTTGTTCCCATGTCTGCATGGTGAGAACATTAACTTCTGAGCCTAAGTCCAAAATGACTTCATCCATTTCAAATGCTCCAATCTGCGCTGTGAGTCTCATTTCTTTCCCAGTTCTAGTGTGACTTCCAATCTGGTGAACAACACGCTGCGGTGTATTCATCGAAGCAGATTGTTGACACTGATCCAATAGGTGTTGGAGTTCTATAGTTGCTTTTTCATTGTGCAACAACTTTAAGCAGTTTCTCAAGAAAGCATGAACACTGCCTAGTGCATCCTCCTCATCAGGCCTTCCAGATGTAGTGGCCTACTCTCGCACCAGGTTCCCTTGACGTGGCACATGCGGTCTGATATCATTATGTGGAATTGCGACAGAGCTTGAAGCTCGCGGATCTGAGAAATACTCTTGAGCTTGCTTGAATGCTTCTTTTTGCTTCTGCAGGTCAAGCGGGGCTGGTTTGATATTAGCGCGTCGCACCCATTGCGTCGCTGGCTTGCCAATGCCCGAGTCTGGCGCACCAGTAGTTGCTCCACTGCGCGTCACTATATTAACTGTGGGATCTAGTTCTCTTTTTTCTGCTGCAATCAACTGAATATTCTGGTTAACCTGTGGCGTCTTTGCTTGCATCTTGGCCATCAACTGAGGGCATTCTTCGATGACATGATCATGGGATTTACAGTATCTGCAGAGGGTTGTAGGATTTTGGCAATCCCTTGCATAATGGCCTTGCGCTCCACAGTTATAACAAGTGACCTGTCCTCTTCCACGACCAAAACCCACTGTGCATCCACGGCCCCTATAATTTCCTCCTCTACCTTCCCGAGCTTGGTCATACTGTGGCTCTGCTGTGGGTCCTTGTGGTTCTGACTGTACTCTATAAACATCATGTTTTCTCTCTATCATAAGCTCATATGCTCTACAATTGTTTTCATCATGGCCTACTGATTTACAAAAATTGCAATATAGATTCTTTGGAGTTTGTACATATTTCTGTAACAAGTGACATTCTTGTGGTCTGTGACCTCTAGTTCTACAAATTTCACACCAAGGCCCTTGTGCCTGTGGTAAAGGGTTAGGTGCTCCAGTCGCAATATATTCTATGAAAACGGGACAATGGTCCTTTGAATGACCTTGCGCTCTACATTTTGTACACCACATTTCTTCTTTAGCATCCTTTCCTTTCTTAATATCATGGACTTGCAAGGTTAGGTTTGCTAACTGGTTCTGCAACTGCGCAACATCGTTGCTTGTTCCTACAATTGGTGAAGCTTCTAGTTTCATAGCCATCTCTAGAGCTTGTTCTTGTGTAGTGAGATTCTGTTGCATAAGAGGAAGTCTAATATGAGGAAGCAGCATAGCAATGAACCATTCCTTATGCTGCTGCGGTGCAAACTCAAAGCTTACTTGATCTATCAAGGCTTTGAACTTCTGGTCAAAGTCCCATACTGACTTTGTGGGTAACTGTTTTATGTCTTTGAGTTCTGTTATGCACTGTGATTCTGATTTAGGTTTCTTGAATTCTTTAATCATAGCGTTTCTTACCTCAGCAAGCGTCCTATTCTGTGCTACTGAGTATTTCATGAACCAAGTTAAGGCTCTCTCTCTTAGTGTGGTTGCTAACTGAACCAGCTTAACAACATCATCATTAATTTGCTTAATTGTCCAGATGGCTTCACATAGGAACCAATGCTGCTCAGGGTCTTCTAGCCCTGTTCCTCTAAAGGTCGGTAGCTTCATGTCATCACCCATCCTTCTTGCGCTAGGTTGATGTGGAGGTGTTGTGGCACTGCCTCCGGGATGGTTAAACAAAGGTGTGGCTGAGGTACTAGAAGTACCGTGCGGGCTACTAGAAGGTGTTACTGCGGGGTTATGCTGAGCCCCGTCTGGATTTTGCGGTGTAAAAGGGTGATAAGGGATATGAGCACTCCCTTGTCTCTCTATATGGCTCGCTCTAGGAGCTTGACTATCTTCTGGGCTAGACTCAAAAGAATGTTGGTCAAGGCCTACTTTATACCGTTTTCCACTACGAGTGCAACCAATAGCTTCAAGATCACTATCAGAATCTGCAGACATTACTTGTTTATGATATTCATTGGAAGCTATGCATAGTTTTCCTTTTTCATATAGAAGAATTTTAATCCATAAGTTCAGAGAATTTAAGAACTTACCCCTGTGTGCTTGGAAGAAGCTCCTCTCAGCTTCGCTGAAGCTCTTTCTCGTATCTACTGCAAACTCGGTGATGAATCCTTCCAGCAGACTGTTCAACCAAAAGTCTACTGTGTGGGACACAGAATTATCTACCCGCTTCAAAATGTTAACTAGTTCAGGCGTCCAAACGACGGGTTGAGCAACATGCACAGTGGGTCTAGTATCTGCTAGCTTGGATACCCACGCATGCAACTCAAGTGCAAATGTGACAAAGAAAATTTCGTGAAGGTCTGTATAAATATATTTCTGCAACCAGTCTTCTGCCTGAAGCCTAAGGATTTTATTTTCTCGTTCAGCGAACTCTCTAGCCTTTGAATCAAACCAGTCTTGAATTTCTTTAGCTGTAGGATTCCAGTACCACATTGCCTTCAAAATAATAGGGTTGAAGCCGACGACGGAACCATTTGTTGGATTAACAAGTCACAAGGCAACAATCTCGCGCATCGCCGGAGTAACAAGTCTCAAGGCAACGGAACCATTTATTGGCTGCTCTTTGGACAGACCCGGGTTTTCAGGATGCGCAGCAACAAACACCCCTTGGTGCACTAGCCCTCTCGTCAACGAGCTGCGCAGCAGCCCGAAGTCTCACCCGAAGTGGCTATGGGGGGCTAAGGAATCGGGCTTCCTTAACCTTGGTGACGCAGAGACTGCAATCTTCTCCCCTCTTCCGGGAGGATTCCTTGGAGTGGAACGTCTTACTCCTCCTCAGACCTCTTAGCGCGACAGCGCTGAAACTCTTACCAGCCTTGCTGCGCGGTATCTCCGGACCTGTGGATGAGGTGTTACCGGCTACGTCCGATACTCTATCGTTCGGGACTTGCACCACTGCGCAATAGCCCACTCCTCCAGCGCTGCAGCGACAGCGTTTTACAAACTCTTTCGACACTTAACAATTATAACTTCTAAGGAAGCCTCAAGAACTTACTTAACATATTCATAAAGATAACGCCATGTTCACGTGATCAAAGATAGCAACACACATACATGCATTCTCGTAAAACATTATCGTAACAACAAGACTTATGAAGTTCACCTCCAAGGGGAAATCACGTCCACGGGAAGTGTATCTTATATTAACTCAAAATGGTAATTACACAGTATGCTGCGCACACAGCTGCAGCCTTAGATCTTTCTGGGAAACTCCACGCACACAGCTGGGAGCCCGTCTCTTAGATCTATTCTTCTACAGAGATTACAATGGTTCAGACGTCGACTCAGACTGTCTGCAACCTCAATCATCAACTTTCAATGGCCTTCTAACCACTCTATATCTCTAACCATCTAACTTATCTCTGACTTCTCCAACTTATCTAATTATCTAACCCTCTTCCTTTTACAATTACACATATATATATGTGGCCTTGACGGTTGCACCTTTACAAAACTGTGGGCCTCTCCCAGCAGTATTCCCAAAACCCCTAACCGCGGACATGACTAGGTGTACTGTAGGCGCCGCTTGCAGTCACGTCGCCGCTTCCTGCAGACTCCGTGATTTCCGGCGCAGATTGCGGGTATGGGCGCCGCTTCATCGTTCATTGCTCCTTGTCCTTTGCCTTCAATGCTTTGGTCCGTTGCTCTTCCTTGGTTAGAGCAACCATAACTTCTGTACTTAGCCTTAATGAGGGTAGCTGAGCCCTCTATTCCGTTGCTTCATTTATTGTGGTAGCTGAGCTTTCTACTCGGCCACATTCACTCTCCTTTGACGTGTGCACGCGAGCTCCGCGATTTCCGGTCCGTGATCTGCACTGAGCTCGTCCATCTGGCACTGTACTGCGCACTGTTCACTTCTGCCCAAAATTGGTGCTTACTAAAAATTAGCACTTTCCCCTCAACACTTGTGCTTTTTCCTCAAAATTTGCAGCTTTACTATAGCTGCAGCCTATGCTCCAACAACTGTTCTACCCTATTTTTCATATAGAATAATTTTGTTTACATATTTCATTTTCACAATAAAGTATTTCTAAATTAGCTTCATGCTTGATTTGAAGACATAGATATTATAAATTTGCGGTATTGTCATTATTTTTTGCTCATTGTGAAATACTAAAACCCAATGGAACAAACTTTCAAACTGATGAACTATTATTGGATAAATGGTCACCTTGACAAACTAATTTTTTAAAACAAACCTAAGAGATGATTTTTCAGTTTTTCACAGAAATTGTTACAAGCACACTTTCTCCCCATAGAGTGATCTGCATTGAAAGAAAATTATTAAATGAAGATGAAGCTTAAACTTTTACTAATATTGAGCCTAAACTAATTGAATTTTTCTTTCAGTTTCTTGTAGACCTTTTATGATTACCATTTAAATACACTGATACTGCTTTTTATTACATGATTCATAGAACTTGAAAACCCCATTCAAAATTGTGGCCATGATGTTGAGCCGAATCTTTGGAAGGGCAAATGAAAATATATACAAGCTCGATTGGGTTCCTATCATGTATCATATTTCCACTCATGGAACTGTTTTTAATTGGGCGGATATTATTTCAAAGAGCATGGTTGCAACAATATCAACAGCTGAAGGATGTTTGACGTAGAATAAAGCATATTTTTACATATCATCTTACCTAATTGAATGCATCCTGATTAGGAACCCATTTTATAAATTAGGACGTTATTGGGTCCCAGATGAAACTCCCCTCTATGTGTCTTACTAGATTATGTGGGCTCATAAGTATGCCATCTTTTATAAATTCATATGCGAAGAGTTCATAATGCCCTTGTATAAACTTATTTTCGATGAGGAGCCTAATTGCATGCCAGACAATGCATTGGAGGTGATCAACGAGTATGGAGATTATTATTTTACACCAGAGGTTACTTATACTCGGATGTATGGAGGCACCAAGAGTCTTTCTTTGATGCCAAAATATGTCATAGACTATATAGTTCACAAGGAAGCAGTAAGACAGGTTTTCATAAATGAAGTTGGACATTTTCTAAATGAGAATAAGAAAGCATCTTATCCTCTGCTCCCTTTTACTATCGGAGCATATAAGTTTACTAAGGTCAAAGGAGCGGAAAATTTTGTGAAGGATCTCGAAGCATACCACTTTGGAGAAAAAATATTTATCAGGAATGTTAAATTATAGAAGCTAGGTAAACATTGTGCCTCATGCAAGATCAACTTTGAATATACGGATCATTTCCTAAAAAATGAGGAAGTGTATAGAAGAGCCAAGAACATGTCAGACTTGAACAAGCGATTTGGTATAAAAGAAGGAACAAGTTCAAGATAGACAAAAGAAACCTCAAAAGAGGCAAAACAAAAGAAATGACAGGAAGAAGCCTTGGCAACAGAAAAGACAAAGAGGAAACAAGAAGAAGAAAGAAGACAAAGAGAAGAAGACGCAAGAATTAAAGAAGAACAAGAAAAGGAAGATAAGGAAGATATTGAGCAGGAACAAAAAAAATTACAAGATGAAGTCGAAAAGAAGAAGGAATAAGAAGAGAAGATCAAGAAATATGTGGAAGAAAAGAGAGATTGAGAAGAAAATCAGAATCCACAAGATATGGAAGTAGATAAACCAGATAACCTAGAAATACCTCTTACACAAGGCCATCTCCCATTAGCTAAGCTTGGACTCACACAGTTTACTCCTTCAAAACAACATTCTGTAGCAAAGCTTGACACCATTTTTTTTTATCCCAAAAGGAAGACCATCCTAAGGAGATCAGAAAAGAGACTGAAGATTGGTACACAACCTGATATTGTGACTGTACATGAGAGTACTCTAGTTGAAGGTACCAATAAAGATCCGAAATTCGCTACTTCTATGAATATTGTTGCAGCACAAGATAATGCAGACAACGTGGACAAATTTTTGGATGATTTAGAATGCAGCAAAGCAAAGATGCTCAAATTAAAGGATAATTTAGTACAATCTCAAAGTGAAGGAATTGAGATGAAAAGAAAGCAGGACGCCATAGAAGTAGAGAAAGAAAGACTTTTGTTGGATTATCAAGGCCTTGAGGACGAAAAGGATTCTTTGAATGTACAGCTAGTGATTATGGAAGGCTAAAGAACTGAGTTCCAATCTCAAATCAAAGGATTAGAAGGAAAGGAAACTCTGTTGAATCAACAGGTAGAATCCATGGCGATCGAAAAGGGATCTATGCAAGATCAGATGGATGAATGGATGAAAGAAAAGGAGTCTTTGATGGAACAAATCAAAATTGCTCATGCAAAAAAACTTGACATGGCACCATTCTAAGAACATGCTTGTGAAATACAAGAACAATTTTTCACTCCCAAGAGTTATTGACAAAGGAGATTTATGAACTAAGATAAATGTGGATAGAATGAAACAGATTTATGCGGAGGCTGCCACCATAAAACAGAAACTAGTAAACACATTCAATAAAGTGAAAAGTCTAATTGTGTGGAAAGGGAGAATTAAAGAAATTCCTGATCACTTGCCTAAAAGAACAATTGTTGAATTAAAGTTAGATATATCTCTCTTGGAAAGTTGTCGGAAGTCAGCCAAGAGAATACAAAATGAAGTGCAAAGATCAGTTACAAAGTGTGAAGAAATTTATCAAGCTATATACGAAATGTATGAGAAATTCCATATTCCAATCCCTAAAGCTATCAATTAATTGCCATTCAAAGAACAACGCTTAGTAGATTTGAGAAATAGTTTGCGGGGGTATTTGAAGTACATTAAAGAGTTGGGCATGCTCACTACAGAGGATCTTCAACAGCATGCGGGACAAGCAACTCTAAATGCATATTTTCTACGAGAGGGTCACAAGGAAGCATCAAAGGGACTAATAGATATAGTCAAAGAACTGTCCACTCACAAAATTGCTTTAAAGTTATTAGAACCTCAACAATTTAATGTAATATCTTATGAAAGTGATCTTTGGGACAATTATATTTCAAGTTAAGAGAATCCTCCAGCAAATTAATGTAATCTATTTTTGGTTGTGCAACCACAACATGACAAAATGTGGAAATCAAAGGGTAAGAGGGAATGTGAAGTGATTAGTCACATAGAGACAAATTTTTGTAAAGATAAATAGGAGGGATTAGAAAGGGAAAGGGATTTTGGATGGTGTAATAGAAGCAAGTAACATTTTGTATGAGAAAAAAAAAATTTCTAATGAGAAAGAATTATTTTGTTAGGCAAAATCTTACATGGAATTTGCATGGAATGATATGAATTAAGGCGCAAAATTACTTCTTCCTTTGTTCATATTTATGTTGTGAGATCTTTCTTACTTTATTGGACTATTCTAATGGCATATGAATAATTTTATTGATTTCTGTTATAAAATGCAATTGTCTGTGTAGAAATGAGTAATAAATGAAATCAATGAATATCAAAGCTATCTTTATGTATCATTTTACTGTGATTGTGAATACTTTATTTCAAACAGTTAACTGTTGAATTTGTACTAGCAATCTCAAATATTACTCATATTTTAAAACTCGCTCCTTGCAAGAATAGATTAATTTAATTAGTTAAAATATGTACTTTATTAGAGTAGTGTTAATTGATTGATAAGGTAGAAGTGATCAGACGAGAGGTAAGAACTTGCGCATCACTTGTGAGTCCTCTACCTATCAGTCAAAGTTTTATGCATCATTAGGATTAGAGTATTTTCATTTGCATATCCATCTATAAAATATAAATGGTGGGCCGAGCTGCAACCAATAAAGACTAATAGGAAAAAAATCTACGGTAGTCGAACCATTAACCGGACGGATTCCCCATTTCCAAACAGTGAATAGTCTAGTTGGGAATTTTCATTGGGGAGAATCCCTATTGTCAACGCAAGGATTTTTCCAGGTGTCAACATATTTGGTGCTAGAAGGAGGGCCTCCAGTGCATGGCTGGTAGAGTAAGTCCATTTTCGCAAGGAAATTTCTCTGGGTCTCCGTTTGGAACATCTCAACCAGAAGAATTGATTTCTGAGGCTGACTACCAAGAAAATTTTAATTATGAAACTGAACACATTGAGAATTTATATGTTGTCCCTCACCGAGAAGTAGATAATTTCCAGAGGCATACTCTATCTTACGTAAAGAAACTTGGAGGATTATCGATGGTACCATTATTACCTAGAAGACAAGCTCCTAAACGAAATGTTGTGCAAAATAAGGATTTTGTACTTATGGAATCATTAGAAGAATTGGTTGATTTATCATTACAAGATATACTAGATCCTATAAATCATTTAAGACCCAATTCTTGATTCAATCACTTCTCCACACATACAAACACCCCCACACACACCCCCACATTCACCCCCACATGAATATCCTCCACATATTTCTCACATGGCTCATAATGTTAATCAACCACCTGCTTGGAGGGCTAGAGGACCTTTGAATTTACCCGCCCCTTTGCATCATTTACCCAAACATCCAGAGCGGGTATTTCCTAAGTTTGATCTTGGGAGAGGAATTTCTGCTGATGACCACTTAAAAAGTTTTTATTTGGTGTTGAATTTGTTGAATGTGGAACATGAAGATGTTGTATGTAGATTATTTCCATATACTTTTGAACCCAAGGCATCATATTGGTTTTTTAGCTTACAAACTGGTTCTATAACAGATTGGGATAGTTTTGAAAAGGTATTCTTAGGTAAATTTAGTGAGCAAAGAACTTTAGCTTCACTTATGAAAGAACTAATGTCTTTAAGAATGGATAAAAAAGAAAAGGTGAAAGATTTTAATCAAAGATTTAATACTGTCTTCAATAAATTCAGCGTTGATACAAAAACTGTTGAAGAATCATTGGTTGAATATTATACCACAGTGCTACATCCATCCTTAGCTATGTTTGTTAAACGATCACGTAAGGCTACTTTAACAGAAAATTTTGAAGAATCTAAGAAAGTAGAGACATACATTGATAGTATTGTGAAGCATGCTATAGACACTAAAGCGAAACGTTTAGCTAATAAGAAACCATTGTTATTGAACAGACCTAATGAAGAACCTTCGAATGAGTTAGAAAGTGTGGTCAAATTGATTCAAAAGTTGTCCAATAAAATAGTGGATTTAGAGAAAGAAAAGGGTGCTAGTTCTTCAACAAGAAAACCTTTCAAGCCTTTCTATAAGAAAAAAGAAGAAATTCCAAAACCCCTTGTTGTTAGGGAAATTGTCCTTATAGTAGGGGAAGACTACCAACGTACTGGGGGTTTATCAGATAGACATATACAGGTTTGCAAAAAAAATTATAAACAAATAAGATTAGAGTGAAGAGGAAAAGTACCTTATTTATGACGGTTGATCCAAGATCTTCTCTCCTCGTTCTCCACTGCAACAACCTGCAACACAAACCAAAACCTTCTTTCAAACCAGTTTGACCAAAAATAAAGGATTTATGTTAATAATATAATCTAACATCAAATTGTAATTAAAAAACAATAGATATTAACAATATTATTGGGAAAGGAAGAATGTCTCAATCTTTATTAACAAATGCAAAAGATACAAAATGCTATACATGTCCTGCACCGGCACCGTTGTAACTAGACCCTGGGCTCCTGCTCCTCTCTCTTATCTATGAATTTATCCGGCATAACTTTCTCCAATGATCATAATATCCCTTTCTCAAGCCCTACCCTTGTATTTATGGCAAGGCAAGGAGGATTGGTTCGAAAGGTGGTTGAGTTGGGAAGTTGGGGAAGTTTGAATACCTGCCTCAACTAATCCCAACTCATGTTTCTAATTATTTTTTGAAGTTTTCTTAAGACACCCGTGACTATTATATGAGACAACTAGTGATTGAATCGCGAGTGTCTCAGCTTGCATGTAGCGAGTGCAACAATTTTGTTGACACCCACAGGTTGTCAGTAATGATACCCACGGCTGACTCGCTAGGTGACAAGTTAAGAGTCGCGGCTATGTGTTAAAATAGGAAAAGAAATATGCTTATGAGGAAAGGATTATAAGATTCAGCTTAAGGTCATCTATGGTCAAGGTAATCTCTTCAATCCATTTTTTCCTTTTGTGTGACCGGCAGAGCAATGTGGTCACAGACGAAGAAGTGCTAATTTGACCAATAACACCCCCATCTAATGATTCTGTTGTTTTTAATTTAAATGAATTTGGAAGGGATCATTTTTGTACTTTCCATCAAGATCATCATTCTGAGAAAACTTTCCCACAGTGGAGCAATTCAATGACTCTAGTAATGAATCAATTATTGGATAAACAACTCTTAGATCAAGAAGATCATGATAAAGACCAATCAAATGAAACGAAAGATCATAATGAAGAGACTATATTAGTCTTATGGGACTGGGCCCCAAATTTTGATTTGGATGATGAAGAAGAAATAGAAGAAATTCAAGTTTCATCTGTAGGTTATGCTACTAGGAGTAAGGGATCACTTGATGAACAAAGTATATTACTCCCAAAAGTGAAAGCAGGTAATTCTATTATAAAAAAACAGAATAAAACTAATAATGCAAATCAATCACAGCCAAAAGTGACAGAGAAGAGATCTACTAATTCTTTGGAAGGTACAAAAGAAATAACTCCATTAGTAAATAAACAAGTAACCCCTTCATCCAATAGACTTGATCTAGGTGGAAACACTGGAGGAAATCATAACATGGGGTATGATATTGTGGAAGACATAAAGAAGACAAAAGCCAATATATCTCTATTTGAAATGTGTAATTTACCACAACAAAGAAAGAAGCTATTGGAAGCTTTTGCTCTGAATGCAACAATAAGCAGTGTGGTCAATAACAATAAGCAGTCAGTAATGATTGAATCAGATACTGAAATAAATGAGGCTAGTATTGGTGGGAAATCAAAAACTCAAACTCCACCTTTTCTTTTGACTTTTGAATTTTTTAATTTTAATGTATATAACTGCGTGGTAGATTCTGGAGCTTCATCTAATATCATGCCACTTTCTATTTGTAATAAGATTAATGGACAACCATTAGCAACCCCTTCTTGGATTATTCAACTTGATTGATCAGATGTCAAATTCATTGGGGAAATGAAGAATGTTTTGATTAGATTGGTTGTGGATTCAAGAGTATGTCAATTCATTGATATTATGGTAGTAGATATTCCAAAATCTTATAGATTAATATTAAGCAGGGATTGGTCAAGTAAACTGAATGGTTATTTTGAAACAGACTGGTCCCATTTGTGGTTTCCATATCAAAACAACAGAATCAAATTAAAGTGTTAAGAGAACCACATATGAAAAATAACATGACAGAATTAGAGGGAAAGAATGAACCAGTAAATTTTTCATCTTCTATGTTGGGAAATTATTTTTTGGAAATAGAACCTGGAAATTATCAAGTTGAAACCACTGGTCATGATTCTGACATACAATCTGATCTCCTTCAAATTGCACAGATTGATGATATTGATTGTAATATTGTAGAGTTAGTTACTGAATTGGGTGACAATACTAACATAGTTAAAATAGAAGATGAATTTTGGAATTTATATTTTGATAGCTCTAAGACACAAGAGGGGACAAGATTTGGTTGTGTTCTTGTAGATGCCCAAGGAAAAAGACTATTTATCTCTTGTAGATTAGAATTTGAATGAAATAATAACACTACTGAGTATGAAGCCCTGATTCAGGGACTCAAAAAAGCAATTGACTTAAATGTTAAAAATTTAAAAGATTTTGGTGATTCTGAGATAATTGTTAGACAGGTAAGAAAGATGATCCAAATAGCTTATAACATCATGATTAAGTGTGCTAAGATATTAAGGCATCCAAGGATGATCGGCTCTGGCTCGCTGCTGCTTGGCTCTGCGACGCCTTGATTTTCACTTAGGGTTCTGACGGCTTTCCGATTCATTCCCTCTCTTTGTTTCCCCTGTGTTACCCTCTGGGTCCTCTGCCCTGTGATCGGCCATGACCTCAGCAGGGGGAGGGGCCAAGGGCCCCTCCCGCAATGTGACCTCGACTCCTCCTTATTTGAACGCACAGGCTTCCTCCCTGCGCATCGGTTCAGAAGATATCTCATTACCTGATTCTTTGAAACCCTCCTCTTCGACCACCCCACCTCCTATGGATGATACTCCTAGAACTCATACGTGCATTGATCGCTCTGCAGCACGCCCCAGCCTTATTCTTCCTCCCGAGATAATAAATGCTAGGTCTCAATTTCTGAAAGAACATGCGATTATTTGCAAATTCATGGGGATTTGGCAACCGGAGCAGGCCCTTAAACACTGGATAGCTATCAAATGGAAACCAAAAGCTCATTATGATCTGCAGCTTGGTTCCAAAGGCTTTTTCACAATGATTTTCCACCACTTGGAAGACAAAGCCAGAGTCGAAAGTGATGGCCCCTACTTCTTTAACTCTGCAGGCCTCTACATGAAAAATTGGATCGAGAATTTCAGCCCAGAAAGGGAAGACTTCACTTGGGAACCAGTCTGGATTCGAATGTATTCTCTTCCCCAGGAGTATTGGGATGAAGAAACCCTCAAAGAAATAGGGAATACCCTAGGTACCTATGTAAGAGTTGCAGATCAAACCAGGCTCCAGTGCTATACCTCCTATGCTCGCATCTGCATATATATGCACATCGCCAAAGCCCTACCGGATGCCATCAATCTCTCTCTCGAAGATTCAAAATGGCTTCAACCCTTGGACTATGAACATATTCCTTTTCAATTCCACAAGTTCCATGAGCATGAGCACCTCTTCCGTGATTTCCCTCTTAGCAAACACCGGTCCAATGAAAAGCAAAAAGACGCTCCAGATTCTGAAGGTTTTCAAAAAGCAAGCAAGATCAGGAGACACAATCGAAAACCCACAGGGAAAAATAGAGTTGATATCTCCCATACTAATAATAGCTTTGAAGCCTTGGCGGAACAAATCCCTAACTCAGAAATGGAACCCAACCAAGAAAACCTGAACACCGAGGAGAATGGCTCTTCCAAGCCCGAGAAAAAGGATCAGATGCTTGATAAAGAAGGAAAAGATCAATCCAGTAAAAACGTCATCGAGGCTGAACTTCAAGGTACTTCTTCTACCCCTTCTAATCCTGCACCCTCTATTATGATGGACATACCCCCGAAAAACACCATGGATGAAGAAATGACGGAATTAGATCTGAGAGATTTAGATCTCTTGGGGCTGGAAGATGCATGCAAGCAAAAAGCATTTGGCTCAATCCCTACAAACCAAATACAACTCCTCAGGGATGCCTTAGCCAAAGTCAAGGCACATGCCAAACTGGGTATTCAAAATCTCCCCCAAAAAGATAGACAGAAGCTGCTAAGGGAACTCAAGAAAAGAGGAAGAAAATTCGATCTACAACGTATCAATTTGCTGGGAACACGACTGGTGGAATCAGGGAAATATTCCCAGCTTACTGAGATCTTTCCCTCCCTCACCCCCCCCAATGAAGATTATCTCCTAGAATATCAGAGGAATCAACGGTCAATCCAAACGTCATATGTTGAAAAGAAAGATCCTTAATGATTCCCCTTTTGTTCTCTTCCTTCAAGAAACCAAGTGCTCTTCTGACACCCTCAGACTCATCATGACCAAGCTCTGGAAAGGCTTCCAAAGTATCGCCACTGATGCCTTCGACGCAGATGGTGGCATTTCTATAGTCTGGAATCCAAATGTGCTCACCCTTGATAACTTTGCAGCCACACCTCATGGCATCTCCGCCTCCTTCCACCTTCTTGGTATAGGCCTCCACGGTCTTCTCCTCAATGTGTACAGCCCTCAACCACCCAATCTTAAAACCCTACTCCTTAATCACCTCAGCTGGTTTGTAGCTCAACACTCCAATTTACCTCTCATTTTGGGAGGCGACTTCAACATGATAACTGCCCTTGAGGAGAAAAAAGGAGGTCTCCGAGCTCTCTCCAATGAAGATCTTATTTTCAAAGCTTTCATAGTCGATAATCACTTGGTCGATCTCACCTCTTCCTTTGGTTTTTTCACCTGGAATAACAGAAGGGGAGGCGCTCATCAAATTGCAAAGCACCTTGATAGATTTTTGGTTTTTGATAACCTCACCTTGAGAGGAGGCATCCTATCATCCTCTGTCCTATCGGCTGCAGGTTCCAATCACTGTCCCATTGACTTAACGTGGCAAAGTCAAGGGGCTCAATACCACAAGCCTTTCAAATTTGAGAAATTCTGGCTCTCTCATCCAGATTTCCTTGATACTATCAGCAATTGGTGGAGGGAGATGCGTGTGGTGGGAAAATCCAAAATGTCTCTTCTCCAAAAAAACTCAAACTTATACGGACTAAGCTCAGAGATTGGAACCACTCCACCTTTGGCAATATCTTCCAGGAAAAACAAAGGATCGAGGACGAACTTGAGTCGCTTCAATGCAGCATCATGGAAGACGGTCTCACCCAGGCTCACAAATTCAAAGAAAAGGATCTTCTGGATAAGCTCAATGCTAGATCTCAGCAAGAAGAAATCATGTTGAAGCAAAAATCTCGTGTCCACTGGCTAAAGTAAGGGGATCGTAACACTTCCTTCTTTCACCGCTCCACTCTTCAAGATAGAATGCATATTTGCATCAATAAGCTAAAGGGGGATTCCAGAGAGGTGCTGGAGGAGAAAAATGACATTGAGCAAGAGTTGAAAAGATACTTTCAAGAACTTCTTACTGAACCTCCAACATCTAGAAGTGAGGCCATTGCGCAGGTAACTTGCCATATTCCTGCCACCATCACTGAAGAGCATAAAATTTCCTTGCTGCAACCCATCTCACTTCAGGAAGTAGAAACGACGATGAAGCAAACAGCCGATGATAAAGCCTCTCGACCGGACGGCTTCACGGTAAACTTTTTTCATCATTGTTGGGATCTGCTTAAGATTAAAATCTGGGAAGTGGTCGAAGAGTCAAGGAAAAAGCGTTGGATCCTTCCGGCCCTTAATGCCACGCACCTTACCCTCATACCCAACGAAAAAGAAGCCTCACATCCTGGTAAGTACCATCCCATTTCACTCTGCAACGTCATTTACAAACTCATTTCCAAAGTGATTGCCAACCGTCTCAAACCACTCCTCCCCCTGCTCATCTCACTTGAGAAAACAGGGTATGTAGAAGGCAGACAGATCCTTGATGGAATTATTCTGGCTCATGAGATCACCCATTCCCTAAAAACTCTACGAACCCCAGGCATGATACTAAAGCTCAATCTTTCCAAACCTTTTGACAAACTAAGTTGGGCTTTCATAAGGGAAATGCTGCATGCCTATGGTTTCAGTCCAGTCTGGATCTGTGATGAACCTGCAATAATTAATTAATGCAAATACAGAACATATCAGAAATAATAGAACTCAGAATCACTTTTATATTGATCACGGGACACTTCGAGGGGGCTACCTCCTTTGAGCAAGCTCAATACAATTAACTTCACCATGCCTTCAATGACCTCAACACACACTTATATACTAAGTCTATGCCCAATACTATGAGTCAAAACCATGGGACATATAATACTACGTGACGACTTACAAAGCATATGCATCCAATACTATGGGTCAATACTATGGGCTAATATAAACTATGGATCAACAAATACTACGGGACGACTTACAAAGCATATGCGTCCAACAACAATATACTAACATAGTAAAGAGAAGGGTTGACATGGGTTCCTAACATCCCCTCTCCCTTAGAAAAAGCTTTGTCCTCAAAGCTTTGGTTGGAGAAATTGCTGCAGAATCTGAAGAAGTGGTTCCCCGATAGCATCCTCGAGTTGCATTTCGGGCCACTAACGCCTTTGGAGTGTCAAGGAGGATTGCTTGGAAGGCTGTAGATGAAGAAGAACCACATCAGCTGTGCGGATAATGCGCTCAAAACGGTTTTGGTCGGCTTGTTGTTTCAGGTGAATTCTGGCCATGTGAAGATTGTCCTGCAAAATGAGAAGAATCTGATCGCGGTTTCGAAGAACCGAGTCAATTTCCTGAACTGGGGAGCTGCTAAGGGTGTATGGAAGAAGAACTGGTGGTGTATGTCCATAGACTGCTTCATATGGTGTCCTTTGAGATGTGGTATTGTACCACCAAAGCGCTACTAGGAGATCCATAGAAATAGTTGGCCAAAGCTGTGTAGGGATGGGCAAGGGTTTGAGCAATCCCAAAAGGAGTGTCGTTTCACCCTTGTTGACCTGGAAAGTATCACAGTCGGCCACCATTTGTTGAATTGTCATTTTCAGTCCCTGCCAAAAGAAGTTACATTGTTCCCAGTCATACATTTTGAAGAACCCAGAGTGCCCTGCTGATGAAGAAGCATGAGTTCATAGAAGAGATAGCCCTATTGAACATATTGCAACCAATTTGAAACAAGCAGAGAAAGAGCTGTAAGAGAAACTGGGTCATCAATTGTGCGAGAAGGAGCATCTGCCACCATATTGTCCTTACCCTTCTTGTAAGTGATCGCATAGGGATAACCCATGAGTTGGATAACCCATTTCAGGTGTGTTGGGGAGGAGACCCATTGTTCCAAAAAAATTTCCAGACTCTGGAGATCAGTCTTGATGCAGAAATAATTCCCTAATAGGTATGGCTGCCACTTCTGTACTGCATGCAAAATAGCCATCAATTCCTGCTGAGAGGTAGATGCGACTAAATTCTTACCGGAAAGGTCTCTTGAAGGCGGAAAGCTCATTGGTTCAGCAAAGACACCTGCATATCTATCCAAGGAAGTAGTGGAGACCGTTGATGGGTGCATTTGAAGGGAATGGAGTTGAGCGATGATACCATGTGAATTCTTCTTAAGGATTTTTTCTAGGCGATGTGAACTGATGATGTAGAGAGACCCTGGTTGTAAGCCCATTAATTTATGTTGTGCCCCATTTACTGAAAACTGCATCCAAAGTTCCAAAAAATCCCATAAGATGGGGCCAAGTGTGTGTAACCATTGAACGCCCAAAACCACATCACATCCACCTAAGGACAAGGCAAACATGTTAAAGCGCAGGTTATAATCTTCCATAGAGATACGCATATTGTGACACTTCCCCTTGCAAGGTAAGGTGCCCGCATTGGCAACCATGACTTCAAAGTTGGAGCAAGGATGGATGAAACAATCAGCCTGTTTGGCAATCCGAGGGTCAATGAAGTTATGAGTGCTACCAGAATCAATGAGTATGGTAAGAGGGAGCTTCTTGAAGTATCCCCTAACTCGCATTGTTTGTGGGGTGGTGACGCCAGTTACAGCATGGAGAGAGAGCTCGGGTGGGTCGTCCTGAGATGGGGTGTCAACAGGCGAGTGTTGAATGTCGACATGATCATCTACTGTATCTGGAGCTTCTTCATCAAGTTCTGAGGCAGGCGGAGAATCCACATCCAAGAGATAGAGCTTTTATTGAACACATCTATGTCCCCGAGTGAATTTCTCATCACAATTATAACAAAGCCCTTTTTTTTGGCGTGCCTGCATCTCTGTTTCAGACAAATGCTTGATAGGAGTTGGTTGCGGGGAAGGCATGATGGGAGGTCATTGGGAACCCATATTTTTTAAGGGAACAAAGGTGGGTTTGGAGCGTTTTTGAGCTGTGATCTTGTCCTCTACCAACTTAGCCAACCCTAGGACTTCCATCATTGTATTGGGACAGAACATTTTGACCTCTGAGCGGATTTCATCCTTGAGACCACTGATAAAACAACTCCTGTAGAATTCATCAGACAATCCTTCTGTGTGATTGGCCAGTTTCTCAAATTCTGTTTGATACTCTCTCACTGTGTCAATTTGGTTAAGTTTAGTGAGTGCTCTTGTGAATTCATCAAAAGCACTAGGACCCAATCGTGGCAAAAGGAGTTAGAAAAAATCTGTCCAGTTTGGCTCGGGATGAGCTTTGATGTACCAACGGTACCATTGAAGGGCTTCCTGTTCCAAATGAAAGGATGCAAGTGGAACTTTCTGAACATCAAAAGTATTATGCAGACTGAAATATTGTTCTGCTCGGTATATCCATCCAGTCGGATCAGTACCATTGAAGTGAGAAAAATCAAGCTTCGGCCCACGAAAATTGCTAGAAGAAGAGAACCCGGTGGCTGCAAAATATTCTAGCTGTCGGTTATTGTTCATGGTTGATTGCTGAAGATGGAGGCTGTGAAATTTTTCATCCAGATCTCGGAGTTTGGTTTGAATGGCTGCAAGTGCTTCCTCCATGGTGTTTGCTCCTGTGCGAGTGACAACCATAACCAGTAATAATTTTTTATTTTTTATTTTTTTTTGTGGGGGGGGGGGGGGATGGATAGAAAAACACAAACACAAGCTTATTTAGTAAGGGGAAATTTGGATTTGGGAAAAACTCGGAGGGGTAATTGGGGTTTGATTAGGTTTTCGACACTTTCTGAGGGACAGGGAAGCAAAAAATGGGGATTTCAGAAGCGGGAACTCTATGGTAAATTTTGAAGGCAATCGGGTGAAAATTGAAGAAGTTATGGCAAACCCTAAAAATAGACAAATGTGGGATTTCTGGTCTTGGGAAGTGGAATTTGGGATAGCGTCTTCAGGAATGAAATATGAAAAATGGGATTGCAAGGATGTCAGTGAATTTTCAGGGAAAACAAAGTTGAAACAAAGGAGATATGGCTAAAAAACAGAATTTTTTTTTTTTTTTTTTAGAAATGGATCGGCAATAGTGGCGCGGAAGGGATCGAAAACGGATGGATCTGAAACGGAAACTGGATCTAGAACGTCTTTCAGAATATATTTGAAATGGCTGGATCTGGAACGTCTTTCAGAATATATTTGAAATGACTGGATCTGGAGCGGAAGTGATCGGCAATAATTCAACTAAAAATAGATATGGACCCCAGGTATGTACGGCTTCCTAACAGTTTAGGTGTTTCACTCGGCCACCAATGTTGTCTGACGGCTTGCATATTGGGGCAGTACCCCTCACTCCATGGCTCAGGTAAAACTGTTTACCACAAACAACAGCTCTTGGTTTACCTCACGGGTGGGAACTAGTCAATCAGGTAGGGGTCATTGCACTTTTCACTGGCAGGTCCTCTCAATGGGCCAGCTACTTTGGGGTTCCTATGGTACTCCTCACAATGAGTTTTAGGGCTTATTCCCAAGTACTTCCCACAGTTAAGTGGATAGGGATTATTCCCAAATCCAAAGCTGCAACAGATGCAAAAAAAAAATTTGGCAGAAATTCCACCCAACGAGCCCAAGAAAGTGCTATGATACCAGATGTGATGAACCTGCAATAATTAATTAATGCAAATACACAAGATATCAGAAATAATAGAACTCAGAATCACTTTTATATTGATCACGGGACACTTCGAGGGGGCAACCTCCTTTGAGCAAGCTCAATAGAATTAACTTCACCGTGCCTTCAATGACCTCAACACACACTTATATGCTAAGTCTATGCCCAATACTATGAGTCAAAACCATGAGACATATAATACTACGGGGCGACTTACAAAGCATATGCGTCCAATACTATGGGTCAATACTATGGGCTAATATAAACTATGGATCAACAAATACTACGGGATGACTTACAAAGCATATACGTCCAACAACAATATACTAACATAGTAAAGAGAAGGGTTGACACGGGTTCCTAACAGGATCAACTAGATCTCTTCCCTTGTTTCCACTGCTTTTTATTCCATTCTTGTCAATGGCTCTCTGTCCCCTACTTTCACCCTGACTCGTGGCATTCGTCAAGGTGATCCCCTCTCCCCTTTCCTATTCATCCTCATGGTTGAAGGCCTAGGCAGAATGATCCAAGCAGCGGTGGCCTCCGGCACTATTCGTGGCCTCTCACCTCATGGAGGTAACCCTACTTCCTATCAACAATTTGTTGATGATAACCTCCTCTTTGGTCACCTCTCTGTGCAAGAAGTGTGCACTTTCCGCAAGATCTTAACCATATTCTCAGTTGCTTCAGGTACTACCATAAATCTGGAAAAATCCAAAATTTTCTTCTTCAATACGGACGCTACCACCAAGCACAATATTTCTCAAATCCTAGGCTTTGCTACTTCCACTCTCCCTACCAAGTACCTTGGAGCCCCCCTCTTTGATTCTGCTATCAATCACTCCTCATGGAAAGAACTCCTTGATAAAATTGAAACTCGTATCTCATCCTGGACCTTCTGCTCCCTCAATTTCCCCTGTCGCCTCACTCTCCTCAAGTCAGTTCTGCAATCCTTACCCCTCTATCTCTTCTCTATCCTAGCGGCTCTGAAATGGGTTCTTAAAACTCTCATAAAGATACAAAGGTCATTCTTATGGGGAAAAGGCAACCATAACAGCAGATGGGCCCTGGTAAAATGGCAGATGGTGTGTCTACCCAAACGGGCAAGTGGCCTTGGTTTGAGAGACCCTGACATCAACAATGAAGCTCTCTCTGCTAAAATCTAGTGGCAGTGGATCACAAAAAATGACTCTCCTTGGGCACAGCTTTGGAACCACAAATATGCCTCCCATTTGGATCCCAAGCATTTGATCAGGTATGACTCTGACCCACCGGGCTCTCTTATTTGGTGCACTGATAATTCTCAAAGAGCCCTCATCCAACAACACAGCTTTTGGGAAATTAAAGATGGTGCCTCAGCGCTCTTTTGGCAAGACTCATGGAAACAGCTACCCAAGCTCAGCAGTCTTCCCACTTACAGCGCTTTTCCAGGCTTATGGCAAACAAACTCTGAAGCAGTGGTATGTGATTTCTGGGAACCTGTTGACACCCACCCCTTTAGACGTTGGAAGAATCCTAAGCTCTGGCACCCTAGATTCTCAGCACATGATTATGAAGAGGTTTGGACCGTTATTCAAACTAGACAAATCAACCTTGACCATGGGGATGACATCATTCGTTGGGGTCACCTTCCAAAGAGCTCCTTCATGGTCAAAGAAGCCTACTCTATCCTAGCACACAACGATAGCAACAACCCCTTCCCCCTCTGGAAAAATATTTGGCAGCTCTCACTTTGGCCAAAAGTTTCAACTTTTCTTTGGCTGTTGTCTCATCAGAGTATTCTTACCTGGGATATGTTACAAAAAAAAGGTTTCATGGGGCCCCCCATTTGCTTGATGTGTAATTACAACATTGAAAATATGGATCACCTGCTCGATCTCTGTGGCGTGGCCTCCATGTTCTGGGACAAAGTGGCTGAAACCTTCAGACGGACCAACAAAGTTAGAGGGGATATCATTGGCACACTGCTTCAATGGGACCAAGAGCCTTTTTAGAGCAAACAACTTAACAGGCTGTGGAATATCACCCCGGGTCTTCTGGTCTGGAATATTTGGAAGGAAAGAAATTATAGAATCATTGAAGGCAAGTCTAACTCATTAGACAACCTCTGGAGCACTTTTAAATCTAACCTCCAAGAAACTTTATTCCTTACGCCTTGGAACACTGCCGATCTCCCCACCGCACCTCTGGAATGTTCCATTCTTCTCGGTTGGAACTTTGAACGGCCACTTACTCCCCTTGCCCTGCGGTGCCCCCCTCCCTGTTACTCCAGCCATTGGTCCCCCCCTCCCCCTAGTCTCTTCAAGCTTAATTTTGACAGAGCCTCCAAAGGAAATCCTGGACCTGCTAGCTTTGGTGGAGTTCTCTGTGATCATGAGGGTTCTATTTGCAGGATCTACCATGGCAATCTCGGTCATGACAACAACAATGCTGCTGAGCTTGAAGGTCTTTTGTATGGCCTCAGGGTGGCTAATGAGCACAACTTTCACGCTCTCATTGCTGAAGGGGACTCATAACTCATTCTCAATTTGGCTACCAAGCTCCAAAACGGCTCACAAGTTGCCAAACTCTCTTCAAGTTGGAGACTGGAAAGCAAATTACACAGGCTAGCTACCATTCTGAGCGACCACAAGAACATCACTTTTCAGCATGTTATGCGCCAAGCTAACTCCCTTGCTGATGGTATTGCAAACGAAGGGGTCGTCAGCAACCACACTTTCTGGAATGATAATCCTTGTAACTCTTCCTCCCAATTGCAGCACTTCTGCAATCAACAAGCTATCAAGGATCTCTCATCCCCAGCTCCGGGTGCCACCGCTACTGTCAACAGGGCCGCCAGGGGAGACAGGTCTCCTCCTCACGGCACCAGTTCCCAGACTATGCATTAAATGAAGGATACGATGCCTATACATTTGGCCTCCCTACACGCAATGGATCCCATCACCCACATGGCCTGGGGGATGGCATTTATGATGGCTCATTTTTCCTGGTCCTCTCACCCGAGCTGGTATCAGCTCGCATTTATTCTCTCGCGTGCGATCTCCTACGCTCTCCACGGCCCCTATTGGGTTATGAAGAACCAGGCTCGCTCCACTACGGTCATTACGCCTCTTGGTTATGCCCGGTCTGCATCCACATCGGAGAGCTCGGCACCTGCGGAGAGTTCAGTTCTTTTGCTACCCAATTCGATCATGAAGCACACCAGAGGCATTTCCCGGTGAGGTTCCAGTCAGGGCACTGGCAAATCTACGTCGGTGGAGAAGGAAATCCCAGCCAACATCGGCTACAAAGACAACGTTTCAATGTTGGTTCGTCGACTGGTGGATGATTGGGAGTCCAGGAGTGTTGCTGAGATTCTTGCCTTCGGTAGCCCTGGTACTCAGGTGAACCACTACTAGTTGCTTAAAAATTTGCTTGGTACTCTGGTTGAAGATATGCTTACTAATTGGAATGTGGCTAAGATGACCATAATGGACACCAGGTCCAATATGGCTCATTTGGATGGCATCCTTGTTGCTCTTGAAGCCTGTCTCTCAGGAAGCAGATTTGCTCTTTTCCCCCACCCGTCTCCACCCCTGGGTGTTGGTCCTGAAGGTCCGATGGCTGGAACTGGTGATGGTATGGTCGGGGTGAACAAAGGCTTTGAGCCTCACGCAGCTGAGCAAGCCGTCAGGAGCTCTCTTCACAACTCTGTGGACCTCGCTGCCTCAACAGACGTCGTTCCAGCACCTGTTCCTGCTCCTCGCAGTATTCTATGTCCTTACTCCCCAGCTGCCATTGTGGTGCAAGTTGCCTCCCCTCCTAGGACTTCTTTTCCAATACCTTCCACAATTGACACTGTCCATAGCAAGCGCCTTCGGAAAGATGAAGTAGCAGTGATTCTTCAGCGCAAAACAGAGCCTCTGCCATTCAAGCTCCCAGAGCAGCAGTGGACAGATGATCTCTTCGAACCCTGCCCCATCTCCGAGGACACACATGACTCCAAAGGTGCAGAAGCTAGCTCTTGAGCTCTGCATTTCTGGTTCTTTTACTATGTCTTTTTGTACACTCTGGCTTGCACAGAGTTATAGTATTTTACTGTCTAGTTTACTGTATTTTACTATGTCTTTCCTGCTCGATAGCTATCTAGTTTATCTCCATAAGCTTGGTTACATTGCTCTGTTTTGTAAAGATGGCACCTTGTATAGGGCCATTTTGATCTATCTGGATTTTCCGGAGAACTGTAATATTTTTTGTACTATAATATAAAACTTCCATGCAGCTTACAAAAAAAAAAGTGTGCTAAGATATTTAATTTTTGAATTCTACTGATAAATCTAATCGACTAACCATATCATGGATTAATCAAATGTCATCTCTGCACACGATCTCATTCCTTTAATTCATCTCGACTTCACCTTAATCATGCATTATTGCGATTTTCAGAATTATTATCTGGTCATCATATGGTTTTAACTTTTCATTAAGTTATATGCAAAAATCAACATGTGAACTGTCATTTTATTAATAATTTTTAATGCACTATGTTATAATCCCATGATGAAAATTTTATTTCAACCTGCCCAAAGTTTACTTTGGACCTAGTTGAATATTTCACAAACCATATGAATTCATTAACGCACACATCTTTATTATGGCACAAGTTTCAAGAATTCTAATAAATGACGTGATCATTTAAAACATGCCAAATTTCTGACTCATGATTTTTTTTCAAACACTCAATTGGACCTTGTTTTAAAACTGACCCCTGCTTGATCCTCACCATCATTCTGCTCCCTCTCATCCTTTCCAAGTCCATCCAACCGCATCCACTTCTTCCTTATTTCTTTTTCTCTTTGTTCAGTGGGACCTGGCATATCTTCGGTTTGGGGGAGTGTTGATGTCAATTTTGTCACCCTTTTTTTATCATTCAATCTACTCGAAATGGCGTTATTTCTATCATTTTTGCTAAATTAAGTTGTTTTCTTTGCCATTCAGCCCATCAAATAGTTCAGGTATGCATATATTTACCTATTACGCAAATCTTGTTTATATTCGTTATATTATGGTTTATTTATGATCAAATGACATTTTTTGGACATTATTGACATTTATGTTTTAATTTGCAAGCTGTGGTTGTCAAACGAACCTCCATTCAGACGTGATCATCGTTCAACCCTTCATTCAACCCGCGGATTCATTGGTTAGCATATTTTGGAGAATTAAAGGCAGAAACAAAGATGTGGATGTTGTTTCCCACCTGGCACACATGATCTAGAAGCTTCTACCTGTAAAAATCCGCCTCATTCAGTATAGCTAGCAACCTAGCATTGATTTTGTCAAGGACGTGTTTTTAACAGGCAACATATTTCGGGCTTGATTCCTAGGCAAATGAAGGTGAAATCGTAAATTCCAGGACATGGGTTTTGTGCGCAATAGGGCCATTTAGGTCACTATGAGGAAGTTTGTAAAAATACCAAGCCATTTGGGAGAAACGTGTGGTTCTTTGAAACCATCTTACCCAGAAAAACGTCAAACACGTGGCCGACCGTTATGAGTCTGTTCCTGTTTTAATGGGTGGTTTTTTTCCAGCTGTAAATCTTCTATTTTTAGAGAGGTTGACCACTGAAAGGGTCGACCTACTCTCCTTTGTAAACAAAGCTATATAAACACGCCCAGGGTGGAAAGAAGGGGTAGAAAAATGTTTTTATAAATTTGTTTATGATATCAATACAAGAGCTCTGTTGAGTTGTTAACTTCATTTCCAGTTTAGCATGGAATGTCCTCTATTCTTGAGAAGGGCCCCTCAGCGACAATGGAATTCCTTGTACATATAATTCGTTTTGCTTCTTTTGTGCAGATAGCTCATTTCGTTTTTGCATATACTTATTATCTTTTCCTGTAGGTGACACTTTGATGTGCATTAACTGTGTTTTTCCTATATATGTCATCTTCTTCACTCTGTAATTAGTATTCTATTGTTAACATAATCTCCCTTCTTCTAGATTAGAAATGATCGACCAATAGCTTAATCATTTGTAATTTGTTTTTAGTTCTCCTTCCATCATCATAGTTAAAACTGCTTCTAAATTCCTCCATAGCCTAGCATTCCTTTCTTCTCTTCTCCTCTGTAGTTTTCTTTCTGTTTGTTGTAGGTTAGCTCTCTCTCTTTCTTCTTCCATCCCAACCTTCTTCCTATCTCTCATAATTCCTCTACTTAGAAACTACTTAGAGTAAATAGCTTCTCGTTAACTTAGCTTCTGAATAAACCTTCTACTTTTTCCTTTGCATGGTAGGATCATTTGCACAAAACCAGCTGGTCACTAAATCATCCAAAAATCTTCTTTTCCCTCACTTTAAAACGTTTTCCTCCATTTAGACTGTCATTCGAACCGCCATTCAAACCGGCGTTCAGATCGTCATTCGGACCTGTGTGTTTTTGTATTGTTTTAGGCCTTTTTCCAAATCTAGTTTATTCTGCCTTCTAATCATCATTCTTCTTATTCCTCTTTAATCATTTTAAGTGTAATTCATTCTTGTTTTATGTCGTTTGGAATTCTTAATTCAATTTCATCATTATCTCCTCCTTCCTTTTTCTTCCTCCTTATCCTCTTCTTATCCTTCTTCCAACATTCAGTTCTTCAATCTGATCTGTTAATTAGTTATTGTTCAAAATTTGTTAGTATTGTTTCTAGATAGTTTATTTCTAAGTAATAGTTAATAATTCTATAGTTTCATTTGTTAATCATAAAACTAGTTTCTATTCAGCCAAATAATGAAGATGTTCATAATTTAAGATTTGGATCCATAATTAATATCTTTATCAAGTTTTTTCTACTTGTTCCAATAATTAAATATCTTTATCAAGTTTTCTACTTGATTCCAAGTCAATACAGTTCAGTTAAACATCTTTATTAACTTTCCTACTCGCCTCATTCGTTAATCAGTTTTCATAGATAGAATAAATTCTTGCAATTGAATTATGAAAGTCTGCAAGTAGTTTAAAATCATATAGTTGCATCTTTAGTCAACTTAGGTTAGTTCAAGCCTTTAATCCTGCACATATAGTGATTGCATCTCATAAGCTCCCTTCCCGGGTTGACAATTTAAATATTGGAATTATTTAACACATAATAAACACCAACAATCCTAGGTCACTAGGACCCTCAGAAAAAATTTCGAAAAAATTTTACTGGGTCCTCCGGTTTTGGGTTTTTAATTATTTTTTAATTTTTAATAAATTTTTCCATAGTTTAAATGGAAAATTTTCAATTTGTAATATGTCAGTCATCCGGGATCCGATTTCAGTGATTGAAGGCTCTAACCTTAAGCCAAAAATCATTCATGATCCCCGGACCAGTTTATCCTAAGTTTCGAATGTCAATTCAGCCTCATAATTAATAATTTCTCAAAAAAGTCAGTTACAGAGAAATTATTAATTAAAATATAAAAAATTGAATATTTGGAGATAATCCAAATCTCTCCGAAATAATCCAAATGGATTAAAATAAAAGGCTAATTGACATGGAACTGGGCATTAATGAGGATTCCAGTCATCTCCAATCAACTTCAGTGAAGTATCCAGTCGGCACAGGTGATTGACTCCAAGAGAAATTCGCTCCATGCATGCAAAACTCGATTTGGTGATGTGGAGAAGTTATTAAATAAGAAAGTGGTTGGTTTTGAGTTGAATTGAATGGGAGTGGGGGCGCCTTGCCTAGGTGGAGGCCACCTCCCAATCTCAACTACCAAACATTGCAATCGAATTGAAGTCAAACTCCAAGCCACCCACCATCATCCTCACATATTCTCTCTTGTGCTCATGTCAATTTCCTTTGGAGCTCGAGTTTTACATGTGGCATCCTCTTATATCATGGTGAAGTTTCCAAAGTGGAGATGAGGGGCGCCTTGCCAAGGTGGAGGCCACCTCCTCATCTCATTCAATACAACTCGAATTGCTTGGTGAAGTTAGCACTCCAAGGCTTGGCTAAACTTGGATTTGATTGGATGTTGATTAGGGATTCGAATTATTTCAAGGCTATTGGCTCTCTCCTCTATGCCAATTCGATTTAGGGTAGACTAGGATCTAGTTTGTTATATAATGAGGGCTTTTCTCCTCATTCTCCATGGATCTTTTAGCAAAGAAACTCTGGAGGATTTTTGTAATATGTTTAAATATTGAATAAAGTTGAGACTTTGGAGGTCAATGTGGAGGCTCTTGGTGGCCATACTTCATTTTGTAACAAGGTGATATCGTGTTTTGCTTATGTACTTTTGATTTTTAAGTTTTAGATTTATAATTCAAGAGGGATAACAATCTAGCACAAGTAACTATAAATCTATGCTTTTCTCTTGAGTATGTGGGTTTTGCAGGTATTTTCCCAAAGTACAAGGGCTTTGGTTGGTTTCACTTTCACTCTGCATGTTGCCAAAGAAGTTTAAACTTTACTAAATCGAGAAACGAGGAGTTCTTGATTCTTCCATCAAGCTTTCAACAAGTTTTCAATCGGTTACTAGATCTACCTATCTAAACTGTGGAAATCCAAGGCTCTATTCTTCTCCAAGTTTGGAAGCATTGTCTGGCTTGCCTTTGGTTTTTGGCTTGCTTGACTTTTTGCCTCTTTCGTTTTCCTCTTCCATCCTAGACTTCCTCCTCAACCTTCTTCTAGCCTCATCCAACTCCTTAGATCTCCTTTTTCTCCTATCATCTTGCCCTAGGTAACCTTCCATCACTACTTTCATTCACCTTGAGATCCCCTCCTCCTCTCCACCTTGCTCTCGTCCCTCCTTATCCCAAAACCCCTTTTGCTAGCTCTCGTCTTCTCTCCTCCTTTCTCTCGTCTCCCCTAGCTTTTCTCCCCCTCTTACTTTCGTCCCTCCTTCTCCAACTCTTCTTGTCTTGCCTTTCCTTTCTCCCTTTCGTCCACCTACAAAAAGACACAAACAAAAAACAAAGTATAAGCTTGGTTAGTGTCAGAGTTATTTCATGCTTTAGAATTTACATTTTGCAATAGTTTAGTCTCATTTCAAAGTTCTAAGTTTTGCATTGTTTATTAAAGTTTATAGCTTAGATCTCATTTGAAAGTGTTTAAAGTTTGCATTTAGGATTTGGCATATAGATTAGATATTAGATTTGCACTTAGTTTCAAAGTTATGATTTTCATTAACATCTAATGGGTGCATTGTTGAAGTTGGGCTAAGCTTGTGTAGGTTCTTAAAAGAGAAGAAGTACTTGTGAAGACAAGACTCAAAGAAGATAAAAATTATAACCAAGGAGAAGATTTGAACTGATAAGAGGATTATTTGCACTCTCCTTTGTAAAAGCCATTAAGGGCTTCTAAGTATTGTTTTCATTTTAATTTATTTCTCTCAAAAGACCTTTCAAGGGTTTAATTCCCAAAGGCACTTGTAACTCAGTTAATAAAAAGGCTAGGTGGGATAAGGCCTCCCACACTTTGTTTCTCCTTCCCCATTTGAGGAAGACTGTTTCATGCATGCTTTAGTTAAACTTGTATAATTTTCCTAGATTAAATTTCATTTTTTTACTTAGAGTAATTTCCATTTCCAAGTCTTGACTTGAGTTAGCAACCTTGGGATTTCATCCCGAGGGCCACATTATTTTGTGGTAGCTTCTCTATCCCCATTAGACTCCTTGTCGAAGTTCAGCTAGCTGGAAGGTCTCAAGGACTGGTGGTTCTAGTGGTCACCTTGTTCGGAGGTTGATCCCTCCTTGTTGTTTATTTCTTGGTTAGCTAACTCATTTTGGCCTTGTTCTTTCTCGATCATTTGATATTTTCCTTTCATCCTTGTTTACTTTGGAAAAAGTGCTTTTCTTTACATGCAAACTGTCTCTATTTTAATAAAGAACAAAGCGTCTTGAACTTGCAGTAATCCAAGTCAAGAGCACTCTCTATCGGAGAGCATACTAAAATTGCATTTTTCCCTGCATTAGGCATACAGAATAATTAAGTCTCTTGAACCTTGTCATAAGACAAAGTCAATAGTACTCTCTGTCGGAGAGTTGAACTGTGTGCTCTAATCATTTTAAAAGATTCCAACTCACACTCCCCCTTTAATAATTTATCTTGGTTTCTTTCTAACACACATATGCTCTGCCAACCTGAAAGGTTGGGCTAGTACTCAGAAAGGTGTTAGATTTGATAATTTTCGATAACATAATAAAATTTTCACCCCCACAACCAACGAACTGACGTTGCTTTATCGAGACATACTCAGGTAGTGGGAAAAGTTCCTAAACCTAGTGGGGTCGGAAATTACCATTGTCTAGACATCAGAGTGGTTAATTCTTTAGACACCTACTCTTTGAAATATGGGCGGTCTGTCTTACCATCAGAAGAGGAAGCCACTGAAAGTATACCTTTTCGGTCTTTTGATTTACCTTGTTGTTCTTAGCCTAATAATCAAGACCATTAAAAATTTTAATTTACCAAGATAATTTGCACAGCGATCTCACAAACAGCTACTATCGAGACTTGCATTTTAGCATCCCCAATCACTATACAAATTTTTGACTCCATAAGGCACTGGTCTAATTGTTACATTTTCATATATTCATATTGTTGGGCCATTTGTCCATTTAAATCATTTATCTGTGGATGCTATCTCATTTTCACAAGTCTTTGATATACTGTTGACCTTCTAATCTTGTTTCACAACGTGGATTGCTTGTCATCTTGTGTTTATTTCTATAATTGTGGTCATCATCATTAAAAAACTCCTAAAAACACCCATCCGCATCACCATACACTTAAAACATTAAAACACATTGATCCATAGACAACTCTTTGTAGGGACTACCCCCCTTAGCTTCGTTAGGAGTTATCCTAAATGGAGGAGCTGGGATTCAGGTGACAGTACCTGGCTCATTGCTTGCCCCCAAGGCCACACTTTCCCCACTTGTAGTGAGGGAACAGCTTTCGAAATATTTCTGCTGCTGGTGTGCATCTCGACGGACAACAATGATTTCACACAATCTCTTACTCAAGAGGAAGAGAAGTTGATTTCGATGGGAATGATCAAACCCAAATTGGATTCAGCCCTCACAATTACAAAGAGAGAGAATGGTAAAGGAAAGTAAAAGATTTCTAACAAGAGATCGAATGGTACAAAGCCTACAGATAGTTCATACCATTCAGGTAGAGCCTCTAAAAAGACCAAGCCTTCTCAGAAAAGAAGATCCAAGTGCCCTTATTGGTATAAAGGCTTCCATCCTGAGAGTTCTTGCATGAAGAAGACCATGGACATGATGGATTGGTTACTTGAGAAGAACAAACTTTTTGTACCAGCATGTGCAAGAAAGAAAGATCCAGGTACTGAATTCTCTGTATCTGAAGACAAAGAATAATGTCATGCCCTCATGGCAAGTGCATCGATAGATTCTTCTTTCATTATAGATTCAGGAGCAACAAGACACATGTCTTCCTCCAAATATCTCTTCTCTAGTTTCGAAAAATCAGCTGGTCCTTCAGTCAGATTGAGCAATGATTCAAAAGTCTCCTCTTAGGGGATTGGAAGAATCAATCTTGACTATGGTTACTTTTATGATGTGCTTTATGCTCCTTCTCTTGCAGCAAACTTACTTTCAATGTATCAAATGACTCATATTGGAGAGCCCAAAAGAGTGATCTTTTCTCCAAATGAAGTTGAGATACAAAACATGGTTTTAGGGGAAATCATTGCAAAAGGAGTTGCAAATCATACTTCAAAACTCTATGAGTTTTCCCACTTCTTACCGCTCTCCAAGCCATCCGCTGTCCATGCTCATTCAAATGAAGAAAGCAGATTATGGCATGAGAGATTTGGACATCTCAACTTCAAGCATTTGTAGGACATGCAAGCTCAAAATGTTGTTGAAGGCCTTCCAGATGATGAGTTTTCTCATGGTACCTGCAAAGGTTTCTTAAAGGGAAAAAATCCACAAAAGAAGATGAAGAAAAAGAAGACTCTTGAAGAAGTGTGAATGCTACATCCAGATCCACAAGAACCTGGAGATCTAGCACCTAAAGATTCATCTCCTATTACTACAAGGGCCACCACGGCTTCTATATCCACCAGAACTGCACTCTCTCCATCAGATCCATTTCTAGCTGAGAGATGTTTTCTTATGATAGGATCTAATCCAAAGACATACTTTGAAGCCTCCCAAGATCCAATATGGGTAGCTTCTATGGAAGAAGAGTACCAATCTCTTCAAAGAAATAAGACTTGGGAGCTAGTTTCTCTCCCACCTGGAAGGAAACTTGTTCAATGCAAGTGGATCTACAGAACAAATATGGATTCAGATGGATCCTCCCATAAGTACGAGGCCAGAATGGTTGCAAGAGAGTTTTCCCAAGTTCATGGATTGACTATTCTGAGACATTCGCTCATGTTGCTAAGATGGAATCCATCCGTCTTGTTCTTGCTCTTGCTGCATCCAAACACTGGAAAGTGCATCATATGGATGTCCAGAGTTCCTTCCTTCATGGATATCTAGAGGAGGATATCTACATGAAGCAACCAGAGGGTTATATTGATGATTCTTCACTTGTTTGTAGATTGAATAAGTCCTTGTACGAGCTTAAGCAAGCTCCCCGAGCTTGGTATGCCAAGATGGATTCCTTCTTACTTTCAGAGGTGCAAATCAGATTCAAATGTCTACATGAGACATGATGGTAACTCCTTACTTCTCATTGTACTTTATGTTGATGATTTGTTGATTACAGGGAACAGTTTTTCATGTATTAGATCTATAAAATATGCCTTACACAAATCCTTCTCCATGTCAGATCTAGGATTGTTGAAGCAATTTCTTGGTCTTGAAGTCACTCAGAGTGATTCAGGAATCAAAGTTTCTCAATCCAAATATGCTTCAGATCTACTTGATAAGTTTCACATGAGCCAATGCAAACCAGTTGCATTCCCTTTTCTTTTAGGGATCAGCCTTGAGGATGGATCTTCTACACCACTGGTGGATTGTACTTTCTATCGGTAGTTGATTGGTATCCTTTTGTTTCTTACTCACACTTGGCCTGACCTGTCCTATGCTGTTAGTGCTGTCTCCAGATACATGCAGGAGCCTCATGAGCTTCACTGGAAGGAAGCAAAGAGTATTTTGCACTATGTGCAAGGTACCAAGGCTCATGGCCTTCACTACTAAGCTAGGTGATCTTTGGACCTAGTTGGATATACTGATTCTGATTGGGCTGGAGATAGCTCAGATCAGAAGTCTACATCTCATTTTGTTTTCATGATTGGATCTGGACATATATGTTGGTCAAGCAAAAAGCAGACTGCTTTGGCTCTTTCTTCAGTAGAGGCAGAGTACATAGGTACAGTAAATGCAGCCACACAGTGCATTTGGCTGAGAGGCATATTGTCAGAGTTTGGGATTCTATACAGTACTCCACCTGTCATATATTGTGACAATCAGAGTGCCATCAGGATCTCCACAGATCCAGTTCTAAGGCAGAGAACCAAACACATTGAGATACACATGCATTACATCAGAGGTTTAGTGCATGATAAGATAATTTCATTGCTCTACCTTCCGACGGAAGAGCAGATTGCAGATATTTTCACCAAGACTTTCACGGTGAAGATATTCACTTACCTTAGATCACTTCTTGGGGTAAGAGATGATATGCTACATTAGCTTTCCTTTTTAGATTGATTGTACGGGGTGACCTTTGGTCCTAGTCACCAGGGCCCTATTCTACTGTTTCAGATATTTTCTCATAGTATATTTTAAGGGGGGGTGTTGGAATATTCTCCCCATCATTTTTTAGTTTTGCATACATGCATGCATTCTACATGCATCCAGTCATCTGCATGCATCCAGTCATCATCATGGTGGTCCTCCCACTACCTAGAGCTTGCTTCTAGCTCTCTATAGCCTGTCTACATCCCCCATGGGGCCTCCCACCTACCTAATGCGCCCTTCTTGAGTCTTCTGCATGGAAAGTGAGCCTTTCCTACCTACCATAGCCAGTTGGGCGCCTTTGCTCACCTACCAGTCAGTTATCTCCCAGTTAGAGCACCTTATCTCACCTACCGGCAGTTATCATTCAGTTAGAGTCTTTATTGATCATCTCTTCCACTGATTACTCATCCTACCTACCTACAACTCCTAGTTATCCAGTTATGGAGTTCCACTGACCCTTTTGACAGCCTCAAGCGCCTCCCTTGGAGTCTCCATTTCCCAATTTATGCCTAGATGGTTTTGTTAGACTCAGTTAGACACACTTGACTGACCTTTACCATTTATGGATGGTACTACTGACTGGATGATGACTCCACTATCATCCAAGCCAGACTCTAAGTTAGGAATTCGAATTCCCTACTTGGCCTATTCGAATCCTATATTATTCACCTTGCAGTTCTATTGTATTCATTCACTTACATTCTTATTCATTGTATGATACTAAGATATTGTCTATTCTTCTATGTTTATGAGTGATCATTGAGTGTCTCCTTCTCTTCTTCTTTGCAACATACTTGATAGTTTGATTGTGAGTTGCTACAGTTGATGGATCTCTTGCAGATTCTTACATGATTTGACAAGGTGGAATATTTGGTGTTCCGACTTCCGATTTCCGCACTGCAGATTATGGATTGCAAAATTCGGAGGCACATTTCTTCGGCGTTGTGCATTTGGGGGTTCTGACTTCCGACTCCCGCAAGGAGGATTGTGGATTGCGGAAGTCGGAAAGGAGATTTCTTCGGAACAGAGAATTGGTGTTCGAATTTCCGATTTACGCACTGCAGATTGCGAAGGTCGTAGGTGTGATCCTCATCGAAGCTGTAATCTACGATTCCGACTTCCGATTGCGGATTGCAGATTGCAGACTGAATATCATTGAGGATCTGTAAAGTGCAGAGTTGCGGATTAGTTTAAAAAAAAAAACTAGCAGGTGGATCTAAGGGTTGTCTCCCATCGCCTCTAAAGGGTACCGAGGTGACCGGGGACATGACAGAATGGTATCAAAGCCCAAGGTTGTAGCACTAGGGATGCTTGGCCAAAGTATGAGTTATAGGAAGGTAACCAAAATTTGAATGAAGTGCAAGGACATACAATGTGCCTTGAAGGACTCCATATGGAGTTGGAATTGAACAGATTGCAATGTTGATAGAGAGGGAAATTTCTCACCTTAAACTATTTATGTTTATAGCATCAAAATTGCATGCCTAGAAAGTAGCAAGCATAAAGGTTATACATATTTGCATGTATTGAATTGCTTTTTGGTGAGAAAATCATAGCTAATAACCCCTTGTGTGTTTGGTAGAGAATTCATGAAATTGGGTCAACTATGATGTGGAAGAGGAATTCCATGCTATGATGAAGAATTGGAAAGGGAGAACTCCTTAACTCTTCTCTTGTTGATATAACTATATTTTGTGAGTTTTATATATATGAAATTATGGTATAAGAATGTGGAAAATGCAATAGATTAGATAGATGAATCTGTATGCATAGTAGGCATATTAAGAAGATAAGGCATAGTGCATGTGACTAGCAGCCTTGTGAAGAAAGGTTGGAGCACAAACCCATGATCAAGAGGATGGTGGAAGGGTTGTGTAGCCCTTGGTAAGAATCCAACTAATCAGGTAACATCAGATATGTTGATGGTAGCCATGCATGTAAGCTTTTATTTATACTAATTGCATAAATGTTGAGAAAGGATGGGTAAGAATCCCTTTAACCATGTTTTAAACATCATAAAATGCTATGCATGTAATAGTGAATGCATTTATGTGAATGGAATCCCACTGGGTATGGTGAGGTATGTGGTAGTATTGGAAATTTTGTTGAATTGCATAGACCATGTGACTGTATCTTGGAATCTAATTGTGAATAAAGTGCACATAAAGTAATTGTATTTCATAGCATTTGAGATACTAACAACTGATAGTGTTTGAATTATGGTTTGATTATAATTATGAGATCACTTCAGTGACTATTGTAACAATGAATTATTACATGCATGAATGCTCACAGAGTGCTTGGCTGATTGAAATTTCAGATTACAGGTAGAAATGTCTTAGGTGTGGCAATGTGGGTAAGCCCATGATAAGACTGGGATCTACCATGTACAAGGGCCAAATATTGTGAAAAGGATCTCATGAATGTGAAATCTGATTTCTGGATGAAATAGATTTGAAACTTTCTGATTTAAGTTTATGAGAGTGATTCCATGGTTTCAAAATCTAATTTATGAACAGAACAGATTTATAAATCTCATATTTGAGAATTTGCTAGTAATTACTAATGGTTGTTTGGTTCTTTAGAATTGTGTGAAGAGGGCATGTTGAAGGTGGATGTCTATGCTATGGGATAAATCCTAAACCATAATGGACAGAGTGATACCACTTACAAGAGCCAAACAATATGAGGATGGATTCATGGTTGAATAAACCAAAATTCTGTAGTGAACAGAATTGTAAATTCAGATTTGAGCTTGATTATTAATATTGCTGACTACTTGGCTATTTGAGAAGTGTGTCAGGAGGACACATTGCAAGAAGAGAAAATACATCTGCAAACCGATAAGTGTTTTATAACCCTAACTGAGAATACGCATGTCTAATTATTAGAATTAATATACAGAGCATTTTTTTAATTTTAGACTGCTTGAGTGTGATTAGGTCCTACATGACTCACATCGGAAAGGGGTGCACACCTTTTGGATGTTGTGTCGTGTTATGGTTGTCAACATTGACTGCACCCTAAGGGAATGGATGCATTCCTGATGTTTCAATATTAGAGAGTGAGCTTATATGAAGTATGTTACAATTTTATATCAGCAATACTGACGAGCTTACCTACCCATCTTGCGTTGTCAAGTATTACATGTGCAATTGGTAATGCATGCTAAGGAGAAAAGTGAGGTGGGTGTCGAGGCTGGAGGGAGCACGTGGAGATGCCTATGTCTCCGTAGTAGATCCCTTGACCTTGACCTAGAAATGGTTATGGTGCAGTTTCCTTCCATTGGCCTGTTAACCCAAACGGAAGTACTGGCTTGGCAACGGAGAGGTAAAACCAGGTATGGGACTGGTTTGGCCCCATAAATGCTTGGTAAATCCAGTCGGTGCACTGGTTGAGAATTGAATGTTATGGTTCAATTTCCTTCCATTGACCTGTTAGCCCAGACGGAAGTGATGGCTTGGAAATGGAGAGGTAAAACTAGGTATGGGACTGGTTTGGCACCATAAATGCTTGGTAAATCCATTCGGTGCACTAGTTGGGCATTGAATGTTGTGGAGCAGCCTATGCGTTGGCCAAACATTCATTTTTGTATCCACAGGCTATCCAAGGCTTGTAAAGAAAAGAAGGATCATGTGGAATAACGTGAAGAAGTCCAATACAGATAACTATTTGGTTATCTTGCAGCTTCTTGCTTATTTCAATGAATACATGTGTGTATATGATCTATAAACTCTGTTTAGAGATAAATCCTATGAAAGTAAACTTGACATGTGAATTGACTCAATGTGTGAGTGTAGGTATTGCTGGAAGCAAGAACCTTGAAGGCATCCTAAGGATGCATTTGGACATGTGATTTTCCTAGGAAGCTCAGACTGAGTATCAAGGGAAGTGGTGTGTGGACTTGTGTGGGTCCTAGGAGCCAAAGGTTCTGTAGGAAACAATGGGGAAAGGTTCCCTGGTTGAAAATCCTTGGATAGACCTTAGACACCAAGATTCATCACCCAAACTAGGAAAAGGCGATTCAATCATTCACATTGAACTGAAAGAGACCAAGGAGCATGGAACCACAGTTGTGGTGGAACTCCAGATTAGAACAAGATTAAGAGGGGGGAACTCTTACTCTTCTCTTTCTTTTTTATTGATGCATTCTAGAAACAGAAAATTGTTGAATGCATGTCATGGATGAAAGTTGATTGTGTCTATTTTGCTTGAAATAAATGGTGAATGTTGAATTAGTTAATTTCTTGTGAAAGGAGGAACATGAATGAGTTTATTTGTATGTTGGACAAGCATGAAATGTGTGGAATTCTCATGAATAAAGCATGAAATTTCCATGACAATTGGGAAAGTAATTGACTGATCTTAATGCTTATGTTATGCTTGGCCTAACAAGAATTGTAATGATGAATTTCACGGGCGAAAGGCAAATCAATTGGTTACAGTTGTTACAAGGCAAGTGTTTCTAGTAGGAAAAGTGTGGACAGTTGTGCACATTGATCATGGTATCAAGACAAAAGTGTTAAGTTTAGCATAAAATTCACAACAAGAGCATAATAAGGATCACTGAAAGAAACACAATCACAAGATAGACACAGATTTATCCTGGGAAACCCTCATGGGGTAGAAAACCCAACAAAACTTCCTCAATATAGATGATCAACAAATACAAAGATGTAATCCCCAAACAAGAGCTCCTTCTCCTCCTTCACAGATCTCTCTCTCTCTCTCCTATGCGAGTTTCACATGTGAGTGAGTGTGTGTTAAATGAGGAACGCACCTCCTCTATTTATACTTTACTTCACTTGACTTTTAACCCTAACTGGGCCTACTTCTCCTAGGAGAGTCTAATAACCCCTAATAACTTAACTCAGGGCCGACCCCACTAGGAGAGTCTAATAACCCTATTTATAACATCCCGACGGAGGAATAAAACATCTCTGGATGAATAATAATGTCCCTATGGAGGAATGAAACATCTTTGGATAATAAAGTACAAATAGAATATTCTTAGAAGTTAAAATATTTCAACACTCCCCCTTAACGAGAAGGATATTCTAACAACATCTGCAGGAGCAAGGAGTCATAAAAAACGTCATAGTGATACATCTACAAATCATTGGAAGTTTTCTTCAATCATCATTAGTAACTCAAATAGCTACTGGAACATATTCAATATCTCTTCAATACTGGAACATCAACATCTTCATTACTGAGTCTTCATCTTCTGCAGCACTCGATGAGCTACAACAACATCATCATCTGGATCTCCCGATCAACAACATCATCTGGATCTCTTGATCAACAACATCATCATCTAGATCCTCCAATCAACAACATCATCATCTAGATATTCTGATCAACAGCATCATCTGGATCTCTTGATCAATAGCATCATCTGGATCTCTCGATCAACAACATCATCATCTGTATCTCTCGATCAACAACATCATAATCTACAACACACATGATCCAATTACGGGATGATCAATCCCTCTCACTTTAGGACATACAAGGATGATTCAATCCTGATCCACTTACGGGATGATCAATCCCTATCAATTTCAGACACCATATCATGTCTAGGGACGATGCAATCCACTCGTCAACATAGACAAAGTCTAAGGACCACTTCTCGAAGACACAGGTCTCCGGATCCATTTAGGACTAAAGTCCAAGGATGATGAAATCCACCCGTCCACTTAGGAAAAGTCTAAGGACCACTTCTCGAAGACACGTGTCTTTGGATCCATTTAGGACTAAATTCCAGGGATGATGCAATCCACTCGTCCACTTAGACAAAGTCCAAGGACCACTTCTCGAAGAAACAGGTCTCTGGATCCATTTAGGACTAAATTCTAGGGATGATGCAATCCACTCGTCCACTTAGAAAAAGTCTAAGGACCACTTCTCGAAGACACGGGTCTCCGGATCCATTTAGGACTAAATTATAGGATGATGCAATCCACTCGTCCACTTAGACAGAGTCTATGGACCACTTCTCGAAGACACAGGTCTCCAGATCCATTTAGGCCTAAATTCTAGGGATGATGCAATCCACTTGTCCACTTAGACAAAGTCTAAGGACCACTTCTCGAAAACACAGGTCTTCGGATCCATTTAGGACTAAAGTCCAGGGATGATGCAATCCACTCATCAACTTAGACCAAGTCTAAGGACCACTCATCGGCCTCATCATCGGTACAGGTATCCTCATCATTGACCTCATCATCAGAACAAGTATCCTCATCACCGACCTCATCGTCAGAACAAGCATCCTCATCATCGACCTCATCGTCAGAGCAAGAATCCTCATCATCGATACAAGTATCCTCACCATCGACCTTATCATCGATCCAAATATTATTATCAACCATATCACTCCCCCTTTCGAGGAGGGTCCTTTTGAACTACACCAAGCTTGTCTTGGAAATACTCAAACTTTACTCGAGACATAGGTTTGGTCAATATATCTATAACTTGTTCATCGGTGCTCACATACTCGAGCTTTATAGCTCCTTTCTGTACCATATCCCGTATATATAAATATCAGATCTCTATGTGCTTTGACTTATCATGGAACACTGGATTCTTTGTCATATTGATACAACTACGGTTGTCACACAAGATCATAGTGGAGTCCATCTCCAAGTCAAATAGTCCTGACAACAGCTTCCAAATCCATATGGCTTCACAACTAGCAGAGCAAGCTGCTATATATTCTACTTAAGTTGTGCTGAGAGCCACACTGAACTGCTTCCTGCTAAACCACGAGATCATAGCAGATCCCAGACAATAACATCCACTCGATGTGCTCTTTCTGTCTAAGACACTTCCAGCCCAATCAACATCTGTATAACCATACAATCTAAATTCATGATATCCAAGATAATATAGACCAAATTCTATCATACCCTTTAGGTACCTCATCACATGCTTTGCAACTATCAGGTGAACACGTCTAGGCTCAGCTAGATATTGACTCAGGGTGTTCACGGCAAAGCATATATCTGGCCTGGTATTCGTCAGATACATCAGTGACCGAATAATATGTCTGTACTGACTCACATCCACTAATTATGATGATTCATCAACCAACAAATTCAAGTTGGTATCCATGGGAGTGGCCATGGATTTACATTCCAACCTATCAAATATTTTCAAGATTTCCATAGCATACTTTCCCTGGTTGAGAAAGATTCCTTCTGGGCCTTGCCATACTTCCAAACCTAGGAAGTAATGCATCAATCCAAGATCTTTCATCTCAAATTCTGCAGCTAGCTTCTTCTTGCTTTCCATGATCTATTTCTCATTTCCTGTCAGAAATAGATCATCCACATACAGTAATAGTATGACAGGTTCATCATCCATAACCTTAAGGTAAAGATTAGGTTCATCTTTAATTTTGGTAAAGCCCAAGCTTGTCAAGAAGCTATCAATTCTCCCATACCAAGCTCTGGGAGCTTTTTTCAACCCGTATAGAGCTTTCTTCAACTTGCATACGTGATTTCTTCTATCTTCAACCTCAAATCATTGTGGTTGTTCTATGTACACTTCTTCCTCAATCACACCATTCAGGAAGGTTGTCTTCACATCCATCTAGTGTAATCTCCACTTCATCATAGATGCAAGTTCCATAATGGTTCTAATGGAAGTGTACCTTGCAACTGGTGCAAATGTTTCTTCATAGTCAATTCCCTCTTTCTGAGAGAATCCTCTGGCCACAAACCTTGCCTTATACTTTTCAATGCTACCATCTGCAGCATGCTTTATCTTGTATATCCATTTGGAGGATACCACACTCTTGTCTTTTGGTTTGGGAACTACATCCCAAACATCATTCTTCATTATTGATTGGTACTCCTCTGTCATTGCTTCTACCCATTATTTCTTATGAACTGCTTCTTCATAACTGGTAGGTCCTTGATCTACAAGATCACACATCAAAGCCACATAACTAGAAAATGGCTTTGGTTTCTTGCTTGCTCTTGTGGAGCCTTCTGGAGATCCATATATTTCTGCTTCTTGTATAATTTCTCTTGCCCATGCTGGATTTCTCTTCCGTGATATGTTCATAGGTGGGGGTTCTTGAGGTTCTATCATATCATGGTCTTTTGGTGTTTCCTCTTCAAGGAAGGAAACAGCTTCTGTATCTCTAGGAGGTATATCTTCTTCATATACTTCTTCACACTGGCTCTTTCTAGATCTTTTGAGAGCAACTTCTTCATCAAATGTTACATCTCTACTAATTTCCATGTGATGGAATCCTGGGATATATATTATGAATGCCTTGGATGCTTCACAATACCCAACAAATATTCCCTTCTTTCCAAAAGGGTCCAGCTTAGTTCTCTTCTCTTTTGGTATGTGAATATATACAGGGCACCCAAATATCTTGAGGTGGCTTACCTGAGGCTTCTTCCCTGTGAACATTTTTTCTGGAGTCTTGAATCCAAGGACACTATGAGACAATCTATTTTAGGCATAGACCATCGTCATTGCTACTTCAACCCATAGATGCATAGGAATATCTTGATCATGTATCATTGTCTTCACTGCTTCAATAATGATTCTATTCTTTCTTTCCACAACACCATTCTGTTTAGGATTGTAGGGAGTGGTTAGTTCCCTCTTGATCCCAGCTTCTTTACAGAAGACTTCAAAATCCTTTGAAGTATATTCTCCACCATTATCTGTCCTGAGTGTCTTGATTCTCTTTTCTGAATGATTTTCTATCAAGGCTTTGAATTCCTTGAATTTTCCAAAGACTTCATCTTTTCCTTTTAGGAAATATATTCAAGTCTTTCTTGAATAGTCATCAATACATGTAAGGTAATATTCATAGCCACTCAAAGATGTGGAGGGCATTAGACCACATACATCTAAATGGATCATTTCCAAAGTACTTTTAGTCTTTGTTTCACTCTTTGGAAATGGATTCTTGATATTCTTCCCTTTTGCACATCCTTTGCAAGTGCCTTCATGATCAATATTCAAATCTGGTAATCCTGTTACTACTTTACTCACATAGGGTAGTGCCTTGTAGTTGATGTGAGAAATCCTTATATGCCATAGCTGACTTGGGCTAGTGGCTTCATGAACAAGGGTTGCTTCTGAATGTCCCTTGAGTTTATATAGCCCTCCTTCTTCTTCACCAATGACAACTGCATCCTCAATTGATTTTCCTTTGGGCCACATGAGTACTTGTCCATCTATGAATGCAACCCTATAACCTTTCTTATATAATGCTGAGATAGAAAGTAGGTTCTTCTTCAATCCTGGTACATATAAAACTTCCTTCAATGTTCATCTTCATGGGGGTTCCAAAATCAAGCTTGTAGCTTGCTTCACCAATTCCTTTGATGGGATATTGGTAATCATATCCTAATGATACCTTTTGTGGAGAGGATCTTTCTTCAAGTCTTAACAAAGTTTTCTTTTTTCCCGTTGTGTGCTTGGAACCACCACTATCAATAAGCCATGTATCTTCTCCAGGTGTTATGGACCCAGAGAGTGCAGAGAATAGAACATATTCTTCTACATCTTCTTCTTCTACCTTTGCTCTTTTTCTTTGAGGTCTTTCCTCCTCTTCTTCTTCACTATCATCTTCTGCTAGATGTGCTTGATGTATTCTGTGGTGTAAACCCTTCTTTTTCTTTGAAGGACAATTTCGAGCAATGTGTCCTATTTTGTGACAATTGAAGCACTGGAATGAAGAGTGAACTCTTTCTGGATTGGTTCTTCTTTTATTTTGAAACCTTTGAGGAGGTTGAGACTTCTTGTGGATTTCATTCTTGAAGTTGGATTGAATTCTTCTTCTCTTGGTATGGGTGGATAATGCTTGATTATCTTCTTTGAGTAAGGCTTCTCTATTGGCTACTCTAGCCTCTTCTTGAATGCAATCCTCCCATACAATATCAAACTTCATGCTTTCCTTTCTGGCACACATAGTCTGGATGAATGAATGCCAAGGTCTAGTGAGACCACTGAGAGAAGTCATGACTAGTTCATATTCATCAAGGGAGTCTCCAATGGCTTCTAGTTGTTCCTTGAACTGGGAGACCCTTGTGAAGTAATCTTGAATGGATTCACCTTGACTCATCTTGGTGCTCTTCAATTGAGCTCATGGGTTCATCTTCCGATTGTTGTTCCTCCCTTCATACATTATGGCTAGGGCATCATACATTCCTTTTGGTGTCTTCTTGGATGACACTTGAGGGATCAAGTGGTCTTTGATAGAATCAGCAATGATTCTCTTTTCCCTAATCATGTCCTTCTTGTACTTCTCTTTAGCTTCATCTTCCTCAGGTTCTGCAACTTCATATTTGATGTATTGGGAAAGGTCATTCTATTCAAGAATGAGGCCAATCCTATACTTCCATGCCCGGAAATTCTCTATGCCTTCTAGATTGTCCTCAAGCTTAGTGCTTCGGGCCATCTTATCCAGGAGGTCACCAAAAATTGAAAATTCTCAAAATTCAAAACAAACCTTACCAGGAGATGTGCTTGACTTAATTGAGTTAACTGGTGTACTTCGTTTCTGAAAACTTCAACTTTTCACCCTTCAAACTTGACCAGTGAATTTTGGATTTGCAACAGGTTTACTAGTTCGCAGCTTTTCTGGTTCACTGGTTCACTGGCTCGTGACTTTTCTGGTTCACTGGTTTTCTGGTCCAGAATTCAAACTAGGGTTTGACTTATCCTGGGGTTCTACCCACTCAAAAACTTCGATCTAGGGCTCAAAATTTCACTTTTGAGGAGGAGCATCTAGCCATGCAATCAGATTCCAAAAATTCCAACTTTTGCAAAAACCCTAATTTCTCACCGGAGGAAGAAGAGAGAGATTTTGACCATGTGAAATATGTCCTATTCAGGCTAGCTTTGATACCATGTTAAGTTTAGAATAAAATTCACAACAAGAGCATAATAACGATCACTGAAAGAAACACAATCACAAGATAGACAGAGATTTATCTTGGGAAACCCTCATGGGGTAGAAAACCCAACAAAACTTCCTCAATATAGGTTATCAACAAATACAAAGATCTAATCCCCAAACAAGAGCTCCTTCTCCTCCTTCGTAGATCTCTCTCTTTCTCCTATGCGAGTTTCACAAGTGAGTGAGTGTGTGTTAAATGAGGAACACACCTCCTCTATTTATACTTTACTTCACTTGAATTGTAACCCTAACTAGGACGAATTCTCCTAGGAGAGTCTAATAACCCCTAATAACTTAACTTAGGGCCGACCCCACTAGGAGAGTCTAATAACCCTAGTTATAACATCCCGACGGAGGAATAAAACATCTCCGGATAAATAATAATGTCTCGACGGAGGAATGAAACATCTCCGGATAATAAAGTACAAATAGAATATTCTTAGAAGTTACAATATTTCAACAAAAAGCTATTGGACTTGGCTGGAAATATTCTTCAAACAATTTCCAAGACCCAAGAAAATCTTGGGGAAATGCTCAAGCTACAAAAGAAGCAGAATGAGATGAACCACAAGGTTTTGCAAGACTCTATTTGTCTGCAAAATGAGGAAAGGGGCATTCTGGAAGCTGTCAGTTGTGGAAAGGGCAGCATGTCAATGAAGAGACAGTCACCCAATCATCCCATTAAGAAATGATCAAGGCTGAAAGACTCAAGAGAAGTGGAGCAAATAAAGAAAAGGCAGCCACTGAAATGTTGGGAATGTGGAGGAAATCATTGCCTCCGTAAATGCCCAGCAAAGGACATCATGAAGAATTGTATCCATAAAGTTTCCAGACTTGTCGATCAGCTGGAAGGTCAAATCCGGTAGGAGAAACCTGTAGAAACCAAAGGACTTGGTCCTAAGAAATCAAAGTAAAAGATGAAATGCAGGACAGACCTACCACATTTTGTGATTTTTTTTATGTGTAAACAATGTGTATATATTTCTAAGTATTGAAACACCGAGGACGGCGTTATTCTAAGGGGGAGGAAATTGTAATGTCCCCATTTTGACCCTTAGGATATATTGGCTTTATGTAAACATTGTGCATATGTGATGTATAATTCCTAGCGTGGACCTCAAGGCCAAGGCCCCGCTAGTGAATGCTCAGCTTTAAGAGGCAAGTATTTGACATTGTGTGATCCATGTGCTACCAAGCCATGGAAATTGTAAAATGATGTAAATATCATATATTAAAGATACCAAGGGGCTGGCTATGGATGCAACTAAATGAGGGGGCTATGTGTATCCACTAGGGAGAGGTGAGAGGGTTGTGGGATTGAACCATAGGCTTCCATATGCCACCTTGGGAACCCACCTTAATTCTGCTCCAGGAAGTGGGTGAAGGAACGGTTCATGAGGTCGATGGAGTGGGGGCAACCCCAAAATTCGGATGGCAGGGTATGGAGCTCTATTTCCCTTGATCCACATGTTACTCTACCCTGGGGAATTCGTATTCCCTGACCCCCATTCCATTATGAACTAGCAACTGGATTTTGGAAAAAAAATGGGGAGAGATTCGAGCAGGGAAGAAAAGAAGGAAATCGTGATTCTGTGATAACCCCGATTTAGAGTGCTGAATCCACCCATAAATTAGGGTGGGAAGTTCAATCCAGCAGGGAATCCGTTGGCCTTAACCCTAGGGTAAATTTACAGAGTGTGAGATGCTCAGGAATCCATAGATAAACCTGGATATGATAGCTCGAAATCACAGACACGAGACAGAGCCTTTCGGCCGTAACCCTTAGGAGATCCAAGCATGGATGATAGAGCGGAAGAGAGAGCAGAGGTTGGAATCGCTTGATAAACCCAGTGAAGGTTGTTTGAGTTAGTGGAAGATGCATGTAGCTCTGTGGTTGAGCTCACTATCTTAGCATCCTCCTCATGTGTCTCCTTGCATGCTTGATAAACCCAACTAGGTGTTGGCTTAGCATGACTTTTGTGTGAAAACCAGGGATGTGAGTGGACCTGAGTAGTTCTCCTTAGTGGATACATAGCCCCATCTCGGGGGTGGTCTCTGAGTGCTGAAATAATACAGGATGGGTCGAGACCTATGGTTGGGTTGGAACGTTGCATTCCATAGCCAATTTACTTGGTGATTTCAATGAAAATATAATTGTGCTCTGTGGTTCAAATAATTCATATTCTACATACATGCATGCTTGTTTGTTTATCTCAGAATGTATAGATTGATCCAATTGGGTAATAGGGCTGAATGTATGTGCCTTATGTTGTATATGCCTATGATGAAGTGTTGTTGGAGGCATTCTGGGTGTTTGTTAATAGGATCTAATGTTGTTGTATATGTTATTTTATCATGCTTTTGCACATCTGCCTTATTATTATTGTAATGCTATGAGTTGGTTCATTTTAATGGGAATGATATGATGGTCTTAAGTTAGGTAGCATAAAGCCTGTGTATAGCATGAGTAGAGGAATAATTCTCTGTAGGTGGTTTCCTCATTCTTCCTGGGAGAGATATGTTGATTGCATGATAGATATGTGTGTGGTTAATGTTTCCTTCCATTGTGCTTAATTGAATATGTACATGCACCCAAGTGTCTTTATTTATACGAATTTGTTCATTGATGAATAGGGTTGAGTGTGGTAAAGGCCAGCATGCTCAGGATGTTCAACTAGGGATTTGGGGAAGAAGTAGACACCCCCCTTTGGTGTTTATACCTCCCCTGTGGATCAGATGAAGGGAAGGGGCCATGACAGAGTAGTATATGAGTCTTACAGAGTGGTAAAGAGGCATGGATGAAGTTTGGGGCCACATTTTGAGTTGGAAGAAGGACAGGATCAGATTCATCATAGGTGGAAGAGGAGCATGCAGTTTCATAGGGATCGAAGAGAGCTTTCCAACAGTACCGAGTTTGCCCAAATTGGACTTAGGATGAGAAAGTTATGAGCAAGAGAAGTTGTGCAGATGGGCTTCTGACTTTCTGAATCCACAATACGGATTGCGGATTGCGGAAGTCGGAAGGGTGATTCTATGGAGTTATGCATGGTGGTTCTGACTTCTGACTCCTGCAACGTGGATTGCGGATTGCAGAAGTCGAAAGAGTAAATTTTCCGGAGTTGTGAAATGATGGTTCGGACTTCTGACTTCCGCAAAGTGGATTGCAGAAGTCAGAGTGGTAATTTTTCCAGATTGGTGAATTTGGAGTTCTGACTTCTGAGTTCCGCATTGCGGATTGCGGATTGTGGATGTCAAAGGAGTAATTCGTCAAAGTTGAGAATTTGGACTTCCGAGTTCCGCATTATGGATTGCGGATTGCGGATGTCGGAGGATTAATTCCTTGAAGTTGAGAATTTGGGGTTTCCGAGTTTCGACTTCTGCATCACGGGTTGCGGATTGTGGAAGTCGGAGGTGTGATTCGATGAGGTGGAATATTTGGTGTTCCGACTTCCGATTTCCACACTGCGGATTGAGGATTGCAGAATTCGGATGCGCATTTCTTCGGCGCTATGCATTTGTGGGTTGCGACTTCTAAATGTCGCAAGGAGGATTGCGGATTGATGAAGTCAGAGAGGATATTTCTTCAGAACAAAGAATTGGTATTCCAATTTCCGATTTCTGCACTGCATATTACGGATTGCGGAGGTTGGAGGTGTGATCCTCGTCGAACCTGTAATCTGCGGTTCTGACTTCTGACTTCTGATTGCGGATTGCGGATTGTGGACTGAATATCATTGCAGCTATGTATAGTGCAGAGTTGCGGATTAGTTTAAAAAAAAACTAGTAGGTGGATCCAAGGGTTGTCTCCTATCGCCTCTAAAGGGTACCGAGGTGACCAGGGACATGACAATCCAATAATTAGTATAATGATCAATTATGTTACAATGGATATAATTCGAACCACCTAGGAGAATTCGAGTCTCAGTTGATCTAGCATAGTAATTGTCACCTCTATCAGTGCTCTAGAGCTCCCAAACTCAGTTAAAATCAACCAAAAATCAGTTAACTGAAGACACAATCGGTTAACTGACCAAAGAGGTCGCATTAGTGAGTTTGACATGCAATCACTCAGAAAAGGGTGCATGATGCCACAATCAGTGGCATTCGAAGCAGAAATCCCCCATGAGAGTCAGCTAACTAAGGTGGACTGAACTAGAACACTGAGTTGGCTCCTAAAAAGTAGGGAACTGCTTCTAGTGGTCCTAAATCCATACATACAGGGCACATTAGATGGCTACTGAGTCCTGGATGACATATTCACACCACTAGGGGGAAATAACATCACTAAGTACTAGCAAATGGTAAATAATGTAAGTAGGACAAGGATGGAGTATTAAAATATCCTAACACCCCCCCTTAATCCAAACTTGTGCATCTTGGGCCCTGGTTACTAAGACCAAAGGTCACCCAACAATCAAATAAATGATGAAAAATCAAAGAACTATCCATGAACCAAGGAAATGGGGAAAAAACTCATGGGAAAAATACCCCCCCTCAAAAAAGAACAGCAGTAGGGAACTCAAAGAACCTTCATACTAAGCAGAGAAGGAAAAAACTTTCCTGAGTGAAAGCCTTTGCAAAAATATTGGCAATTTCCCCCTATGTAGGATAGCTATGCAAGTGCTATATATGGATCTGGATCTATATCTGCTCCTCTGATGTACCTCCCACTGTGTCGAAGTTGTATTTTCCAAAACAAGTCTTTCAGGAACCCTTCTTGCTATTGGAGCAAATGGCTCATTATGGTCCAAATCATGAACCTTTGAGTACCCTTTGTCAGAAAACCAAAATTTGTACTTGGTTCTTGATCCCCCATGGCAAGTATTTTCAAGGGATTGTGGATCAAAACCCACCACCATGTAGCACCTCTCTAAGAAAAGTGGATATGCATGACATAGTTCAAGGTTTGCATGATACTGAGATCCTGTGGTTCTATGGTCATATGAATCCTCAACTATGTTCCCAGCAGCTACAAGGACTTTGTGAGCCCATATTGGCCTTAGCCATGGATTGGGAGCATGTTTTGGATCTGGATCTGAATAAACTTGAACTTTATTCTCAACATCAAGATCTTGATCCTTATCTTCATTAGAAGAGATATCACTATGATCTTCATCAGATTCCAATGGGATAGGCATAGAGTTTGCAAAAAAATGGGATAATTCATATGCCTTGGAGGCATGGTTTGCAAACCCTTTCGCTATAATCTTCCTAGTAGAGATCTCTGCAATCTCAACTATGTCAGGACAAAAGAATACTTTCTTCGATGAACCTATGTGAGTCATCTGATATACAGACAACAAATTTGCTGACAAAGAAGGCACAAATAGAACATTTTTGAACTTTCCATGCTCCTAATGTATTGTGCCCCTCCCTTCATCAGAGATCTGAGAGTTATCTCCCATGTGAATAATCGGACCATCTTTGAGATCTAGAGAAGAAAATGATTCTTTGGAGGCAACCATGTGGTTGGAGGCTCCTGAATCTATGAGGACGGCTTGTGATTGTGAAAATCCAACCTTCAGTGCATGGAATCTCTCATGACCATCAGACTCACTTCCGGAATCAGTCTCTCTTGCACCTTCTGGGAGGGCAATGTTGTGTTGTTCAAGAAGTTTGGTCATATGATCTATCTTCTTCTGCATGCAATATCTCTCTGCGTGGTTTCCTTTCTTGCAATAGGAACACTTGGATTTCTCAAATCCTTTTTGCTTGTCCTTCTTGGAGCCGGAGGCTCCTTCCGATGGACTAGACTTGGAATTTTGCTTGGGTTCAAATTGCCTCTTCTCTTTTCTCTTGTGCTTCCCTTTGGCATTCATACTTTTTGACTCTCCAACCATAAGAGACTGATTTTTGGAGGCTGCAAAGTGCCCATCTGAATCAGTATGTCTTGTTTTGGGATGAGAGATTCGGTGAATGCATCTAGAGAGGGAATTTTCCAACCAAGGATTGATAATTGCCCTGAATGGAAGGTAGAAACAAAGATGGAGAACTCATGACCTAGCTTGCTCAGAATGGATAGCACCAACTGCTCATCCTTCTTCTCAATGCCACGCTGCTTTCATTGCATGACCAAAGATTTGAATTTGGAAAATAATTGTTGGATGGTCTCAAAACTGCTAGGTTAAAGAGCAATCAACTCATTCTCCAGAATATGGCCCCTTTTATCATCTTGTTTTCCAAAGAGGGTCTCCAACTTCAACCACAACTCTCTTGGAGTCTTCAATCCATCGAGGTGGAAGAGTAGATCTCTGGAAATATGAATACACATGAAACCGAATGCTTCATCCAATCTATTCAGATATTGGCCTTCTCAACAACTGCTTGAGGTTTGAACTCCTTTCCCATATTTACCATGTACAGTGACTTGTTGCACAAGACCATCTGTATATCAGCCCTCCAATCAAGGTAATTTAAGGGTGTCTGGATCCTGGGGGAGAGAGGAGAGTTTGAATTCTCCATGAGAACTGCTGGAGCGAATACAAGGTGAAACTGCTGCAATAAAAAAAACTCTCAATTTTGGAGATATAATACTATTGAGCACTGCTTTAGGACAATAGGCACATTTTTCTGGATCCTTCACACCTAGCTAGACCTCAAAGGATTTATCCAATGAATTCAATGCAATGGCACAAGGATTTGGTGTGGAAATCCATAGGCTTCTTATGCACTAATGAAATAAGTTTCTCAACCTACGCTCAAATGGCTCTGATACCATGTGAAATTCTAAATCATAGCAGATCTAAGAGTTGAGTGTACCTAACAGAGAAAGAATGAGCATAAAAGATGAATTAGAGTGAAAACTGCAGTAAAAATGAGCAGATAATTAATCATGCATGAGAACTCAAATAGGAGCAGAATAATGTCACATGATCCAATAATCAGCATAATGAACAATGATGTTACAATGGAGATTATTCGAATCACCTAGGAGAATTCGAGTCTCAGTTGATCTAGCATACTAATTGTCACCTCTGTCAGTGCTCTGGAGCTCCCAAACTCAGTTAAACTCAACCAAAACTCAGTTAACGGAAGATACAATTAGTTAACTGACCAAGGAGGGTGCATTAGTGAGTTTGACATGCAAATCACTCAGAAAAGGGCGCATGAGGCCACAATCAGTGGCATTCAGAGCATAAACCCCCCACAAGAGTCACCTAACTCAGGTGGACTGAACTAGAACACTGAGTTGGCTCCTAAAAAGTAGGGAACTGCTTCTAGTGGTCCTAAAACCATGCATGCAGGGCGCATTAGGTAACTACTGAGTCCTAGATGACATCTGCACACCATTAGGGGGGAAATAACATCACTAAGTACTACCAAATGGTAAATAATGCAAGTAGGACAATGATGGAGTATCAAAATATCCTAACATATTAGTGGGTCTATTAGTTGTTATTGTACCCTTTTGTCTCCTATATAAAGGAATGAGACCTTTTCATTTTAGTCATCATTGTATCTTGTCTTGTCTTATGTACTTAGTATATCGTGTAAGGAGGTTCCTCCCTGGAAGAGGATTGCTATTCATCTCAGTTATTCATTTTTTTTAGACAAAATCGGTTATGGAAATATATTAAGAAATCAGTGAATGGATCACTGGAACATGTACAATCAGCTGGCTTATATAGTTGCCTGACAATTCTGAAATTGCAGCAAACAGAACTACCATGACCGAATAACTAGAATTATTTATGACGATAGATCTACCAACTCACTGACACGTGAACTGTCTTCATGATTTACCATCTGTAGAAGCTACCAAAGGCTGCCTGTTGATTTAATCATCGTAACCTCACACTTGTCCTGTTGTTAAGAAGACAACGATAACACTACTTCAAGGATACAAATGCCAGATTTAATGTACTTCTGGATAAGTATAAATCGACGGTTTCAAAGTGTGACTGGAGTCTATTAGTTCAAGGCCAAGATTTAGTTTAAAATTTCACATTCCCCTGTGCAGAGTGCTTCATTAATTTGCTTAAGCTGCATCAAGCTTCAGGCTTTATCATCAAAATTCATTGTCCAGCATCGAGTTCCAGGCTTCAGTAGTCAGCTTCAAGCTTTATCTTCTGTGCAGATCTCATTTGTTCCGAGTTAGTCAGCATTCTTCCAAATCTTCAGTTGTCCTTGGCTCTACGATAATTTGAATCACCTTCGGCCCTTCAAGGTCTGTAAGTCATCCACGTTTCGATGAGTATCCTTCCAACACCATATCTTCAAGCGCTCATCTTTATAGAGTAGCAACCGGTTAGCTCTTACCCACTGCTTATGGAGGGATAGCTGGATAGTATTGGTGATTGGCATAGAGAACGTCAATATTTAAGGCAATCGCCTTATTTGCTTCTTGATCGGCCTTGGAGTTCAGCTCACGGAGGATATGGAAGTATTCAACATGTCGAAAAGAACTTGAAATCGATTGGATTATGTTGATCAGTCTCAATAGTTTTAAATTATGGCATTGATTGGTGCCATTCATAGCTTGTATTATAAGGCGAGAGTCTCCGATCACAATAGCTTCGTCAATCCCCATAGCTTCCAATTTCTTAAGACCTTGCCAGAGTCCATAATCTTCTGCCATGTTATTTGTGTCATTTCCTAGATTCCAGTACTATTCTTATATGATATTTCCTTCAGGGCAGATAATGTTTCCTCCCCCTCCTGCCATCCCAAGATTCCCCTTCGAAGCTCCATCGAATAAGAGCTTGAAGATTTTCCTCTCGTTCATCCAGTTTTCAAATTGAGTTTGATCCTTTCTTAGCTCCTAAGCTTCCAGAGGTCTTCTAGCTGCAGTTGTGTCTAAGTTGGAGATGTTGAAGGAATGCATCCAATTGGCTTCTTCTGATGAAAGGTTAGCCTTATTCTTGGGCAGTGAGGTTGCTCTCAAGGTTTCACCAAGGAGAGCTTGGATTTTAGTGGCAATTTGACCAGGGGGTTGGGCCTTATCTTTGAATATCCTTTGGTTGCACTCGTTCCAGATATGCCAGTAGATAATCTTTGGGAGAGTCAGCAAACAAGTTTTAGGACCTGCTTTTTGATCCAATATACCATTATACATACAATCCCAATTGGTAAAGGTCTGATGAATATTTTCAGGAGGGTCTAAGTTACCAAACCAGGGGTAGAGCAACAGGTTCCAAACATTTCAAGAAAATGGATAGTTTAAGAATAGATGGTGAATGGTTTCATTGCTTTCGTTACAAAGTGGACAGCGGAACGGTCTTGCAAATCCTCTTCTTTCAAGATTTTCTCCTATTAATATGCTTCCATGCACTAAAGTCCAGATAAACATGTCAATTTTAGGTAAGCTTCTAAGTTTCCAGATTCTTTTCCAGATCAAGGGGTTATTGGGGACATTGGGAAAAGCAGAGAAAAGTTTATAGCCTTGAGAAGAGGTGTATTCCCCATCTCTGGCTCCCCAGCCACGTTTATCTTTGGCTCCTCTAGCTAAAGGGGCTAAACCTGTTAGCTGGTATAGGAGGAGATCCTTTTCTTCCTCAAGCTCTTCAAGGCATTCAGGGTTAGACCAATAGGCCCAAAGGTGGGGCGACGCAGGTTCCCAGCCAGAGATATACCAGAGAGTGGTTAAACCGTGTCTGACTAACCAGGCTTTGAGGTTTCAAACTGGAAGGGAGGAGAGGGGAGGCTTCCCCAAGATGGGGTCCTGCCATATTCTCATGTGCTTACCGTTTCCAGGTATCCAAAAGAGATCTTCATTGAACCAGGGCAGGGCTTTTTTACAAAGGGAGAATATAGGGGATCCTTGCCTAACCAAAGGTTCAGAATCCAAGCATCTTAATCTTGGCCTTGGGAAGTATTTGTGTCTAAGTACCTGACTGCTCCAAGAAGGATTCGGTCCAATCATATTCCAAAGAATTTTTGCTCCCACCGCCAAATTTTGGTATTTTATATCTTTGATGTGAAGACCTCCTTCCATCCAAGGCAATTTAACTTTCTTCCAACTAATGAGAGCAAACTTCTTTCCGCCTTTGTTTTTCCCTCCTTGCCAGAGGAAGGATCTTAGGAGTCCTTCGATAATGGCTAGTATTCTAGCTGGAGCCAGCAAAATGGAACATTGGTACAAGGGAAAACTGTTTAGAACAGACTTTATCAGTACTAGCTTACCTGCCAGATTTAGCCGAATCGCTCTCCAGACAAGGATTTTTTTCTTGAATTTCTCAATCAGAGGGTTCTAGTCTGATGCTTTTGGCCTACTTTTGAACATTGGGACACCCAAATATTTAAAGTGATCCCAATTGGTAACTCCCTTGATTCCTAAAATTCGAGTAATGTCAAACATCTCCCTAGGATTAATATTCCAGCTATAAATCTGACTCTTCCTTAAATTTAGTTGCTTCCAAAAGCTTGACAGTAAGAGTCCAGTTCAGACTTGAATCTTCTCGCGATATGTATGTTGGCACCTCCTAGCAGAATAGTGTCATTTGCAAATTGAGCGTGGTTAATGTTTTTAGTTCCGCGGGCCATTCTGATGCCGATTAAGTCTTGGTCCTTCCTGGCTTGCTCGAGTTGAAGACTAAGCATCGAGGCTTGGATTGCATAAAGCAGGGGAGAGAGAGGGAAACCTTGCCTAAGGCCTCAGGAGGCACGGAAGAAGGTTGTCTCTCTACCGTTGATGAGAGGAGCTATCCAAGGGTCACTTATACAGGCTTTGACCCAACGGATGAAGATAGGGTCAAATCCAAATCTTAGCATAACCTGTAAGAGAAAGGAGTGACAAACTCTGTCAAAAGCATTAGCTAAATCTATTTTCACTGCCATGCCTCTTTCACGATTATTTAGGCTGGAATGGATTGCCTCTTGAACCAAAATGATATTATCCCAAATTTTCCTGCCTTTAATAAAGCCTCCTTGATTCTCTGGTATGATACGAGGCAGGATGCCTTTTAATCTCTTAGCCATAATTTTGGTGATTATTTTATGATACGAGGCAGGATGCCTTTATAGTTGATGTTACATAGTGAGATAGGCTGGAATCTATCGAAGGAGACTGGATCTTTTTCTTTTGGGATGAGGCCTAGGAAAGCTGAGTTTGTACTTCCTCCAATTTTGTCACATTGTTGAGATTTTAACACCATTTTAAACAAATCCTTATGAACAATATCCCAACAGATCTTCATAAACCTTGCGCTAAAGCTGCCCGGGCCTAGGGCTTTATCATCTTCCATGTCCAGCACAACAGACTTTAGTTCTTCTATTGTGATCCTTTGAGTAAGAGTCTTGTTTTCCTTTCTTTTGATCGTCCTGGGGACTAAATCCAGAAGGTCAGGGTTAGTCGTATTAGTATCGGGGTCTGCTGAGTAGATAATGTTGAAGTGTCTAGTTGCTTCCACTTTGATTTTATCAAATTCAGTGATAATTTGGTCATGACAGTGAATCTCTTGAAATGATTTGAAATGCTTCCTTGCCTCTGCTTGTTTGTGAAAAAATGCAGTATTCTAGTCCCTTGCTTTAAGCCATAGACTCCTTAATTTTTGTCTCCAGAACTCTTCCTCGTGATTGCAGGCAGCGTGTAAGTTTTGTTGTAGTTTTAATTCTTTTTCCAAGTCATCTTTCGATATCTGGCCTGCCTCCATAGACAACTGGTGAGCCTCTAAAGCTGTCAAAGCTTTGGAGTTACCTTGAGCTCGGGCCGGGACAGATTTAGACCACAGTTTGAGAGTCGTTTTGACTCTTCTCAATTTTTCTTCCCAGACATAAAAGGATGAGCCCGAGACAGGTGTTGACCAGGTTTTAGAAACAAGATCTATGAAATATTTGTGAGAGGTCCAAATAGGACTAAAGTGAAAGGGGATCAGTCCTAGGTTTTGGTCTTTTTTAAGCTCTAGCAAGATTGGCTTGTGATCTGAACCCCCGAAAGGTAGGATTTTAGAGCAGGGGTTTAGTCCTAGTAGCATAAAGGAGTCTTGGATCAGGAATCTATCAAGTATGGCAGCAATATGCCTTGGACCGAACCTCCTATTGCTCCAAGTGTACTTTCCCTTGGGAGGGATGACATCAGAGAGGTCCCAATCTAAGATAAGATCGTCAACTAGTTCCCTTAAAGGATCTTTGACCGGAGAACCTCCTCTTTTTTCAGCTTGGTTTAGAATGATATTTAGATCTCCAGCTAGAATGATGTTATCCAACGAAGAAACCTTTCTTGCTTCCCTCGGGAGATTCCAGCAGTCTTTTTTTTCAGCATAAAGGGCAGGGACGTAAATATTAAATAGACTTACCTGGGTGTTAGAGACTTTGTGTAGCAGCTTGGTGAGAATCCAGTGGATGCTTCGCTTGGACTCAATTAGCTCAAACTTCTAACTATCCCATAGTGTTCCAATTCCTTCGGAGGCTCCCCTAGAGCTGGCAGCAAGCCCTCCTTTTTTCCAAAATTTTGCACTTAACTAGAGAAATGCATCTTCCTCCATCTTTGTCTCTTGGACCAGCAAAATGTCTGGCTGGGTTATTCAAATCAAGTCTGTCATAGCATCTTCTTTGACTTTACTTCCCAGACCTCAACAGTTCCAGGAGACGACCTTCATTGCTTACTCTTGGTAGTTGAGGGGATCCCTTTATGGGATTGCCCTTGTTGACGTGTATTTCTGGCGTTTCGAAGGAGTTTTTCCAAGGTTTGCTGGGAGCCTTGGAGCTTGTCCTTGTACGTGGCTTGCTCCCTGACTTCTTTGGTCGATTTCCTTCCTCTTGTTTTCTTCTTACGAGGTGTAACCATCTCGAAATCCCATTCCTCTTCTTCCCCTTACTCAAAATCGAATTTCTCTTTTGTATTCTCCTGTAGTCCTCCTTCCTTTACCACCGCTACTCCTGAGTCTGATTGGTTCAGAGGGGGGACTTCTTTGTCGGATTGAATTGATGGGTCAGCTTCCTTTTCTGGTTCTTTATTTTCATTAATGCTAGTTCCCTTTGTAATAACCAGAGGATCAAATCTATTCCCTTTGACCTTCTGTGATGCAGTATTTTCTTCCGATGAGGTTTCCCCCATCACATTCTTTTTCGCCTCTTTTCTTGGCGCTTTCCTGCCCTTAGGGTTCGATTTAACTTTCTTCACTATTTGCCAACCTTCTTCCTTTTCGTGTTGATCTTCCTGTTTCTGAGGGCAGTTTCGGAGAAAGTGTCCATATTCATGGAATCCTCTGCACTTGAATGGCAGTTGTTCGTAATCCAACTTTTGGAAATGATACCAGGTTCCAACTATGATCTTGATAGCATCCGGTAAGCCGGCTTCAAGATCTACCTCCACACAGATCCAAGCACAGGCATACTGATCTGTAGGACTTGCCATGTCAATAAATCTACCCAAGGCATTTCCAATCATTTTTAGCAATTATGGGTTCCAGCAGTGCATTGGCAGGTTTGGGAGCCTGACCCATACTGGGACGGCTTTGGGGATGTCTGCCGCGGGATTAAAATCCGGCATCCATCTGTTCAAGTAGAGGCCTTGTGGCCCCATGAAGTAGGGACCATTTCGAAATATTAAGTCCTTATCAGTTTTTTATTCAAAGTCAAACAAAAAATAACCTCGACCCACTGAGTATGAGGCTACATTTTGGGTGATCAGGGGCCTCCAGTTCCTTTGAACCCAACTCTCGATGGATTTCAGGGACGGCCATAGGTCGATAAATTGCCCTATCGGATCCCGATCTGCCAAAGAGAGTGCAACACGAACGGTATCCTCTTGTGGTAGGGCAACTGTCACATTCCCTCCCATCTATCCAATTTCTGTAAGGGAACATGATGCCAATCTATGGGGATTTTTAAACTAACTCAACCCATTCATTAGATTCATACAATTAAAAACCCATGTGTACAGATGTAAATTCAACAAACATGCACAACGTAGATAAACTCATCCACACACATAATTTCATATGCATTCAATATATCAATAACAGTCATTTAATTTAAACACTGCAGAGGCAAAACACATAGATAGAAAACACTTATCTTTGTTGTGCAATTGTCCCACACAACTAGCTATGTAGCTGCAACGTTCCTCCCAATCGAGGTCTCTTCCCAGCCTGTGTTATTTCAGCACTCAGAGACCACCGCCGAGCTGGGCATGATATCTACAAGGAAAAGCGGACTCTCAAGCTCATACACAGCCGAATAATCATTTGCATTTAAGCCAAGCCAATCCACAGCTGGGTTTGTCAGGATAAATCTGAACCCTCTTCATTTGTGGATGCTTCCACTCAAGCTCAAGCCAAAACAATGGAAACCCATTTCAACCCCAACAATCCCCTACACATAGAAAGTCATAAAATGGGCATGGATACACATAACAGCAAAATCTCAAGTGTTGGGTATGAATGGAAAATGTGGGCAACCAAAATGAAGTGAGAAATGGGGAAAACAACCCTGGGAAGGCAATTTCGTTTTCAGAAAACGTCCATGGGCATTCAAAGAGCTGGAATGGTCTCTACAAACCCCCAAATCATGCTCTCTCCTTCCCAATAGGTATGTAATACAAAAACGAGTTCCCAGCAATGCCAAAAGGGAGGAAAACACTGGAAATCAGTGGAGAAAAATGCCCAGGCAGCTCCCAACATGTCTGCAACACAAAAACGCCCTCTTCCTAGCTAGAAGACCCAGAGAAACCAAAAAAAACGTGGCTGGAAAACGCTCAGGCAGTTCCAAAAACGTGAGAGAGGCAAAACTCCTTCATGGGTAATGGCTTAAGGAGCCAATCATGGCTGTTTTCTTGCCCCAAGAAGAAAAAACACGATTTTCCATGAGGGTGGCTTGCCCATACTCAAATTTGGACAGCCATACCTTCCCAATCCCCAAGGCATTAACTGCTTCACCCAACTCTTGGGAGAAATGAATGATTGGGCACCAAAGTTAACATGGGTAGTTGATGGTTGATGGGTTCTCTCATTGACACTTGGCTTAACTTCATTGGCTCAAGGTTTTGAATATTTCCCTCCCAATTCCTTGTAATATCATGCCCCCATCTCTTGTTGTATTACATAGCTAGTTGTGGGTATTTTATTAAAAATGCATATTTACAATTCCAATGTGCATGGCTAGCACGTAAACCATATGCATCAATAAATCAATGGCGGAGCCTTGGCCTTGAACTCCTCACCACGATTTTATAGCAATATTACATCATTTACATTTTAATGCAATGGAGTCAAAATCGGGATATTACAATCCCCTCCCCCTTGGAATAACACCGTCCTCGGTGTTCCAACACTTAGAAATATATACCCACTTTACACATGTCTCAAAATTCACAAAATGTGGCAGGTCTATCCTGCGTCCATCTCTTTATTTTGAACTTTCAGGATCAAGTCCTTTGGCTTCCTCAAGCTGCTCCTGCTGGCTTTGATCTTCCAGCTTTACAGGTGGGCATTGCTCCACAACAATCCCTTCCTTTTATTCACCTTCCAACTGATCTACAAGTCTAGAATTTTCATGGATGCCATCTTTCTTGTTGTCTTGACAACTATTTGAGGAATATTTTCAACCAAAACAATAGCTTTTGGTCTGCTGCCACGATCAATGCGCACAACTGGCTCTTCACTTTTCTCACTAGCAACACTTGCTTGTGCCGGCTGCAACCAATTGTTTCAATTTCTCCCTGTGAAATTTATCATGGAAACTCTTTGTTAGGACAAGCATAATATAAACATTAAAATTAGTCAATTATTTCCCAATTGACATGGAACGTCCATGCTTCACTCATGCGACTTCCAATTTTTTTTCATGCTTTCCCAACATACACATGATCTCTTTCATGTTCATCCTTTCACAGTGAAATAACTATTTTAGCATTCACAATTTAATTCAAGCAAATAAACACATTCTTCTTCTAGTCATGACATGCATTCAACAATTCTTTGTTTTATAAATGCATCAATAAAAAGGAAAGAGAAGAGTAAGAGTTTCTCCCTCTTAGTATTGTTTTATTACGGAGCACTGTGGTTTCATGCTCCTTAGTCTCTTTCACTTTAATGTGAATGCTTGAATTGCCCTTTATTGGCTATGACACTTAGTGTCTAAGGTCTGTCTAATGCTTTTCAACTTGGGTACCCCTTCCCATTCTGCTTACAGAACCTCTGGTTGCTAGGACCCACTCATGTTCACTAGCACCATCTTTTATTACTGCTCATATTGATCTCTTTAGGACAATCATATGTCCATATGCATCCCTATGATGCCTTCCTGGTCCTTGCTTCCAACAATACCTACACTCAAACATTGAATCAATTCACATGTTTAGTTTATTTCATAAGGTTTTTCTCTAAACAAGAGTCTGAGAAATCATAACCAAATCATCCACACACGTATATTCATAAGCAAGAAGCTGCAAGATAACCAAATACTTATCTGTATTGGATGTCTTCACTTTATTCCACGGGATCCTTCTTTGCTTTACGAGCCTTGGATTTCCCGTGGACACAATTATGAATGTTGGGCCAGCACGTAGGCTACTCCACAATCATTCGAATAAGCAATGCCAAGCCAGTATGCTGACTGGCTTGATCAATTGTTTAAGGGGTATTGGGCCAGTATACACGTTGTTTCACAATATTAAGTAGTGAATGCCCAACCAGTTACTCTCTGGATTTATCAATAATTTCATATCACCCACTCATTTAATCTCTGGATTTACCAGTAATTTTATAGCACTTTCAGGTTCTTGCTTTCCTGCAATGACCAAGGTTTCCAACAAAGAAACATTAGTGTATCAGCTTAGTTGTTAGAAGACTTATACCTGAAATCTTCATTATTCCAAACAAGACATAAATGAAACTGAATACTTATCTGTATTGTGCGTTTCCCCTCTGGTCCACATGATCCTGCTTTGCTTAGCAAGCCTTGGGATCGCCTATGGACTTGGATGTAGTTAATGCTTCACCAGTACACCTTCATGCCGACTAGATTTACCAAGCATTTGGTGGTGCCCAACCAGTCCCATACCTAGTTGGCCCTCTCCATTGCCAAGCCAGCACATTCATCTGGGTCATCGACCAATGGAAGGAAACTGCGCCACCTGACCATTATAGGTCAAGGCTCTACTATGGAGCCATAAGCATCTCAGGGTTTTCATTCAGTCTTGGCGCCCGCCCTCCTACTATTGTCCCAATAGAGATTTTATGCCTTCACCAATGTCACCACACCTTCTTGCACCACAACCCTTCACACACACAACTCTTCATTCATACAAGGACGTCACTACTTCTCTGGTGCAAATCGGTGGTTCCTTTTAGGAACTTTATAGGTGACTTTCTTGACTGCAGGTTAGCATGACCCCACTCACATAAGGATGATACCTCTTCTTATTACACAGTTCTTCGGGCATGTCCATCCCTTCTGGTAATATTTCGTGTGAGCATAGAAAGGTTACCAATTCCTATATAGTCCTTTTGTGTACCCTTCTTCACTTTGCCTCTTAATGTGCAGTATCAATCTGCATCTGTGTGGGTTGACAACACAAGAAGGATAAGCAATCTCATCAGTATTGTTGTTCAATTTTGTAACCATAATCCATATCATTCACTATCAAGTATTGAAACACCAGGAATGCGTCCATTCCCTTAGGGTGTAATCAATATTGAAAACCCTATCATGACCCAGCACCAGAAAAGGTGTGCATCCCCTTTCCGATGTGCGCCATGTAGGCCCTAATCATACTCAAGTAGTCTGCAATGATATAAATAAGATAGAGCATGCTCTGCATATTAACCCTAATGATTTAGACATGCATGTTCTTGTCTAGGGTCACAGAATACTCATTCATTTTGTAGATGTATCTCACATGCCTTCTGGCCATAGCTTTACCATCTCGCTCTCATGTTTTACCGACATGCGGTTTGGCTGAGATATTATCAATGGTGTTTCACCCGAAACCCATTTCCAAAGCATGGGGTCTTTCCCATCTAGTTTGGATTTTGCAGGCCATCACTCCTGGTCTTCCTGCAATGTGTCTTCCTAGCACATTTATCCAATAGCCAAACAGTCAGCAACATTTAGCAATAAGCTTCAAGTATGATTGTTCCATAACCAATCATTAGCATTAATAATTAATTCAACATGAATTTACAATTCTGTCTCCTACAGAAATTGACTTGTTTAGCAATGAGGCTATCCTCATATTGTTTGGCTCTCGTAAGTGGTATCACTCTATCCATTATGGTTTCATCCTTGCTACCATACATGAACATCCATCTACAACATGTCCTCCTAACACAATTTTTATATACGCCAAACAATGATTAGCAATTATAAGCAATTCTCAAATCTGAAATTTGTAAATCTATTTTCCTACAAAAATTAGATTTACCACCATGGGATTATTCTCACAAATTTATAAACCATAAAATTTTCAGATTTGTTTCATGCATAAGTTACACCCATGAGAATCTTCTCATAACCTTTGGCTTTTGCACATGGTAGATCCCCGTCTCTACTATGGACTTATCCTCATTACCATACGTAAGACTTTTCTACCTGGAATCTGAAACTTCAATCAGCCAAACACGTTGTGAGTATTTTATGTATATAATCCTTTCATTGCTACAACAGTCACTGAAGTGATCTCGGAATTATAACACTCAATAATTCAAACATCTTCAGCTGTTAACATTTGAAATGCAATGAAATATATACATTTCTATATATGCATCATTATCACAATAAAATTGCAAGACACAGTCACACTATCCATGCAATTTAAATAAACTATAAATACTCATTACTTCACATTCCATGCGATTTTGTCCTTCCAACAGAGTGCTCTGGTAGCCCATCACATGTCCACCTTCTTCATGCAGTCTTTCCCCTACATTCATAGCAGCTCATGAAATGGTATCAGGATTAACAATAGTCCACCATTTCATCTATTATCTAACTGCATTGAATCATATATATATATATATCACAACCATGCATTCACACAATGCATCTCAACATGTGCACCTATACATATGCATGCACTTTTACATCACTCACATAATCTTTTAGTGTGCAATCACTCAATGTATAACCACAAGATTATACATAATATTTTAATGCACCTCTCCTCAATGCAACCTTGCATTAATTTATGAGTACTATGCATTCAAAAATATTATGGCCTAACCATGTACTACCATGACAGGGCCATAAGTCCTCACTTGCTTTGGTTCACAACCATCATGGCATGACATAATTCCATATGAATGCATTGAGATTTCTAAGCAATTATAGGGTGTAAGGATCATTGCCTTCACTTACCCATACCTCACCATACACGGTAGGTTAACATTCCCATTCGGCACTCAATACCATATGTAAACTAAATCAATATAGTTTAATCAGAGTTGAAGGGATCTCACCAAATCCTCTTTCAACATTCATGCAATTAATCACAAATAACCATTACCTACATGGTTGTTATTAACATCACTTGATTTTACCTGGTCAGTTGGCCTCTTACCAAGGCTACTCAGTCCTTTTGCCAACATCGTGATCACGGACTTGTTGCACCATCCTTTCTTCATAAGGTTGTCGGTCATGTGCAACAACGTCATCAACTTCTTTAGCCATGTTTTGATTGTATTTGTCCTACAACCAATGCGGACACAACTAATTATTGGCAACCACCATAATTATCTCAATTGGCTCATTGCATATGTGAAACCTCACTGTTTTACCAATATGCAATGTCCTATTCATGCACAAACATCTCACATGCACTGTGCAATGTTTCTTAGTATGCCTACTAGTGCATAGTCATATCATCTATCTAATCTCTTGCATTTCAGCATTCCTATGCCATAATTTATATGCACGACCACTTCAGAATTATAAATACAATATCAAGAGGGTAGTGGAGGAATTCTCCCTTCCAATTCCTCATTGTGGCATGGAATTTCCTCTTCCACATCATAGCTGATCCAATTGCATGGGCTCTCTACCATGCACACAAGCAATTATTGGCTATGATCTTCTCACAAAGTAGAAATTCAATATATGTATTCATGTGTATAACATTCATTCATGATATTTTCCAAGCATACAATTATTATGTTATAAACATAAATGGTTTAAGGTGAGAGATTTCCCTTTCATCAGCGTTGCCTTACTGCTCCCATTGCTTTTCCACAATGCATTTCCACAAACTTTCTATGCAATTCCTGCTTTTGCACTTCATACTTTCAACGATTGTCTCCGGGGGATGACGGGGGTCAAGGGGGCTTGCCATTTTGCACAATCTGGCGCATAACTTTCATGGCGATTTTCCATTTTGGGCACCTGAAAATATCAATGAAAAGCTGCTGCATTTTCCTCGTTTGGCGGACTTATCGAGCTCTCCTCCAACCGCGTCGCAGATATTGAGGTTAAAATTGCCGCGATTGGCGCGGATGTTAAGATTATAATTGTCGCAGGTGGCGCGGCTCTTATCGCTAATTTTTTCGCCGCGCGTGCAAAATTTATCCTTAACTTCGCCGCGGACGTCGCAGATATTAACGTAAATTCTATCGCCGCGCACAGCAGTAAATTCTATCGCCGCGCACGTAGAAGTTAACGTTAATTCTGCAGCCGTGCGTAAAAGTTAACCTTAACTTCGCTGACACAGCCTTCGACAAAATTTCGAAACACTTAGAAAAATTTTGGAATTTTCTCTTCCTTTCGGCTCCAACAACTAACCTTGCAACCGCCAACCGCTTCCCTTTGGCGCAGAGTTAGCAACTATTTCGCCAACCATTGCAGCACTTTTGGGCTTATCTTTGCCGACAGAGTCGCAAGAGTTAGCCTAATTTTCACCGCCGCAACCCTTAGGTGAAATTTTGAAACAATAAGAAATTTTTTGAGATTTTCTCTTCCTTTTGGCGCAGAATTACCAACTTCTCCGTCCGACCGTGTCGCAAGAGATAAGGTTAAAATCTGCGACCGCTGACAATGTCACAAAGTTAACCTTAACTTCTGCGCCCGCAAGCCTTCGTCGCTGCGACCCGCGTCGTAGGTTTTAAGGCTAAAATCGTCACCGCGCGCAAGCTTCCATCGCAACTTTTAAGCCTAAAATCCGCCGCCAATGTCGCTGCTTTTAACATTACTTTCGCCGCGCGCATCGCAGATTTTAGCGTTAAAATTGCTGCCGCCGCGCATCGCAAAAATTAACGTTAATTTCACCGCCGCAGCCTTAACAGCAAACACTTAGAAAATTTTCAAATTTTCAAAAACAGTTAGAAATTTTTTTACAAATTTTCAAAGACAGTTATAATTCTTTTCTTGAAATATGTCCTTCATTTCCTTACAGAGGTGAGCTACTTACAGATCAAACTCGCATAAAACAGAAAGTATTTCAAGAAATATTACACCTCTTCCATGTCAAGCATGAAACAACAAAACAACAAAATAATATAAGATGGCAAGAGGTTGCGCCTCCTTCTCTTCTTCATGGGGCAATCAACAAATGCAAAAACAAAATGCTACTGCATTAGAAACAATGTAAGTAAGCATTCAACCTGAAAAGGGATTTTCTCCCTCCTTCCTCACTTTCATAGCATGAAATCAATGCAAGCAATTTTGCAAGAATCCCCAAAACAGTCATGGAAATGATTTCCCATCTTAATCAAATAGAAGCTATGAGATCTTCAGGTTTCTCTAATTCATTTTAACTTCAAATACTACATACATATACACACAATGATTTATATCTCTATGAAGGGCCCAACAGCCGTAGTGTTGAACCTTAAGCTCCGATACCAATCTGTCACATTCCCTCCCATCTATCCAATTTCTTGTAACATCCCCTCCTATCATACCAGCATGATAGAGAGGACGTGATGCTAAAGTTGGGCATCTAGCCCCATGAACTCATTTAAATAAGCATTCAAATAATGTAGAAGACATATGGATTGTATAATTATAAGAAAACACAGCGGAAGTAAATTCATTAACACATCCATCATACATTCAAGATATTCATCAAATAATAATTGGGGAGTTAACACAAGAGAATACTTATCTTATAACAGTAGTCCCCAGCAACTGGCTATGCAACTGCAACGTTCCCCCCAACCATAGGCCAGTTGTGCTTATCAACCTCTTGATGCAACTGCCACCCCCGAGCTGAGCATGATTTCTACAAGGAACCAGGGAACAACAGACTCACTCATAGCCAAGCACACACCAAGATGAGCCAAGCCAATCTACAATTGGGTTTATCAGGCTGCTAGGAAATGGCAAGGAGGAATGGCTAAGCTAATGAGCTCAACCACAGAGCTATGGGTACCCCTCCCAGATCTATTCAGCTTGGCACTCACAATGCCTACACATCCAACACAAGGAAGTATTCTCTTCACTGCCACACAGTACCTCAAGCCATACCTTCCTTTCTAGTGCTCTCAGGGTGTGCATAGAAAAGTAGCCAAATCCCTCTTGATCTTCTTGAGAGGTTACTCCCTTCACTAGGTTTATCAAGCCCTCTCTGTCCACTACCACTCCAATCTCTTGCTCACAGATTCAAACCAAAACAGGGATGCACATAACAGCAGAACCACAATGGTTGGACAAGAGAAAAACATTTGTATAGTGGTAAGCATGAAAATGATGCCCTGAGCTTCTTAAAAACGTGGGAAGGCTAAAAATGAACAATGGAGGTTTTGGGAAAACCCTAGGAAGCAGAAATCGTTTTTAAGAACAATGCCCATGGCAATTCTGGGATAAAACGACCTCCATACAGTCCCAAATCGCAGCCCCTTCTTCCCAACTACTGTCCAAAACCAAAAACGAGTTTCTGGGCAAGGAAAACCCTGCGTTTTTTATGAAAAACGTGAATGTAACTTCCAGCAGTCTCCCCATGTGTGAGAGGATGAAAAACTATATGTTCAGAATGGCTTTGGGCACCATTTCGTGGGTGTTTTCTTGCCCAAGAAACAAAGATACCAATTCCCAGGTTGATGGCTTACCCATACACGAAATTGGCTGCCATACTTCTTCATTCCCAAGGCATTAACTACCTCAACCAATTTCTGGAAGAATTAAATGATTGGGTCCATAACCCAAAATGGGTAGTTGAGGGTTTATGGGTTTTCTCATTGATACATGGATTAACACCATTGGCTGAAGGGTTTGAATAATTTCCCCCCCTATTCCTTGTAGAATCGTGCCCCATCTCTTTATTGCATTGCATAGCTAGTTGTGGGTATTTTCATTAAAATTCGTATTTACATGATGTCTTATTTACATTGTGCCTATCTTAGCACAAGAACCATAGGCATCTATTTCTAATTGCCGATACATAAAATGCTAAATCAATGGTGGGGCCTTGGCCTTGAGCTCCTCACCATGATTAATATCAATATTTACATCATTTACGATTTAATACAAAGGGGGTCAAAATGGGGACATTACATTTCTATAAGGGAACATGATGCCAATCTATGGGGCTTTTTAAACTAACTCAGCCCATTCATTAGATTCATACAATTAAAACCCATGTGTACAGATGTAAATTCAACAAACATGCACAGCGGAGATAAACTCATCCACACACATAATTTCATATGCATTCAATATATCAATAATAGTCATTTAATTTAAACATTGTAGAGGCAAAACACATAGATAGAAAACACTTATCTTTGTTGTGCAATTGTCCCACACAACTAACTATGTCGCTGCAACGTTTCTCCCAACCGTAGGTCTCTGCCCAGCTTGTATTATTTCAGCACTCAGAGACCACCCCCGAGCTGGGCATGATATTTACAAGGAAAAGGGGACTCTCAAGCTCATACACAGCCGAATAATCATTTGCATTTAAGCCAAGCCAGTCCACAGCTGGGTTTATCAGGGTAAATCTGAACCCTCTTCATTTGTGGATGCTTCCACTCAAGCTCAAGCCAAAACAATGGAAACCCATTTCAACCCCAACAATCCCCTACACACAGAAAGTCATAAACTGGGCATGGATACACATAACAGCAAAATCCCAAGTGTTGGGTATGAATGGAAAACGTGGGCAACCAAAACGAAGTGAGAAATGGGGAAAACAACCCTGGGAAGGAAATTTCGTTTTTAGAAAACGTCCATGGGCATTCAAAGAGCTGCAATGGTCTCTACAAACCTCCAAATCGTGCTCTCTCATTCCCAACAGGTATGTAATACAAAAACGAGTTCTTAGTAATGCCAAAAGGGAGGAAAACACTGGAAATCAGTGGAGAAAAATGCCCCGGAAGCTCCCAACAGGTCTACAACACAAAAACGCCCTCTTCCTAGCTAGAAGACCCAGAGAAACCAGAAAAAAAAAGTGGTTGAAAACGCCCAAGCAGTTCCAAAAACGTGAGAGAGGCAAAACTCCTTCATGGGTAATGGCTTAGGGAGCCAATCATGGTTGTTTTCTTACCCCAAGAAGAAAAAACACAATTTTCCATGAGGGTGGCTTGCCCATACTCGAATTTGGATAGCCATACCTTCCCAATCCCCAAGGCATTAACTACTTCACCCAACTCTTGGGAGAAATGAATGATTGGGAACCAAAGTCAACATGGGTAGTTGATGGTTGATGAGTTCTCTCATTGACACTTGGCTTGACTTCATTGGCTCAAGGGTTTGAATATTTCCCTTCCAATTCCTTGTAATATCATGACCCCATCTCTTGTTGCATTGCATAGCTAGTTGTGGGTATTTTATTAAAAATGCATATTTACAATTTCAATGTGCCTGGCTAGCACGTAAACCATATGCATCAATAAATCGATGGCGGCGCCTTGGCCTTGAGCTCCTCGCCACGATTTTATAACAATATTACATCATTTACATTTTAATGCAATGGGGTCAAAATCGGTATATTACAGCAACAACGGGCACATCTTCGATCCTCTTTGACAAATTTCGGGGGAACTCCACAGGTTGCCTTCTTGGTCTGCAAAGAGACTAACTGAGCAAAGGCTGCTACATCGGGAGGGATCGATGATGAGGACAGCTCCGATCCGCCCTCACCAGATGCCATATGGATTTGCAGATCTGTCAGACTTCAGGGTTTATCTTGTTCCTGGGCTTCTTTGAGTATACTCTTAATGAATCCGAGCAATCACATGGTCCTGCATGCATCAGTTTCGGTTAGCTGCGTGCATCAGTTTAGGTTGGCTGCATGTTGTTCCGCGGTCAGTATCTCAGCCATTGCAAAGTCGATTCACCACATTCTTCAGATCGAGCCATTTCTTTGCAGAGCTCGATTCCACAGACAATAAAAAAATGTACATCTCAGTTATTCATTATTAAGGCATTGATTCTTTCTTTTGGTCTATTTCTGCTATTTGTATGCTATATCTCAGACTTGGTTGCATAATATATATATATATATATATATATATATATATATAATGTTCCGAGGAAACAATCACTATGTTAAAGAGAATAGAGAGAAGGTTAACGTGAAACTCATTGACAGAGGAATCTGATAATTGTGGGGAGAACTAATAACCAATTAAAAATAGTCAAGAGTGGCGACAATAGTAAATATACCTATTTGTATCCTTGCATTATGAGGGTTAGCCCAAATGTTGCCCAGCTTCCCTACTCGAAATGCAGATTTAAATGATTGGATACACCTCTAAATTTACCAGCAAACCCACAAATTATAGGTTAAATATTATATAAAAGGGGACTTATATTTAAATTAAATTCAGAAAAATGTCTTTGTGTAGGTCTCCCTTTTTTAAGCCTATTGAACCACATTTTTATCATTAATCCAACCATTAGCCAAAAATGGGAAGCTTGTTACAATTGGTCTTCTTAAAAAATTTATGGCCTTTTTCCTGACTGTCGCAGAGCAAACTAGCTAATGTTTCGTGCAGCAGTTAAACATCAGAATACCCACAAAAAGGAGAGAAATCACAAATTAGAACCCAACAACAATAGTGCCAGGGGGTTTGTTTGATTCTCGTCAATGAGCTAAGGTCTCGTACAACACCGATGTTGGAAAACTCTCATATGAAAACCAGATTAATGACAAATCCACATACATTTACCAGGCTTGCTCTTCTCAAAGAATAAGCTGCGACCGAGTAGGTCGTGAGGATTCTAGGGAGAGAAGAGGGGGCTATACACGTTGAAGAAGACAAAAAAAAAAGTATTTTGCTTTTGAGCTGGGCTCGATTGGACTCGACCGCCATGGCCTTGTAGGCCATGACCGAGTAGACTAGTCAACCAAGCCGCAAGCCGTATGATCCCATTGAGCGAGTCCTTTCACCATGCGTTGTGTAAGTCGAAGCTCTAGATGTTGATCCTGAGAACCAAATTCCAGTGCTAAAAATAAACCCATGTACAAACCCAAGATCATGTTTATGCCTACACAGCCGAGAATTGGTGCAGCCAAGACTCGAGCCTGTGCACTAGCAGCTCCAAGGATACCAATGTTTCCATACTCAACATCTCTTATTCTCATGGATAACAATGTCTCCAGTGACACGGTGTTGCGCCAAACTAGATTAGGAGCGACCCAGGAATGAACCCATTGGGCGACTGAAACCCACCGACTGAGGCGTAGTCATGGTAGAGTTGTCGAGCCCATCGCCAAAATGTGTCAGGGAAACTGACCGAGGTACACAGAGGCTGTAGTTTGGAGGAACAGCCATGTGACCATCATGCATACACCCACGTTGATTTCTTCACGCGGTCCTCATCTAAGGCATGCAATGGATTTATAATATAATGCCAAGATAATATGTTAGAGCTATATTGTGTTAATAGTTGTGATATAATATAAATTTATTTATTTATTTATTTTCAATATATATTTTTTAAAACTTAATCATTTGAATTGTTTAATATGTTGCTAAATTTGAATTGTATAAATTTGTTATATATATTTCAAATTTGAATATTTAAATTTGTTAAATATGTTTTAAAATTAAATTGTATAAATTTGTTTATATATTTCAGATTTTATGTTGATAATTATATGATTAGGTTAATATTCATTAGGATTTAATTTTTATTATTATATATATTAGGATTTAAAAATTGTAAATTATATATTATGATAATTTAAATCTAGATTTAAATTTTATATAAAATTCATATGTAAATCTAAGTTATGATCATTTGAATTAATATTCATGTAATTAAACTAATATACTAATTATGGGTTAATTATAAGGATATTAATTTAAACATGGTTAAAGGGTTAAGACGAAGAAAATTTAAATGGATTTAAGTCAAATTAAGTAGCATGGTAGGTTTCATGTGAGGAATCATGACAAGTGTGACCCCAGCAATAGATGTGGTCATAGATGACTACCTAAGCCGCAAGGACAATGTGATACCCTACATTTTTCCTAAGACATATTGTCTTACCCACAACTCGTGACGTTAAGACTTAATGTATCATGATGTGTGATGAGGGATTTCGTTTAGTTTACATTAGACAACATGATGGTCGAGTTGATTTACATATTGATTATGTATCAAGTTGTTGAGCAAGTGTACATTGTACTTGGTTGTTACAAAATAATAGTGATTGAAATCAGTAATTAAATATATGGTGTCGCCACCTTATGTATAGATGAGCTCGAGGTTAAGATAAAATTTACGAGGATAATTGCTCATTGAGAGGAATGTAGCTATAGTATACACCTCCAAAGTTTCCTTATAAGTAAACCAATGATGAGTGATATCATTAATTGGTTGTTGAATCTAACTGCGAACAAGGAGGATGGTTATTCTATTGATAATGATATTTTGTAATAATTGGAAGGAACTAAAAGAGCTATATAGGTGCAAGCGAGGGGTTGGAGGCCGTAAGAGATTAATTTTGCATGTCAAAAAGCTACAGCTTGAAAATAAATTACTACAAACAAGTAATTTGTGAGTAACAATTATAGGGTAGTAATTCTAGATTGTAGTCATGGATCCATGTAGGAAACTGATTCTTAATTTATGTTTGCGTTTTGTAAAATTATTGTTCGTAGGGGCATGTTGTGCCTTAGCTATGATGAAGAGGACCCTATATGTGGAATTCACCCTATTATGATCTAATCTATATTATACAAGGAATTAATAAAATTGGTAGAGCAACAATGAGACCATGACGTAGTTGTATTCCTTAGACATGGATTAGTAGTATCTATGCATATGTTCCAAAGTCGAGAAAATTATTGTATGGATATATCTTGAGGGGTGGCGTATGTGTAATACTTATCAAGTTAGAGTGATAATTAAAATTCATGTAAAAATTTGTTATGTTTAATAAATGCTTCAAATGAGGAGATAAGACTCTAGCTAGTGGTCATACATATGAATTGTACAAAATAAATAAATAAACTCCTATGGAACTTAGGAAGAGTGACCATTAAAGAGAAAAATGTTCACATGGGTTACCTTTGTACATGAGTATGAGAGGGAAGGAGCCTTGACGTGATGAAGGTGTGGCATCGAGTCCAAAACAACTAGTGTTGTGAGTGGGATGTGTTGGTTTCATTTGGCTTGTGTAAACACACTTGCATCATATCACTAAAGTGATTACTTATATTTGGTACCGGGTTTTATGTGTGTGTTTTCTTATGATTATGTAAGACGAGGCTATGTTATATGCCTAAATCCCAAATCCAAAGGGATGAAAGAGATGCCATATATTCTATCATTATGTGTGAGATAATATGCGAACTAATGAAAACATTAAAAGGACTAAAGATACATCTTGAAGATCATTAAGGCGAGTGGTGCAATATAATGGTTAGGCATGTAAATTGGTTGGGAATAAGACGTTGCTCTCAAGTGATAATGATACCAATAGGTAAATATATGTGACAAGTAAAGTAGGCCAAAGACAATATGTTTAAATGACACATAAGTACCATAAGAGTGTTAGTGATAGAAAGCATGGTACAAATAGAAGAAGTATTTCAACCCTAATAATAAGAATTAGTGTAGAAAGAGGTGAATAGATAAATGAATTCAGATCTTGTTATAGAAAAATGATATGGCAAGCATGCAAGCTAACAATTAAACTGCATAATATAGAAAGTGTGGCATATTACTAAAACTTTACCAATAAATTTGTAGTAAATTGTTGTATGACACTATAGAAGTAATATAAGGGGCTTCTATCAAACAAATGGACTAGGTTAAGATCCAGTGGGACAAGTATATCCTAGGTTTTGCTACCTGGGAGGACACAGAGACTGTGCGTCATGATTTTCCCACACTATTTTGATTATAACTTCGGGATGAAGGTTCCTGAAGGGTGAGTGTATGTAATGCCCCGTTTTGACTTTACCATTTGAACTACCATTGCCTATTCGTATTTTCTTATTATTTGTGGAACTCCATCAGTATGATGACACTGTGGACATATGGACCTATTACTTTGTGTAATTTATGTATACGTGAGTTGTGTTAATATTATTAATGATGGTTGTGCTTTAATTCTAGTTTAACATTCAAATTTAAATGAGATGCTTTGGTACGTGGATACCAGTTTAAGATAAGCATTTAATAAATGAATGTGATACCAGGTGCATGGTACATAGAAGATGGTTACATTTTTGTTTATTAGAAATGAAATATGTATACATGTCAATGATGGCACGATATTGCATGATCTTGTGTTGGGAGACTAACCTACAGGGTTAAAAGAACTAAGTGATAGTTGGGTCCTACGAAATGGAAGTACATCGGTGACATGAATTCCCAAAGAGAAATGGTATGTGAGTGAAGCATTATTTTTATGTATGATTATTGGTTTATTATCATGATGTGTGGGTAGGAGCATGGTTTCAGGAAACTCAACTGCCCAAACTAGTTATTCGATGACGAAGCCCTAAGAACAACAATAGAAATGTAGTATGCCTATGAAGAGTGTTGACCCTTGTTCCATAGGAGGGGTGGATGCATTACCCACTGTTTATCTTCTTAAACCTGGAGTCATCGGAGGGTTGTGCTACGATGTGCTCCCCAAGGTGTGAGATTATGACTAGTGGGTGCCTATTGGGGAAGCTTGGTCGATGTAGTCGACACTTTCGCTTACGGGTTCTAACTGGAGTTAGGTCATGTAGTTGATGCTCTAGGGTAGTCCAACAAAGGAAGGATAGGATGTGGAAGGTAGTTGTGAATTAGAAGAAGAAGCGGGTAGTTAAGAATGATTGTGGGAGTTAGTAAACAACTTGGTTGTTTGTATGTGTGTTAAAATTCTTGCTTTACTCATATGTGATAAACTTAGTATACCATGCAGTTGATGTTGTGTTATTGTGACTAGTTGGTAATTATTGTTAGATGATGTGATTACTGAATTGTTTCCTTGCATGCTTGCTTCTGATAAATATGAGCTATGTGTTAGAGGTTCATCGTGTTATTATTAGTACATGCACAAGCTATGTAAGTACTATCTACACTTACATACCTTGTGTGCATATGCTAGTATTGTTCAAATATAGATTTATTATTTAATGACATGATTAATTGTATTATGATTATTTGTAATGAGGTTATTGGGTTAACTATAGATTATTTTCTATATGAAAAGTGTAATTTATTTAATATTCATTTTGCTTATTTAGATGCATTTAATTTTAATATTTATTGGGATTGAGATTGTAAGATATTATTCACAATGTTTTAGCAAGGTAACGTTTTAGCAAGGTTGAAGTTATTCAATTTAATTTGATTGGATTGTTAGGTAGATGTCAATCGAAACTAAATGAATGGATATTGTTGTATTTTCAAGGTGGATATTTTAATACTTTTTAGGAAATGGTGCAACGGAATTGGATTTGATTTCAATGTTGGGTAAAAGTCAATAGGAATTGATATGTTTGTGCTTTCAAAATGATTTTTTTTGTTTGTTTTGAAAATGGTGCAATTGAATTTATTATTCAACTTGACCTGACGTGTTATCTAAAATGCAAATGTATGGATATGAACATAACTATTTCAAAACTTTTTATAGATGGTAGTGTAGCACTCCTCTCGAAGAAAGAGGTGGTGGGAAGTGCTTAAAAGGGAGGAGAAAAAATGAAGGGGGGGGACTCTTTATTTTTTGGGTTTCCCTTTTGGGGGAGAAAATTATGGAACCATGAGAGGGGGAAATTTCAAAGAGTTGAGAAAGGAAGTTGAAGTTGGGAACCTGTGGGGGAAACCAGAAGGAGATCTGAACTAGAGGGGAGTTGGATCTCAAGACCTACTTTCAAATATTGCATATGTTGTTATTTTTGTTCTTGGGGACTTCGGGCACGAAGGGCCAAGAAACCTATGGGTTTCTTGGCCCTAGGGAGTCGACGAGGCTATCCATAGCTGGCTGGGTGGTAAATCCGTTTTGTGGTTGATTTTCCAGTTGCAGGGGAAAATTACATCCTATTTATCTACAGGGACAAACTGTTATCCTACATGTATTCTTCCTATTTGTTCATTATCATGTTTTGAAAGTTATAGATACAAATATTTATGTGAAAAATTTCAAAGGCTTTAAGAATGAACACATGATATCTCATACCTGTTGAATTTATTTGTATTTCAAAATTTGGTAGACATGCCTCATAAAACAATCGCAATAACTGTTAGCTTAGAACATAACTAAATAGAACAAATATATTGAAGAAATGAATAACTGATAAATTGTTAGATTGCATCAACATAAATGGAACAAGAAGTGATAAACTGCTAGTTTAGTAAATAGTTATTAAGGACATAGAATGGTCCCTACAATCAAGATCCAAAAACCAAGGAAATTAAGCCTAATAGTAGTTTTCGCTCCCCTAAGGCGGAGTAATTAGCAAAAACATTGTAGTTTTCACTACCTTATAGGCATGCAGAGAGTGACAGTCGCTTTATGCTTAGTTACGAGGGGGCGAAAAGCCTTCTAGAAGATTAGGTTAAGGCTTATCATGAGTCTCTTCGACCTCTAAGTGGCATAGAAAACCCCCAAATGAGTTTATGGAATGTTCTATCCATGAGATAGAAGTCCTAGGCACACCTAGGGGACATTTAACTTAACGCTCTTCATGGTAAGGAACATGTACGATCAAAGAGTGACATTTTAAGGTCTAACAATGATGCTGGGGGAAAAGTTCCAACCTCTAGACATCAAGTTTGGAGAAAACCCATTAATGGATATCATTTGAAGTATCGACCTTTGGATATCATGTTGGGAAGAAACCCGCCAATGGGTATCATTCTGAGCACAGTTAGTTTTCAGTTCCAAGCTCATTAAAAAGTGAAACCCCGAGCATAATTTATTCTCTATTTCAAGCTCATTAAAAATGAAGCAGACACCCCAAGCATTCTTTCCACCTACCTTCGAGCTTGTTAAAATCAATAAGAGGTGTTGAGATTACTTTTTACTTTTTCGTGCTCTAGTTAAAACATGAAAAATATTTATAGCGAGAAAAAATCTGTGGTGAGAATTATAAATTCGACAAGTTTCGAACCTTTTAAGCAGGTTCATCATCAGGAGAACGAGATTCTCACTCTTTTTTGCACTCGGATGTGAGGGATAAAAAGATTTCAAGTGCTTTTGAAAACATAAGTCGTGCTTGTTAAATTTAAGGAAAAAGGTGTCGAGTTTAGTTTGCTTTTCTTGTACTCGTAAAATAACAAGGAAGTGTCTAACGAGTATAGGTTTATCTATTTATCCAACCTCGCTAGACTATTTACGGAAAAGGAACTGCATCGAGTTTACTTTTAGTATTTGTCATACTCGGTTATCAACCATGACAAAATTGTCTCTCTAGTGATAGTTTATCCCTTTTTCGACCTCGTTAGACTACATATGAAAAATGAACTCTATGGAGTCTCCTTTAAGATCTTTTCTGACTCCCTAAATATGAAAATATTGTCGAGTGAGCTTGTTTTCTTTCACGCTCGTAAAAGGATTTGAAAGAAAGTCAGTTTGGTATGATTTTACCCCTTTTTGGACCTAATTGAGTAATTACAAAAAAGGTATACTCTAGTCAACCATTGAATAGAAGAGTTCTCCCTCATATTGTTTTATCCTTTTTTGGGGCAGAGGAGACTAAATTTACGAAAAAGAACCACTTTGGAGTCTTCTTTATATTATTTTCAGACTCTCTAAACATGAAAAGATCATTGAATTTACCTTCTTTGGACTCGTAAAATAATGCATCGAAGGCCCCATATGGGATTGAACCCCTCCTCCTTCAGGTTCATTAAATATATGATGAGGGACTCATCTAATATTAGCTACACCAAGCATCTGTTATCCTCCTCAAGCTCGTTAAAAAACAAAGAGGTACTCATCGATCATGATGGGAGAAAAATTGGGAAAAATGGGTCAGTTTCACATCATGGAAGTTGTTTGTTGTCACCCTTGAACATGGCACCCGTTTGCGTCTTGTCTTACAGTTGGGTAATCTGCTTGCCTCTAATTCATACCAATTCCATGAGTAATCTTACTCCTTTGGTCTATCCAAAGAATGCCTCAGTCATTGTCGCATTTTATTTTGGTCCCTATCTTGTTGAGTTAATGTTGCGAAGTAATTTGTCGTGCCATCTAATGTTCGAGGGAAGTTAGCCTGAGTCATCCTTTCTGCAGTCCTATGGACCTTCATCCTTGTTTCATCCCGTTCTCATTTGATCTACCACTTTGCATCATTTTCCTATGTTGTTTTCATGTCGATGATGTGGGATACATCATGGCTCTCTTCGACGAATTTATTCCTGTTGACTTCAACACATCATCTAGGAGTTAGACTTAGAAACCAATTAGTACCTTGGGCATGTTTCCTCATTTTTGGCAATAGGTTTACATCATTGGCCTCTGATTGAATGATTCCACGAGTGTTCGACTTCAACTCATTTATTCACATTCGTTGGGGTGTACTAGGGTACCTTGGGAGTCATTGTCATTATTGGTGATTTCCCTCGCACTTGTTAATGGTTTACATTAATGACTGGTAATCAAGTGGTTTCTACCATGTTCGACTTCAGTACATTTATTTGCATGGTTAGAATTGTACTGTTTCGGGATTGAGATGAAGACCGTGGGGACCTTTGTTATGTACTTTACCCAGGTTGCGATGGAGATATTTTGAATAGGTTCTGGTATGGACATCATGATGGTACGCCTACTATGTGTACTGTCACATAGATCCTCTTTGTATTGGTCTGTGACTGTGTCATTATTGTTTCATGGATCCAATTTGTACTTTTTGTGGTCATGATCTATTTGAGTCATGTAGATACAGATCCACATTGTATGTTGGTGGTCATATCCTGAGTCAATACTTTCATGGGTCTGAAATGTATTAGTTACCAACCATGCTTTGAGCCAGTTTATTCCAAGTATGTGCATGGCTACCTCAGGGATGATGTTGATATACTATTTTATCTTGGTTTGCAGCGCCTGTCCGACTCTCCTCTTCCAGTACAATTTGTACCTATATTTTGGTAAAGTGTTTTAGCCATCAGATCCCTTTTGACCTCACACTTTAGGGGGCATCTATTACACCTCAAAATGTCACACTCGTGTGTCCTCCTTGGGTTTTGTGTTTCATCACCATGAAAATGTGGTTATCATGCTTCCTATATGTGTTCTAGAGGGAAACCTAAAGCCTATTATGGTCCCTACCCATGTTGGGAAGTGAAATCCATCACTAGGAGGTCAAAATATCACCATTTAGACCATGTTTTAAGCCCTTTTTTTAGTATCATCATCCCCCCTACCTTCTCCAGGGAGGGATAAAATCTAACTTCATGTGTTAGGGGAGCGATAATTTTCCTTTTTATCACTATGTGGCCTTCTTTAGGGGAGCGATAATTTTGGGTCAGCGAGGACATCCATCGAATGTGAGGTAGGTCATTTATCTCTTTTGTTTCTTCCATAGCTTGTTTTCTTGTGTATGAACTATATCTAGGAGGATGCTAGTGTCCACTTGTTGGCTTCTATCTTGGATTAGGGAATAGGGAACCACTTTATAATCCAAGATAAGTTCTACTTGTTCGCAAGGAGAATTTTCTACCACATTATGTAAAAGGACTTATCCCACATGCATCATGGAGTAATATTCTCCTATTACCATTCATTATATAAGGAGGTGGAAAATCATTTATTCCACATGTATTAAGGTATGTTATTCTTCCATAAATCTAGTTATATAATAGAGGTGAAGGAGACAGTTTGGGTAATCAAGCCATTATATTGTGATGTTATTGTAAACTTGTGATAAGCATACGTGGAGTGGAGTTCAAGTGTAATATTGGAGATTTCTGAAGAATAAGAATACAATACTTTCCCGTGGATGTTTCACCATTTGGGGTTTTACCATGTATATATGGTGTATCATTTATTTTTCTCTTGTCGATTGCTTACTACTTTGATGATATGGTGCTTGTATGGATAGAAGGATAGATTAGTAGATTCTTGTTAGTAAATGTATTGTTGTACGTTTATTGCATATTTATCAATATTATAATAGGACCCCTCTTGAGTTAAGTGAGGATAGTTCAGGTCTTGAGTTAAGTAAGGATAGAAGGTGAAGAGAGATTCCAATGACAAGGCCAAAATTAGAATATATTTAGATAGCAGGTTAGAATTTCACGAGGATAAATCATGGCTTTGCAAAACAATTTAGGGGATAAATCACAACACCTTGTGATTTTGAGATCGATCACTAGAGATATGGTCGACATAACCTAAATGATCATGCATCAACCTACACCAATAACATTGCTTAAATAAAAATCACAATGCATTAGGCTCTTTTTTTTAACTAAAAGGAACATAGAAATATTAAATCAATAAGGTGAATATAAATTGTGATTTGTAATACAGGTAAACTTTGGAATGTTAAAAGAAATTAGTTTGGAACACATTACCTTCAACTCTTTTAGAATTAGGCTCATCTAATATTATGATCTAACTTGGATCACGATAATAATTTGTCACATGTTTTGGTATTTTCTTAATGGAAACATAGGAGCCTTGGACCTGTAGGGCCTATTTTTTAAACTCACTGTGAGCATTAAATGATCATTTTGGGGGTTAAAAGTTTGTGAATTAAGTCTCATCCCTTCGATGTTCTACTTGTTGATATCTTCTCAAGGTTTGAAGATCACCTCAATTGGACTTAGTATGAGGAAATTATGCCCCTATAATATGACCTATGCTTTGATTACCATAATTCCAAGTGGATGCCACACCAATGCCCATTACTCACAAATGTGGGGTTAGCCATGCATGGAATTTTAAGAAGACTCTAGAGCATCCAAAACCTTATCCTATGTTGGCTGCTTTCTGGACAAACCCGGGTTTTCAGGATGCGTAGCAACAATCACCCCTTTGGCGCACTGGCCCTTTCGGCAACGAGCTGCGCAGCAGCTCGAAGTCTCACTCGAAGTGGCTATGGGGGGCTAAGGAATCAGGTTTCCTTAACCTAGGTGGTGTGGAATCTACAGTTGTCTCTCTTCCCTTCTTGGAAGTAACCCCGGAACAGAGTGTTTCACGTCTTCACAAGTCTCCCAGCGCTACAACACTGGACCTCACTCTTTTCGGCCGAGCTGCGCGGTAGATCTGCACCTGCGCACGAGCCTCTTACCCACTACCTTCGATACACTATGTATCGTCTCTGCCCTTGCGGCACAGCGCAGTAACACGCTCCTTTAGCGCTGTTGGGGCCAAGGTCGCAGCTATAGTAAAAGCTGCGAATTTTGGGAAAAAGCACGAGTATGGAAGGAAAGTGCTAGTTTTGGGACAAGCACTAAGTTTTGGGTAAGAAGGAGACGGTGCGCAGTATGGTGCCAGATGGATGATCTCAGCGCAGATCACGGACCGGAAATTGCGGAGCTCGCGCGCACGTCATCGAAGAATGAAGGTGGCTCAGCTACCATAATAAATAAGGCGATGGAGTAGAGGGCTCAGCTACCCTCATTTAAAGGCTTAGTACAGAAGTTATGGTTGCTCGGATCAAGGAGGAGCAACGGACCAGAGCATTGAAGGCGAAGGACGATCGCCCATACCCACAATCTGCGTCGGAATTCACGGAGCCTGCAGGAAGCGGCGACGTGACTGCAAGCGGCGCCTACAGTACACCTAGCCATGTGCGTGGTTAGGGTTTTTGGGAATCACTGTTGGGAAAGGCCCACAGTTTTGTAAAGGTGTGACCGTCATGGCCACCTATATATATGAATCATTGTAATGGGTAGAGGTTCCTTCAGTTCTTTCCTTTTGGAGAATTAGAGAGCTAGATGTTAGACTGTTAGAGAGCCAGTCTAAAGGATAGATCATGTGTTGATTATCCTTCACTGTATTTTCTACCCGGTGCGTAGAACTAGAGAGGAAATCGGATAGCCGAGGAGCTAATCCCTGAGTTGCCAGACAGTCTGAGTCGACGTCTGTGCCTTTGTAATCTCCATAGAGAGGAGACGAGTTGAGAGAAGGGCTCCCAGCTGTGTGCGTGGAGTTTCCTGTAAGATCTAAGGCTGCAGCTGTGTGCGCAGCATATTGTATAACTCTATCATTTTCTGGTTAATATAACACTCCCGTGGACGTGGTTTTCCTCGAGGAGATGAGCTTCACTTATATCCTCTTGTTATAATGTTTGCGTGAATGATAACCATTTAGAGTTCATTATTTGTGTATGCAAGACTTCTGTCTTATCTTTATGACTGTTTGAGCGAGTTGGAAAGATCCCTTGATAGCTATAAGTGTCTTAAGTACTAAAGAAGTAGTAACGCGCTGTCGCTGCAGCGAGCTAGGAATACGTTACTGCGCCGGATGCGAAGGGCAAGGAAGTATTTAGCGCGTCAACGCCAGGAATAGTTGCCTTCTGCGCTAGAGAGGAGAAACCGCGCAGTAGACCTGCCAAGGAAGGAATCCACGCAGCTGCGCCGAGCGGCCTGCGGGAAGGTCCGACCGCCGATTTCGCAGGAACCATTCAAGGAAGAGCTATCTCCGCGTCACCCAGGTTAAGGAAACCTGATTCCTTAACCCCCCCATAGCCACTTCGGGTGAGACCTCGAGCTGCCGCGCAGCTTGTTGCCGAGAGGGCCAGTGCGCCAAGGGGTTTTGTTGCTGCGCTTCATTAAAACCCGGGTCTGCCCAGAAAAGCAGTCAACAAATGGTTCCGTTGCCGCGCGAATGAGACTTGTTATTTTGGCGACGCGCGAGATTGAGGAGTCAACAAATGGTTCCGTTGCCGCGCGAATGAGACTTGTTATTTTGGCGACGCGAGAGATTGAGGAGTCAACAAATGGTTCCGTTGCCGCGCGAATGAGACTTGTTATTTTGGCGACGCGCGAGATTGAGGAGTCAACAAATGGTTCCGTTGCCGCGTGAGGGAGACCTCTTATTTCAGTGACGTGCGAGATTGACGCGCAACCTAGAGAAAGGAAGCAGCGAAACAAATGGTTCCGTTGCCTAGTGACCAACAAATGGTTCTGTTGTCTTATGACTTTTTGATCACATTACTTCCATGGCTTTGAACCCTGTTGATTGAGCCAACAAATGATTCCTTTGCCTTGCGACTTGTTGCTGTAAGACTTACTAGTTACGCGACATCTCAGATTGTTGCTGAAGACAACATAAGGTTCTGTTACACTGAGACTTGCTCAGTTAACAAATGTGTTACTGGCATCCTACGGCTAAAGAAATTGGAGATTGGTTTGATTTAAAGGCTAAAGAGTTTGCTGAACAAGAAAATAGAAGCCCTACGCTTCAAACAGAAGATTGGTTACAGAAGTATATTTATGCTGACCTTTACGAAATTTTCTTTGTTACGTTTGCATTGGAGTTACACGCTTGGATAGCCAAGTTAGCAGATTCTAGACCTACGCTGCATGTTGATCGACCCGTCACGTGGACGCCTGAGCTAGTCAGTATTGTGACGCGGATCGGCAATTCTGTTTCCCGCACAGTAGACTTTTGGTTGAATAGTCTACTGGAAGGTTTCATTACCGAATTTGCAGTCGATACAAGAAAGAGTTTCAGTGAAGCTGAGAGGAGTTTCTTCCAAGTGCACAGAGGTAAGTTCTTAAATTCTCTGAACTTATGGATTAAAATGCTTCTGTATGAAAAAGGAAAGCTATGTATTGCTTCTGATGAATAGCATAGACAAGTAATGTCCGTAGATTCTGATAGTGATCCTGAAGTTATTGGTTGCACTCGTAGTGGAAAACGATATAAAGTAGGCCTTGACCAATATTCTTTTGAGTCTAGCCCAGACAATAGCCAAGTCCCTAGAGCAAGCCATATAGAAAGACAAGGGAGTGCTCATATCCCTTATTACCCCTTTACACCGCAAAAACCAGACGGAGCTCAGTATAATCCTACAGTAACACCTTCTAGTAGCCCACACGGTACTTCTAGTACCTCTGTACCACCTTTGTTTAACCATCCCAGAGGCACTGCTACAGTACCTCCACCTCAAACCCGTGCAAGAAGGATGGGTGATGACATGAAGCTACCAACTTTTAGAGGAACAGGGATAGAGGACCCTGAGCAGCACTGGTTCTTATGTGAAGCCATTTGGACAATTAAGCAAATTAATGACGATGCTGTTAAACTGGTTCAGTTAGCAACCACACTAAGAGAAAGAGCCTTGACTTGGTTCATGAAATACTCAGCAGCACAGAATAGGACGCTTGCTGAGGTAAGAAATGCCATGATTAGAGAATTCAAGAAACCTAAATCAGAATCACAGTGTATAACAGAGCTCAAAGACATCAAACAGTTACCTACAGAATCAGTATGGGACTTTGACCAGAAGTTCAAAGCCTTGATAGATCAAGTAAGCTTCGAGTTTGCACCACAGCAACATAAAGAATGGTTTATTGCTGCACTGCTTCCACACATTAGACTTCCCCTTATGCAACAGAATCTCAATACTCAGGAACAAGCTCTAGAGATGGCTATGAAACTAGAAGCTTCACCAATTGCAGGGACAAGCAACGATGTTGCGCATTTACAGAACCAATTAGCAAACTTAACCTTGCAAGTGCATGATATTAAGAAAGGCAAGGAGATCAAGGAAGAAATTTGGTGTACAAAATGTAAAGCCCAAGGTCATTCAAAGGACCATTGTCCTGTTTTCATAGACTATATTGCAACTGGAGCACCTAACCCTTTACCACAGGCACAAGGGCCTTGGTGTGAAATCTGTAGAACTAGAGGTCATAGACCACAAGAATGCCACTTACTTCAGAAATATGTACAAACTCCAAAGAATCTATATTGTAATTTCTGTAAATCAGTAGGTCATGATGAGAACAATTGTAGAGCATATGATCTTATGATAGAAAGAAAGCATGATGTCTATCGGGTACAAGCAGAGACACAAGGACCCACAGCAGGTCCACCTTATGACCAAACTCGGGACGCCCGAGCAGCAAATTACAGAGGACGTGGACGCACAACAAACTTTGGTCGCGGAAGAGGACAGATCACTTGTTATAATTGCGGAGAACAAGGTCATTTTGCTAGGGATTGCCAAAATCCTACAACCCTCTGCAGGTATTGTAAATCTTCTGACCATATCATTGAAGAATGCCCTCAGTTACAGGCTAAGATGCAAGCAAAGACACCACAGGTAAATCAGAATATTCAGCTGATTGGAGCAGAAAAAAGAGAACCGGACCCTACAGTTAATATAGTGACACGCAGTGGAGCAACCACCGGTGCGCAAGAGATGGGAACGGGAAAACAAGCGACGCAATGGGTGCGCCGCGCTAACATTAAACCAGCCCCACTTAACCTGCAGAAGCAAAAAGAAGCATTTAAGCAAGCTCAAGAGTATTTCTCAGCTCCGAGAGCTTCAAGTTCTGCCGCAATTCCGCAGAACAATATTAGATCGCAAGCGCTAAAACAAGACAACCTGGTGCAAGAACAGGCCACTACAGCTGGAAGGGTTGATGATGATAATGATGATGATGAGGAGCATGCACTAGGCAGTGTCCATGCATTCCTGCGACAATGTTTAAAATTGTTGCGCAATGAAAAAGCAACTCTAGAACTTCAACACCTGTTGGATCGGTGCCAACACTCTGCTTCGACGAACACACCGCAGCGTGCTATTGACCAGATTAGGAGTCACATTAGAACTGGAAAAGAGATGAGGCTTACAGCGCAGATTGGAGCATTTGAAATGGACGAAGTCATGTTAGATTTGGGCTCAGAAGCCAATGTTCTCACTATGCAGACATGGGAACAGATGGGAAGCCCTCAGCTTACAAGATCCCCTATCCAGCTAAGACTCGCAAATCAGCAATGAGTCTCTCCATTGGGCAGATTACCCAATGTACCTATTGATATTGAAGGAGTAAGAAGCTCTGTAGATTTTGAAGTAATCAAAATTATGGATGATAGTAGACCATACCCAGCGCTGTTAGGAATAGACTGGGCATTCGATAATTTGGCTGTCATTAACTTGAAGAAAAGACAGATGACCTTTGAGGATGACCAGATCAGGGTCATCGCACCTCTTGATCCTATTCAAGGACCAAGATATATAGAACCCATTCGCGCAGAAGAGGAAGCGCGCCACATGGAAAGCTTGTACCAGATGACCACTAACCACAGTGACTATGTCAACCCCACAGCAGACGGCCATATCAGCTGGCGATGTGATAGCTCGTGCACATCAGATTCAGATGCAGGATTGGAAAACTGGCAGAATCGTCTACATGAGGTTTCTGCAAGACGTTGCGCCATGATGACTAAATCCATTCGATGGATTGGCACAGAATTAATTGATACTCCAACTTTTGATGGCTTAACTGAAGTAACTAAATTCATACAGGAATATGAACAAAAGCTTCCAGAATCGCAGCGCATACAGGCACTAGATATAGCATTGCGCGCTACACCCGCAAGATGGTGGATTGCGCACAAGGAGAATATTCATACATGGAAAGACTGTCGCAGATTGATACTGCGCAGATTTCAGGACACCACAGCCGAAGCGCTACGCAAATATGAAGGACAGAGTGACCCCAGGTCACACATTGAAGCATGTATTCAGCAATGGTTAGATATTCCGGAAGATGAATGGGTTCACCAATTCATCCACACATTGGATACAATTCCAAGGAATTGGTATACTGAAACAGAATTGCGCAGAGGCACTCTTACTTGGGCTCTTATGATAGAAAGTTTTCAACTTACATTCAGCTTTGAGTCAGAGCATCCAAGTATTGATCAGGCTCTGAAGCGTATTAAAAAGAAGGTATTTGAACCAGGTCTAGTAACAGAATATTCCCAACCAGATTGGGCTGTCCAGATAGAACATGCCCTGGAATGCTATAACTTCACCGATGAAGATGAGGAGGACGATCCTCGCAACATCAATATCCCAGAATCAGAAGGGACGCGTAATATTGAAGGTCCTGAGCTTGATATTCCTGCCATCACAGAACACGTCAAGCTCAAGAAAGTTAACATTGGCACAGAAGCTGACCCAAAGTTTGCTTCTATAGGAGATTATTGGGATGATGAAACTGTTGCGCATGTTTCAGATTTATTACGTGACTACCAGGATATCTTTCCTACCAAGTTCACAGAAATGAAAGGCATCCTAGGAGACTTAGGAGTGATGCGCATACCTCTGAAACCAGATGCCAAGCCAGTAAAGCAGCGCCCATACAGGTTGAACCCGCGCTACAAAGAAAAAGTCAAAGAAGAAATTGATAAGATGCTTGCAGCAGGTATTATTGAGCCAGTAGAGGAAAGCGATTGGATTAGTCCTATGGTGGTCCAAGAAAAGAAAACGAAAGGTGAAATACGAATTTGTGTCGACTTGCGCAAACTCAATGATGCATCAGCGCACGATCCATTTCCCACTCCTTTCACAGATGAAGTACTTGATAATGTTGGAGGACAAGAGGCTTACTCCTTCACTGATGGATTCTCGGGATATCATCAGATCAGAATCCATCCGGATGACCGCCACAAGACTACTTTTGCAACTGAATGGGGCTCATTCCAGTATACGGTAATGCCCTTTGGTCTTAAAAACGCACCTGCTATCTTCTCTAGAGTTGTTGTTGCTGTTTTTAAAGAATTTATCCACAAGTTTTTAGAAGTCTATTTTGATGACTGGACTGTATTTGGTTTACTAAAGAACCATACTGCGAATCTGCGCATGATGCTAGAAAAATGTAGACAGCATCAGATTTCCCTTAACTTGAAAAAATGTATATTTTGTGCGCCCTTTGGTATTTTGTTGGGACATATTGTATGCAGACAAGGACTCCTGATGGATCCTGCGAAGGTTGCCATCATTGCTAATTTACCTGCGCCCAACTCAGTTAAGCAATTGCGCACTACATTGGGACATACAGGATACTACAGAAAATTCATCAAAGGATACGCAAGGATCACAGCGCCTATGGAAAGATTGCTGAAGAAGGATTCGAAGTTCCAATGGACAGAAGAATGCCAACAGAGCTTGGACACACTTAAAGAAAAGATGATCACAGCGCCTATTCTAGTTTTCCCGGATTGGAGAAAACCTTTTCATGTTCATGTTGATGCTTCTTCCATAGCACTAGGAATCGTGCTTACACAGTCTGGAGAAGGAAGTATTGACCACCCAATTGCTTACTCCAGCAGAAAGCTATCTACAGCTGAGAAGAATTACACTACTACAGAACGGGAAGGACTAGCTATGGTGTATGCCCTACAGAAATTCAGACACTACCTGTTAGGAGCTCACTTTAAAATGTATACTGATCATTCTGCTTTGAAATATTTGGTCAATAAACCAGTTTTAGGAGGAAGAATTTGCAGATGGCTACTGCTCTTTCAAGAGTATGATTTTGAGGTTATTGTAAAGCCAGGCAGATTGAATGCAGGGCCTGACCACCTATCCAGAATAGAGTCAGGAGAGGAACCTACGAGTCTGGAGGACAATCTGCCTGACGCACAGTTGTTTTATATCCAAGCAGCAGACGAATATTATTCTGATATTCTTGAGTTTCTCACTACCGGACAAGCGCCGGCTGAGCTTACAATCCAGCAGAAAAAGCAACTTGTTGTTAGAGCCGCAGATTTCACTTTGATAGCAGGCCAGCTTTATAAGTTGGGCCCTGACGAAATTTTGCGCAGATGTATCTTACCACATGAAAAGAGCTCTATCATCGCAGAAGCGCATTCAGGTACCGCAGGAGGCCATTTCGCAGGAAAGCCGACTGCGCAGAAGATATTAGCCGCAGGACTTTGGTGGCCGACATTGCACAAGGATACTAAGGAATTCTGTAAATGTTGCGATGTGTGCCAGCGCACAGGAAAACCCTCAAGGAGAGATGAAATGCCACTAAGACCCCAGATCACACTGCGTGCTTTTGATAAATGGGCTATTGACTTTGTAGGACCTATTAACCCACCAGGAAAAAGAACTGGCGCAAGATATATCATTACAGCTACTGAATACCTCACCAGATGGGCTGAGGCGAAGCCAGTTAAGAACTGCGACGCCGCTACTGCCGCGCAGTTCATTTTCGAGAACATTATCACTAGGTTTGGATGCCCAGTGATCCTCATGAGTGATCAAGGTACACATTTCCTCAATGAGACTATAGAGGCCCTTACTGAAGAATTTCAAATTAATCACCATAAGAGTACACCCTACCATCCTCAAGCTAATGGTACGGTGGAAGCATTCAATAAGATTCTTGAGAATGCCCTGACAAAAATCTGTAATCAACAAAGAGATGATTGGGACCTTAGAGTCACAGCTGTATTATGGGCTTACAGAACCACTTGCAAGAAATTAACAGGTCACACACCTTTCAGCTTGGTGTATGGACAAGAAGCAGTTATGCCCATGGAATACATTGTTCCCAGTCTCCGAATTGCGCAAATTACAGAAATGGCAGATCCTGACACTATGAATGAAAGACTTTCGCAACTGCTTTCCTTAGAAGAAGACAGACTTTTGGCCGGATTTCATCAACAGGTACAAAAGGCAAGACAGAAAGCTTGGCATGACAGGCACATTAAGCATAAGCACTTTGAAGAAGGAGACTTGGTACTCCTTTATGATAGTAAATTCATCAAGTTTCCAGGCAAGTTTCGTGTGCATTGGTTAGGTCCTTTTCAGATAATAAAAATAACAGACGGAGGCGCAGTACAGCTTGCAAAGCTGAATGGAGAACTACTACCTACAATGATAAATGGGAGTCGGCTTAAGCTTTATTGCGACGGCCACTCCGCCCTGTCGACATAATATATTACTCAAGAATGCAGATGCCCAGTGTAGTTGAAAGAGACATCGCATTCAGTCTACACGGAAGCTGCGACACACCCTCAGTTTCCAGCTTCCTGCGCAGTTCCTCGAAATATCCGCGCATCCTGAATAAAAATTGCTTGAAGAGAGCTTATCGGTGCGCTCTGGCGAAGTTTTGTTTTTGGACCATGGAACTATCGCTCCTGCGGAGTTCCCTTTCTGTTGCCGCTTGAAATTTTTTTTTGTCATGGACCCATAGAGGCACAGTTTCCTAAGTTGAAATGACCCGCCGAAAATTTTGAATTACAGCAGTTATGTAGCCGCGTTTGAATAAATGAAGGATAAGGCCGCTATTTAAGTCTAGCCGTTCCGACGGATTCGGCTTAATCTCCGAAAGATTTGCATTTAACTCAGGCGCCGAAAGCATTAGCTTCTCCCGGAAGCCTGTCAGAACCCGTCAATCACACTAAATGCACCGCTACGACAAGGAGGATAGCGTGTTGTCAACTCATCTGTAGCCGCCTATAGCTACGTTACCCCACTTGGTCGCATTTACTATCCCCGCTGGCTATAAATACCTCACACTTGTATCAATTTCGGGTTACTGTCTCGAGTTGCATAGTTGTGTTTGAAGACCCAAAGTATTGTTTTCAGAGCCGAGTGTGCAGAGTATTTCCCCTTGTTTTCAGAGTCTATACCCTACGCAGTTCCGCCATTTGCTGTCCAGAGTTTTGTTATTTACATTGGTTCACAACGGAGAACTTATCAACTGAAGAAGTGGTTCGTCAATTTCTGCGCCGAGGCTTAGATTTCGGCATGGCCACTCCGGTGACGGCTTCGACCTACGTACACCCCGGTGCTACTGATCCCAGAACATCCCCAGGCACAAGAGCATCTCAGCAGCAGCCGGAGGAACCTGTTCCAGAGCCGCTTGCGTCTATGGTGAACTATATTCCGCCGCGTCCAGATGATGCGCCGGATGTACATATTCCGAAGAATGCAAAGTATCCAATTCCGCTACCGCCACTACCGGCTAGTGTGCGGGTAGAAGGCCAACTATTGGGAAACATTCCATTGGTTAAATTCTCTGATTTTAACCTTGGAGACTATAAGACATATCCTCAGTTCCAGTTGGACCGATATCTGGATATCGTCCATAATCCCACCAGGCAGGTTGACGAGTTTGTCCCGAAGGGATTTGCAGCAAATCTTGAGCGCCCTGGACTCTTGAATTTGTTGAAGCTACCGCACTTTGGGCGTAGCAATGAAGTGAACGCAGTCGTTAAAACACTGCTATCCTGCGTTCATGGAGGTTACCTTTGGCTCGGGAGGCCAATTGATCTAAATGTTGATTTGATACACCGCATCACCGGTCTATCTAAGGTTGGTAAGGATCCCAATATCCATTTTGTGGGAAAGGAGAAGGACCGAAAATTGGCTGCAAAGCTGGTCCAGAAATATAACTTGACAAGAGGAGGTCGGGCTTATGACCTCACGACAGTAGAAGATGAGGCACTTCGCTTCACAGGAAGTCTGCTTGCAGGCAGACTTCTCACCAAGTGCCGACCAAAAGAAGTTACTGGAGCTGTCGTAGAGCTCGCTATCGCAGCTGCGGAGGGAGAACAGTACAACTGGTCTCTCTTCCTGCTGAATTCTTTTTTGGCTGATTGCCTGAATGTGCAGGACAATGCAGGCCAATCATTCCATTTTTCGTGGCTTCTAATTTTATGCGCTCTCGTCGGGTGGAAGGAGCCCCCGAATACTCAATTCCTTCCACGCCGCGCAGGAGAGGTTGCCGGCATGCGCTACATCAACCTCTGGGATTCCCCTAATCCCGCGAAGCGCAAGATGAATCGCGCTGTCTTTTGTGAGTACTACTATCTCCTCCGAGATACCATACAAGATATGCCAAGGCTGAGTGAGGAGACAGCCACATTGTATGAAGGCAAGTTGGCTTTTACTGCCGACATCCATCAACTCTACCTTCGGCCTTGCGACATTCCAGGTGACTGGGCGCTAGGTCTTTACAGGATGACCACAGAAGATGTCGAAGAAACCATTAAGTCGTGGTCGGACGAATGGAGAGCAGCAGCTGACATCGCACCTGCGATGCCACCCGCCGCTGCGCAAGAAAAGGATAAGGGCAAGGAAGCCCCTGAGCAAAGAAGCGATGAAGGCTCAACAGAACCAGCTACAAAGAAGCAGAAAGTGTCGCATCCCACTGAGGCCATTCCCTCGGAGGTCGACAAATACTTGAAAGAGCAATTTCGTGAGATGAGGAACATGCATGCTCACATCCGAAGTGCTCTAGACTTACAATTTGTAGAACTGAAAGGTCTCGCAGGAAGGATTGCGCAGACCCATGCGCCAGCATCTACTTCGCAGGCGCCACAAGAAATTCCAACTGATGAGCGAGTTGAAGAACTCACAGAAAGGCACACTGTCGTACATATTCCGCCTACCAGCATGACACTTCCAGATCCTCTAGCTGAACTACAGGTAAGCACAGTTGGACCTGTCGAAATAAATTTGTCTATGATTCCTATAGAAACCCTACAGCTTGTACAGGAGAAAGTTTCTCTTGAGTTGAGAGCTAGAGAGCTCTCTACTTTCCAGGCAAACCAACGACTGCAATCGCAGGAGATAGAGCTGAAGGAAAGTCATAAGAATATCTCTGCGAAGCTTGCACTCTATGAGGCGCAAGACACCGGCATCAGAAACGCAATAGAAGAGATTGCCCAGGAATTGCCGGCTTGCGAGATTCAACCAGACCTCCCTCTGGTTGCAAAAGTTCAAATTATTGGAGGAAGGGTGAAAACCCTGGAGCAAGAAAAAGTTGCTATGGCTGAGGACCATAGAACCCAGATTGCTGAGCTAGAAGCTCGCGTTGCTGCGCATCTTACGGATGATGCGCAGGTACAATTTGAAGCATTGAGCAGAGCTTCCACACGAATGAAAGACCGAGTACAGGAAGCCAAGAACCTGATGGACCAGGCTATGGAAGCATGGTCAGAGCTTGTAAACCTCCCTTTTAAAGTGGGACTATCAGAACAGGTGCAAGCTGCAGAACAGTCTCTCACTGTTCTGAATGAAGAAGCTAAGTCCTTAACAGGCTTGCCAAAGATGAAGAAAATGGGCGAAGTGCGCAAAATGCAGCAGCAACTGCACAAGCTCAGAACTGAAGATGAGAAGCTCACCAACAGCATTCAGCCATTCATGGATGAGTATGCTGAAATTGTTGGCCAGGTTGAGACAAAAATCAAAGAGATTACCGAGTCTCAGGAGATCATTGATACACTCACTAAAGACGAAGCGACCGCAGAAACAGTGCAAACAGCTGATGAGTGTATCGAGGAATTGGACTCCGCTATTGCGAAGTGGCAGAAAACATTCGCGAAGATTCAAGCAAAAGCAGATGCGCAAATCAAACAACCACGCGCTAGTGCGAGTGGCTCGAGGGCGAGCCACAAGTGAGTGTTGGGGGCCTGTTGGGGCCAAGGTCGCAGCTATAGTAAAAGCTGCGAATTTTGGGAAAAAGCACGAGTATGGAAGGAAAGTGCTAGTTTTGGGACAAGCACTAAGTTTTGGGTAAGAAGGAGACGGTGCGCAGTACGGTGCCAGATGGATGATCTCAGCGCAGATCACGGACCGGAAATTGCGGAGCTCGCGCGCACGTCATCGAAGAATGAAGGTGGCTCAGCTACCATAATAAATAAGGCGATGGAGTAGAGGGCTCAGCTACCCTCATTTAAAGGCTTAGTACAGAAGTTATGGTTGCTCGGATCAAGGAGGAGCAACGGACCAGAGCATTGAAGGCGAAGGACGATCGCCCATACCCACAATCTGCGCCGGAATTCACGGAGCCTGCAGGAAGCGGCGACGTGACTGCAAGCGGCGCCTACAGTACACCTAGCCATGTGCGTGGTTAGGGTTTTTGGGAATCACTGTTGGGAAAGGCCCACAGTTTTGTAAAGGTGTGACCGTCATGGCCACCTATATATATGAATCATTGTAATGGGTAGAGGTTCCTTCAGTTCTTTCCTTTTGGAGAATTAGAGAGCTAGATGTTAGACTGTTAGAGAGCCAGTCTAAAGGATAGATCATGTGTTGATTATCCTTCACTGTATTTTCTACCCGGTGCGTAGAACTAGAGAGGAAATCGGATAGCCGAGGAGCTAATCCCTGAGTTGCCAGACAGTCTGAGTCGACGTCTGTGCCTTTGTAATCTCCATAGAGAGGAGACGAGTTGAGAGAAGGGCTCCCAGCTGTGTGCGTGGAGTTTCCTGTAAGATCTAAGGCTGCAGCTGTGTGCGCAGCATATTGTATAACTCTATCATTTTCTGGTTAATATAACACTCCCGTGGACGTGGTTTTCCTCGAGGAGATGAGCTTCACTTATATCCTCTTGTTATAATGTTTGCGTGAATGATAACCATTTAGAGTTCATTATTTGTGTATGCAAGACTTCTGTCTTATCTTTATGACTGTTTGAGCGAGTTGGAAAGATCCCTTGATAGCTATAAGTGTCTTAAGTACTAAAGAAGTAGTAACGCGCTGTCGCTGCAGCGAGCTAGGAATACGTTACTGCGCCGGATGCGAAGGGCAAGGAAGTATTTAGCGCGTCAACGCCAGGAATAGTTGCCTTCTGCGCTAGAGAGGAGAAACCGCGCAGTAGACCTGCCAAGGAAGGAATCCACGCAGCTGCGCCGAGCGGCCTGCGGGAAGGTCCGACCGCCGATTTCGCAGGAACCATTCAAGGAAGAGCTATCTCCGCGTCACCCAGGTTAAGGAAACCTGATTCCTTAACCCCCCCATAGCCACTTCGGGTGAGACCTCGAGCTGCCGCGCAGCTCGTTGCCGAGAGGGCCAGTGCGCCAAGGGGTTTTGTTGCTGCGCTTCATTAAAACCCGGGTCTGCCCAGAAAAGCAGTCAACAAGCGCTGCGACGACAGTGTTCTTACAGACTCCTTCGACAATGCACAAGTACAACTTCTAAGGGAGCTTCCAGGATTTACGTTATACAATCATTCATAAAGATAGCGAAACATTCATAGAAACATAGACAGTAAAGCAAAGAAACGCAATCACATAAAGCATCACCACAACAACAGGAATTATGTGGTTCACTTCCAGGAGGGAGAGCTACGTCCACGGGAACTGTGTTTTATATTATCTTGAGATGGGGATAACACAGTTCCGCTGCGCACACAGCTGCAGCCTTAGATCTTTCTGGGAAACTCCACGCACACAGCTGGGAGCCCTCCTCTTAGATCTATTCTCTTCTTCTACAGATATTCTATAACAAAGACTTACAATTACATTCCCCTCTCAGTCCTCTTGCGACTGGTCGATACATACAATGGCCCTTATGCCAAGCGGTCTTCCTGCGAGATCGCGGCCTTCTTACATGCACAAAATGATCATTAACAGCTTACAAAATACAACAATACAAAAATGACTGAGACATCAACTTAGATTGTCTGTTAACTCAGTAACTGTAACTCTTTTCTCTCTAACCTTCTAACTTCTAACCCTTTTCCCTTTCTAATTACACATATATATAGGTGGCCCTGAGGGTCTCACCTTTACAAAACTGTGGGCCTTTCCCAACAGTGATCCCCAAAAACCCTAATCGCGGACACGGCTAGGTGTACTGTAGGCGCCTCTTGCAGTCACGTCGCAGCTTCCTGCAGGCTCCGCGATTTTCGGCGCAGATTACGGGTATGGGCGCCGCTTCATCGTTCTTTGCTCCTTGTCCTTCGCCTTCAATGCTTCAGCCCGTTTCTCTTCCTTGGTCCGAGCAACCATAACTTCCTGTACTTTGCCTTAATGAGGGTAGCCGAGCCCTCTATTCCGCTGCTTCATTTACTGTGGTGGTTGAGCTTTCTACTCGGCCACCTTATTTACTCTTTCCTTTGACTTGTGCGTGCGAGGTCCGCGATTTCCGGCCCGTAATCTGCGGTGAGCTCGTCCATCTGGCGCCGTACCGCACACTGTTCATTTCTGCCAAAAATGGTGCTTTTCCTCAAAATTAGCACTTTTCCTTCAAAACTTAGTGCTTTTTCCTCAAAATTGGCAGCTTTGCCATAGTTGCGGCCTATGCTCCAACATCGTAATAGGGAGTTGAGACATGCAAAAACATTAACCCTAACCTTGGACTTATTAGGGCATGTCAAATATGGAGTTACAAAGGAAGGAAGGGGTTTTGTTCTTATTGTATTGATTTACCACTTCATAGATGAATGGAGCAAAGGAGTGGGATATTATGAGTAGAACATGGGAAGTAGAAAACTTTGTAGCAACGATTTAGTCTACACTGTCTATTGCAACTTCAAAGTGAGTCAATCTTTTTCTATATTTGCATTTTATATTTGAGAAGAAAAGTGCAAGGCATAATTTTCATACTTTCTCATTGGGTTTTTCCATATTGGATTTGCTAAGGTATATCTTGTATTCATTATAAATAATGTTGTAATTTTATTCTAATAGTTTTTTTTTCTTCTTCTTGTTTTTGATGCTAGAATGTTGTAATTTTATTCTAATAAGTTTTTTTTTCTTCTTCTTATTTTTTTGATCCTATGCTATTATTACATTTTAACCATAAGGAAAAAATGCACAATAAAAGATAACCTATTTACAATGACTTGTAAGCTTCGATGAATTGTGTAATGGAATATCCACAACACTTTATGGCAGTGAACATAAAACACGAAAACAATAAAGAACCATTTATAATATAAGTAAATTTTGGTAAACTCGGAAGAAAATAAATTGACAACTTTAAACTAATTTATAGTTTTTAGACTTTCACTAAATTTAATTTAAATCCAACACCTTTAAACTATTTCATTAATTTAAAATGATTCATAAAAGATTTTATATTAAAAAACCATTTTCTTTGTGTATTGATTAAAATACTTAATGCTCACTTTAATTTTAATTTTTTTTGTTCCTTTCAAAATTGATTTTTACTACTTGAGCTAGTAAATTAGGCACTGAATGGGTTTTCATCTCAATGGGAAACATTTGTCCAGGTGTTTGTGCTTAGGATAATCTTCCTTAGTGGAAAAGACTGTGGGATGATTGTATCTAGGAGGAGACTCACATAGAGTCAAAGGCTAGCAAGCACGGAGGTGAAAGTGACCATGCCTTATTTGGTCAAACAAAGAAGGACAGAGATAAATGACTAAACAAGGGTAAGGTAAAGAGTGAGGAGTCAACCTCATAGCTAAGGAAGAAGGACTTGAGTAAAATAAAGTGCTTCATATTATGCATCAGAGTGTTCAGAGAAGAAGAAGGGTATAAATTTTACTTGTATTTTAATAATACTAATGTGGTATAAATTGTAGAAGATTTCACATTAAAAAACAATTTTCTTCTTTCATATTAATTAAAATATATAATATTCACTTCAATTTTAAAGATTTTTTTTCTTTTTTCTTTCTTTCCAAAATTGACCTCTACTACTTAAGCAACATGAACTTTACTTATCTTTAAATAATAATAATAATAATGATGTATACTAATAATTGCACTGAGAGTGAGGTGCAGGGTTAGGTCAAAAGTAAAAAATAATTAAAATATCATGTCGACTCTTAAAATAAAAAATTAAAATAAAATGAAAAGTAATTAAAAAATCCTAAAACGAAAAAATTAAAATCGTTATCAAATACTAGGAGGGATCAAATTTATTGAGGTGTGAATTTTTTTTGGATGTGTAAAAAATTTAAGATAAAAAAAATACACCCCAAGAAATTGGATCCTTCTCACTGGGTTAAATAGATTTGGCAAAATAAAATAATAATAATGTTAACATCTCATATTTCATTAATTTAAAATGTTCATTAAACTTTTTTACATTAAAAACATTTTTTTTCCATTTTTTCTCTTAAAATATATAATATTCACCTTTAAATTTTTATTTTTTTCAAAACCTATTTAAGTATAATATGAACTTTATTTCTTATTTTAAAAAAAAACATAAATTTACTTTAACTAATAATAATAATCCTAATGTACAATTAATTTTAAAACATATGAATAATATTTATCATAATGTACAATCTATTTTAAAACATATGAAAAATAAAAATATTATTAATGACGATAAAAGTGATCACCACGGTTCCCGCAGCATGAACCTTCTTTGTCTTTGCCATGGAAAAAAAATAATAATGATGACAAATGATGGATCCACAATAAATTTTATTATTAAAACACGTTTTCAAAGTAATATAGCAAGGGCGGAATAATTGGAATAAATATATATATATATATATATATATATATATATTACGGCAATATTATTGAAGGCGGATCACAAGAAAGTTTCCTTCATCTTGTTCTGTTATCTGTTCTTGTCAAGAAGTTTCCTTCGGACGTGGGTGGGGTACTGGTTTGTCGGTGCTCGTCGAAATCTCTAAATAAATTGTGTACATGTAAAGTCAAAATGATGATTTTTATTTAGGATTTGACACCTCCGAGCTTTGAAAAAAATTGAATATAAGGTTTTTTAAGATGGAATTTAATTTATTTTTTATTTAATAAGTATATATGTAATTGTAAAAATATTATTGATCTTGGAGTTATTAATATGATTTTGGCTATCTCTTTTATGGAGGATTGTATGGACACATTTACATATATTTTTATAATAAAAATATAGCTATTTTCCTCAATGAAAAAAATGATATCTACATAGTTTTATTTGATTTAAGATGTATTTATGTTGGTTTTTTATTTTTTTTATTTTATGAGTTCGACATAAATTTTTTTAATTACTTTTATTTTTAATAATACACAATTAAGTTAGCGACAACATCTCCAATATAGAGTTGTGGGTTGTAGAGCACCTAGCTCGAGAGGATGCATTAAAATTGTTTTTAATTATTGGGAATTCCTTAAGGAAACAAATTAATTAACTGGTCTAGATGCATTTGTTTTTTCCAGTAGAAGGTCTAGATACATTTGTTAGGAGTGGAAGTCTGTTCCTTTGCAGATTATTTATGATTTTTTAAGAAGTCCATTCACATTTGCCTACTGTTTGATAGCTAAATTGTGATAAATCTTACTATCTTTCATTTATTTATTTTAATAAAAAATTAAAATAACCGTGCTTATTATGATCTTTCAAAAGCAATCAATATACATCTAGCTATGAAGCATTTGGCATCCTCATATCCAACTGTCTATATACATCTCGCTGGCACATTAAATACCCCACAGCAGGATGCATATTGATCGCCATCTTCCAAAACTCAAGTAAGTATAATGTGATGTAATGTAGGACGGATTAACAACCTCAGAAGTTTAAAAAAAAATTTAAATCAATAAAAACGTAACGTCCCATTCATTTATTTCGTTCCGATATAGAGCAAGAATGTCGAGCGGCTGATCCGGCCAAGCAACCCAAAATATGGGGTTGGGTAAAGCCAAGAAGGAAGGGTTGTGAAAAGACAGCGGAGGGCAAAACTTTGGCACGTGTAACTCGAAACGTCGTTGAACAAACCGAGTATCTTCGAGGAAGGCGCGACAAAATGCATAGCGTGTAAAACTCGTATCATTTCATCCAGGTTCCAGTCTCGTCCAACCCCTTCCACTTGATCTCATACGGTACAATGTGACGTTCGTGAAGGTTTAAGTAATTGCAATCTGTCACGCCATCCATGGATATGGTATCACGCAATCCGTGGATATGGTATCAGGCAATCACATCAGCGGGAATGGACGTCATTTTTCAATTATATTATGAATTTGATTGGTTTTGCATTTTGAAACAAAGCATCATAGAGATTGTGATTCATATGATGCTTTGATTCACAATCTCTTACAATCCCTTATGCTTTGGGATTTGTTTTCTTAAAATCTACTTCTGTAGCACAAGGAGATTGTAAGAGCTGTTGAGAAAATATATATCTTGATCATCAATAATCATGCCTTTCACGAGATACAACCCTTCGCAGAGGACTTTGTCCCCTGCTGCGAGGAAGTACCATGTTTTTCTAAGTTTTCGAGGGGAGGACGTAAGAAAAACATTCGTAGATCACCTCTACGCTTCCCTCAAGAACGCGGGCGTTAATGCGTTTCTGGACAGCGAGAAACTGGAGAAAGGCGACGAGATCAGTCCGACGATATTGAATGCGATTGAGAACAGTGCAATACGCATACCCATATTCTCCCAGAACTATGCCAAATCCGACTGGTGTCTGGAGGAGGTGTCCCACATGTGCAAGTCGAGTGGGCACATAATACCCCTCTTTTATGACGTGCCCCCCACGGAAGTCCGGCATCCAGATAGAGGCGCCTTCGCTGAGGCATTCCAGCAGAAGAGACGAATGCGGTACCCCATGTCAAAAATTAATGAGTGGGAGAAGGCTCTTGCTAAAGTTGCCTCCTTCGCTGGCTGGTCAAGGGATGACACCTTCGGGTATGTATAAGCCTCCTGCTTTGCTCTGTACATTAAATTTTTGTTTTTGGGTCTTTTGTGAAGTTCTATTTTACTGTTGGGTTTTTCTTCTTAACTTTTTAAATCGAATTTTGTATCAAGAAAGCTTGTCTATTGCTTTGAGGGAGTATACTAGCATAAACTTATATAATCTTAATCATCTAGAGGTTGCAAACATCCAGGCTGAGTAACCATTGGCAACATCCGGGTGCATATTTAATCGTAATGTCCATATTTAATGCACCCAACGCTTAGGTGAAAACACCTTGCTTCTCTTATGGCAATGAGGTTACAAAGATGGAGTTTGTAACTCAGTTTGCAATATAAGAGGTTACAAAGATGGAGTTTGTACCTCAGTTTGCAATGTCAAGGTGCATGTTAGTGGGCCTGTGGTAGTGCTTGCCAGTGGTACTGCCCATATTCAACGCAGCCACTGCAGGAGTTGATGGATTAGCCCCCACTTCCTCCACCTGGCTGTAAATACACCTTGCATCTCTTTATAAATGAATCCGATCTCATCAGCTTCATTTGGATCCCCTGATGATGAGTGGAGTGTGCACTCAAATGTTGGGACATTTTTAAACTACAACACAGTTTGAAACTTACTGTAACTAGTTTGAAACTTACTGTCACTAGTTTGAAATTTATTGCTATGTCCTCGGACCTCAACTGTTTCAGAAAGTTGTGTTGAATTTTCTCACCAATTTTTTGTTGGGGCAAAGGCATTTTTTCAGATTTGACAAGTTAATTGGTTTCTCTGAACCAAGAGCTGATTTTACTATCTTAGGTTTAGAATTTGACAGATACATGTACTTGTAAAGCCAAATGTCAGTCCTGAATTAGGATTTTTGTAAGATGATTTTGCCATATACCTCCTTCCATACATATTTCTGTATTGTAGGCCGTGCAGAATTAATAAAAAGTATATCATATAAACAACTTTAAACAAAAAAAAAAGATGTCAAAATTCTGTTACAGATTGAAGCCCTATTTGTAAATATGTTCTTTTTTTGAGAAAAATATATAGTATATCAAACCAAAACAGAGCTGGTGAAGCTTTTACATACAGTTTCAGAGAGACGCATTTCTTTGTTGCCAATGGTTTTGTGGTGTTATCTGCTTAAACAAGTTTTAACTTTTAAGCCAATGCGTTTCAAGTGAAACACATTGGCATAAAACTTGTTTCTGCAGATAAAACCTGAAAATTATTGGCATCATGTGTAACTGCAAAAACATTCCATTCTAAAATAGTTTTCTTTGTTTGCGTGTGAAGTACCTCTTGCTTCCTTCTACTAAGAAACCTATTATAAACAGTTTCATGTGTAAACAGAGAACAGAAAACTACCTAGCCTATTATCTACAGGTTGTCTGCATATAGTCCAAGCCTTTGAGTACTGTAATTCAAAATTTACAAAAAACACATAAGATTGAGCAGCCTGTTTGATCTGACAGGTCCGTGGCCTCTTTGTAACACAATAAGCAAATAAGGTATAAGATAAATCATAAAAGACATTTATCTGGAACCAGGGGTGTTTTCTCCTCTGCAACTCTGAGCCCTGCTTTCCTGCTTCCATCTCCCACAACTCCCTTTTCTCTCATTGATGCTACATTCCTTCTCCCTGCCAACCTACCCAAACACTTTTGGCCTTCAGAATGGCCATGTTGCCCTGGAGCTTCCTAAGGATGGTGTTATGATGCTATTGAGTGCTCTGATTTATGGATGGTCGATGAATAATGCTGCAGATATTCATCTTTAGGGTTAATTTATCCTTCAGATACTCAACCTTTTTGTCTGCTTCATTTGCATCACCTTTCTGGACTTTACTCAGGATTTCCAGTTTGAGTTCAATGTTTTGGAGTACCACAAAAACTTGGTCCCACTTCCAGCTATTCAGTTCCATCTCCCTCTCGATTTCATTGATGTTGGTCTCCAATGCCTTCTCTACTGCTACCAAGCACAGCCCAACATTGTCCCACAGAGACCTCTTTTCATCCTAGAGCTGTTCCAGAGTAAGGGTGGCAGCCTTCTGCATTTTGCCTTTTGCTTTTGGATGGGGGTTTGGCATCCATGACGCTTCTCAGTCTCATACCTTTTCTTATGCTCAATGGGGAATGAATAATGAGATTTTAAACTTTATGCAAGTGGGTGGGATGATGATGTTACCTTGAGGATCGGACCATCCACATGATGTAAGAACATTTTTTTTCACCTTACGTCAAATTAAATGAGTGGTTGTCAAACATTTTGAAAATTTCTCACGTTAACATTACATATCAAATCATAATTATTCCAAGTTTGGGAGGTTGACGAGTTGGGCAAAAACTCCCCTCCCAACCTTTAGCTCCTTTAACGGGAATATATAACGTGGATGAAAACATTTCCTTCTTCTTGTACACTATTTGGTAGTCATCCTATTAGATTTGGGGGTTACCATTTCCTTCTTCTTGTACACTATTTGGTAGTCATCCTATTAGCTTTGGGGGTTACTCCAAAAGTGTTTACACCATGTTTGGGGGTACTTCATGTGATGTGGGGTGCATGGTGTATGGATGACCCTTGGTTGTTCCATGATGGATAGACACAATGGAGTTGACTTACTCTTTCATTGCTAGACCTTGTATGAATGTTTGTATCACATTCTTCCTTGGAGTGCTGGAGAACTATGGAGTTTAGTGACTTTCTTCATGATGGCCACATGGAGGATTGGTTGCTTGCTTGTAGGATGCCTTGCCTTGGAAGAAGAGTGTTGGGCATTCTAGAGGAGGGTAGTGAGCCCTAGATGACATGGGTACACTTGGTTGCTTGTGTTGTCTGCCGAGATGCACACCAGCAGCATAAATCTTTCGAAAGCTGTCTCCCTCACTGGAAGTGGGGAGAGGTGTGGCCTTGGGGGCAAGCAATGAGCTAGGTACTGTCACCTAAATCCCAGCTCCTCCGTTTAGGCTAACTCCTAACGAAGCCAAGGGGCGTAGCCCCTACAAAGAGTTAACTATGGCTCAATGTTTTTAAATGTTTTTTGATGAAGTGATGCGGATGGGTGTTGTTTAAGAGTTTTATGATGAGACCAAATAATAAATAAGATAAACAAGATAAGATGCAATCCACGTTGTTAAATAAGATATTGAAAATGACAGTACTTTTCAAGACTTGAAGTTTAAATAATGCATCCACAAGATAAAGTAAAACCACAAGGACAAATGGTCCTGATCAAGATATAATATTAAAATAACCAGTGCTTTATGGAGTCAAAAAATAACAAGTATGTGATGCTGAATGTAAGGGTCTTGAAAGGTAGCTGTTTGTGAGATCGTTGTGCAAATTATGTTGGTAAATTATAAGTTTTTAGTGGTCTTGATTATTAGTCTAAGAACAAGGATATCAAAAGTCCGGAAATAGTACTGGTAACCTCTTAGATGATAGGTCGAAGCCACCCAGATTTCAAGAGGGTAAGTGTTCAATTGGCTTGACCACCCTTGAGTCTGACAGCGGGATTTCGGCACCACCTGTTTCAGGAAACAACCTCAGTAATTCTCGAAAGCAACGCCGGTTCGCTAGTCGGGGTAAAGTTTTATTAAGTTATCACTTGTGAGATTAGCAAACCCAACACCTTTCTGAGTACTAGCCCAACCCTTTCAGGTTGGCAGAGCATACGGGTGTTGGATAATCGACCAAGATAAATTAATTATGAAGGGGTGTGAGTTGGAATATTTTATTATTAAAGCACAGTTCAACTCTCCGATAGAGAGCGCTCTTGACTTAGTCTTAAGACCAAAGTTTAAGAGACTTTAATTAATCTAAATGCCTAATGCAAGGGAAATGCAACAACTAAATGCTCTCCGACAGAGAGTGCTCTTGACTTGGATTTGGCCAAGTTCAAGAGACTTTAGTTCTTTTTATAAAATAGAAGCAGTTATAACTTGAAGAACAAATATGAAGCTTTAAATGAAAAATAAAAAAAAGATGATAATGAGATGTAACAAGATGCTTGAAACAAACTGAAAAATAAACTTAGTGTTCTACCATACAATATTAATATAAAAGTGAGATCTACCTCCGAACAAGGTTGATCACTAGAACCACTAGTCCTTGAGACTTTCCAGCTCGCTGGAACTTCGACAAGGAGGCTAATGGGGAATGAGAAGCTACCACAAAGCTATGTGGCCTTTGGGATGCAATCCCAAAGTTTGCTTACTCTAGTCAAAAATTGGAAATGGAGTATAATGAAGTAAAAAAGTTAATCTAAAACATGAAACAAGAGAAATCTAAACTAGCAAAGCACAACACTCTTCCCCAAATGGGGGAAGAAAAACCCAAAAATTGGAGGACTCCTCCACTTAGCCTTTTATTTATTTATTACAAGTGCCTTAGGAATGAGATCCTTGCAAGGTCTTTTGAGAAAAATGAAATAACTAATGAGAACTTTAAACTTAGAAACCCTTGAGGGCTTTTTACAAAGGATAGTGAAAATCTTGGTCTTCTTGGTTCAATGATAGTTCAAATTTCTTCTTGGATTTGTGTTTCAAATATTCTTGCTTTTGCTTAAGAGGTCTTCCTCTTACACACCTACACATAAAACCACTTCACGGCACCCGTTATAGTTAATCCAAATCAAACAAAAAGGAAACTAAACTAAGATGACAAGCAAACGAATGCAAGTTGAACTAATGCATGAAATACAATGCAAGCGAATGTAAGTCTAAGATATGAGAAGCAAACTAATCATGCCATACGAATGCAATCAAGCAACGAATGCATCTAAGCCAAGAAAATGCGAATGCAAGCTTTATGCAACTAAACCCTAAGTGCAAGCTAAACAATGCAAATGTAAACTAGATGACAAGTAAAGCAATTATACCAATGCATACAAGTTAATGCTAAATCCAATGAAACAAACTAACTAAGCAAACAAGAAGTGCTAACATGGAACTAACTATTATGATAATGCAAACAATGCACTATGCGTCTAAGAATGAAACTAACATTAACTTAAGCAATCCGTTTTTGTGTTTTTTAGGGCTCTTTTGGAGAGGGACGAATGGGAGAGATGGGCAAAAACGAATGGCAATGGGGAGAGGAGAATGAAAGGAAGAGCGAATGAGGGGCAAATGAGTGAGGCTTTAGGTAGCAAAAAACGAATGGGTGGATGAGGCAAAGGAAAGAGAGCTTGAGGAGAGTTTCAAAGGGGAAGAAAATGAATGGGTGAAGGGAACTAACGATGGAGAGGGGCTTGAGGAGATAAGCCTTAGGACCAAGTAACCAGTTTGAAGAATATAACTTTTGTTGATGGAAGAAGCAAACTTTTCCACTTTGATGCAATCTTTAGATCTTGCCTTTGGGAGGTTTCCTGAAAACAAACTGTTAGAACAAGTTCTTTGATGGTGGAGAAGAGGGAGAGACAACCGAGTTCATCTCATCTCAACCTTTTGAGAATCTGTAAGCATACAACACTTATACAAACAAAACTTGGTAAAATTAAGAGTGTTAGACAAGAATGAAAAAAGAGACAAGGTAGTAAGACCGATTACAATTTGTACTCTCAAGACTATTCAAGCCTAAAACTAACAAACAATTTGGACCATCAAATGTTTGTCCTATGCTCTTAATAAAGAGATCTAAGCATAAATTATAACCAAGATTGAAATTGCATAACGAAATAACCACAGATATTACCTCAACAATGAAGATTATTTTCTCATGAACCAAAAGAAATGCACATCATTTGCCTCCAAAGCCAACTTTATTTCCATAGGGTAGCAATAGCTACAAGCTCCTTACAATATGAGCATAGTAAGTTTTCAATAATTATCCATTAGAGAATGGCCAAAATGGCTTCTCTTTAGAGCAAAAACTAAAGACCAATCTACCCTAATTTGAATTGGCTCAAAGGAAGCCAAAGGCACTAAACATTAAGTCAAACTCCATGTCAAATCCAATCAAACCATGCTTGGAGTTCGAATTCACCAACAAACTCGAGTTGCAATAAATGGAGACTGGGGAGGTGGCCTCCACCTAGGCAAGGTGCCCCCCACTCCTTCTTGTTAACTCCACCATCACTTTGGAATATACTACATCAAGCGAATGGGAGATCTCCAACTCATAAACACATGAACACAAGAGATGATGCGTGAGCTTTGTGGGAGATCCATTTATATCTTGTAATCAATGCAAATTCGCCTTTGAAGGGAGCCAATGCCATGTGCTTGCATAGATCTACGGAGGCGCCTACCATAGGCTTTAATGCACACAACCAACCCATTAATCACTTGACACATCACTAATTCGAGTTTCTTTGTGAAGGAGGGCGAATTGCTTCTTGGAGTTTGACTGCTGGTGACTGGATACTCAACTGAATGATGACTGAGATGATTGGAATCTTCATTAGTGCCCAGTGTCATGTCAATTAGCCTTTTATTTTATTCTTTTCTGATTATTTTGGAGATATTTGGGAATCTCCAAAATATTCATTTTTATTATTTTAATTAATAATTTATCTGTAAATGGTTTTTTAGAGAAAATATTAATTATGAGGCTGAATTGACATCCGAAAGTTGGGTTTAGCTGGTCCACGGGTCATGTTTGATTTTTGGCTTATGAATCAAGCCATCAATCACTAAATTTGGACCCCGGACGACTGACATATTACAAATTGAAATTTCTCTATTTAAACTATAGAGAAATTTATTAAAATTTAAAAATAATTAAAACCCAAAACCGGAGGACCCGGTAAATTTTTTTCGAAATTTTTTCTGAGGGTTCTAGAGACTTGGGACATGACCAAAACCTATTCTAATAGTGTCTAGTAGGCTTATATACATTAGTTGGACTCTAATAACCCCCCATGGCTCAGATTTTCAAAATCGGGCATTCCAGCTTTGGAGGAAGCGAGAGAAAACCTCATCGATTATAGCTCGGCTATAGGCAAAGTATAATTGACAAGGGAAAAAACTCCCTAGAATACCTTAGTTGCTTAATCAAGTCATGGGGAACCGAGACACTCAGAATCCTACTAGCACACTTTATTACAAACCCCATGGGGCCATGGTCACGTCGACTGAAAACAAAAACTGACTAGACAATTGGCTAGGCACAAATGCTGGATCATCTGATACACTGGAGTGCAAACATTCATCATGTTTGTCAAATGGCGGCTCTTCAGATAATCCAACTATGGTACAAAAAAGTTGGTAATAGCTTGCATGGAGCCTTGTACTTGACTTGAGGATGCTTGGGTTGATGATTGATCATGTAAATGTGGTGGACCTAGAGGAGCATATGGATTTGGAGGAGTTGTGGAGACTTGGAGGCTTATGGAGGAGGAGCATTGGAAACATCTTTTGGAGCACTCATGTCTTGGAACCTTGCTTGTTGGACATCGTCACCTTGAAGCTTGACATGTTTCACTTGGAGAGGTAGCACTCCACTTGTGAGCCTACTTGTGTAGAGATAGGTTGTTTGTAGAGGTTTAGGCCACTTTATATTGTTAGCCTCTATCACCTCTCATATAAATAAATGAATGAGAGAGTCCTTTCATTCATTCATTCAGTCACATACTTGTGTTAGAGACGCAAGGAGTTTAGCATGTTACCCTTCATATTGCATGAGGCCTACACTTGTGATTTTCATCGCACATGACAAAGACTTGCAAAATGATACTTGTTGCAACAAAATTTAGCACTCACGAAAGTGTAAAGTCACAAGCATCAAGGTGATAGCTTTGTGTAACTCATGAAGGCTGCCCACTATCACCGTAGTAGATCTTTACGACACTTTAGGTTGCTTCTTCTCCAACACAAGGGGCCTTCCCTTAGGTAGGATTGTTAAGGCTATGGAGTGGAGGCTCAAGGTGAAGTTTGAAGAGTAAATTTTAACAACACAAAGGTTGAAGTATAGTATAGTATTTGGAAATGGAAGTGGAAATGGGGAAGAAATACGGGCAAGATAGGAAATGAAGGAAAAGAACAAGAAAAAGAATTGAGATGGAAGTGAACTAGTGCCTATCAATCTATAAGAGGTAGAGCAGGTACTCCTCTACCACTACCAGTGCTACCATTGGGTCTATCTCCCTTTAACTCTGACTGTGGCACACTCCCAATCCCAGTCCCAAACTCAGTGTGAAACTGAAAATCCTCTAGAACATCCTCATCTAGAGCCTTTGTATCATGATCACTATCATGATCATCCTCTAGCCAATTAGGGGCTACCTCCATAACAATCTCCTCACACTCTGCCCTCCATGCAGCAGTGGTGTCAATCCCATCCAATGAAATGGTCATCATGTCAACGTTTCTCTCAATCTGCGTCACCCACAACTTGATATTGTAGTAGATGTAGACCAAATCATTAAGGCATTGGGTATCCAATCGGTAGGAGGATCATACATTATAAATTTATAAATTTATAATACATAAATTAGAAGGTAAAGGGGCATAAAATTATAAAGTACAATTTAATAATTTTAAAATTTTATAATGATTTTGAAATTCTCTAACCTATTGCGCTTTTTGGAGTGTACTTTTTCAAATACGCTCCAGTTGCACTCACAACAGGAAGAGCCACATGTTTGGCTAAGCACCTGAATGGCAAGCCTCTGTAGAACAAGTACTTTGGAGCCATAGTTCTCCCACCAAGTATCTACAACAAATTAGAGAAACATAAGAAAAGACAATGAAATTTAAAACAAAGAAATAAAAAATGAAATTTGAAACATGAAACAAGGTGAAGCTTACTTGGCATTATGTTGCTCCTATCATTAATAGCCATCTCATACCCAAATAATTTTGTGGACCTCTTATACACTTCCAACTCTTGTGAAAGTTGTGTACGGTCAACTGCACTAGGCACCATCCTTTGGACACACTCGTAGAATCCAAACATAACATCTCCATCAAATCTAAAGCCATAGGATTAAGAGAATGCAGGGTTGAGGTATAATCCTGCAGCATGAATGGGGCAATGGAGTGTGTGATTCCATCTCGCATTAATCACCCCCCGTATCATCTGTTGTCTCTTTTGCACCTGATCTTCCTTTTCCTCATAATAGGCATGGATGGATTCTTTGGCCCTATCCATGGCCTCATACAGGTATCCCATTGCAGGATTCTCTCCATCAACCAAGCGAAGAACCTTTAGCAAAGGTTCAATGATGGTGCACACCTCCTCCACCACATCCCAAAAGCTCTCTTGGTATATAGCGAGTTTGAATGTGGCTTTCCCCTCCAGTCTAGTGCTAAATGATAAAGCACTCCACTCAGGTGAAAGGAACATTGCCTGCAAGTCCCAAATAGAACTCGAGAGAGACTGAAGAGAAATAAAGCTAGTGGGAAAGCATGTGATGGCATGTCGCACCAACTCTTTGTCACCTATGAACTGTCTCATCAAGCTAAGCATCGTTGCATGATTGTATTTGAATTTTTTGATGCTCAGGCGTTGAATCAATGGTATCCTTGATCCAATCAATCTTTCCTATATCCTCTAAGATCAAATCAAGGCAATGGGTGGCACAAGGAGTCCAGAACAGTGTAGGATACCTAGCCATAAGCATCCTACCAACAACCACATAGTTCGCAGCGTTGTCCGTTATGACTTGGACAACATGTTGCAGGCCAATCTCTTGGATGAATTCATCCAACAAGGCACATAGTAAAGCCGCATTTTTTACAAGTCGGATGAATCCACGGATTTCATAAACATAGTACCCCTGGGACAATGAACCAAGAAGTTGAGAAGGGTCTGTTATCACATATATAGTAGCCGGGCTACCATACATTATTTTCCGGATGCCAGTACACTATTCAGCTAGTTCCCTTACATTTGAGATGCTGAGATGAGCATCTATATTGGATCACTATCAGATTTGGACAGCAGTTGTATTCCCCATGCCATGACTGAGTCTCAGGACACTCAGAGAGATGACCGATATAGCCATTATACCATTGGTACAGAGCAGTCAGTAGTGCCTAGAGTTACAGCAGCGGTTTCAGAGGACATATGATGGTTCAGGTGATGAGCATTCAGGTATATGACTCAGCAGGTATATCATTGTGTTATGGTTATATTGCTTTTATATTTATTCATATAGCATGTCTTAGCACCTAGTGTCATGATCTGGCGATCATATAGATATGTGGACCTGGTTGATCTTATTATATATACTATATTGTCCCTACTCAGACTTAGAAGTTCACTATTCATACTCATTGGTTTTACCCTCCTTAGGGAGAATAGAGGTGATCATTCCACCATACCTTGGCTTGCTAGTGTTGGCTCCATTATTCATTGTCTCCATTCATCCATTGCCTACCTTTTAGTTTATCGCCCTGACTTACTACTTGACTAGTGGCATGGAGGACTTTTCCCCACTGTAGCCTCTGTATTGGATGAGCTTCCCTGTTTATTGTGTCTCAGCTCTGAGTTGGTGACAAAACTTACCTTTGGTGAGTTGGATTGTAGGCCTAAATCATTCTGGTCGGTTGTCTCGATGTTTGGCATTGGCTCGAACTCCCCCTAGTCACTTGAGATGTTGTTGACTAAAACTGAAAGCTCATGTACTACTAATGGAAACTGCTAAATTCGCCCATGGAAACTAAAAAGGGCAAGAGCGATGAACTGCTGAAAAATACTCCTCGAAGAGTATAAAAAAGGTCCAAAAAGCAATGATTCTTAAAAGCTATATCTAAACAATTGCTGACCTTATATATGTATAAAAAACATGCCCTGGATGCAAGCTGCAACTAGTTGTGCTTATCAGCACACCTAAGATCCGAAGGGTTATGTAGGCCAAAAAGGCCATGAAATGAAATTGAATGATCCTAATGAACCTGGATCAACTTGATGTAGACATGATGCCTAAGTTGAATAAGCACTCTCTAAACAATTTATCCATTTGTGAGACACCGCCATTCCCTGTGTTGTTGCTCATTCAATATATACTATGGTGTGTATTCCCTTTCCCATTGCCAAAGTGTCACAAAGTTAAGTCGGTCAAGTCATCCCTTAGCCTAGCCAGTTATTTTAAGCCTTCACCCCTCACTAGCAAATTGATCACAGCTATGAAGTGAGTATAATCTTGAAAGTCTAGTCTGAGTAATAATAATAATTAATAACATTATATATTTGGATTTAGATCGCCAGTAATGATTACTTTGTGTTATAATTGCTATTTGAATAAGTTGTAGAGCATGCATTAACCTTTGACACTTTGCAGCAGCTTCCGATGGTGGTCTGAGTTATATTTGGTCATGTTGACTTGGTCAAACCTAGTTTGACCAAGGTCAACCATAGGACATGAGATGGTTGGACCTTGTGATGATATGGATTGATGATATATGGTCTATGTACATATACATGATGATTCTATGCAGCAGCTACAAGGTTATGATGATGACTCATGGTTTACAGCATGATTTGATCATTTACAGATTATTATTATTTCACCTGTTCCGGTATATTGGATATATATTTTGATCATGCAGAGACTCATATGGTGTATGAGTACACATCTTGGATGGATTTGGACCTTTTGAGTCCAATGAGACAGTTTGTTTTCAGTTCCGGGCACTTACAGTGATGATTGAGCCTCAGTAGGCTATCTCAGTGCAATTTTGGTCTGTTGGAGACCCTGTCAGAGCAGATGTGATTTTTATCTGGTTGACCTAGGGCACTGTGCTTGGAGGGGGTGGTCCAGCCACTTGTTTTTACCATATTACCCCCCTCCCGGACACACTGGTGCCCTCACCTTGACAGCGCAGGCACTCCAGGAGGCAGTTTGGGGCAATTTCACGCTTCCCGAGGCATTTCAGGATTGGTAGAAATGGCTATTGAGGAATTCTATTTGGGCTACTGAGGCAATGTTTTGTGGCATGGGATGATCAGTGATGATGGATTGATGTCTTCCACACCTCCTCCAGCAGTTTCAGTTTCATCAGGGCCCGCATCCATCACTTATGGCACTTTCTGATGATTTCTGAGGTCTGTTGAGGCCTACGATTTGACCATAGAGGCACGATTTGGTATATTGATGACTATTTTATTATTATTGTGCTATGGGGATTGACCAAGGGTGGCTAAAATTACCCCTTGGACCCACCATAAGCTTCCTATTATATTTTGTCATCATGATTTGGTGGGATTCCCCTCTTCTAGGGCGATTTTGTCCACTTATATTATATTTTATTAGTGATCCATATATTTTATTGTTGAGCTCATCTCAACCATTGATTAGACATTTGTATCTTTTAATCTTAGCCACTCATTCAAAAAGTGGTTAGGATTTTGATGCCTCTCCTTCCTATTTAAAGGAGAGAGCTTCTCATTATAAAGGGGACTTGTGGCTCTGGATTATTGGAATAGAAAATTATTATTGCATCTATCTCCAGTGTTGTGGTGAATGTTTTTGGTGTTTGTTCGTTGGTTCTTCCTTTGCACTGAGTTATTGGAGATCTTGTTTGCCATATCTTCTGTACCACGTTTTTGCATCTACAGGTGGAGGCCGATTTGCTTTGAGGAGGAAGTATTGGTAGGGGAAGACTCTCCCTACTTCTTTGGATCTCTTCGTTGGTAACAGGGAGTATTACTGTCCCAGGACCTTCTATTCTATGTTATCATTGCATTTTACTTGTATTTCCTCCATACTTGACCTCTCTGATTGAAATCGATTTTCCTTGGATTGACAGGTAGAAGAGGGCGCACTTGTGGGCTAGGGCATCAATTTGGAAAGCAAAATCAACAATCTCTCATTTGATCTCTGCGGGAATCTTCCTCAACATCAAAGCATCTCTCTTCATCACTCAGGTATGATCTCAAGGTAAGTTCTATCTCCATGATCTATCCACTTGTCTAAAATATTTAAAACCCTAATCAATCAAAACCCCATTTTTACATTTTTTCAGATCTACTAAGATCTAGTGGCTTCTTGGGTAAGAAATTTAAAACCCACCTTTATAGTATCCACGGCATCCCGGATCTATAGTTTGGTGAGGATTGGCCTCCATTTGACCCTCTTCCCAAGGCATTTAGCCTCTCCAAGCAAGGGCGCACTTCCTAGTTTGGGTGGGTTGACCTAGATCTAGTACGTGGGTAGTTGAGATTCCACTTGATTCGTGATCTACACATCCAATAACCTACCCCCAGATTGTCACTTTTCTGATTTCTACCTTGTGGGCCCTATTCCACATTTTAAGGGATTTAATCCCATTTTTGGACCACTTGGTATCTTCAAACTTAGATCTAGTAAGATCTAGCCATCGGATTGCCATGAAATTGTAGATCCATACTCTCACTTGCCTAAACTACTTGGATCTAAGTTTGGATGCCATTGGACTTGTCTTGATTCATTTATCCCACTTTTTAGCCTCCTTGGGTAAAGTCGCACCACCTTGGAGAAGTGAGTTGGTCCACTTCTAGGACGTGGGTACATGAGATTTCTGTGGATTTGGAACGGGCATAATTCAAAACCTAGGTCTAGTTGGTCACTTCATCAAATCTTGCCTTAGGGATAGCATTCCTTGTTTTAAGGGGTTGTGGTCCACTTAGGTCAAACCTAGATCTAGACCTATTCATCCATCAAGACTTTAATTGCCTACTTGTCTCATACAATAGGAGTTATCAATCACAAGTTAACTACACTTTGACTCCATTATCCCAATTCCCAAGGCACTGGTCTCTCTCCAAGTCAATTCGACTTTCCTAGATTGTTGGATTAACTTGTGGTTTGACCCTTGTATGGTGAACTAAACCCTTTGATGTCAGCATGTATCATGATCAAGCTTGTCACTTGTACTAGTTAGCCCCAATTCAACCCTTAAACTATCCTGCATTGGACACGGTTCCCAAGGCAGTGGATTTTTCTCACATTGAACTAGTACTTCAATCTTGGATCCCATTTCAAATATTATAAGTCACTCTCACATCAACAATGAACCAAAGCTATACTCATTGAACCCCTCACTTGTCTTGTGACTTCATCCTTAGGTCTAGGATAAACCATACACCTTACTTCACTTAGAATTAACTTGATTTGGTGTCTTGGTTTTGATCTCTCCTGTCGGGAGTAGATCGGGTCTCCCCCTTTGTTGTCTGGGCTAGATAACATAAAGCGAAGATTGCCTCGACTGACGTGACAACCATATATTGGAGGTCGAGGTGATCGTGGTTGCACCTTTTGAGTTGCCCTTCCCTATTGCCATCCATGAGTGGATACATCCATAGGGGTAACTACAGTTTAGGTGATAACAGGGTCCTACCCTTCGCATCGGTCCAACCATCTGACATCACAATGCATCCTGTGAACTCCCATGACTCCCGAAGCTCCTGCAACCTGCGAGTGCAAACGGCCTTATCATTATGAAGGATGGGCCCTCTCAACTCCTCATAAGTGGGGGGCTTATACCCTGGTCCAACAATAGTAGCCGCCTCAAGCATGTACATGTAAAATGGGTTCTTGGCAAAGTTGAATGGAATATCACTCCATAGTAGGCGTCGACCCACAAGTTTGTTTGCTTCTTCTTTCTCCTTTACTTTCAACATGGACCTTAGAGAAGGTTGTGCACCAAGTATGGATCTTGGCCCAAAGAAAGGCAATGTTGCCGAAGGCATTGTGGGATGTGTGGAGTTGGTTTCTGGGCCCATCCCACTAGCCCCCATTCCCACTATGGACCCAAATCTTGAAGCAAGTCCTTTTCTTATGGCCTCCTTGTATTGTTTCTTTTGCTTAATTCCCTCAATTGCTTGTGTGGCCTTAGCAATGAGTTATGGGGTTGTTCGGTTGTAAGAACCTGTTATCACCAAACTTGTAGGTGCCCCTAGAGATGGATCCAAGATGGATGGCAGAAGGGAAGGGGCAATCAAAGAGTTGCAACCAAGATAGCCTCGACTCCCAATGGATGGTTGTCATGCCAATCGAGGCAATCTTCTCTTTATGTTATCTAGCCCAAGACAACAAAGGGGGAGACCCAGATCTACTCCTGATAGGAGAGATAAAACCAAACACCAGATCAAATCAAGTATAGGTGAAGTACGTAAGGTGTATGGTAAACCCTAGATTTATGGATAAAGTCACAAGGTAAATGATAAGTTGGATCAAGGGTTTAAACAGTGTAAATTTGGTCCAACATGTTTATAATGAGATTAGGGATCACGGTACTAGTCAATTGTGAGAAAATCCACTGCCTTGGGAACCGTGTCCAATGCAGGGTAGTTAAGGGTTGAATTGGGGCTAACCAGTACTAGAGACAAACTTGATTATAAGATATGACAATGTCAAGGGGTTCAAGCGACCAAGACAAGGATCAAACCACAAGTTAACCCAACAATCTAAGAAAGTTGAATGAGCTTGGAGAAAGACAAGTGCCTTGGGAATTGGGATAGATGGAGTCAAAAAGAGGTTAACTTGTAGATCATGACCCCTATGATATAAGACAAGTGGGCTACTAAAGGTATGATGGTTGGATCTTGCTAGATCTAATAGTTCATGATGTGACCCAAGTGGACCACAATCCCTTAAAACAAGGAATGCTACCTCCAAGGCAAGATTTCACAAAATGACATACTAGACATAGGTTTCAAGGTATACTTATTCCAAATCCACCAAAATCTCAACTACCCACGTCCTACAAGTGGACAAACTCAAATTCCCCAAGGAGTGTGACCTTGCCCAAGGAGGGCCAAAAGCATGATAAATGGGATCAAGTCAAGTCCAATGGCCACAAAAATATAGATCCAAGTAGTTTATGCTAGTATCAATGTGGATCTAGGAAATCAAGGCAATCCAGTGGCTAGATCTCAGTAGATCTGAGATTGAAGATATCACCAAGTGGTCCAAATGGGGTTTAACTCTTAAAATGAGGAATAGGGTCCACAAGGTAGAAATCACTAAAGTGACAGTCTAGGGGTAGGTTATTGGATGTGTAGATTGCAGATCAAGTGAAATCTCAACTACCCACGTACTAGATCTAGGTTAACTCACCCAAACCAAGGAGTGCGACCTCACTTGGAGAGGCTAAGTTGCCTTGGGAAGAGGGTCAAATGGAGGCCAATCCTCACCAAACTATAGATCCGGGATGCCGTAGATACTATAGAGGTGGGTTTTAAATGTCTTACCCAAGAAGCCACTAGATCTTTGTAGATCTGAGAAAATGTAAAAATGGGGGTTTTAATTAATTAGGGTTTGAAGTAACTTAGACAAATGCATGGATCATGGAAAGAGAAATTACCTTGAGATCATACCTGAGTGATGAAGAGAGATGCCTTGTTGTTGAGGAAGACTCCCGCAAAGATCAAATGAGAGATTGTTGAATTTGCTTGCCGAAATGATGCCCTAGCCCACAAGTGCGACCTCCTCTACCTGTCAATCCAAGAAAAGCGATTTCAATCAGAAAGGTCATATATGGAGGAAATACAAGCGAAGTGCAAATGTAATATGAAATAGAAGGTCTTGGGACAGTAATACTCCCTATTACCAACGAAGAAACCCAAAGAAGTAGGGAGGGTCCTCCCCTACCAATACGTCCTCCTTGAATGAATTCGACCTCCACCTGTAGATGCAAAAGTGGTACAAAAATATGGCAAGACAATATCTCCAATAACTCAGTGCAAAGGAAGAATCAACAAACGAACACCAAAAGCATTCACCACAACACTGGAGATAGATGCAATAATAATTTTCTATTCCAATAATCCAGAGCCACAAGTCCCCTTTACAATGAGAAGCTCTCTCTTTTAAATATGAGGGAGAGAGTCCACAATCTAACCACTTTTTCAATGAGTGGCTAAGATTAAAAGATCAAAAGATCTAATCAATGGTTGAGATGAACTCAACAATAAAATACATGGATCACTAATAAAATATAACAATAAGTGGACAAAATCACCCTAGGAGAGGGGATCCCACCAAATCATGATGACAAAATATAACAACTAGCTCATGGTGGGTCCAAGGTGTAATTTTAGACACCCTTGGTCAATCCCCATAGCACAATAATAATAAAATTCATCAAAGTACCAAATCGTGAGCCTTAGGAGGCTCCAGAAATCATCAGAAAATGCCGTAAGTGATGGATGTGGGTCCCGATGAAGCTGAAACTGCTGGAGAAGGTGTGGAAGACATCCCACTCATCATCACTGATCATCCCATGCCAAAACTTTGCCTCAGTAGCCCAAATCAAATTCCTTTGTTGCCATTTCTATCGATTCTGAACTGCCTCGGGAAGCGTGAAACTACCCAAACTGCTTCCTGGAGTGCCTGCGCTGTCAAGGTGAGGGCACCAGTGTGTTTGGGAGGGGGGTAATATGGTAAAATCAAGTGGCTGGACCACCCCCTCCATGCACAGCGCCCTAGGTGAACCAAATAAAATCCCTCTCTACTCTAATAGGGTCTCCGACAGAGCAAATCTTCACTAGGATAGCCTACTGAGGCTCAATCACCACTGTAGCTGCCCGGAACTGAAAGTAGACTGTCTCATTGGACTCAGAAGGTCCAAATCTATCCAAGATGTGTACTCATACACCATATGGATCTCTGCATGATCATATAATATATCCAATATGCTCGAACAAGTGAAATAATAATAATCTGTAAATGATCAAATAATGCTGAAAACCATAAATCATCATCATAACCCTGCATCTGATAAATAGAACCATCATGTACATGTACATAGACCATATATCATCTATCTGTGTCATCATAAGGTCTAACCATCTCATGTCCTATGGCTGACCTTGGTCAAACTGGGTTTGACCAAGTCAACATGTCCAAATATAACTCAGAATATCATCGGAAGCTACTGCAAAGTGTTAGAGGTTAATGCATGCTCTACAATTCATTCAAATAGCAATTATAACAAGTAGCAGTCATTATTGGCGATCTACCAACAAATATATAATGTCATTAATTATTATTATGACTCAGACTAGACTTTCGAGACCATACTCACTTCATAGTTGTGATCAATTTGTTAGTGAAGGGTGAAGGCTTAAAATAAACTGGTTAGGTCAAATGATGACTTAATGACTCAACATTGTGACACTTTGGATATGGGAAAGGGAATACCCACCATAGCATATACTGAATGAGCAACAACATAGGGAATGGTTGTGTCTCACAAATGGATAAGTTGTTCAAAGAGTATTTATTCACCTTTAACATATGCGCACAATCCATAATACAAATGAGGTCAGCAATCATTTTGATATAGCATTTTGAGTTTCATTGCTTTTTGGGCCTAAAGTTTCCATAGCCTTTGATCTATGTGTGTTTATAAACACATTTCATAGATTTACATTTATTTAGGCTTTTTGCTGCAGGTGTGTTTTTAAGGTACTTGTTTACCTGAGCACTTCTAGGTGTGTCACAGACAGCTTGTTTACCTAGGTATTTACATTTCACAAAAGATATAACATTTTATTTCATAGCCATTTTCATTTGGCTTGCTTTTCATTCATGTGTGTTTAGAAACACATTGCATGAATGGGCTTTTCATACAAGATATAGCATTTCATTTCCCATACTTTGTATTCATGGCAGTATTAAAAGTTTCAGGTTTAGCCAACACAACTTTAGTGACTAGGGGGATTTCTCAAGGAAATCCAACTCACCATAGGTAAGTTTTGTCACCAACTCAGAGCCGAGACACAATAAACAGGGAAGCTCATCCAATACAGAGGCTACAGTGGGGAAAAGTCCTCCATGCCACTAGTCAAGTAGTAAGTCAGGGTGATAAACTAAAAGGTAGGTAATGGATGGATGAAGACAATGAATAATGGAGCCAACACTAGCAAGCCAAGGTATGGTGGAATGATCACCTCTATTCTCCCTAAGGAGGGTAAAACCAATGAGTATGAATAGTAAACTTCTAAGTCTGAGTAGGGACAATATAATATATATAACAAGATCAACCAGGTCCACATATCTATATGATCGCCAGATCATGATACTAAATGTTAAGACATGTCATAAGAATTAATATAAAAGCAATATAACCACAACACCGGGATATACCTGCTGAGTCATATACCTGAATGCTCATCCTCTAAACCATCTTCTGTCCTCGGAAATTGCTACTGTAACTCTGGGCACTACTGACTGCTCGTGCAAATGGTATAATAGCTACATCGTTCATCTCTCTGGGTGTCCTGAGACTCAGTCATGGCATGGGGAATATATACTGTCCAAAATCTGATAGTGATCCAATATAGATGCTCATCTCAGCATCTCAATGCAAGGGAACTGGCTGAATAGTGTATTGGAATCAGAAAAATAATGTATGGTAGCCCGACTACTATATATGTGATAACAGAACCCACATCATGCCTTGCTATTTGTGCAAGGTGGTATTTCAACCTACTTATCCCACCTGTCATTTTTTTCCCACATAGATTGTTGGAATCGATTTAATACTGAGAGGGGGGGTGAATCAGTATTAGCGCAATTATCAACAATTTTTACCTTCTTAAACGGATTAGTCTTTACTTAATTCTTATCTTCAGTTATGCGTCAATAAATAAAACATCCATGTATTCATGCCCCAAGACAAAGAACACAAAACACAGGAATTTTGACGTGGAAACCCAATCGGGAGAAAACCATGGAATGCTTCTTTGTAATGAGAAAGAATACATTCAAGGAAGCACCAACTTCCTGTATTTACCAGCATCAACTGAAAGGAGGAGCCAACCCCCTGGATTTACAGGCTTTGACCTGAAGGAAGCACCGACTCCCTGTATTTCTCCAGCACCAATTGGAAGGAGGCTACGACCCCCTGTCTCCTTACCGTTTTGCAGGCACCAACCTGAAGGAAGCTCTAACTCCCTGTCTCCTTGCCCTGTCCTGTCGCCCTGATGTCCAAAACGTGATTCTGACTTATTGAACTTCAACTCCACGCACTCGTCTGATATTTTGAAAACTGTTATGCTGTGCGCTACCTTCGTATGCAGTAGATTCTCTGTCACTAAGCTGCATACATCACTTGACTTCTCATTTCTCTCTAATCACACTTTTGCTAATGTCTTACTTCACATACTGTGTGCTTGCTGATACTGTAGTTTGTGCTGAGGTATGCTTTGTCGTTCTGCTACAACGCTACTGCTTTCTCCAACTGATACTGTGCTTTCAATTGATAGTTTGTTGTTCTGAAATAATGCACTAGTAATAGATGGAACTGCGCACTTACTGATGGGTTTGTTTTGTATAAGTGCTACAGTATCTTAGACAATCTGCGACATGCCGTGCATCGATAGATTCGTCCTTTCGGTTTAATGCACTTGTCTTAGATCATCTGCATCATGACCCGCTCCCTGGATCTTGCTGCTGTTCTGTCGTCGCGCATCAGATGGACTTCTCAACTTCGCACACTTTCACTTCTCCTCATATGCATCGGCTAGACATCTACACATCATTTGAAATACTTCGTTTTTGTTTCTGTGCTTCTGTCTTTCAACATCTGTGACTATTGGCGTCCCGTCTTTAATGTTGTCCTTCAAAACATCATGCACTTGTACATATTTCAATATTTCTTCCTTTCAGTACTTGCGCGTCAGTCATAGATCTATGGCATCATACTGCGCACCATCAAAACTGCATTCTGCTGCATGTGTGCTTCTCGGCTCCTCGCTAGGCCATTCTGTTCTATCCTCGATCCCTCTGATGCCCTGAATATCAAACTACAACAAACACTTGAAGCTCTTATGCTCTCACCATCAAGCTTACTTCAAATCTCCAACTTGCATCTCTATTTATACAAGTCCTACACGGATCGTATGTCCACAAGTTGGTTGTGGCAACCCTTCTTCAAAACTTCACGGACTGTGCTTTTGCCACATGTCATCTTCTGTACTATTGATGTGTCAACCTTTGTGTGTCTTGCACCTTCATGGTCCACAACTTAGTGGGACTTTACACCTTGGTGTACTCTTGCGCTCTTGATGTACCATCGTTTGAGATATGTGCACATCCTTGTTTTTCAACTTGGTGTATCTTCAACCCTTTTGTTGTACCATCCCTTGTGGGTAATGCGCCCTTGATATGTTGATGCTTTGTGGAATCTGCACATACTCCAACTTCTTCTTGGTGGGACTTTGACCCTTATCGCTTTATCACTTGTGAGTAATGCACACTTGATGCATTGACACTTTGTGGATTCTGCACCTACTCCATCTTTTACTTGGTGGAACTTTGACCTTTGCGTTGTCATCACTTGTGGGACTTGCGCACCTGCTGAACTATTGGCTGTGGAATTTGCTCATAGACTTACTTCAAACGTTGTACCCTTCTAGGAACTTATGCACCCTTTACAACTGAAAGCATCTTCAGATTGGCTTAATTTGCGCGCTTTCAGGACTGTCCAACCATTTGTTGTTTCTTACTACTTGCACACTTCCGAACTTTAACCAAGCCATGCTTGTGCATACCAGAGACTTCTTTTAACATGCTTGTGTAGAAATTTCACTTCCCTAACAGGCTTTCAAGTTAAACTCAGATTAAACCCATCTCATTCAACCATAGATAGCTAAAAATGTAATTTCACTCATAAACACATCTGAACTGGAAACACAAGAGAAGTACTACCAAAATACTGAGAACAGGATTAACATAACAACCATGCACAGAAAAATTTCAGACTCAGATATTTTAGCCAAAATGGCCTAGGTAAAACCCGGAAGGGAAAACATCTGAGAGAGGTCTTTAATTTTATTTCTTCAGCAAAATAAAAAAGAATTGCACCAACAACAAAACGCAGAAATTATGTCTTGGAATTTGTGCCAAACCAAAATTACAACTTATCTCAACAACAAAACCCAGAAATTATGTCTTGGAATTTGTGCCAAACCAGCAGTGTACGGACTGTATGGACCTCGAAATTCGTGCCCAAAAATTAATTTTCTGCCAAAAAAATCGTGCCTATCTCAGACCTCGATTTTTGTGCCACTGTACGGAATTGTACGAACTGTACATAATTAATTTTTTGTATTGGCCTCGGAATTCGTGCCTCTGCCTGGAAATGCGTGCCACTATTTTCTTCTCGAAAAATGTGCCCAAAATTTCTGTATTGTCTTAGAATCCGTGTTGTACCTTGTCTTGGGAATGGAGCTGCTATCTTAGACAGCTACCTTCTCTCTCTCAAACTCCAACTCAACTTGCTTTCCAACTCTCTTGGAAAATCTTCACTTTTCCAACTCTCTTGGGATGTGTGCCAATGAATGAGGGAGGGCTTATTTAATTCAAAAATCTTGTCGCTTGGTTTGCCTCTCAAGTGTAACTGAAGAGTCTCTAATCCAAGGGCCCACATTGGTTTAGATCAATGGATGAGAATAAATGCTCATTATTCTCTCCATAAATTAAATTCATTCACCACCACTTAAACAAACCAAAAGTCACTTTATAATAATAAAGTGAATTAATTGCTCATCTCAAGCAATTAATACAAGGGTCATGTCCCCTTTCCCTCATTAATTACTTAGGCATAAAAAGACCAGGAGAACACTTCCTAAGTACATTTTCAACACTCCCCCTTGTTAGGATATTCCTATACTCCATCCTAGTCCTACCAACATTTTCATCCTTTGCATTTTCAGTCTTGCATGCATTCCTGCATGCATTGCATGCATCCGCATGCTGCCCAGTCATCAAGTTGACAGCTCCAGCACCTAGTCCCTCGTCTTCCAGCACTCGGGAGCTTATTCCCACTCAGATTGAGCCCTCCTAGACAGTGATGCGCCCACATCTCACCATCCACTTGACAAAGGCGCCCTTCTTCACCTACAAGTCCAGTTGTCTTCAGTTAACTGAGTTCTCTCCTTGATTTTAGGCTTGACTCACTCTTAATTGACCTTACCACTCCAATGGACCTCCAGTGTGACTAGACTGCTCATTCTGACTCCAGTTAGCTCTTCATGCGCCCTCCACTAAGCCTCCTTCATTCAGTTAGTTCCAGTTACACTCAGTTACACCTACCACACTCAGTTAGACTCAGTTTGACTGATGGTTGACAATTACTTGAGCATTGATGACTTCACTAATGATGAGATAGACTACTAGTTCTGCTCCGATGACACTCCAGTGATCTTTTGATCACTTTATGAAGGCCAATTCTAATTGCCACCTTGGCATTCGAATTCCTCATGCATTGTATTATTTATTTGTCCATTTGTGATTATTGAATTAGTGTGTGTGAAGTTATTTTGCTTCTATTCGAGTTCTACTGTATTATTATTATGTTGCTCATATTACTGCATTGACCACTCGTAATCTTATTCCTAAATTCTTTCATTGTAAGGTATACATCAGCGCTTAGATTTGCTGTGAGAATTTTCACATGGTATCAGAGCATGTTGAGAGTATTGTTTATCTCCATTCCTGAGAGTTTTTTTGCAGGTTATTATCAAGATTTCGAGTGCAGCAGTTTCTGCACTTTTGCAGCAGTAGCAATTGTAGATATTTCTATTGTTTTTGCAGGTCTTCTACAGCTTCCATGTATTCAAAAGAAATCTATCCTCCTCCATTCAACTATGATCTTCTTTCTCCATTCAACTATGATGAATGGAAACCAAAGATGATAGCACATTTGAAGAGAAATGGTCTCTTTGATTATTGTTTTGAAAGAGAGTTCGAATCCTCTGAAGAAGAGATTGATTGGTTAAATAAAGGTGACCAAGTCCGTGCAACCATGATGTTTGCTATGCCTCGATGCATGGTACACCAATACATTGATGTTGAATCTCCAAAAGAGCTATGGGCCTGTTATCACATATATAGTAGCCGGGCTACCATACATTATTTTTTTCATTCCAGTACACTATTCAGCCAGTTCCCTTGCATTTGAGATGCCGAGATGAGCATCTATATTGGATCACTATCAGATTGTGGGCAGCAGTTATATTCCCCATGCCATGACTGAGTTTCAGGACACTCAGAGAGATGACCGATGTAGCCATTATACCATTGGTACAGAGCAGACAGTAGTGCCCAGAGTTACAGCAGCAGTTCCAGAGGACAGATGATGGTACAGGTTGATGTGCATTCAGGTATATGACTCAGCAGGTATATTACGGTGTTATGGTTAGATTGCTTTTATACTTATTCTTATAGCATGTCTTAGCACTTAGTGTCATGATCTGGCGATCATATAGATATATGGACCTGGTTGACCTATTATATATATATATTACTGTCCCTACTCAGGCTTAGAAGTTCACTATTCATACTCATTGGTGTTTACCCTCCTTAGGGAGAATAGAGGTGATCATTCCACCATACCATGGCTCGCTAGTGTTGGCTCCATTATTTCATTGTCTTCATCCATCCATGGCCTACCTTTTAGATTATCACCCTGACTTACTACTTGACTAGTGGCATGGAGGACTTTTCCCCATTGTAGCCTCTGTATTGGATGAGCTTCCCTGTTTATTGTGTCTCGGCTCTGAGTTGGTGACAAAACTTACCTATGGTGAGTTGGAGTTCCTTGTGAATTCCCCCTAGTCACTAAAGTTGTGTTGGCTAAACCTGAAACTTTTAGTGCTGCCATCAATACAAAATCTGGAAAATGAAATGCTATATCTTGTATGAAAAGCCCATTCATGCAATGTGTTTCTAAACACACATGAATGAAAGGCGTGCCAAATGAAAATGGCCATAAAAATAAAATGTTATATCTTGTGGAAAATAAATACCTAGGTAAACAAGCTGTCCATGACACACCTAGAAGTGCTCAAGTAAACAAGTGCCTTAAAAACACACCTGCAGCAGAAAGCCTAAAAGAAAAAATGTAAATCTATGCAATGTGTTTGTGAACACACATAGATCAAGGCTATGGAAACTTCAGGCCCAAAAAGCAATGGAACTTAAATGCTATATCTAAACAATTGCTGGCGTTATTTGTATTATGGATTGTGCGCATCTGTGAAGGTGAATAAACCCTCTTTAAACAACTCATCCATTTGTGAGACACCGCCATTCCCTGTGTTATTGCTCATTCAGTATATACTACGGTGTATTCCCTTTCCCTTGCCAAAGTGTCACAAAGTCAAGACAGTTAAGTCATCCCTTAGCCTAGCCAGTTAATTCAGCCTTCACCCTTCACTAGCAAATTGATCACAACTATGAAGTGAGTATGGTCCTGAAAGTCTAGTCTGAGTAATAATAATAATAATTAACGACACTATATATTTGGATGTAGATCGCCAGTCATGATCATTATGTGTTATAATTGCTATTTGAATAAGTTGTAAAGCATGTATTAGCCTTGATACTTTTCAGCAGCCTTGGATGATGGACTGAGTTATATTTGGTCTTGGTTGGACCTAGTTTGACCATGGAGGACCATGGGACATGAGATGTTAGACCTTATGATGATATGGATAGATGATATATGGTCTATGTACACATACAGGATGATTCTATGCAGCAGCTACAGGGTTATGATGATGATTCTGGGGTTATAGCAGTGTTTGTATATGTACAGCGCATTATTATTGGCCTTGTTCCGGTATATTGGATATTTATTTTGATCATGCAGAGACTCATATGATGTATGAGTACACATCTTGGATAGATTTGGACCTTCTGAGTCCAATGGGACAATTTGTTTTCAGTTCCGGGCACTTACAGTGATGATTGAGCCTCAGTAGGCTGTCCCAGTGCAGTTTTGGTCTGTTGGAGGCCCTGTCGGAGCAGAGATGACTTTTATCCGGTTGACCTAGGGCGCTGATGATGAAGGGGGTGGTCCAGCCACTTGTTTTTACCATATTACCCCCCTTCCGGACACATTGGTGCCCTCACCTTGACAGCGCCAGCACTCCAGGAGGCTGTTTGGGGCAGTTTCACGCTTCCCGAGGCATTTCAGGATTGGTAGAAATGGCTATGGAGGAAATCGATTTGGGCTACTGAGGCAAAGTTATGGCATGGGATGATCAGTGATGATAGATCGGGACCTTCCACACCTTCTCCAGCAGTTTCAGCTTCATCGGGGCCCGCATCCATCACTTATGGCATTTTCTGTGGATTTTTTGAGGTCTTTTGAGGACCACGACTTCACTATGGAGGCACGATTTGGTACATTCATGATTATTTTTTGGTTATTGTGCTATGGGGATTGACCAAGGAGGGATAAAATTACCCCTTGGACCCACCATAAGCCTCTTATGATATTTTATCATCATGATTTGGTGGGATTCCCCTCTTATAGGGCGATTTTGTCCACTTACATTATATTTTTTTTAGTGATCAATGTATTTTATTGTTGAGCTCATCTCAACCATTGATTAGACATTTGTATCTTTTAATCTTAGCCACTCATTCAAAAAGTGGTTAGGGTTTTGGTGCCTCTCCTTCCTATTTAAAGGAGAGAGCCTCTCATTGTAAAGGGGACTTTTGGCTCTGGATTATTGGAATAGAAAATTATTATTGCATCTATCTCCAGTGTTGTGGTGAATGTTTTTGGTGTTCGTTCGTTGGTTCTTCCTTTGCACTGAGTTATTGAAGATATTGTTTGCCATATATTTTGTACCACGATTTTGCATCTACAGGTGGAGGCCGATTTGCTTGGAGGAGGAGGTATTGGCAGGGGAAGACTCTCCCTACTTCTTCTTTGGAGCTCTTCGTTGGTAACAGGGAGTATTACTGTCCCAGGACCTTCTATTTCATGTTACTATTTGCATTTCTCTTGTATTTCTTCCATACTTGATCTTACTGATTGAATTTTCATTCCTTGGTTTGACAGGTAGAGGAAGGCGCACTTGTGGGCTAGGGCATCATTTCGGCAAGCAAAATCAACAATCTCTCATTTGATCTCTGCGGGAATCTTCCTCAACATCAAGGCATCTCATCCACATCACTCAGGTATGATCTCAAGGTAAGTTCTATCTCCATGATCTATCCAATTGTCTAAAACATCTTAAAACCCTAAAATTAATCAAAACCCCCCATTTTACATTTTCTCAGATCTACTTAGATCTAGTGGGTTGTTGGGCATAATATTGAAAACCCACCTCTATAGCATCCACGGCATCCCGGATCTATAGTTTGGTGAGGATTGGCTTCCGTTTGACCCCTCTCCCATATCAACTTGGCTTCTCCCAAGCAAGGCGCACTTCACTGATTGAGCAGGTTGACCTAGATCTAAGTGGTGGGTGTTTGAGATTCCACTTGATTTGACATCTACACATCCAATAACATACACCCAGGTTGTCCTTTTCCTGAAATTTACCTTGTGGGCCCCATTCCACATTTTAAGGGATTTAATCCCCATTTTGGACCACTTGGAACTCTTAAACTCAGATCTACTAAGATCTAACCGTTGGATTACCACAAAATTACAGATCCATACTCCTACCTGACCGATCTACCCGGATCTAAAGTTTGGATGCCATCCGACTTGATTTGACCCACCTAACCCCACTTTTTAGCCTCCTTGGGCAAAGTCGCACCACCTTGGAGAAGTGAGTTGACTCACTTCCAGGAACTGGGTACTTGAGATTTTTGGAGATCTGAAACCGGAATAATTCAAAACCTAGGTCTAGACTGTCACTTTGTCAAATCTTGCCTTGGGGATTGCATTCCTTGTTTTAAGGGATTGTGGTCCACTTGGGTCAAACCTAGATCTAGACTCATTCATCCATCAAGACCTCTATTGCCCACTTGTCCCAAGTACTAGGAGTCCTAAACCACAAGTCAACCCTACTTTGACTCCACTTCCCAATTCCCAAGGCACTGGTTTCTCTCCAAGTTAATTCGACTTTCCTAGATTGTTAGATTGACTTGTGGATTGACCTATGCATGGTGAACCAAACCCTTGAAGCTATCATGTATCATGGTCAAACTTGTCATCTGTACTAGTTAGCCCCAATACAACCCTTAACTACCCTGCATTGGACACGGTTCCCAAGGCAGTGGACTTTCCAACATTGAACTAGTACACTAGCCCTAGATCTCACTACAAACATTATAAGTCACTCTTACATCAACAATGAACCAAAGCTATACCTATTGAACCCCTCACTTGGCTTGTGACTTCAACCAATTAGGTCTAGGATAAACCATACACCTAACTTCACTTAGAAATACCCTGATTTGGTGTCTTGGTTTTGATCTCTCCTGTCGGGAGTAGATCGGGTCTCCCCCTTTGTTGTCTGGGCTAGACAACATAAAGCGAAGGTTGCCTCGACTGGCGTGACAACCATACATATTGGAGGTCGAGGTGATCGTGGTTGCACCTTTTGAGTTGCCCTTCCCTATTGCCATCCGTGACTGGATCCATCCATAGGGGTAACTACATCTTAGGTGATAACAGGGCCCATCTGGATGAAAGATTTGGCAAGCAGAATGAAGGGATTGGTCCAAACCCTTTCGAGAGCAAGTCCACTGTTGCATTCGCCCTCCTTGATGACCTCATTGATCATGAATCAGTATCAAACATATCTCATATTGAAGTTGTCCACAAAGAAGAACTTGCAGATTCTACACTCATGCTCCAAATTTCTTCTATTTCGAATTATGTGCCAGCTCACACTCTAGAAATTGCAAAAGGTCCTAAATCCTCTCTTGCACCAAAGTCTGTTGGTTTGCATCATGATCTATTGAATGTTTCGGAGGTAAAATCAACCATTGGAGGTAATGCATTCGCTCACCTTGATCACTCACCTCTTATGTACTACTATATGATCATTATCTCATGCTTTCAGAAGGTTATTGAAGATTATGGCCATTGCCATTCGCTTGGGATAATTTCTCATGCACTTACTGGTTTTGATCTCACCTCTAGTGGTTTAAAGGAGATCTCAAGAAACCATTGCCATTCGCTTGGGATAATTTCTCATGCACTTACTGGTTTTGATCTCACCTCTAATGGTTCAAGGGAGATCTCAAGAAACCATGATTCAAGTTTTGGATCTAATTTGGATTTTGTTGTTCGCTAGATTGCACACCGGCAACATAAATCTTTCGAAAGCTGTCTCCCTCACTGGAAATGGGGAGAGGTGTGGCCTTGGGGGCAAGCAATGAGCTAGGTACTTGTTATCACCTAAACTGTAGTTACCCCTATGGATGTATCCACTCATGGATGGAAATAAGGAAGGGCAACTCAAAAGGTGCAACCATGATCATCTCAACCTCCAATAGATGGTTGTCACGCCAGTCAAGGCAACCTTCACTTTATGTTATCTAGCCCAAACAACAAAGGGGGAGACCCGATCTACTCCCGACAGGAGAGATCAAAAACCAAGACACCAAATCAAGTTAATTCTAAGTGAAGTAAGGTGTATGGTTTATCCTAGACCTTAGGATGAAGTCACAAGACAAGTGAGGGGTTCAATGAGTATAGCTTTGGTTCATTATTGATGTGAGAGTGACTTATGATTTGTGAAATAGGATCCAGGATTAAAGTACTAGTTCAATGTGAGAAAATCCACTGCCTTGGGAATCGTGTCCAATGCAGGGTAGTTTATGGGTTGAATTGGGGCTAGCTAGTACAAGTGACAAGCTTGATCATGAAGCATGATGACATCAAAGGGTTTAGTTCACCACACAAGGGTCAAACCACGAGTTAATCCAACAATCTAGGAAAGTTGAATTCACTTGGAGAGAGACCAGTGCCTTGGGAATTGGGATAATGGAGTCAAAGTAAAGTTAACTTGTGGTTGAGGATTCCTATTGCATGAGACAAGTGGGCAATTAAAGTCTTGATGGATGAATAGGTCTAGATCTAGAGATTTAATGTTTAACCAAAGTGGACCACAATCCCTTAAAACAAGGAATGCTATCACCAAGGCAAGATTTGACAAGGTGACCTACTAGACCTAGGTTTTGAATTATGCCCGTTCCAAATCTACAAAAATCTCATGTACCCATGTCCCAAAAGTGGGCCAACTCACTTCTCCAAGGTGTGCGACTTTACCCAAGGAGGCTGAAAGGTGGGTTAAATGACTCAAGACAAGTCCAATGGCATCCAAACTTTAGATCCAAGTAGTTTATGCAAGTGAGAGTATGGATCTACAATTTCACGACAATCCGATGGCTAGATCTTACTAGATCTGAGTTTAAAGATACCAAGTGGTCCAAAATAGGGATTAAATCCCTTAAAATGTGGAATAGGGCCCACAAGGTAGAATTCAGAAAAGTGACAATCTGGGGGTAGATTATTGGATGTGTAGATCATGAAACAAGCAGGATCTCAACTACCCATCAACTAGATCTAGGGTAACTCACCTTCCCCAAGGAGTGCGACCTCACTTGGAGAGGCTAAGTTGGCTTGGGAAGGGGGTCAAATGGAGGCCAATCTTCACCAAACTATAGATCCAGGATGCCGTGGATACTATAGAGGTGGGTTTTCAATATTATACCCAACAACCTACTAGATCTTAGTAGATCTGAGAAAATGTAACAATGAGGGTTTGAAATAATAAGGGTTTTATCAATTTATGAGCTATGTCAATGGATTGGATCAAGATAAGAGAAACAACCCTGTGGATCTTACCTGGGTAACCTTGTAGATGCCTTGATGATGATGATCTATGCAAACCCGATCAATTTGAGAAGCTTTGAGGTAGTTTTCTATGAAGTCAATTTAGTCCAAGAAGCCAATGTGCCCTCTCTCTTGCACAACAAACGTCAACAATATCAGATTTGATGTAATCAAGAGATAAGACTAATGCCACAAGAGAAGTAACAGAAAGATAGCATAGATCACAATGATACTAATGATAACCCCCTGATACAAGCAAATGCCAAGAAAGTCAATTTGAAGAAGCCTTGCAAAATCGTCCTTGTTGAAGTCGCCCTCCTGTAGACAAGACAATGATTTCCAAAAAAGATAGATCTTACCACAAATTCCAAATGTTAGGTTGCAATAGACTTTCCCATCACCATCTAAGAACACCAGATGCAAAGGAGACCACAAGAATTTCCACAAGAAAGTTTTTCTATACCAATAATCCAAGAGCCAAAGACCCCTTACAATGAGAAGCTCTCTCCTTTAAATAGGAAGGAGAGGCATCAAAACCCTAACCACTTTTTGAATGAGTGGCTAAGATTAAAAGATACCAATGTCTAATCAATGGTTGAGATGAGCTCAACAATAAAATACATGGATCATTCATAAAATATAACATAAGCGGACAAAATCGCCCTAGAAGAGGGGAATACCACCAAATCATGATGACAAAATATAATAAGAAGCTTATGATGGGTCCAAGGGGTAATTTTAGCCACCCTTGGTCAATCCCCATAGCACAATAATAATAAAATAGTCATCAATATACCAAATCATGCCTCTATGGTCAAATCGTAGGCCTCAAAAGACCTCAGAAATCATCAGAAAGTGCCATAAGTGATGGAAGCGGGCCTCGATGAAGCTGAAACTGCTGGAGGAGGTGTGGAAGACATCAATCCATCATCACTGATCATTCCATGCCAAGACATTGCCTCAGTAGCCCAAATCGAATTCCTCAATAGCCATTTCTACCAATCCTGAAATGCCTCGGGAAGCGTGAAACTGCCCCAAACTGCCTCCTGGAGTGCTTGCGCTGTCAAGGTGAGGGCACCAGTGTGTCTGGGAGGCGGGTAATATGGTAAAAACAAGTGGCTGGACCACCCCTTCCAAGCACAGTGCCCTAGGTCAACTGGATAAAAATCACATCTGCTCTGACAGGGTCTCCAACAGACCAAAACTGCATTGGGATAGCCTACTGAGGCTCAATCATCACTATAAGTGCCCGGAACTGAAAACAGACTGTCTCATTGGACTCAGAAGGTCCAAATCCATCCAAGATGTGTACTCATACACCATATGAGTCTCTGCATGATCATAAAATATATCCAATATACCGGAACAGGTGAAATAATAATAATCTGTAAATGATCAAATAATGCTGTAACCATGAATCATCATCATAACCCTATATCTGTTGCATAGAATCATCATATACATGTACATAGACCATATATCATCTATCCATATCATCACAAGGTCCAACCATCTCATGTCCTATAGTTGACCTTGGTCAAACTAGGTTTGACCAAGTCAACATGACCAAATATAACTTAGACCATCATCGGAAGCTGCTGCAAAGTGCCAAAGGTTGATGCATGCTCTACAACGTATTCAAATAACAATTATAACACAAAGTAATCATTACTGGCGATCTAAATCCAAATATATAATGTCATTAATTATTATTATTACTCAGACTAGACTTTCAAGATCATACTCACTTCATAGCTGTAATCAATTTGCTAGTGAAGGGTGAAGGTTAAAATAACTAGCTAGGCTAAGGGATGACTTGACTTACTTAACATTGTGACACTTTGGCAAAGGGAAAGAGAATACACACCATAGTATATACTGAATGAGCAACTACACAGGGAATGGCGGTGTCTCACAAATGGATGAGTTGTTCAAAGAGGGTTTATTCACCTTTAACAGATGTGCACAATCCATAATACAAATGAGGCCAGCAATAATTTAGATATAGCATTTAAGTTCCATTGCTTTTTGGGCCTGAAGTTTCCATAGCCTTGATCTATGTGTGTTTACAAACACATTGCATAGATTTACATTTATTTTAGGCTTTCTGCTGCAGGTGTGTTTTTAAGGCACTTGTTTACCTGAGCACTTCTAGGTGTGTCACAGATAGCTTGTTTACCTAGGTATTTACATTTCCAAAAGATATAACATTTTATTTTCATGGCCATTTTCATTTGGCATGCCTTTCATTCATGTGTGTTTAGAAACACATTGCATGAATGGGCTTTTCATACAAGATATAGCATTTCATTTTTTCCAGATTTTGTATTCATGGCAGCACTAAAAGTTTCAGGTTTAGCCAACACAACTTTAGTGACTAGGGGGAATTCACAAGGAACTCCAACTCACCATAGGTAAGTTTTGTCACCAACTCAGAGCCGAGACACAATAAACAGGGAAGCTCATCCAATACAGAGGCTACAGTGGGGAAAAGATCCTCCATGTCACTAGTCAAGTAGCAAGTCAGGGTGATAAACTAAAAGGTAGGCAATGGATGGATGAAGACAATGAATAATGGAGCCAACACTAGCAAGCCAAGGTATGGTGGAATGATCACCTCTATTCTCCTTAAGGAGGGTAAAACCCATGAGTATGAATAGTGAACTTCTAAGTCTGAGTAGGGACAATATAATATATATAATAAGATCAACCAGTTCCACATATCTATATGATCGCCAGATCATGACACTAAGTGCTAAGACATGCTATAAGAATAAGTATAAAAGCAATATAACCATAACACAATGATATACTTGCTGAGTCATATATCTGAATGCTCATCAACCTGTACCATCATCTATCCTCTGAAACTGCTGCTGTAACTCTGGGCACTACCGACTGCTCTTTACCAATGGTATAATGGCTACATCGGTCATCTCTCTGAGTGTCCTGAGACTGAGACTCAGTCATGGTATGGGGAATATATACTGCTGTCCAAAATCTCATAGTGATTCAATATAGATGCTCATCTCAGCATCTCAATGTAAGGGAACTGGCTGAATAGTGTACTGGCATCAGAAAAATAACGTATGGTAGCTCAGCTACTATATATGTGATAACAATACTGTCACCTAAATCCCAGCGCCTCCGTTTAGGCTAACTCCTAACGAAGCCAAGGGGGGTAGTCTCTACAAAGAGTTGACTATGGCTCAATGTGTTTTAATGTTTTAAGTGTATGGTATGATGCAAATGGATGTTGTTTAGGAGTTTTTGTGATGAGACCAAATTATAAATGTGATAAACAAGATAAGATGCAATCCACGTTGCTAAATAAGATATCAAAATGACATTACGTTTCAAGATTTGAAGTTCAAAAATGCATCCACAAGATAAAGTAAAACCACAAGGACAAATGGTCCTGATCAAGATATGAATTTTAAATAACCAGTGCCTTATGGAGTCAAAAAATCATAAAGATGTGATGCTGAATGTGTGGGTCTTGAAAGGTATTGTTCGTGAGATCGTTGTGCGAATTATCTTTATAAATTACAAGTTTTAATGGTCTTGATTATTAGGCTAAGAACAAGGATATCAAAAGTCCGGAAATAATATTGGTAACCTGTTAGATGATAGGTCGAAGCCACCTAGATTGCAAAAGGGTAAGTGTTCAATTGGCTTGACCACCCTTGAGTCTGACAGGGGGATTTCGGCACCACTTGTTTCAGGAAACTTCCTCAGTAAATCTCGAAAAAGCAACATCGGTTCGTTGGTTGGGGTAAAGTTTTATTAAGTTATCACTTGTGAGATTAGCAAATCCAACACCTTTCTGAGTACTAGCCCAACCCTTTCAGGTTGGCAGAGCATACGGGTGTTGGATAATCGATCAAGATAAATTGATTATGAAGGGGTGTGAGTTGGAATATTTTATTATTAGAGTACAGTTCAACTCTTCGATAGAGAGCGTTCTTGACTTAGTCTTAAGACCAGAGTTCAAGAGACTTTAATTAATCTAAATGCCTAATGCAAGGGAAATGCAATGACTAAATGCTCTCCAATAGAGAGTGCTCTTGACTTGGATTTGGCCAAGTTCAAGAGACTTTAGTTCCTTTCATGAAATAGAAGCAGTTGTAACTTGAAGGACCAATATGAAGCTTTGAATGACTGAAAATAAAAAGATGATAGCAAGATTATAACAAGATGCTTGAAATAAAATGAAAATAAACTTAGTGTTTTACCAAATAGTACTAACCTAAAAGTGGGATCTACCTCTGAACAAGGTTAATCACTAGAACCACTAGTCCTTGAGACTTTCCAGCTAGCTGAAACTTCGACAAGGAGGCTAATGGGGAACGAGAAGCTACCACAAAGCTATGTGGCCTTTGGGATGAAATCCCAAAGTTTGCTTACTCTAGTCAAAACTTGGAAATGGAGTACAGAAGTGAAATATTAATCTAAGAACTAAAAGAGAAAGGGAGATCTAAGCTAAGCAAAGCATGACGCTCTTTCCCAAATGGGGAAGAAAAACCCAAAAAGTGGAGGACTCCTCCACTTAGCTTTTTATTAAACTTTTACAAGTGCCTTGGGAATGAGATCCTTGCAAGGTCTTTGCAGAAAGTAAAGACTTAGAAATAAATCACTCTTATGAGTGTACAAAAGGAGAATGAAGATCTTCGTCTTCTTGGTTCAATGATGGTTCGAATTTCTTCTTGGTTTTGTGTTTCAAATATTCTTGCTTTTGCTTAAGACGTTTTCTTCTTGCACACCTACACATAAAACCACTTCAAGGCACCCATTATCTGTCAGGAAAAAAAGAAACAAAACTTGAAACTACCTTATTCTATAACTTGCAAAAGTAAAACTAGATGCAATTAAACTCTAAGTATAAGGATGATATGCAACTACTAGCATTGAAACATAAACTAAATTTAACAATGCAACACTAAACTTTAATCTAAATGCCCAATCTTTTTCAAAATGCAAGTTTTTTAAAACTTTCAAATGAGATCTAGAATGCAAAAATTAACTAAGACTAACAATGTAAAAGTAAACTAAGAATGAAACTAACACTAACTTAAGCAATTCGTTTTTTGTGTTTTTAATGTGTTTTTAGGGATCTTCTAGGATGGACGAATGGAGGACTTCAAAGGGAAACGAAAGGTAATGGAGGGGGTTTTGATGCCAAAAAACGAGGGGAAGCAAGCTTAGAAGACTCCCAAACGAAAGGGAGAGAAGGGTAAAGGAAGAGGAGAAGGGCGAGAGCTAGAGGAGGGGCTCAAAAACGAAAGCAAGATGAAACTTGGAAGGAGGAGGATGAGGCCAAGAGGGAGGAAAAACAAGCTTGAAGAGAGAAGAAATGGAAGCTAGAAAAGGTGGATGAGAGCACAAGGTAACTAGTCCCAAGTTACCCCAAGGTTGAAGGAATTTCAAACTTATGATAAACTAATCTAGGCTTAGCACACAAAACTTCAACTTCTGGCTCAAGATGGACAAGGGGTTTCCACAAAGTATGAAGGTGGATCTTATGTAACCAGTAACCAAGAAAATGAGAGATTGCTGATGGAGGAAGAGACGAGTCTCTTTTAAAATGTTTCTGTTATCACACAACTTGTAGTTGCCCCTAGTGGTATCCCATCCGGGACGGTAGAGGAGCTAGGCAACTAAAGAGGTGACCCCAGAGATGCCACGGTTCCCAATGCAGGTGGGAGTCACGTCAACCGAGGCACTCTTCGCTTTAGGTCAAAGTGTAACTAGACCAAGGGGGAGACCCTATACCCCAATCACAGTTGATTGGACCCAAACAAAGGTTTCTAAGTGTAGGTAAGTAATGAGTTACGGAAACCAATGCAAGGCTAAGTGGACCTAAGGTTTAAGGTATGGTTGAGGGAAGTATAAGAGATTATTAACGTTTCAACCTATGTATGGTCTAGGCCACATGATGGGGTATGATGACAAAGTAAAGTACCATGTGTTTGCACAAGTGGGTCTAGTTTTCTTGGGAAGTGTGAAGTGGTTCTAGGTAGGCCCACAAGGTGAAGTTAGATGTGAGGTAGGTACTATAGGTTATATGTAGGCTAGATCTATGAGTTGAAATTGATTTCAAGGATACCCATGTGCTAGATCTAGGATTTGACACCAATCCCAAGGAGTGCGACTTGCTTGGTGATGGACTAGTGCCTTGTTAAGTGGGCTAATGGGGTCAAAAAGTATGTCAAATTGTAGATCGGGACACCTAGAAGCCAAGTCAAGTGGATTGGATGAGATCCAATGGTTGGATCTTATTAGATCTAGGTTTTTTTTTGTGATGACCAAAAGTGGACCACAATCCCTTAAAACTAGGAATGCAATCTCCAAGGCGGATCTTGACGAAAGGACAGTATAGACCTAGGTTTCAAGGCATGGGCATTCCAAATCCACGAAAATCTCCAACACCCACTTCCTAGAAGTGGACCAACTCAAAAAATCAAGGGGGTGCGATTTGCTCAAGGAGGGTCCAAAAATGGGTTTTGGTGGACCAAATCAAGTCCAATGGCCACCAAAATGTAGATCCGGGATGTTAGTACCCCGATCTATGTTCCTTCAAAGTTTCAAGTGAATCCAATGGCTAGATCTTAGTAGATCTAAGTTTTAAGATGCCAAGAAGGTCAAAAGGGGGTTTCAACCCCTTAAAACATGGAGAGATGTCCACAAGGTAGTTTTCACCAAAGTAAAGACATGGGTATAGGTTATCAAGTGTCTAGATGTCAAATCAAGTGGGATCTCACCTATCCATGTGCTAGATCTAACCCAACAAGCTTCTCTTAGGAAAATTGATTTAGGTTCAAGAAGGCTTTTTGCATTGAAAAGTGTGTCAATTTTTAGCCAATCACCACCAAACTATAGATCCAACTAGGGGTGGATCCTATAGAGGTGGGTTTTTAATATCTTTTCAATTGCAAGGCTAGATCTAAGTAGATCTAAGAAATACCAAAATTGGGGTTTTGATTTAATTAGGGTTTTATGACCAATGAAGATAGAATGGATGAAAGAGGCACATACCTTGTAGATCTTACCTCAATTGCTTATGGCCACCTTGCAAGTTGATAGCATTCTCCTATGTGTATATTCAAGAGTGAGATCCAAGTGCTCCAACCAAATCGCCCTTCTCCAAGATAGCCAAATCGTCCTCCTCCTACAAGACAAGATCAAAGAAACAAGTCAAGCAAGATGATTATGAAAATGGTAGAAAGATGTAATAGAAAGCATCAACTATGTCACGAAGATACAATAATGATACTCCCTGTCACAAGATCAACCCAAGAGAGAATATGTGGATCCCTCCAACAATAACCCTCATGAAGTCGCCCTCCTCTCTCCAATTCGACTTTCCTGTCAAAAGATTAGTAAAAGCACCAAAATCCACAATGATACATAGAAGAGCTACTGTATATTCAATTTGCAAGAGAATCCACAATGCAAGAGAGATGTGCTCCACAAAAAATCTTCTATTCCAATATTCCAGAGCTCCAAAGGTGAGCTATACAATGGGGGGTCTCTTCCTTATATAGGATAATAAAGACCAAAACCCTATACCACTTCATAATACTACATCAAATGAGTGGTTGAGATTATAAGATCTCATCATACAATCAATGGCTAAGATGACCCATAACAATATATCACATGGATCACTCAAATAACAAAAGCGCCCTCACTAAATGGTACAATGGAGGGTGACGTCATCCCACTAGAGGGGTAAAAAGTACAATAATCCACCTCATGATGACTAGGACATGATAAAATAAGCTCATGGTGGGGCTAGGAGGTATTAATCCTTACTAGCTCATCCCCAAGGCACAATAAAATAATAAAATATGTCCAATATAATAGAAATGACCCAAACTGTCCTCAGAATCCATGACAGTCAAGCAGTAAATGTCCTCCTGTGATCAATCCGGGCATACCCACATGGTGAAAACTGACTGGAAGATAGTGATGCCATCCTGGAAGACCTCTGTGAAAACCAAATGCCAAAACCTTGCCTCAATTGCCCAAATCGATTTCCTCAGTGACCACTTTATCCCATTTTTTAACTGCCTCGAGAACTGTGAAAGTGCCAAAACTGCCTCCTAGGGTGCTAGCGCTGTCCATCTGAGCCCACCAGGCTCTCCGGAAGGGGGGGTAAATGGTAATAACAAGTGGCTGGACCACCCCCTCCATCATCAGCGCCCTAGGTGAACTTGCCTCTCGGGGCCCCTGCTGCTCAGGCTGGGAAATCAACCCCCAATCTGGTCAACAAGTATAAAACTGCATCAATCACTGTCAGAAGTGCCCGGAACTGAAAGATAAGTGTCTCAATGGATCTAGAAGACCCAAATCCACTAGGAATGAGTACTCATACACCCTGGGTCGCCCTAATGGGCCTGCTGTAGGGTCCACCATATATGGACAATGTATAATCTGCTGATCTGAAGTAGTAATAAACCTGCTGAACTGGATCAAACATCATCTGCATCATATGTCCATCATATGATATCATCATCAAACATGTGGGCCCATAAATCATCATCAATAATCATCCATACATGGTCCACATTATCACGGATCCCAAGAATATATAATCAAGGATAAATCACATCAGTAGACTAAGACAATGCTTCTCTAATCATTCCCACAGCTAAGCTCAAAGTATAAATTCCATTCAGTGGCATTAATCAAGTTAACATATTCCGTTGTTATATAAGATTACTTGCACAATAGTTCAAATGACAAACTTACCCATTGGACATGGTCAAACTGTTAGTGAAGGATGAAGGCTAGGAGCAAGGTTGGGCCAAGGGTTTGACTTGTCTAACTTAACTCAAAAATACTTTGGACTGGGAGAAGGGGGAAGCTACAAACTCTGTGCTGGACAAAAGAACACGGGGGATGGCTGTGCCTCACAAATGGATAAGTTGTTTAGAGAGTGCTTATTCAACTTAGGCATCATGTCTACATCAAGTTGATCCAGGTTCATTAGGATCATTCAATTTTATTTCCATGGCCTTTTTGGCCTACATAACCCTTCGGATTTCAGATGTGCTGAGAAGCACAACTAGTTGCAGCTTGCATCCAGGGTATGTTTTTCATATATTTATACAAGGTCAGCAATTGTTTGGATATAACTTTTAAGAATCATTGCTTTTTGGACCTTTCTTATACTCTTCGAGGAGTATTTTTAGCTTTTCATTGCTCTTGCCCTTTTTGTTTCCATGGGCGAATTTATTTAGTTTCCATAGGTAGAACATGAGCTTTCAGTTTTAGCCAACAACATCTCAAGTGACTAGGGGGAGTTCAAGCCAATGCCAAACATCGGGACAACCGACCAGAATGATTTAGGCCTACAATCCAACTCACCAAAGGCAAGTTCTGTCACCAACTCAGAGCCGAGACATCGAATAAACAGGGATGCGGTCCAAACACAGAGGTAGAAAAATGGGGAAGTCCTCAGTATCAGAAAGTCAAACGAGACGAGTCAGGGTTTAAAGTCAAACAGGAAAGTCATGTATGGATGGAGACAAGTGAATATGGAGCCTACACTAGCAGACAACTGGTGTCGGGAAAGACCATGTCTATGTAAGGTGAAAAACCAGTAAGTTTTGTTAAATGACCTAAAAGTGCAAGCAATTGTCCATTTTATGATTTACAGTTCATTTTAAATAGTTTGCCACATCAGGAATGATATACCAAGCACATGCTATGATCATGACTAAATCAACAAGATAATAATCCACAGTCAGTGAGAACATATCCATAGATCATACAACATCATCATAATAATCATCATCATGCATCATCTGAAACACTACTGAAATACATCTCTAGGCACTGAACTGAAACTGTAATGGGATAAGTGGTCACATCAGTCATCAAATCTGAACTCTCAAGGCTCAGCCTTGACACAAGGTCATAAAATCTGAATAATGTACTGCTCTGATCATGAGTGATCCAAAATATATAGCCATGCTCTGGAATAAAGGAAGCTCTGGAATGTGCAGATATCTGCTGTACAAGAATAGTAGCCCTGCTACTATGGTGTGAGAACAGTTTCTTCTCTTGAAATGAGGAAAAAACCTTGAAGACCTGCAAAAGATGTTGATTAGGTGCCAAGAATCACTGTTAAGCAAAGAATGACTTAATCTCTAAGCCTTTCTCCACCTTGGGAAACCCTTGCAAAATCCTTGTTATGAAATACACAAAGACCGAACAATATATTTCTAAACAAAGCTAGAACATATATTGAATATTGAATTTGCATAAACAAAGAACAAAGTGAAAGAGATATCACCAATAGTGTGAAGAACACCCCAAAAACTCCAGCATGGACCTCCAAAGTCTCAACTTTATTCAATACTTCAAACAAATGTTACAATAATATTTTGGCAGAGTGTTCATGCTCAAAATCTCCATGAGAGAATGGCCAAAATGGCCTCTCTTTATAGCAAAGACTAGCTACCTAACCCCTAATTCGAATTGGCAATGAAGGAGAGCCAATGGTACTGTTATCACATATATAGTAGCCGGGCTACCTTACATTATTTTTCTCATTCCAGTACACTATTCAGCCAGTTCCCTTGCATTGGAGATGCCGAGATGAGCATCTATATTGGATCACTATCAGATTGTGGACAGCAGTTATACTCCCCATGCCATGACTGAGTTTCAGGACACTCAGAGAGATGCCCGATATAGCCATTATGCCATTGGTACAGAGCAGACAGTAGTGCCCAGAGTTACAGCAGCAGTTCCAGAGGACAGATGATGGTACAGGTTGATGAGCTTGCAGGTATATGACTCAACAGGTATATCATCGTGTTATGGTTAGATTGCTTTTATACTTATTCTTATAGCATCTCTTAGCACTCAGTGTCATGATCTGGCGATCATATAGATATTTGGACTTGGTTGATCTATATATATATTATATTGTCCCTACTCAGACTTAGAAGTTCACTATTCATACTCATTGGTGTGTACCCTCCTTAGGGAGAATAGAGGTGATCATTACACCATACTTTGGCTTGCTAGTGATGGCTCCATCATTTCACTGTCTTCATCCATCCGTGGCCTACCTTTAGATTATCACCCTGATTTGCTACTTGACTAGTGACATGGAGGACCTTTCCCCACTATAGCCTCTGTATTGGATGAGCTTCCCTGTTTATTGTGTCTCGGCTCTGAGTTGGTGACAAAACTTACCTATGGTGAGTTGGAGTTCCTTGAGAATTCCCCCTAGTCACTAAAGTTGTGTTGGCTAAACCTGAAACTTTTAGTGCTGCCATCAATACAAATCTGGAAAAATGAAATGCTATATCTTGTATGTGAAAGAAATGCCAATTGAAAATGGCCGTGAAAAATAAAATGTTATACCTTTTGGAAAAATAAATACCTAGGTAAACAAGTTGTCCATGACACACCTAGAAGTGCTCAGGTAAACAAGTGCCTTAAAAACACACCTGCAGCAGAAAGCCTAAAAATAAATGTAAATCTATGCAATGTGTTTGTAAACACACATAGATCAAGGCTATGGAAACCTCAGGCCCAAAAAGCAATGGAACTTAAATGTTATATCTAAACAATTGCTGGCCTTGTTTGTATTATGGATTGTGCGCATCTGTGAAGGTGAATAAACCCTCTTTAAACAACTCATCCATTTGTGAGACACCGCCATTCCCTGTGTTATTGCTCATTCAGTATATACTATGGTGTACATTCCCTTTCCCTTGCCGAAGTGTCACAAAGTCAAGTCAGTCAAGTCATCCCTTAGCCTAGCCAGTTATTTCAACCTTCACCCTTCACTAGCAAATTGATCACAACTATGAAGTGAGTATGGTCCTGAAAGTCTAGTCTGAGTAATAATAATAATTAACGACACTATATATTTGGATTTAGATCGCCAGTCATGATTACTCTGTGCTTTAGTAGCTATTTGAATAAATTGTAAAGCATGTATTAACCTTGACACCTTGCAGCAGCCATGGATGATAGTCTGAGTTGTATTTGGTCTTGGTTAGACCTAGTTTGACCATGGAGGACCATGAGACATGAGATGTTGGACCTTATGATGATATGGATAGATGATATATGGTCTATGTATACATACAGGATGATTCTATGCAGCAGCTACAGGGTTATGATGATGATTCTTGGGATACAGCAGTGTTTGGTCATTTACAGATCATTATTATTGGCCTTGTTCCGGTACATTGGATATTCATTTTGATCATGCAGAGATTCATATGGTGTATGAGTACACATCTTGGATGGATTTGGACCTTCTGAGTCCAATGGGACAGTTTGTTTTCAGTACCGGGCACTTACAGTGATGATTTAGCCTCAGTAGGCTGTCCTAGTGCAGTTTTGGTCTGTTGGAGGCCCTGTCGGAGCAGAGATGACTTTTATCCGGTTGACCTAGGGCGCTGATGATGGAGGGGGTGGTCCAGCCACTTGTTTTTACCATATTACCCCCCTCCCGGACACATTGGTGCCCTCACCTTGACAGCGCCATCACTCCAGGAGGTTGTTTGGGCAGTTTCACGCTTCCCGAGGCAGTTCAGGATTGGTAGAAATGGCTATTGAGGAAATCGATTTGGGCTACTGAGGCAAAGTTATGGCATGGGATGATCAGTGATGATAGATCGGGACCTTCCACACCTCCTCCTGCAGTTTCAGCTTCATCGGGGCCCGCATCCATTACTTATGGCACTTTCTGTGGATTTTTGAGGTCTTTTGAGGACCACGACTTCACCTTGGAGGCACGATTTGGTACTTTCATGATTATTTATTGGTTATTGTGCCATGGGGATTGACCAAGGAGGGATAAAATTACCCCTTGGACCCACCATGAGCCTCTTATGATATTTTGTCATCATGATTTGGTGGGACTCCCCTCTCCTAGGGCGACTTTGTCCACTTATGTTATATTTTATGTGTGATCCATGTATTATGTTGTTGAGCTCATCTCAACCATTGATTAGACATTTGTATCTTTTAATCTTAGCCACTCATTCAAAAAGTGGTTAGGGTTTTAGTGCCTCTCCTTCCTATTTAAAGGAGAGAGCCTCTCATTGTAAAGGGTCTTTGGCTCTTGGATTATTGGTATAGAAAAATATTCTTGTGGAAATTCTTGTGGTCTCCTTTGCATCTGGTGTTCTTAGATGGTGATTGGAAAGTCTATTGCAACCTAGCATTTGGAAATTGTGGCAAGATCTATCTTTTTTTTGGAAATCATTGTTTGTCTACAGGAGGGCGACTTCAACAAGGGCGATTTTGCAAGGCTTCTTCAAATCGACTTTCTTGGCATTCGCTTGTATCAGGGGGTTATCATTAGCATCATTGTGATCTATGCTATCTTTCTGTTACTTCTTTTGTGGCATTAGTCTTATCTCTTGATGCATCAAATCTGATATTGTTGACGTTTGTTGTGTAGGAGAGAGGGCGCATTGGCTTCTTGGACCAAATTGACTTGCATAGAAACTACCTCAAAGCTTCTCAAATTGATCGGGTTTGCATAGATCATCATCATCAAGGCATCTACAAGGTTACCCAGGTAAGATCCACAGGTTTGTTTCTCTTTCCTTTATCCAATCCATTGACATAGCTCATAAATTGTTAAAACCCTAAATATCTTAAAACCCTCATTTTACATTTTCTCAGATCTACTTAGATCTATTGGGTTGTTGGGCGTAATATTAAGAACCCACCTCTATAGCATCCACGGCATCCCGGATCTATAGTTTGGTGAGGATTGACCTCCGTTTGACCCCCTTCCCAGGCCAACTTAGCCTCTCCCAAGCAAGGCGCACTTCACCATTTGAGCAAGTTGACCTAGATCTAGGTGGTGGGTGTTTGAGATTCCACTTGATTTGACATCTACACATCAAATAACATACACCCAGGTTGTCACTTTTCTGAAATTCACCTTGTGGGCCCCATTCCACATTTTAAGGGATTTAATCCCCTTTTTGGACCACTTGGAACCCTTAAACTCAGATCTACTAAGATCTAACCGTTGGATTGCCACGAAATTACAGATCCATACTCCTACCTGACTGATCTACCCGGATCTAAAGTTTGGATGCCATCCGATTTGATTTGACCCACTTAATCCCACTTTTTAGCCTCCTTGGGCAAAGTCGCACCACCTTGGAGAAGCGAGTTGACTCACTTCCATGAACTGGGTACTTGAGATTTTTGGAGATCTGAAACCGGAATAATTCAAAACCTAGGTCTAGACTGTCACTTTGTCAAATCTTGCCTTGGGGATTGCATTCCTTGTTTTAAGGGATTGTGGTCCACTTGGGTCAAACCTAGATCTAGATACATTCAAACATCAAGACCTCTATTGCCCACTTGTCCCAAGTACTAGGAGTCCTAAACCACAAGTCAAACCTACTTTGACTCCACTTCCCAATTCCCAAGGCACTGGTTTCTCTCCAAGATAATTCAACTTTCCTAGATTGTTGGATTGACTTGTAGTTTGACTCTTGCATGGTGAACCAAACCCTTGAAGCTAATCATGTATCATGGTCAAGCTTGTCACTAGTACTAGTTAGCCCCAATTCAACCTTTAAACTACCCTGCATTGGACACGGTTCCCAAGGCAGTGGACCTTCTAACATTGAACTAGTACACTCATCCTAGATCTCACTTCAAACATTATAAGTCACTCTCACATCAACTATGAACCAAAGCTATACCTTTTGAACCCCCTACTTGGCTCGTGACTTCATCTTTAGGTCTAGGATAAACCATACACCTAACTTCACTTGGAAATACCCTGATTTGGTGTCTTGGTTTTGATCTCTCCTGTCGGGAGTAGATCGGGTCTCCCCCTTTGTTGTCTGGGCTAGATAACATAAAGCGAAGGTTGCCTCGACTGGCGTGACAACCATATATATTGGAGGTCGAGGTGATCGTGGTTGCACCTTTTGAGTTGCCCTTCCCTATTGCCATCCATGACTGGATCCATCCATAGGGGTAACTACAGCTTAGGTGATAACAGGTACTTTGACAAAATTGAATCCCAAGTCTAAATCCCAATCAACACCAAGTTTGAGCCAAGTTTTGGAGTTAACTCCACCAAACAAATCGAATCTCATTGATTGAGATGAGGAGGTGGCCTCCACCTAGGCAAGGCGCCCCTCATCTCCACTTTGGAACCATCACCATGCGAATAGATATGTGCCAAGTGTAAACTCGAGCTCCAAGCAAAGGTTGACGTGAGGATGTCAAGGCATTCGAATATGCCACATAACATAAGCTTGGAGTGTAGTGGGTGGAGGTAACATGAGTTATGAAGGGAGCCAATGTCTTGTGATTACACAAATCAAGGATGGCACCTACCATATCCATTAATGCAACCACCAACCCAATAGTCATGTGCCAACACATCAAATCGAATTTCTTGGTGAAGGAGGGCGAATTGCTTGGTGAAGATAAGCTTGTGCTGACTGTATACTCAACTGAATGATGACTGAGATGATTGGAATCTTCATTAATGTCCAGTGCCATGTCAATTAGCCTTTTATTTTATTCCATTTGGATTATTTTGGAGAGATTTGGATTATCTCCAAAATATTCAATTTTATTAGTTTAATTAATAATTTCTCTGTAACTGGGTTTTTTAAGAAATTATTAATTATGAGTCCTAATTGACATCCGAAACTTAGGATAAATTGGTCCGGGGATCATGAATGATTTTTGGCTTAAGTCTGGAGCCTTCAAAAACTAAAATCGGATCCGGGATGACTGACATATTACAAATTGAAATTTCTCTTTTTAAACTATAGAGAAATTTATTAAAATTTAAAAAATAATTAAAACCCAAAACCGGAGGACCCGGTAAAAAAATTTCGAAAATTTTTCTGAGGGTTCTGGGGACCTAGGACATGACCAACATCTATTCTAATAGTGTCTAGTAGGCTTATATACATCAGTTGGACTCTAATAACCCCCCATGGCTAAAATTTTCAAAATCGGGCATTCCAGCTTTGGAGGAAGCGGGAGAAAACCTCATCGATTATAGCTCGGCTATAGGCAAAGTATAATTGACAAGGGAAAAAACTCCCTGGAATACCTTAGTTGCTTAATCAAGTCATGGGGGAGCGAGACACTCAGAATCCTACTAGCACACTTTATTACAAACCCCATGGGGCCATGGTCATGTCGACTGAAAAACAAAACTGACTAGCCAAAATTGGCTAGGCACAAATGTTGGATCATCTGATACACTGGAGTACAAACATTCATCATGTTTGTCAAATGGCGGCTCTTCAGATAATCCAACTATGGTACAAATAAGTTGGTAACAGATTCTAAGCAATCACTACCTGGGATAATTTCTCATGCATATGATGGTTTTGATCTCACCCCTGCTGGTTCAAAGGAGATCTCAAGAAACCATTCTTCAAGTCTTAAATTTGATTTGGATTTCAAGCAATCATGTGATGGTTCTTTTTGGCATAATCTCACCCATGATGGTTCGAAGGAGAAGACAAAAGACTATCTGCACATTCATAGATTTGATCCTACCTCAACTGATTCGAATCACAGGTTCAAGGATCATCCTCATACTTTTGGATTTGTTCTGATCACATTCGATCTAAAGAGCAAGTACAAGCACATGCTTTTTGAGCATGATCCACTTCTTCCCAAGAAGAAGATACCTCCAGATATATGACCAAGTATCACACCTGCTTGAGTTTGGAGCATTTATTTTTGTGTGTGCCTTACAGTCTATTTTGAGGGGGGGTATTTTTCCCGTAAGGTTTTCCCCATTTCCTCGATTTATTGACTGTTATTATTCATTGTATTGGGTGACCTTTGCTCTTAGTTACTGGGGCCCAGGGGATTAAGGGGGGGTGTTAGGATATTCCTATACTCCATCCTAGTCCTACCAGCATTTTCATCCTTTGCATTTTCAGTCTTGCATGCATTCCTGCATGCAACATGCATTCTGCATGCATTGCATGCATCCTCATGCTGCCCAGTCATCAGGTTGACACCTCCAGCACCTAGTCCCTAGTCTTCCAGCACTCAGGAGTTTATTTCCACTCAGATTGAGCCCTCCTAGCCAGTGATGCGCCCACATCTCACCATCCACTTGACAAAGGCGCCCTTCTTCACCTACCAGTCCAGTTGTCTTCAGTTAACTGAGTTCTCTCCTTGATTTTAGGCTTGACTCACTCTTAACTGACCTTACCACTCCGATGGACCTCCAGTGTGACTAGACTGCTCATTCTGACTACAGTTAGCTCCTCATGTGCCCTCCACTGAGCCTCCTTCATTCAACTAGTTCCAGTTACACTCAGTTACACCTACCACACTCAGTTAGACTCAGTTTGACTAATGGTTGACAGTTACTTGAGCATTGATGACTCCACTGTTGATGAGATAGACTACTAGTTGTGCTCCGATGACACTCCAGTGATCTTTTGATCACTCCATGAAGGCCAATTCGAATTGCCACCTTGGCATTCAAATTCTTCATGCATTGTATTATTTATTTGTCCATTTGTGATTAATGAATTAGTGTGTGAAGTTATTTTGCTTCTATCCGAGTTCTACTTTATTATTATTCTGTTGCTCATTTTACTGCATTGACCACTCTTAATCTTATTCCTAAATTCTTTCATTGTGAGGTATACATCAGCTCCTAGATCTGCTGTGAGAATTTTCACACCCCTTACCAAGGAAGATGTTCTCACTGACAACCAACTCATATCTGAAGAAGATAACCTGCTTCCCCACCAAAGTTGGTAAACTGCTCATGTGATTCTCTCACAATATCAAAGTCTGCTCATGTGCTTCTCTCACAATATCGAAGATGCCCACCCTTTCTAAACTTTGCTCTAGAAAGGTAAAGTCAAGTGTCCCTTCATGTTAGACATCATCCTGAGCTACAAAGCTCAGTGCTTCCGCTTCACGTGGGAAGACCTTCTTGCATATCCTCTACCAGAAACTCTCTCCAGTCTCATACTATCAGCAGTAGAAGCTCCCCCTGTCTCTGGAATCTGTCCTGCATCCTGCACTGATGCTTCATGTCGAGACATCTTATCTCGCTCATCCATCATTGACAAGTCATACCAGCTGACCCTCTTGTCAACACTGGAGGAAGTAGCCTCTCGCTGACTCCTATGAATAGAAGATGAACTACTCGGTACCACAATAATCTCTGGAGCATCTTGCTCTCTCCTCTGAATCGCGGATTGACTACTCGGCGCCACATCAATCCTCGAAGCATCTCGCTCACTGTCTGTCTCAGACTCAGGCTCTGATATCCACCTAGATCTTCCTGTTGTAGGCTGACCACACACTACATACTCTCCATTTTTCCAATGACCTCTAAGCATAGGGTCAACCGGATCCACTCCAATACATAAATGAAGATGTGTTCACTCTTGAACAAAACTGCATATGCTGCTCCCTCCAAGGCTGGAATTAAAAGTTTGTTGTCCTGCAGCCCTGGAATATAGCGAACTCCTGTAATCTCCAGAATCTCTCCAAACTCAAGCTGGAACTGTACTCGTCCCAAACCTCTGACTGCATGCACTGTCCCATCTCTATCCTATATGAGTTGCTCTGGGATAGTCTCAAAAGTGAGGAAGGCATCTTGCTTCCCATTCATGTGACTGCAATAGGAACTATCCACAATCCACTTCCCAGTATCAATTGGTACGCTACTACCGCAACTCGAAACAATAGTGGCAAGAGAGAACTCTGTAGCATGCCACTCAATCTCTGCTATAGCTGCAACCTTCTCTTTCTCTTGCTTGCCCTTCTTTTTCTTAAAACATTGGCCTGCATAATGGCCAAAATCATTGCATGCATAGCACCTGACTCTACTCAGGTCCCTCTGCTGCTTAGCCCCTCCCGGGCCCTTCTTGGACTTCTTGCCTTTAGCTGACAAGGCAACTTTCTGCTCATCGTTATCCTGCTCAGTCTTCCCTTGAGACCCTTCTCGGATCTCCTCTTGAGTAAAATCATCCCACAGTCTTTCCCAAGAGGGAAAGTTCTCTCTGCCAACTACACACTCCACGAACACATCCCACTCCTTAGTGAAGCCTTTCAGGGCTATCCGCACTAGCTCGGGATCCGAAATCACCTCACCAATTGCACTCAGTTCATCTTTTACCTGTCTGAGTCTAGTGAGGTAAGAGGCTACATTCTCACCTCTCGCCATCTTTGTGCCATGAAGCTTATCCTTTTAAAGCCATTTTACGGTTTTCATTCTTGTTCTCATACAACCCTTTCAAAGTATCCCACATCTCCTTAGCAGTATGTTTCTCTGCCAAATGTGGGATAAGGTGATCTCGAACACCATCCAAAAGTAGTCTCTGCGTTCTGGCCTCCTTCACCTCATGTATGTTAAGGGCTATAGGATCAGCCGTGGGAGGAACCACTGTGGTACTGACGAAGGTCCATAACATGTTCTCCTTGAGAACAACTGTCATCCGGGCTTTCCACTGCAAGTAGTTGGAAATCCCTTCCAACCGATCTTTATACCGAATGCAAGCCATCCTTCACTTCTGCTCTTTTTCCAACAATGCACACTCTGCCTTGATGTCTGAAAATATTTCTGACTGTCAATCTTCCCTTAATAGGGATCTGATACCATGTAGAAATTTCACTTCCCTAACAGGCTTTCAAGTTAAACTCATATTAACAATGTTTAATAACCCATCTCATTCAACCATAGACAGCTGAAAATGAAATTTCACTCATAAACACATCTGAACTGGAAGCACAAGAGAAGTACTACCCAAATACTGAGAACAGAATTAACATAACAGACATGCACAAAAAAATTTCAGACTCAGATATTTTAGCCAAAATGGCCTAGGCAAAACCCCAAAGGAGAAATCTGTGAGAGAGAGGTCTTTAATTTTATTTCTTCAGCAAAATAAAAAAAAATTGCAATAGCAGAATTACAACTTATCTCAACAGCAAAACCCATAAATTCTGTCTTGGAATTTTTGCCAAACCAGTAGTGTACAGAGTGTACGGACCTTGAAATTCGTGCCCAGAAATTATTTTTTTCTGCCCCGAAAATCGTGCCTATCTTAGACCTCGATTTTCGTGCCACTATACGGAATTGTATGAAATGTGCGGATTGTACAGAATTAATTTTCTGTACCCACCTCGAAATTCGTGCCTCTACCTGGAAATGCGTGCCACTGTTTTCTTCTCAAAAAATGTGCCCAAAATTTATCTACTGTCTTGGAATCCGTGTTGTACCTTGTCTTGGGAATGGAGCTGCTCTCTCAGACAGCTACCTTCTCTCTCTCAAACTCCATCTCAACTTGCTTTCCAACTCTCTTGGAAAATCTTCACTTCTCCAACTCTCTTGGGATGTGTGCAAATGAATGAGGGAGGGCTTATTTAATTCAAAAATCTTGTCTTTTGGTTTGCCTCTCAAGGGTAACTGAAGAGTCTCTAATCCAAGGGCCCACATTGGTTTAGATCAATGGATGAGAATAAATGCTCATTATTCTCCCCATAAATTAAATTCATTCACCTACCACTTAAATAAACCAAAAGTCACTTTATAATAATAAAGTGAATTAATTGCTCATCTCAAGCAATTAATACAAGGGTCATGTCCCCTTTTCCTTCATTAATTACTTAGGCATAAAAGGACCAGGAGAACACTTCCTAGGTACATTTTCAACAACTTGCACACTTGTATTAATTGCTCAACCAACTCCTTGGCTGCTTGTGCACATGTATCATTGTCCAACCAATGTTTTGACTGTTACCATGAAAGTGTATGACATGGTGGACTTGACTTCTGCGCTGGTACTTCTTTGAACTAAATTTGTATGTTGTATCCACACACCTTCAGACTGGATGCAACTTTTAGATATACTTCTTTACACTAGCATCCATGTTCTTCACCGTCTTTCGCAGATACTTCTTCAAAGTGGTTTCCATACACTTCTTCACACTTATGTAGGAATGTTGTATCCACTTTGACATTAGTTGATATCAATGACTCAAACTGAATCAATTGACATCCTCTTTGACATTAGTTGACATCAATGACAACCAAAGTTCAACAATCTCCCCCTTTGGCATTGATGTCAACACCTTATGAAGCTGTGCATGATCCTCTTTGAATTGTATGCTTTATCTGTACTCTGTTGTAATGCTCCCCCTGTGTATATGCTCCTTCTGAGTTCTTTGGGCTTTTGGCTACTGCGCTGTCTACTGTCAATTCTTCTGCTACTTCTGCGCAAACCATACTGCTTTCTGTTCCTTCTACACAGACCTTATATTCAATCATCTGCAAGCCATTTCTCCAATTGATTTGCTTCACGCTCTCACGTCTGCCATATTTCTATGCTTCGTCTGTTGTATCTCTATGTTGTTTCTCTACTGGATCTTTTGTTGCATTCATTACTTGTGTGACCAGTTTCATGTATTATACTTTAGTCCTGTCAGCTTCATTAATCTCTCCTTGCTTCAGCTTCATGCCTATTAGCTTCATGTATTTCTCCCCCTTTGACATCAATGGCAAAGACGTGTCATTTCTTGCACAATTGTAGATTCTTTTGTTACTTGGTTTTGCGCTGGCCCCAATCTCGTCTATCTTTAGTGATGACTCCCTCTTGTTTTCATGCTTCATTTCTCTACTGTAATTATGCACTGATGTCCTTTCATAATTATCTTTGATTGCTTTCTTGAAACAGACGTTGCATCTTGATCTCCTGTTCCTATCACAACACTTCGATAAGCTTTGCGCAGTGATCCATATAGACTTCCTATCATGCCAACTGCGTAGTGCTGAAATCAGTTTTCTACTGGTTTTGTATTACACTTCATGCCCCTGACTGCTTCATCTGTCACATTTACTACGTTGTCACAGGGCCTTGTCGCATTTAATGTTGTCGCATCCTTTGCCAAGACAACCAAAGATATGGCACGTTTTTCATTTATTGGCTAGCTCGGCATAAAAGCAGACATGACACTCAGTTCGTGTGGCAACAAAGACGTTTCGCATTTGTACTCTAATCTTTTGGGCAACATTATCCATCGTAGGATGCAATGAATTAAATTTCCGCCCCTTTTGTACTATTTCCAAAAATTCATTAACTCCAGCGTTTAGTTTTGGCAACTCTACCACCTTCATCGACTTGTGCGACATTGAATGCATATCTCATCAAATTAATTTCATGCACATGAACGTCTTCCTTTCAACTCTATAAGATTTCTGTGAAAATGCCTGATTCACTGCCTCTTGCACTCTTGCTCTTTCACGTCGCATTGTTGCCTGATCCTTCTTCTAGTTCATCTTCTTCCTTCTAATGGCTTCCTTTTATCACAGTATGAACACACCTCTTGAGAATGTGCGCCTTGCTGTCTATACTAAGCAGTCTGAGTTTTCGCACTTGAGAGTCGATATAGACTCCTGGCAACGACAAATGGAGGAAAAGCAATTTCTTCATCAATACTTTCAGTCACAGGTGAATTATAGACATTCTGAGCAATTGATTCTCTTGACCCATCGAGCGGATAATCTGGAACGTCAACAACAACAAATCCTGAATGAGGTGTCTCGTCTTCGGCCTCAGCATGTTGAACAATCGTCGTCTGCAACCTTGCAGCTTCTTCCTCCCCGCTCTTCTTCTGAATGTACTGCACTAGTACCGGTGGATTTAGAGCTTCGTCTTGCAAACCGGCCAGACACGGAGCTTAACCTCAAACTGCGGCTATAGAATACTTCAACACCCTTTCAATTTTGCCACATTTGCTGTCTTCTTGTATACGCCATTTTTGGCCTCGGCACAGAATCTCGACTCATGCATTTTGTAATCATACCCAATTTTGAATATAATGAAAAGGCTCCATTATGTATAGTCTCATGTCTTTCTGTAATGTTTGTTTCTTCATGAAAATATTTTCTTCTTGTGTTTGTACGACTGAAGTCAAACTGATACTCTCTGTTCTGTAACATAGCATCTGTAGTGTAAATCTTTAACCACTTAATGTAAGCAATTGAATTTTCCCTTTTCTGCGACATCACATACCATGTGCGAACATAATGAATACTTGCGACATTCATCTTAACCAGAGACACATTCTAACCACACACCTAATTAGCATCCCCTTGAATTCCTTAAAATTCATCGTGTTGAATTTAGGGGTTTCTCATAGTCCTTATAGGACTAGCCTGAGAGGCAACAATTGTGCCTGGATTGTCTGCATCTTCAGGGTACTTCTGGGGAGATTTTCTTACCCAAGTCTTGTGTGCATTTTTGTTTTGATTCTACAACGAAGATTTTTCACTACAGTCCTTTTGAATGCAATTACCCTTGCGCAATAATTCTACATTTGGATAATTCACTGCTCTTCGGCAGTACATTTCCTTATGTTCAAAACTGCCACATGCAAAGCATCTCACAGTTCGACAGTATTCTACAATATGACCAAAGCGATTGCATCTTGCGCACCTCACCCTATTGATCCTTCTTTGGTTAGGAAATTGAAAAGATCTAAAGTTGAAGGAATCATCATACCTGAAGGACTTAACCTGATTTGGACAATGTTCTCTGTTGCAGACCTTCTTTGGTATCTTAACATAACCAAGACCTGTTTTGTCTTTTGGTGGTCTTTGATCCTTCAGAATTTTGTTTAGCATTGATGTGCTTTCTTTTAACTTGTTCTACACTTCTTCAGATTCTGCCTTATCGCTTTCTAATTGTGCGCAGATAGGATTGCTGCTTGCAATACGAACTTGTTTCTTTCCCTTTATCTCAATCAATTTATCTTCTAAGCGAGATATCTCTTTGTCCTTTTCCTCAAGTTGACTCATCAACATCCTGATTTTCTGCGGCAATTCTTCTAGCGAAGCTTTTAGTGCAAATCTCTCTATTCTCAAGTAATTCCACCTTGTCTTGTGCGTAACTCGGTTGAATTTCATAGCTGGTCACCTTTTCACGAATTTCGGCGACAACGAATTCCTGAGACGTCTTGTTCTTCATACTTTGACAGTTGTTCCTGCAAGAGTTTATTCTTCTCCTTTGACTCCTTCAAGTCGTCCAGGGCGCTAATCAATTCACCTTCCCAGTCAATATCTGCAGTATCTTCATCATCATCAAATTGACTGTCAGTCTTGACCTTTGCTATAGGCTTTGGAGTTGTAACAGGCTTAGGAGGTGTTTTAAACGATCCATTGAATAAGTATTTGTCTAGTGGCCCTGGCTTGCTTTGTGCAACTGGAGTATTCTTCGAACTGTTTTTCTTCCTTTCATCTTTGCTTTCTTCTACTACATGAGCCATGAAGAGTACTTCTTTAGGTTCTTCGTCATAGTCACTTCCTTCGGACGCATTGCTTCCTTCCTCGGTATACAGACTCTTCCTCTGTTTTGGAATTCTTCTTTTATTTTCAGGTCTGTATTGTTAGCGTGCAGTTTTCTGATCATATGACCTAGATTCCTAATCACTGTCGCTGTCTCCATTTTCCTTGAAGGTACACTTTGAGGCATAGTGTCTTACTCCTTCACATTTGAAGCATTTGAAGGTTAACTTGTTTTTGTACTTACCTCGTCCTTTTTTCAACTTTTTGACAAAGTTTGATTCTTCATCCTCTAATTCATCACAACAGTCTTTGTCATGATCATGCTTATCCTTTCCTGTGGATTTAAAAGCGACTTCCTTTCTAAGGGGAGGCTCCTTCTCAGTTCTCATCTCATATGTAGTGAGAATCCCTTAAAGCTCATCCTTCGTCAGGTCTTCAAGATTAGCTCGATCTTCTAACATAGACACCTTCGCATCGAATCTTTGATGCAAAGTCCTCAATATCTTCTGCATCACTGATTATTCGTCTAGTGTGACCCCGAGACTCTTGATAGCATTAACTATCTCATCTACTCTTAAGAAGTAAGATGTAATGTTCTCTTCATCTTTCATCCTCAGTGATTCAAGTTGCCCAAAGTAGTTTTGCAATTTTGCTTTCATAACCTTATCGTCACCTTCGTAGATACCTCTGAGTTTGTCCCAAACTTCCTTGGTTGATGTGCAGTGCATAACCTTGATGAATTCATCACCTGTCAAGCCACATAACAGAGCATTTCTAGCTTTTGCATTACTTTCATAGATTCTCCTTTGTGCTGGATTGACTGGCACAACTGTTGGGACATCATAGCCATTGACAATAGATTGCCAAACATCTGCTCCCAATGATTGCAGATAAACTTCCATACGAACCTTCCAGAAAATATAATTAGTGTTGATGTAAATGTAATTTTGGAAGATATTCACTTGTATTTTATATTGATATTATTATTGTATTTTATTTTTACCTCCGACGGAGATGTTTTTCCTTCGGTCGGGGATGTCATTATTATGTTTGGTCATGCAAAGTCATTGAGGTAAAACCTCCATTGTAAGTCGAGGCGTTAGATCCCCTAGAGTCAAATGTAAAAGGGTTATTGAGTCTTCCTAGAGAAGTCGGCCCAGTTAGTTTTAGTGAGGCCGACCTAGTTAGGTAAAAGGTCAAGTTAAAAGTAAAGTATAAATAGAGAGCCTTGCTCTCTCATTTGGACACACTACTCACTCACACAAGTTCGCATAGCAAGGGAGAGAAGACAAGTTCATTGGTGGAGAAAGAGAGAAGCTGCAGAAGACATATTTTGGGTTTTCCACTTTTGGCTTGATATTGTATTAGTGACAAATCTATCTTTGAGGAAGTTGCGGGGTTTTCTCCTTTATGGTTTCCCCGAGGAAAGCTATTGTGTCTATTGTGTTTTGTTGTGCTTGTTATTCTTTCAGTTAAAGATCCTAGATAACATTAAATTAAAGTACAAAATCTAACATGGTATCAGAGCTTACCTGAAAAGGAGGCATTGTGCAGTAGCGGGAAACTAGGGCTTCCAAGTTTGAGGTCTTCTCTCCACAGATCATCAAGAAAAGGAGGCTAGGCAAACTCGCCCCAGGAGGGCGCATCTTTTAGAGAAAGCAGAATCAAATTCCGAGAATTATCAATTTTGACCCAGACACTTGTGACGAGAGAAAACTAGGGCATCAAGCTTTTGGGGTTTTCCTCCATCAATTTGGAAAAAGGAGTACATTGGACAACTCGCCTTGAGGAGGCGCATCTTCCTGTCCAATCAGAAGTTCAAAATTCCAACTTTGGAAAATTAGGGTTTCTCTGACAAACCCTAGGCCAGCCAGCTCCAGAACTAGGTTGGGCATATCAAATTGGTAAGATTTAAATCTTTGCTATTTCCATTTGAGGTGCTCATTCAATATGTCTCACCATACCAAGCTTGAGGATAAGCTTGAGGGAGTTGATAACTTCCGAGCATGGAAGTATAGGATTGCCCTTGTCCTTGAAGAAAATGACTTGGACAATATGTTAGTGAAGAGGTTCCTGTTATGACACAACTTGTAGTTGCCCCAAATGATAGATCCTATACAGGATGGTAGAGGGGATAGTCATCCAAAGAGGTGAACCACGAGAGCCTCGATTCCCAAAAAGATTGGTTGTCACGCCAATCGAGGCACCCTTCACTTTATACTATCAAAGCCACAAATAGTAAAGGGGGAGACCCCCATCTACTCCCAACAGGAGAGATCTAACCAGATCACCAAATCAAGCTATGTCAATAGGATACATAAGGTGATAGGTAAAGAACCCCAAATTTAAGGAAATAGGGTCATTGTGGAGGCTTTAAGAAATATAAGATTTAATTTATAGTGTTTAGGCACAATGACTCAATGATTAGAAATTATTCCAGGATTCAAGTGCTAATACAAATGATCAAAATCAATTGCCTTGGGAAACGTGACCCTTAAAACAGGTAAAGTGTCCCAAGGAGTAGATCTGATGGTTTTGGCTTTCTAGCACGGCTTGGATGAAAGATCTGATAGTGTCAAAGTATGCAAGCTCACAAACAGGGATAAAACGACAAGAAAACCAGTCAAGGAAGGGAATGTGCAAGGGTAGAGAGATTAGTGCCTTGGGATTTGGGCCACATGGAGTCCTCCAATGATGACGTCTTGGAGAACCCACCTAGGGTTATGCCAAAGGTAAAATACCCAGAAATGGTTTGCCAGTAAACCAAGTCGTTTGAACCAAAGAATTTTCTGATTATTTTAAGTGAGGGTTTTAACAGTAAATGAGAATGACCAATGGATTGGAACCCAAAATAACTGAAATAAAAGTAGATCTTACCCGGATAATCTTGTGGATGCCTTGATGATGATGATCTATGCCTTCCCGATCAATTTGAAGTGATTTGAGTGAGTGTCCAAGTGAAATCGTTTTCCCCTAAGAAGCCAATGTGCCTTCCTCTCATGCACAACAAACTACCTAAGTTAGATTTGAAGCATCAAGAGAAAATGGCTATAGCAACAAGAGACATGTTATCACCAATCTTGTAGTTGCCCCAAAAGATGGATCCGTGAGGATGGTAGAGGGGATAGGCAACCAAAGTGGTGAACCAAGAGAGCCCTAGTTCCCAAATGGATGGTTGTCATGCCAACCAAGGCACTCTTCGCTTTTGTTACCAAAGCCAAGGTAACAAGGGGGAGACCAATTGTTAGAAAAATTGTTGAAGAAATCTGATATTAATTATTTTATACATATGGCTCATATTGTTTTAGACCAGACATGGTAGAATTTGGTTCTTTCAGTTGTTAATATATGTTGAAGAGATCAGTTTTTGGTAATCAGACATTGTAAAATTCCCAAGGAGATTGAATTTTGAGTTGTTAATAATTATTGCCTTAAGGCTCGGTTTTATTGCCTGACATCAAAAACTATTTTTATACCTACACAGAACTGGACAATCTCTTATTTTCTCATTTACAAACCTTGCAGATTTGAGGCAGGACTCGTTAAGTTGGTGGTGCAGGATGTGTTCAAAACATTACAAAACGTGATCCCAGAAGAGGATGATGGTCCAGATAATCCGCCAGATATGGCAGAAGAAGTTCCCCTTGAAGCAATCCCCTTCGAAATCAGAAACGAACCTCTGAGAATCTCAAAATCTGTCTTTGGGATGGAAGAGCGCATGGACGAGGTGATCAACTTGCTGAAAACAGATTCAGAGGATAGCCTAATAACTGTCGCCATTTGCGGAACGGCAGGTATGGGGAAGACCTCTCTGGCTAAGGCCGTTCATAACCATATCTATCACAAATTCGAGGCAGCTTGCTACGTATATGATGTTCGCCACAAAGCCCAACACACAAACGGAATAGCCAAGATGCAGCGCCAGATATTGAAAGACCTCGTCAAGTTCAAGGATAAAGTGAACGATGAAGCTCATGGAAAAAGCCTAATGAGGGACCGCTTGAGGTCCATCAAGGCACTTGTGATTCTGGAATATGTGGGTGATAGCAAGCAGTTGGAGGCTCTCCGAGGTGACTGGTATGGGTCGGGCAGCAGAGTTCTTGTCACAGCACTTGATTCCCAACTACTTATTGACGGGCATGTTGATTTTGTTTATGAAATGCGGGGACTGGATAGTGATCATGCACTTCAGTCCTTTAGCTGGCATTCTTTCATGAGAGATAAGCCTGATGAAATCTATGAAGAACTGTCACAGACAGCTGTAAATATATGCAATGGGTTTCCACTTTTACTGGAAGTTCTGGGTGCACATTTGTATAATAAGGACAGAAGTTTTTGGGTTGAAACGCTAGAAAACTTGGTCGATCAAGATAAGTATGCAATTCTCAGGCTTTGTTATAATGGCCTGAATTCTGAGCAGAAGGAGATGTTTCTGGACATGGCTTGTTTATTCATAGGAAGGAAGAGAGAGAGTGTCATTAGCTTCTGGGAAGCTAGTCATTGTGATCCTAATAAAGGTCTTACGGGTATGATTCTGAAATCGCTTATCAGTCTCGATGAAGATGATAGATTTGCAATGCACAGTGAACTGAGGGACATGGGGAGAGCCATAGTGGCGAAGGAATCTGAAGAGCCAGGGGAACGCAGCAGATTGTGGAAGCCCCAGGAGGCTGAACTAGTTGTGATGGAAGGAAAGGTGAGGCCTTGAAGTTGATTCAGTCTCTAATTTTGTCACAAACATTTTGTATGTATTTAAATTTGATGGCTAATCCAAATACACAGTTTTGGCTAAATACAAATACACAGTTTTGAAGATACGGTATATCTCACTCTCTCCTGTCTTCCACTGCATGCTTCTATCATTTACTATACTGTTGTTTGTTAGATTTTTCTTTTCGCTGCTCCTTGAAGTTAGTTTCACATATGTAATTAGTTATTCTCAAGTAGGTCTTAAGCTTAGTATCTCTGTTCCTGGTTTTCTTGATTCATTGCTTTTTTTAATTATTGAAAATATATGTTTTGTATTATCTTGTCTATAGAGTTTATGTTGTTCTAGAAAGGGTATCTCAGAAGTTTCTTCATCTTCCACCTAGTTTCTATCGCATAGTTTATATGTTCGTGTCCAGGGTGGTTTTTGTTATGCCATACAGGCAGCTTCTTGTTTTTAAATTCCCGTGGTATAGTGGGTCAGAATTCACGCTAATGAAATTGTGTGGATTGTGGTATGGTTAGGGAACAGAAAAAGTACGATTTCTTACATACCTTCAGCAAGAAGTTATATTGCAAACCAATAATTTGCAAACAATGTGTAATTTGCAATTGCTTTGGCTGGATGGGGCTCTCGTCGAGGGAGACTTTGCACAAATGCCTCCAGAAATAAAATGGCTGAGATGGGAAAACTGCCCACTGAAATGCCTTCCATGTGAATGGAATATGAAGCATCTAGCCGTCTTAGATTTGAGTTTCAGCAAAGACATTGAGGCAGTCTGGACAACATTTTCCGATGAAGAGGTAATTTGGAAAATAAAATCTAAAGATAGAGTAAAGCTTGTATTAATTGCGTAATTTCCGGTTCAAATATGAATAAAATCTTCCATAATATCGAAAATAAATAACGTGAAATACCTGCTAAATGAGTTGAGGGACATTGCTTTTGCAGGGGCCCAAAAATCCAAAAGTACTTAAGCTAAATCACTGCACAAATCTTCAGCTTCTTCCGGATTTAAGGAATCATACATCCCTCATTAGGCTGGAGCTATGTGGCTGTACGGAGTTGAAGGAATTACCAGAATGTGTTGGACTTTTAAAAAATCTTAAGCACTTAGATTTGTCAAATTGCTACAACTTAACCCATCTCCCAGACACCATAACTAACCTGAGTTCCCTGGAGGTACTCTTCTTATCCAACTGTCATAACATCAGAAAATTGCCAGATTCATTTGGAGAGCTCACAGTTCTGAAGAAGATCAGAATGAATGGAATGCCCTTAAAGGAGCTGCCTGTGACCTTTAGATGGCTGTCATGCTTGGAGAAGCTGACTCTTCATGGCTGTTATAAATTAGCAAGTTTACCTCAGTCAATCGGTGAACTGAACTGCTTGCGTTATTTGGACATTCATGGTTGTTCTAGTTTAAGATCATTGCCTGATTCCATTTATGAACTAGAAAGCTTGCGCCATTTGGATATGACTGACTGCAAAAAGGTTGACCTAGGAGAAGAACTATGTAACCTTGTTTGCATGGAAAGATTGATTCTAAGTAACTGTCCTGCAATGAGGAGCTTGTCTACATCAATTGGAAGACTTAATTGTTTGCGCCATCTGAATATGAGCAACTGTGCTTCCTTGTTTCGACTCCCAGAAGAAACAGGAAATCTGGTTTGTTTAGAAGATTTGTTGCTGAATAAATGCCACAATCTGTGTGAACTTCCTCAGAGCATTGGAAATCTTTCAAAGCTAAGAAATCTAGAAATGGAAGAAAATTATAGCTTATCGTTGCTTCCACCCAGTTTTTCTAGACTTACTTCATTAAAAGTTCTTAAATCAGGGGGGTGTCGTCTTCCACAAAATATTGGAAAGTTTTCATCATTAGAAATTCTGTATCTGAAATCATACAAAGTTTCCTTTTTGCCTCCAAGTTTTAGCAGGATTCCTCGATTAACTAAACTTCACCTGCATCACTGCACAGAACTTGTAGAATTACCATCTCTTCCCAAAAAACTACTTCAACTGTGTATCCAAGACTGCTTGGGATTAAGGAAAATCTCAAGTTTGTCACATATGAAGAAATTGAAGCTGTTGAGAATACACAACTGCAGAGAACTTGTTGAATTGCCTGACTTTGCATCATTGCAATCCTTGCAAGATCTTTCAATATCAATATGTGAGAAGGTTAAACGTATTACAGGCATGGAAGGGCTGAAATCATTGAGAAAGTTGCAAGTGGCAGGTTGCAGAACCTCTGTAGTGAGACCTCTCCAATTAATCAAGGTATCGTCCCTCATGATCCTCTTCAAGTTGATATTTAATTATTATTTGGCATCAGTGAGTGGTGTGATGGCAATGCTTGGGTATTTTCGTATTAAATTAGAGAAAAAATAAAAGAACCAACACACTGATTTTAACAACAGCTATCCTAGTTTTGGCTACCACTCTTAAATAGTAACGTGGTGCAAAAATAATTCTTCTTGTGTATCTAATTAATTGTCAGGAGGGCAAAACCATTTACTTTGTTTTTTCAAAGTTTTCTCTGAAATCAAAGTCTCTGTACAAAGTTTTCTCTGAAATCAAAGTCTCTGTACATTTAAATGAGCAGTAGCAAAAATTACAAGTTGGTGTTTTTCAAATTTCTACAAAACAATAACACTGATCATTATGTACTGAAATTTGAATTACAGGAAACACTTTGTCTAGAGTTATTCAGCTTTTCTGCAAATGGGGTCCCAGAGAACTTACAACACAAAATGCGGGACAGTGGAGATTATCTGTTGAATGTTATATTGGAGATCAATGAGCCATGTACAGGAGTTATATTATGCGTTATGGTAAGGTTTAACAATAGCGTAACCTCCTTGAGTATAGAAATGAGCATTGTGAGAGATGGCAAAGAGATTTTCAACACCAAGCTCCCAATCCACTCAAAAAACGTTGTGGGAGATCGTGTTTTTGTGCATATTTTAAGGCAAAATCATCCTTTAGTAATGATGTTGCAGAGTGGAGATGTGGTCCGTGCCAAGGCAGAAGGAGACGAGGAAAGGATGCTTATCAGAAGTGGTGGGATGCAGTTCTTCTATAAAGGAGAAGATGGCAGAACAGAAGATTTAATATTGGGGAGACTGGGAAAGGATGTAACTTTGCTAATGAAAAAGTATAATGAAGATGAAGATGACATTTGTGAAATACCTGCTCAAAAGATTTAATATTGGGGAAACTGGGAAAGGATGTAACTTTGCTAATGAAAAAGTATAATGAAGATGAAGATGACATTTGTGAAATACCTGTACAAAAGATTTAATATTGGGGAAACTGGGAAAGGATGTAACTTTGCTAATGGAGAAGTGTAATGAAGGCGACATTTGAGAAATACCTGCATACATTTGCATGTAACTGTTGTGTTTAATATGAGTAAAGGTATTAAAGGCAACAGTTATAAATATGTTTGTAAATATATTTATGTAAATATGTTTGTAAATACATTTATCTGAATATAAGTATTTTAAAAAAAAACTGGTGTACTTAATATGACTGAATTTTAATTTCTTCTTTTTATGGACATTCATATTGCTTTACTTTAGTAACCCAAGTAAATGTTGGCATTGGTATTTTTCCAATGCTGCCAGTTATTGGGAGTTGCAGCTGTTCTTAGTTAACACTCAGCCTCCTTAATCCTATAAATTGAGGTTTTCTTATGTAAATTACTCATTCAAATTAACAGAACCTTTTTTGTTCTAATGATTCTCATTTACAATCCAGGTTAACCTCGGATCTTTACATGGTAGGCCTGATAAGTTATCCATGTACAAGCTCTCATAAATGGAGAAAAGGAGAAAACCTCATGGGAAAAACTCCTCCCCAAAAGAGAGAAAAACACACACGTCAAAAAAAGCATTGGAGCTGAAACTGATGAAGATCCACCAATGATGCAGTGAATGGCAAGAGCAGGAGACCCATCTTTGTTTTTCTTTTGTTTCCTCCCTACGTTTTGTTTATGGGGAGGTGTTGGCATTGGTATTTTTCCAACGCTGCCAACTATTGTGAGTTGTAAGCTCACATAAGAACTCTCATCTGCCTAACTATTCTTAGCTAACACTGGGCCTCTTCAATCCTATAAATTGAGGCTTTCCTATGTAAATTACCCATTCAAATTAATAGAACTTCTTTTGTCCTAATGATTCTCATTTATTATCTGGGTTAAACACAGATCTTTACAGTAAAAACATAAGCTATCAAAATTGACTTTATGGTTTATTTTGACATTTTGTCATAAGTACCATTCATCTTATTGAAAAATTTCAAACAACAACCCATTAAGCATGATTCTTATGATTTCTAATGATGTCATTAAGAGGGAGCATGCCATTCTATATACTTATCATGTTATTTTTGGTACTCATTGTTGCTAACTAATATACACCTCGGTTAATGTGGGAGAAATGAAATATCTGGGAGTTTTGAAAATATACTGAAGCAAGAGGGCAACAACAATAAAGTTAAAGTAGCAGCATATAAAATGATAATTCACGAGACATTGATTTAAACGAAATCATTTGTGAAGATAGACTAGTGCTGAAATACATTAAATAACTGTTGATAAAAGGGAATGTTTTGTCGTGCTTCTTGGTTAGTTTTAATTATTATGGATGAGTGGATTAAGGTGGGTTAATTCTTGTTTGGTCCATTTAGACTTTATCCTCAATGGTGAATGCAAAGTAACTATATTAGATGTCCAACAGGGCGAGACATAAAGTCTGCTTAGAGTAGCCCCCTGACTCCTTAGTATCATTCAAAGCAACTTCTCACGTTGACAATAGGATTTGGGAGCATTTTCCTACTAAGCTATCCACTCAAATCCCTTTTTGATTGTTAGCCATCGACTCAGGCAAAGCCTGCAGTGGTTACAAGAGCATACGAGGATATGAGCCAATGTTCATTACTCTCTATTGCGAAAATGAAATAACATAAAAGTAAACTACTATAGTGATATGTGTGTGGAGATATGATTAATTATTCTAATCTAAGAAAAGAAACTAACTAAAATTAGTAACTAAAAGCAAAAAGCAAAAAAGAGTCACGCCATGAAAATGATGCAAATCCCTAGGGGGGATGTGGTGTGGGGGCTGGGTAGCCCACTTGTTTTTATTATTATTTTTACAAACTTTAAGGTGGATGCCTTTTGTTCTCAATAGATCGAGAACCAAAGGATTACAAGTTTAATAATTTGACTTTGAGGATAGCGGGGTGCTCTTGGGGTCTCGGATGGCCTAAATCTTCGATTTTTCGACAACATTTCCTCTTACCCATTCATAAAAAAAGTAAAACCAACTACCTATTTTGCACCAAATGTGCTAAAGAAGACATTAAAAGCTTAAATGTTTCAACTTTAAGTATTGAAAGATAGAAAATGAGCACAAGTACTTAAAAAAAAACTGGATCTACTAATGATAAAGCTTGAAAAACTAGATCAAGTTAATAGAAAGCATACTTAGTAAACTTGCATTAGATCTTCTAGACAGGGACTAATTAGTTAATCTGCAAGAACATAACCAAAAAATAATTTGAATAAAAAGTGACAGAAAGAGGGAAGAAGAAGCTGAAAGCTCAGAACTTTGGGTCGTGGAGTCCGTTGGTGGAGACAGGAGGGACTATGTTCTTCGGAAGTGCTTGGAAAGATGGAAGAATCAAACAAGATCAGCCACTCCTTCTAGCTAGGTACCCGCATCAACTTGAAAATCCTTGCACAAAGAAATGGTTAAAAGCAAAGGTGTTGATGAACGCATATATGCACCTCTAAGAGATCTACAACAAATAAAACATAAGAGAATAATCAAGCAAGGAATTCCCTTACCTACTTGGAGGTAGCCCCCTTTGTAGGCCCATAGCTAACCGGACAAGTACAAGAAAACAAGCAAAGCAATTATCATCCACACACAATGATACTCGACACCATAGGTTTTCCTCCAAAGCCTTCTTTATTCCAAAAAATATTACAATTTACAAGTACAAAGCTTCAACATCCTTTTGGTCCTCTGACCATGAGAAAAAAATGAAAAAGCACATGCTTTTATAGCCCAAGAGGGCACATTCTTCAAGGAGAGTGCATTTGCCACTTGTATGAGGGAAGGGCGAGTTCCTTGAGAGATTAGGAGGATTGAGGGTGAGTTGAACTCAAGAGGAGGGCGCCACCTCTTAAGAGGTGCGCCCCTCCTCGTTGGGATTTCCATCCATCCATTACCATTTCTCCACATAAGGAAATGCGCCCCTCTCATGGTGGAGATAACTCAACTTTGATGAATTTGACGTCAATCACCGAGGTTTGACTTCAATCTAACTGAGATTTTATTGCCAATCCAATTGCCACCACTCCAGTGTGATTGAAACATGTATGGTGCAAGTCTCCATAATTCATGGGATGCTGATTTTTTCCCAATTATTATGTCTTTTTTGGCCATTTCGAGGGAAAATCAAATAAAGTGATAAATAATCATTAATTTGTTGGTTTTTCATACAATTATAGCATTATAATTCAATTGCATAAGATCAATATGATCACTAGAAGAAAGATAACGCACAGAAACAAAGAACATGAGAATTTATCCTAGGAAACCCAATAGGGGGAAAACCCAACAACCTTTGTATAGAGATGAACAATTCTGAGAACATAGTACAATGATGAGAGAGAGAAAGAAGAAAGTCTCTACAAGTAAAACCCCAAAATCAGCTTCTCCTAGTTGCAGATGCGAGCTCCTCTCCAAGTGATGCGAACTTGTGTGAGTGAGTGAATGTGTCAAATGAGGAACACATCCCCTTTATTTATACACTTGCCAAACTAACCTTTTCTCTAATTGGGCCGACTTGTCTAACTTGATTGGGTTGACTTGTCTAACTTAACTGGGCCGACTTGTCTTGGGGGAATATAAAAATACATTTAATAAATTTTTTATTTACTTAATTTTCTCCCCAAGGTTTACATTGTTCTTTCAAGGGTTTACATGATTAATTACATCAAGATCAACTCCCGTAGGAGGTACAAATAATTACAATAAAATATAATAAGAATATCTTCTGAAGTTGCACAAAATCCAACACTCCCTCTCAACAAGGAAAGTGTTATTTTGTCATCATCAACATCACGATCATCTGGGTTTCATCTGTACATCTATATTGTCTCGATCATTTCTATACATACTGAAGGTTGTCAACACAGTCTCAATCCTTCGAGAAGTGTCATCATGCATCAACTCCACCAGTCCTTTGGTGAGTCCAAGAGTAGCCTCTCCATCCTACCTGGATGTCTGAGAGATAAGCCTTACCATCTGCTTTGCCATTTGCTACATGTCCGTCTCATCTGCCGATGGGATCCTCCCATACTTGGCTAAGAACCTGGACGAGCAGAGGTGCACGACCATTTACTACCTGTTCGTCTCATCTACCGATGGGATCCTCCTGTTATCACATATATAGTAGCTAGGCTACCATATGTTTTATTCCAGATTCCAGTACATTTTTCAGCCAATTCCCTTACATTTGAGATGTCGAGATGAGCATCTACATTGGATCACTATTTGATTATGGACAACAGTATATTCCCATGCCATGACTGAGTCTCAGAAACTCAGATTTGATGATTGATGTAGCCATTTAGCCATTTACAGAGCAGTTGGTATTGCCCAGAGTTGCAACAGCAGGTTTCAGTGGACAGATGATGGTTCAGATTGGTTATCTACAGGTATATGACCCAGCAGGTATTATCTTGTGTTATGGTTATTATTGCTTTTATACTCATTCTTGTGGCATGTCTTAGCATTTAGTATCATGATCTGGTGATCATATAGATATGTGGACCTGGTTGTATTTGATTATATATATATGTCCCCACTCAGACTTAGAAGTTCTTGACCTATACTCATTGGTTTTACCCTCCTTAGGGAGAATAGAGGTGATCATTCCCACCACGATTTGGCTTGCTAGTGTTTGTCTCATTATTCACTTTCTCCACCCATCCTTTACCTTCTAGTTATGTTGATGTTTACCCTGACTTACTACTTGACTAGTGGCATGGAGGACCTTCCCTCGCTTTAGCCTCTTTGTTGGATGAGCTTCCCCTGTCTATTGTGTCTTGGCTATGAGTTGCCTAAGTTGTGTTGGCTAGACCTGAAACAGATAGTGCTACCATCAATACAGTGTATGTGGAAATGAAATGTATATCTTATGTGAAAGCCCGTTCATGGAATCGTGTTTCTGAACACACATGAACGAAAGGCAAGCCTAATGAAATTGGCTTTGAAATGTGAAATGTAAATCTATGGAATCGTGTTTCTGAACACACATGAACGAAAGGCAAGCCTAATGAAATTGGCTTTGAAATGTGAAATGTAAATCTATGGAATCGTGTTTCTGAACACACAGATCATAAAGCCTAATAAATGTAAATCCATGGAATCGTGTTTCTGAACACACATGGATCAAGGCTATGGAAACTCAAAGGCCCAAAAAAGCAATGGTTCATAAATGGCATATCTAAATGATTGCTGGCCTCACTTGTATTGATTTAATCCTCACTAGCTTGCGAGTTATCATGTGAGATGGAGTAAGGGATAGCTCGAGTTATGTCCCCTAGAGTCTCAAGTAACGATTTGACGGGCACCCAGTCATGGCTGCTCTAGAAAAGATCCTCACGGAGCTGTATGAGCTTGGATGTGAGTTGTAGGCATCTGTCAATGTTGAATAAGCACTTCTGAAACAACTTACCCATTTGTGAGACACTGCCATCCCCTGTGTTACTGCTTGTCCAGCATACGCTAGAGTGTGTATTCCCTTTCCATTTCCAAAGTGTCACAGTGTCAAGTCAGTAATCACCCTTTAGCCTAACCTTTTGATATTTGAGCCTTCACCCTTCACTAGCAAATTGGTCACAACTATAAAGTGAGTATGGTCTTGAAAGTCTAGTCTAAGTCATAATTAATATTGAAAACACTTTATATTTGGTTTTAGATCGCCAGAGAAATGATTACTATTTGTTATAATTGCTACTTGAAAGATTTGTAAAGCATATCTTAGCCTCTAACACTTGCAACAACTTATTCTCAGTTTGGGTCATATTATTGGTCATGTTGACTTGGTCAAACCTAGTTTGACCAAAGTCAACCACAGGACATGAGGTGGATAGACCTCAGATGATGCATATGGATGATATATGGTCTATCACAAATCACCAGATGGTTCCATGCATTGGTTACAGGTTTATGATGATGATTTGTGGTTTTCAGCGTATTTGATCATTTACAGATTATTATTATTTTATCTGTCTGGATATATTGGATATTTTATATGACCATGCAGAGATCCATAGGGTTGTTCGGGTACACAGGGTACTACCAAAGGACCGAACACCAAGAGCAACCACTTCACACAAACAAATCACAGATCAACACACCGATGTTTTGACGTGGTTTAAACCCTCTTGAGGGAAACACTCCACGGCCCCGGCCAAATAGCTTCTACGGGACAATTTATTATGCAAAGAAAGAAAGTTACAAATGAGCTTCTCATAATCGATCAACTAAACAATGACCCTCCATGCTCTTTAAATAGAGATCATGGACCAATCGGGTGTTAAGCCACGGATCAAGGTTAGGTTTGATCTAAGAGATAAGAGAAGTTGAGCCGTCGGATCACTCTATGTCGGAAACATATCGTGACCGTCGGATTAAGTATATACAAATGCATACTAATGCATACTAAAGAAACACACTATCCCTAACGGATATATTACACAAGTTGATCTTAACTAACTCCTAAGTGTCTAAATATCCTAACAAGGGTGTATGAGTACACACCTCTAGTGGATTTGGGCTCTCTGAGTCCAATGAGACAGTTTTTTTTCAGTTCCGGGTAGTTACAGTGAGTATTTTCCTCAGTTTATCATTCTGGTGCATATTTGCCATGATAAATGGCCTGTCAAAGCAGAGTGATGGTATGATTGGTTTTCCTATGGCGCTACAGAGGGGACATGCAGTGTAGCCACTTGTTTTTACTATATTGGTTTGTTCCCAGACACATTGGTGCCGTCATATTTGGCCCCAAGTGACCAAGCAGAGAGTTACATGCATTCTGATTCTCTCCAGAGGATTTTCAGAGGATAAAAAATGGTTAAATTGGCTACTGAAGAATTCGATTTGGGCTACTGAGGCAAGAAAATGGCATGGGATGAGTTTTGATGATGAGTGTGATGTCTTCCACCTCTTCTACAGCAGTTTCAGCATTCAGTGGGGCCCACACCCATCTCTCCGGCACATTTTATGATTTTCTGGAGCCTTTGGAGGCTCACGACTTTCCCAGAGGAGCACGATTTGGTGCTTGTGTTGGTCACTTGATGTTATTGTGCCATGGGGACACACTAGGGGTGTTAGATATTACCCCCTAGACCCACCATGTGCTTGTATTCATGTTTATTTGATCACTTTGAGTGGGACCCCCTCTCCTAGGGCGACTTTGTCCATGTATGTTATATTTTTGAGTTGATCTATGTACTTTATTTGTTGAGCTCATCTCAACCGTAGATTAGAACATTTTGATCTTTTAATCTTAGCCATCCATTGAAAATGTGGTTAGGGTTTTGGTATCTCTCCATCCTATTTAAAGAAGAGAACTTCTCATTGTAAATGGACTTTTGGCTCTTGAATTTTGGAATAAAACATTTTCTTCGAGATACTTGTGTTGTGGTGGTGAATGCTATTGATGTTCGACTGAAAATATCTTTCCATTGCACTGAGATTATTGGTGATTTCCATTGCTATTATTTTTTCCACACGATTTCATCTGCAGGTGAGGAGGCCGAATTGCTCAAGGAAGGCGCACTGGTTGGGGAAGACTCTCCTTGCTCTCTCTTTTGACAAATTGGTTTGGTTCAAGGAGTATTACTGTCTATAACCTTTTACTTCTGTATCTTTTCATCATTTGCATTTTCCTTTGCTTCTGTATTTACTGATTGATTTCATCCTTGGTTTTGCGGGAGAGAGAAGGGCGCACGTGTGGGACAAGGGCATCAAGTTTGGCATTGGTCTTCATCAAATTTTCTCATTTGATCTTTGTGGAGATTATATTCGGCATCATAGCAACCATTTCCATCAATTAGATATGCTCTCAAGGTAAGATTTCTATTTCTCAAAACTACCCATCTGTCATTTACATTCAAAACTCTCATTAAAATCCTTCGGAAAATTCCATGGATCAAACCACTTGATCAATTGGCAAATCATTTATGGGAATTTTAGCTTAGACCAAACCCAAAGTGGGTTCTCCTAGACGTCAAGGTTGGAGGACTCCACAGGGCCCAAATCCCAAGGCACTAATCTTCAAACCCTAGCGCACTTCCCCACTTGGCCAATTTTTTTGTGTTTTGATCTTGTCTCTGAGGCTTGTGTGTTTTGATACTGTCATATCTCTCTTTAAGTCTATCCAAAGGTACTAGATAGCCCCAATCCTGTTTTTAACCTCCCTGCATTGGACACGGTTCCCAAGGCAATGGATTTTTATATCATTTATTGGTACCTTGATTCTGGATCTGTTAATTGAACTCATAAGTCACTTGCATAACTATATTGGATCAAATCTATATCTCTTAAGCCTCTTGATCCAACCCATAACTCACCTTGTGACTTCATCCATAGATCTAGGGTTTATTTCACCTAGCACCTTACGTACTTCACTGTGTGTGATTTGATCTGGTGTCCTGGTTTGATCTCTCCTGTCGGGAGTAGATCTGGGTCTCCCCCATTGTTGTCTTGGGCTAAGACAACATCAAGTGAAGAGTGCCTCGATTGGCGTGACAACCATCCATTTGGGAGTCGAGGCCCTCTTGGTTCACCTCTTTGGTTGCCCATACCCTCTACCATCCTCACAGATCCATCTTATAGGGACAACTACAAGTTTGGTGATAACACCTCCCATACCTGGTTGAGAACCTGAATGAGTAGAAGTACCTGTGCAAGCATCTCACGACCATCTACTACCTGTTCATCTCATCTGTCGATGGGATTACTCCCATACCTGGCTGAGAACTCGAACCAGTAGAGATACATGTGTGTAACCCGACCATCTACTACTTGTCTGTCTCATCTGTTAACGGGATTACTCTCATACCTAGCTAAGAACCTGGATGAGTAGAGGCACCTGGGTGGAACCCGACCATCTACTACTTGTCTGCCTCATATGCCAATGGGATTACTCCCATACCTGGATGAGAACATGGACGAGTAGAGGCACCTGGGTGGAACTCGGCCATCTACTATTTGTCTGTCTCATCTGCCGATGGGATTACTCCCATACCTGGCTGAGAACCTAGACAAGGAGAGGTACCTGGGTGGAAGCAGGGTAAACATCTCTGTCATCTTTCCCTCTCAAGGAGGGACATGTTCTCTTCTACTCCAAGTCTTCCACGAAAGTATTCAAACTTTATCCCAGGAAGAGGCTTGGTGAGAACATCTGCAGTCTGGTCATCTGTCAAAACATACTGTAACTCGACCGCACCTTTCTACACCATATTACGAATGAAGTGATACCGAATCTCTATATGCTTCAAATTGTCATGGAATACATGATTCACTGACATCTGCACACAACTCTGGTTATCACAGTGAATCACAATTGGCTTTGGAATCTGGCCAAACAATTCTGCAAGAAGTTTCCGAAGCCATACTACTTCTAGAGTTGTTGTACTAGCAGCAATATACCTGAACTCTACAGTACTGAGTGAGGTATACTTCCCGCTACACTAGGAAATCACTGCAGAACCTAGACTGAAGCAACATCCGAAAGTACTCTTCTTATCTGCAGCACATCCGACCCAATTTGAGTCTGAAAACCCCTGCAATCTCAAGTCACACTCTGAAGCATATCTCAGGCCATATCCCACAGTGCCACGCAAGTATTTGAGCACATGTTTTGTAGCAACCCAGTGAATCTGCCTCGGTTCACACACGAACTGACTTAGAGCATTCACAACAAAACATATATTTGGTCTGGTGTTCGTCAGATACATCAAGGATCCAACCAACTGGCGATACATAGTGGGATCAATCAAATTTGAATCTGAAGCATAATCCCTTAGCTTCTTCAAATTTGCATCCATCAGAGTGGCCATGGACTTGCAGTCCAACATCCCGAATCTCTTCAGAATATCTATGGTGTATTTTCCTTGACCTAGGAAAATCGCCTTCTGCCTCTACCATACTTCTAATCCCAAGAAGTAATGCATCGATCCAAGATCCTTCATTTCGAACTCAGAGGCAAGTTTCTTCTTACACCATATGATATGTTTCTCATTTCCAGTGAGAAACAAGTCATCAACATAAATGATCAAAATCAGTGGCTCATCATCTACAACCTTGTAGTAATGGTTGGGGTCTGCATCACTCTTGGTGAATCCCAAACTCACCGGGAATCCGTCTATCTGTCATACCAAGCATGGGGTGCTTGCTTGAGTCCATACAGGGCCTTTTTCAGCCTGCATACGTGAGACTCCTTTCCGTGGACAATAAACCCTTCCGGTTGTTCAATATATGCTTCTTCCTCAATAACACCATTGAGAAAGGTTGTCTTGACATCCATCTGATGCAACTTCCATCCCATAGCTGAAGCAATAGCAATGATTGATCTGATGGAAGTATATCGAGCCACAAAAGCAAATGTCTCATCATAATCAACTCCCTCTTTCTAAGAGAATCCTATGGCAACAAATCTAGCCTTGTGTTTTTCAACACTACCATCCGCTCCATGCTTGATTTTGTATAACCACTTGGAAGTCACTACTGACTTTCCCTCAGGTCTCGGCACGACCTCCCACACATCATTCTTCATGATGGATTGGTATTCTTCCACCATGGCATCCTTCCAAAGTTGGTGTCTAGATGCTTCTTCATAAGTGGTAGGTTCTGAGTCAATGATGTGACTCATCAATGCTACATAACTGGAGAACCTTTGAGGTCTCTTACTTTCTCAAAAAGTACCATGTGGAGCTTCATGCCCCTCTGCATCATGCAAAGTTTGTTGTGCCCATCTAGGCCTCTTTCGACCTACTGCAATATCTCTGGGAACATCAACTGGCTCAATTGGATCAATGGGATTGATGGGTTCATCCTTCTCTGCTAACTCCCTCTGAACTACTGGAGGGGGAGATGATATCATCTCCTTTGGTTCTAGCATTTTCTCATCATCGATCTCCATGTCTGATCCTTTGCCTTTCCTGATAGCCATCTCTTCTTCAAAAGACACATCTCTGCTGACTTCAATCTGTCTTGATCCTAGGATGTAGATATCGTACGCCTTTGAAGACTCACTGTATCCCACGAAGGTTCCCTTCTTTCTTGAAGGTTCTAACTTCGTCTTTTCTTCTTGGGCACATGTATGCAGACTAGACAGTCAAAGATCCGATGGTGGCCCACTTTTGGTTTCATTCCCGTGAAAGCTTCTTCCGAGGTCATCCTTCTAGGCTAAGAGTCATCATTTGAATATTAATGGGATTCATGTGTCCACCACTTGTTCATCGGAACAAGTCTCATCATCCTTCTCTTGTAGGTCATAACATATGGTCTTTTTCCTACAAGCCAAATCCTGTCAGATGATTAGTGACATTGCATAATCAAATTTAATCAATTTCTATTTCTATGCAATGACAATAGTTTACACTAGGCATCTTGGCTAATGCTTCAGCACAACAATCATAAACATGTCTCCCAAACACATATGGTAACTATTTAGATGTCTGCTATCTCCACTAGGACATGCCATCAAGAGTGTGCACTACTCTATGCATGCAAGAAGGAAATATCATTTAAACTAGTTCCATCACGTGTTCATGGAATGTTGTGTAGCTCATATGCATAACAATTACAACAAGAGCCTACAGTACATAAGAAAATAAACTATATCAACTGCTCAACACACTTCCTGATAGATCTGTATACAAATAGTTATGATGAGTGAAGGCCTTAAAAGATGAAACCCTAGTTTCGACAATGGCTTCTTCTAGTACTGCTCTGATACCATGTTAGTTTTTCATACAATTATAGCATTGTAATTAAATTGCATAAGATCAATAAGATCACTAGAAGAAAGACAAAGCACAGAAACAAAGAACACGAGAATTTATCCTGGGAAACCCAATAGGGAGAAAACCCAACAACCTTCGTATAAAGATGAACAATTCTGAGAACATAATACAATGATGAGAGAGAGAAAGAAGAAAGTCTCTCTAAGTAAAACCCCAAAATCAACTTCTCCTAGCTGCAGATGGGAGCTCCTCTCCAAGTGATGCTAACTTGGGTGATTCAGTGAATGTGTCAAATGAGGAACACATCCCCTTAATTTATACACTTGCCAAGCTGGCCTTTTCCCTAACTGGGTTGACTTGTCTAACTTGATTGGGCCGACTTGTCTTGGGGGAATATAAAAATACATTTAATAATTATTTTCTTTACTTAATTTTCTCCCCAAGGTTTACATTGTTCTTTCAAGGGTTTACATGATTAATTACATCAAGATCAACTCCTGTAGGAGGTACAAATAATTACAATAAAATATAAAAAGAATATCTTCAGAAGTTGCACAAAATCCAACATAATTTGACTCTCAAAAGTGGGTTTAGGGGTTAAGTGGGTGCAATGGGTTAGAAAACGAACACCCCCATGGAAAATTCCACCTCCTAACACCACTTTTATGACTTTTCTTATTTTTACATTAAAAAATTGTATGTTTTACGGGAACATTTTTATGAGCTGAAAATTAAAAAAACCTAGGGAGGACTTAGTACATGTTCATATGACTCAAAAATAGTGACTAGCATGGTAATATACATTGACACCTAGACTTTAATAACCTCCTAAGGCCTAACCATCAAGACAATTACTCCAACTTTGGAGGTTTGAGTGAAAAAACTCGAAAATTATAAGTCTCTGAAAAGCGACAAATATTTAACAAGGAAAAAACACTCTAGAGTAATTGGATTGATGACTAAGTCTAAGTATTCAAATCCTTTTACAAAAAGTCATCATGCTACGTCAGTTATTACAATTTCCCATGGGGTATGAACATGTAGAGAAAGTGAAAAGGGGCCAAAAATGGCATGCATGGACTTCTAAACACTGATGATGAACAAGTGACTTGTTCACACTTTGGCAGCTCACTGAAAATCCAACTAAGTGCAACTTAGTGGGTGAAATTTGGCTCCAACTGTGGGACATGTGCTTAATCTGGTATTTAGGCAAGGAGAGGATGCAAGAAATCCATAATCTTTCGTTTCTATAACCTGTAAAAACACCTCAACTTGACAAGCCAACCTTAAGTAGCACATGCTTTTTGTAAAAGCCAATGAAACATAAGTTGCATTTATTCGGAAGAAAACAAAATGAAACTAACTAACGAAAGAGACTAATATTCCCAAAAATAGAAAATAAAAGTAGAAAGTAAATGCTCACTTTAAGGAACTTATTTTCCTATTCTAAGCATGATATGAAACAAAATCCTAGGTGTAATAAAAATCCAATGTAACCACCTAAGCATTTTATCAGTTTTCAAGTTTTTTTCGTGTCTTTGGTTACCAGCCAAAGCAAGGACACGTTTATTAAGTAATGCAAACCTGCGTGAAAGTTCTTGATGGGAGATCATAGACATGTAATATGTCATCAAACCTCCTCCAAGAACAACAAGTCCTCCTGCAGGCTTCTTCCATCCAATTTTGGATAGGAATGATATACCAGATTAACTACTCCATCATACTTATCCAAAAGGCTTCTCAAATGATAACTCTCTATGTAAGCCCCAGGCTACTTCAAATCATAGGAACACTTTGCATGTGAAGATGAAGGATGAGATTGATCTTCAATTGACTGCATCCAATCTAACTCTTCACTGCACTGCTTCTCCAATTCTTCATTACTAATACTTGTGTGAGACTCTAAATCATCATATGAGAAATATGCATGTGCCTCTTCCATACCAAGACTTCCAAAAGTCTCTGAATCAACACTACCTTCTCTTGATACATGAGAAATGAGTTTTTCAATGTATGTCCAATAGTCATCATCCACATCTTTGTCAAATATGGGGGAGTCTTCATCAATAGCATCGTGCTCTTGGCTATGCTTGTCCTCCTTATGATCATAATCATCTTCTTCAAAAGGCCTGGTTTCAAAATGTTACAAGGAAGTAAATTTTCCAAGCTTTAATTACTCCGTGGAGAACATGGAGTGTCATCATACACATTACAAACTTCATCATGAATTTATTTATAGGTTTTTGTAATGGTTTCTTCCTAAGGCCAATCTGGAATATATATGTGATCATATTCACTGAAACCATCCTGAGGACACCCCAAATCTTCAATGTCTTTTACCATGGAAATATGAGAAGCCTCTTCAATAGTATCTTCAATCAAGGGCCCTTCATATGTTTCTTCAATGGGGTCATTTGGGATGTGTTGCTCAAGAGTGGAAGATGTGGGCTCCTCTAGTCTCATCAAATCTTTAGGTTGTACACGACTATCATCAAAATTTTCCACATGATGCTCCTTCCAAGGCAAGGTGGTAAGGGAATCTTCAATAAAACTTTCAATATCACCAGCTTGAAATGGAGGTAATGCATTTATCAAGATCCTGATAATACCAATCCCAAGCATCTTCTTCTAGAGTACTAACAAATATCCGCATCCAATTATCTTCATGTAATATATTGAACTTGGTTACAACTTCGATGAAGGATGTAATTTGAAGGATGGCTAAATCACCTTTTCCACAAAAGATTGGAGTGTAATCATATATATATGAATCATGTTCTTCATTTGGGAATCCAAGGATATTTGAGAAATCGATGGGAGGAAACACAATGGCCAAACTAGCACCATGTTGCTCCTTTTCCTCATCCATATAAAAAATCAACAACATACATTTCAAATAACCATGGGATGTATCCAGTATTGAATTTTCGGAGCTATCAATCAATGAGCTTTAAAGATTTTTATTATGTCGCATGGGCTCATCCCTGCACACAACAAGTCTCAACAATTTTATGAGAAACATGGTTTTATCCTTTCAATGGAGTTGCCATGTGAGAAAAAATATGCATTAAAAACTCTCATAAAGTTAATTTTTGCTTTTCTTTGTAAATTTATAAAAGGAAAAACGTTAGTGGAGTCGCAAGATGAAAAATTAAAAAATATATTCTAAAGATTCATCAAATAAAGCAAAAACAAAAAGTCATATTCCAGAAATAAAAAGATTTATCTCCGCCAATGACGCTAAAAATGTTGCCACCTATTATGCACCTCGGTTAACATGGCAGAAATCTTCAAGCCATTGGGTGCGTCCTTGGGGGCAAGTCACAAGTCAAGCTTGTTGTCACTTAACACTTGACTCCTCCGTTTAGGCCAATTCCTAGTGAAGCCAAGGAGAGGTGGTTCTTAATAAAATAAACTAACGTTGATTACGCTACAACATAAATGAAATATCTAGGAGTTTTGAAAATATACCGAAGCAAGAGGGCAAAGAAAATAAATTTAAATTAGCATGATATAAAATGATCATTCACGACACATAAATTGATTTAAACAAAATGATTTGTGAAGATAGACTAGTGTCAAAATACGTTAAATAAATGCTGATAAAAGGAAATGTTTTGCCGTGATTCTTAGCCAGTTTTACTTATTATGGATGAGTGGATTAAGGTGAGTTAATTCTTGTTTGGCACACTTAGACATTATCCTCAATGGTGAGTGCAAAGCAACTATACCAGGTGTCCAACAGGGCGAGACATAAAGTTTGCTTAGAGTATACGCCTAATTCCTTGGTGTCGTTCAAAGCAACCTCTCACTTTGGCCCCTAGATGTGGGTGTCAACGTGCCCTCAACATCGGTTTCCGCGTGCATAGAACCATCCTCACGTGGCACCGGCCCCAGCCTGCATGCTCGTAGCCACATGATGGCTAGTACTGGCCATCTGTCCGATTGCTCCACTGGACAACACTCCAACCAGGGTGACGACGTTTATTTAAGGTAGGAGGACGAGCCCCCGGATCCCAACTTCATTTGCGCGAGTTCATGCCGATGATCGTTCTCTGCTGGTGCGAGGTGCCATTAATTCTGCCACCTTTCTCAAGGATGACAACCTGCAACATTTATTACCTCCATGGGAGGGAAATGGCTTGGCTCGGCTCTTTAAAGCCATCTGTCGACATGCATTACAGTTCTACTGCTGAGTTCTGGTTTTTCCTTGTGGCTCCTTCTGCTCGGCTCTGGAACGCTTTCATCTCCATGAATCGCACCAGAGGCACCCCTCGTCCCAGTAGTGGTAGAAAAGGCTCTGGTAGACGGCCTAAGGTGACCATGGATTGGACCGTTATGGATGGATACGCAGAGCATATCTCGGCGCGGACTTGCAGTCTCATTGATGGTTGGGAAGCTCGTAGGGTGGCGCCTCTCCTGGCCTCGGGCAGTAATGGAGGAGCCATAAATCACTACTAGCTGCTGAAAAACATGATGAGTACCTTGGTTGAAGAAATGGAAGCTAGCTGGGATGCCAGCACCATCATAGTGTGGAATATCAAATTTAGCCTGATAGAGGCTTCTAAATGCCTGAACACCCTGGATGCCAACATGACCTGGGATATCTTCTCCCTGGGCGACAATTATGAACAGGCGACGCAAGGAAATGTTGCAGAAGCTGATGAACCGGCCGTGCCGGAGGAAGGGTCTGCAAAGAAAAAAGCCACGGTTAGGAAAGACAAGGATTCTGATCCAGCAACGCTATCCGACAACACGACGCACGATGGTCCTAGCGCCCCAGGTTCTTCTTCCCCTGCTCTCCCCCCTCCGGGGACTTTTGAATACTTTTATGCCGCCTACCCCATCCTTGAGGAGGAACCAGACACACCGCCTGGAAGCCGTTAGATGGACTACCACTGCTCCTGGTTATCTTTGTGATTTCCATCTTTTTTGCTTTTATTTTCTTTACAGTCTTATATATAGCACTCCTAGACAGCATGTAATATTTTTTTGGAAAAAGTCCTAGTCTTTTTCATGGGCAGACCTCACCCAGGGGTCTTAATTTTGTATAATAACAGTACTTTCAGTATTTTTGAGTGACTGGGATGGTGGCTTCATCATCTGAGGCCTCCCCAGTCTGGTACAGACTCTTTGGTTCTCTATGTATTTCTCGCCACCTTCATTTGGCTCTGTTAATTAATTTTTAGTCTGCAACTTAAAAAAAAAACCTCTCACTTTGGCAATAATATTTGGGTGGAGTTTCCTATTAAGCTAGCCACTCAAATCCATTTCTGATTGTTGGACACCAACTTAGGCAAAGCCCGCAGTGGTTACAAGGGCATACATCGATAAGAGCCAATGTTCATTAAAACTACTTTAGTGATATGTGTGTGGAGATGTGATTAATTATTCTAATATAAAAAAAGAAACTAACTAAAATTAGTCACTGGAAGCAGAAACTATCCATCAGCGTGTGACACGCATCATGCATGACCACCAACTGCGCGTAAGTCACAAACTAAGTTTAACAAATAAGGAATGCTAGAGAAAAAGAGAATGGTCTAAGCCATGGAAATGAGTATCAAGTCAAGGCTCTTCCATCCACAATGTCCTTTTGTGTGAGCGACAAATTAAATGTCGTCACAAACAAAGAAGTGCCAAATTGACCTATAAAAAATGTTCCTAGGATTTATGCTGCACTTGAGAACCTCCAAGTAGATCATCAATCAATTTTGGTTGAGGTTGAAGGTAAGATTGCTAAGAAATCTATTTCTATTTTGATTGACCCTGGATCTACTCACAGTTATATCAGTCCTAAAATTGTTAAGATTTGTGCTTTTAAGAAAACCAAGCATAGTAAATCATGGTTGCTTCAACTAGCCATAGGAATAAAGAGAAAAATTAGTGAAATGGTGGAGAAATGTCCATTAGAAATGGGTGGACTACTCACTTGTGCAATTCTGAATATTTTACCACTTGGTTATGTATTGATTACAGATAGCTGAATAAAGTGCTAGTGAAAAACAAGTACCCATTGCCTCGAATTGATGATATTTTTTATCAAATGAGAGGGGCAAAAATATTTTCAAAGATTGGCTTGAGGTCTGGTAACTGGTTACCATCAAGTAAGAATCAAAGAAGAAGATATTCACCAGACAGTATTTAGAACAAGATATGGACACTATGAATTTGTAGTGGTTCCATTTGGTCTCCTTAATGCACCAACTACCTTCATGTGTCTCATGAATAGTGTTTTCCACAAATATTTGGACAAGTTTGTTCTTGTTTTTCTAGATGACATTCTTATTTACTCTAAGAATGAAGAGGATCATGAAGAACATTTGAGAATGGATTTGCAATTACTAAGGGAGCATAAGTTGTATGAAAAGCTAAGAAAATGTGACATTTACAAAACTAGAATTCATTATTTGGGCCACATTATCTCAGAGGAAGGAATATCAGTGGATTTAGAAAATATTGAAGCCATTATGAATTGTCCAACTCGAAAGAATATGACAGATCTGAGATCTTTTATGGGTCTTGCTGACTACTATAGAAGATTCATTAAAATATTATCCAAGGTTGCACACCCAATCACTTCTTTGCAAAGGAAGGGAATGAAATTTCAATGCACACAAAAATGTGAGGAAAGCTTCTAGCTATTGAAGAAGCTTCTTACAGGTGCTCCAATTCTGAAATTATAGACCCGAAAAAAAAGAATTTATGTTGTGTACATATGCATGTAAACAATGACTTGGATGAGTTCTTATGCAAGAAAGTCATGTGGTGTGTTATGAGTCTAGAAAATTGAAGCAACATGAGAATTAATTATGCCACAAATTATCTAGAACTTGCATCCATAGTGCACGCTTTAAATATGCGGAGGCACTATCTAATGGGTGAAAAAATTGAGTTGAGGACAAACCATTGTGGTTTGAAATATTTATTTGAGCAGCCAACATTAAATGACATGCAAGCTAGATGGCTGGAATTTTTATGTGAGTTTGATTTTGAGATCAAACATATAAAAAGAAAAGAAAATAAAGTGGTTGATGCACTCAGCAGAAAGATGCATGAATGGCATGTGGCAGCCATTACAACTTGCCAATCAGATTTAAGACAATAGATTGTTAATTATCATGTTGGAGATGAATTAAATGTGCGAATAAAATATAATTTACAACAACAAAACTTTGAAAAGAGGTATGAAGGATATCATTTGAAAGATGATGGAATTCTTATTTATAAAAACAAAATTTATATTCCAAATGTGGAAGACTTGAGGAGAATTGTTATGGATGAAATCCATAAAATGTCATATTTTTCTCACCTAGGATACCAGAAAACAATTGCTATAGCTAGTAAACAATATTTTTGGTTGGGGATGAAGAAAGATATTGCTGAGTATATTTCAAAATGTATGAAATGTCAACAAGTCAAGGATGAGCATCAATACCCAGCAGGTTTGTTGCATCCTTTGCCAATTTCGGAATGGAAATGAAAAAAAATTCCATGGATTTTATTACAAGTTTGTCAATAACAGTGAAGCAACATGATTCTATCATGGTTGTGGTGGGTAAATTGTTAAAATCAACACACTTTATACCAATTAAATCTACATATAAAATAGATGTCATTGCAAGGATGTTTATGAAGGAAATTTTTAGATTGCATCAATTGCCAAAGGTAATAATTTCATATAGGGATACCAAATTTACTTCAAATTTATGGAAAAGTCTTTTTGCATATTTGGGTACACAGTTGAACTTCGACATTGCCTACCATCCACAAACATATAGACAAACATAAAGAGTAAATCAGGTTCTCGAGGACATGCTTCCCATGTATGTGATGTACAAACCATCCAAGTGGGAAGATTATCTACACTAGGTAGAATTTGCATATAACAATGGGAAGCAAGATTCATCGAGCATGAGTCCATTTGAAGCTTTGTATGGTAGAAAGTGCAGGATGTCTAGTAAACAAAATTGTACTTGGGCCATAATTGCTTAAAGAGATGGAACAAGAGGTTGGAAAAATTAGGCAGAATTTAAAGGCGGCCCAAGATAGACAAAAAATCTATGCAAATAAGAATAGAACACATAGAGAATTCAGTGTTGGGGATCATGTCTACCTTAGAGTGAGGCCAAGGAAGAGATCCTTGAAGCTTGGAAGTTGTGCCAAGTTGTCACCAAGATATTGTGGGCGATTTGAAGTGCTTGAAAGGATAGGGCCAGTTGCATATAGAATTGCATATCCTACTAACACTAGAGTTCATAATGTTTTCCATGTTTCTTTGCTTAAGAAATATGTACATGATCCTAACCTTGTGATTGTTTGGGATGTGATTCAGGTGGAACCCAAGGGAGAGTTCCAAACTAAGCCACTATGCATCCTATATAGGAAGGTAACATTGCTTCCAAACCGAGCCATCGAACAGGTAAAGGTGAAATGGAAGTACCATGGTCTCGATGAGGCTACGTGGGAGTTGGCGGATACCATGAAAGAGGCATACCCATTTTTGTTTTGATTTTGAGCAAACACCAAGGAAGTTGTTATTCCAAGGGGGAGGGGATTCTAATACCCCCAATTTTGACTTGGAATGTATTTAATCAAAATGATGTAAATATGTTATTATGGATTCCTAGTGCAGAGCTCAATGACAAGGCTTGGCTAATCAATGGCTAGGAATGTATGATGTATATATTTTGATTTGGACCATATGGTTGGATTATCATGCCAATTCAAAATGTATGTAAATATTATGTTGGAAAATAATAAAATGGTCCAAGATGGTTGTGTAAAGAGCACTAGAGGGGCTATGATTCCACCAGAGGGGAAGAGGAAAGGGAAGCCTATGGGAAACTAAATCCCATGTTTCCAAGTGTCAACCTTAGAACTCATAAAAAATATACTATATGCCTTAAATGAGCCAATTACTTTCTACTTACTATAAAACCCAATCATTGAATGCATGTGTGAGGTCGGTGGGGAAAGTCACTTCATGTAGTTATTGAAGTATGGGGGTTGTGACAGTTATGTCAGTTGTCGGCGGTCATTTCCTTCTATGGTCAGAAGCTATGTCAGTTGTCTTTTCACCCTTACCTCATATCCCTTGGATTCAACACTCGTTTGATTCATTCTCTAATGCATGTTTTCTACACTACGTATAGTATTCCTATTGATGTCCATGTCCATTACCAGACTGTTTTAACCCATAAATTTGAAATTGGAGATAGAGCTGCATTTCTTAAGGAAAAATAGTTGGATGTAGGTGAGCCTAGAGGCTGGTCAAGCTGGGAATCTTTACCCATTGAGTTTTGCTACTCTTGGATGCTTGAGAAGACATGGATTAATGTTGCAGGAGGTTCTCCAATAACATACAACATGTTAGACTCTTATTGTACACACTGGTAAGCACTATAAGGGTTGGATTTCCTAAGGAAACTGTGGATTAGTGAAGGGAAATGTCTTCCTTGTGTTGTGTGGGGCAGTTGGAAGGAGTACCATGGTTGTGATGGCTTAGTGAGACCCTTGTAGAGCTCTGTTGGAGCTTTTGGCTAAGCATAGAGAGCAGAGTGGGTTGTGGGTTGAGAGAGAGAAACATGTAGGTGTTTCCTTCACCCTGGTAGCCTCATATCCCAACTTGGGAGTGGCGTCTCAGCATAAAGAGTATCTACTGGACAGAGTGCCTACGACTAGGTGGAAAATCGCTCTTACACAACCAGTTGCTTGGATATTCTTTGTCTAAAGATAAGTATTCTTTTGTATATTATGTGCAATGATTTAATTTATATGTCTGTGATAATTATGCTTGGAATTGCATGTTATGTGTGTGTGGATCAAGTTTATTTCCGATGTGTGTTTTTATTTCCATATATGCACATGCATTCTAGCTATTATAAAATCTTAATTGTGGTTATGGGGTGAATTTTAGGGGTCCCAATTTAGTTAATCTCCCCCTCTGCTGGTCGGATTGAGGGCTGGGGATGTTACAACGATGATGACGACGATGGTGTTGTTTATGATGATGATGATTAATGACGACGACGACATTGATGATGATGCTTATGATTGCGATGATGTAACATCCCGATCATCATCATCACCACCATCCCGATCATCATCATCATCATCGACACCGATGTCATCAGCATCATCATCACAGACATCGTCATTAAATTTTTAATTTAAATTTTTTTATCAAACTTTATTTTTAAATTAATTTGTTTTTCAATATATATATATATATATTTAAAATTATATATATACATATAATATATGTATATGTATAATTTTAAATATATATATATATTATATTATATATATACATATAATATATGTATATATATAATTTTAAATATATATATATATTATATTATATATGTATTATGGACTTCCATTATCTATCATGATTTGAAAATTATGCTTTGCATGTACATAACAATGTATTAATTCGAAGGATAAATGATATATAACACAATGTTTGGATCGGGAGCAAGAAAGCCAAGCAAGAAACCTGAGCTTGATAGCAAGAAAGATGTTTACATTGTATAATTGATTACTGGACGATCGCAGGAGCATGTAAGCCGAGCTAGATTGCTGTAGTGGAATTGAAGATTGCAAGATCAGGACAGATGCTGTGGAATCTTGGAGCAATTTACAAGCTACCTGTTGGGAATGCATGCGATTGGAGGCATATTGTGGATGGATCGAACATGAGATGCTTTGATGACAGCTCTAAGGTGCTTGACAGGAGATGTGCAACTTTGAATGAGCCAGCATTTCAAACACTGTACGGATGGTTGTTTCAAGTGATGAAACTCTGTTTTGGCAACGGTCTTGAGATTGATCTGCTTGGTCGACTGTCATTGATCAAGATAATGAAGGCTGGAATTGTAGGTGGCTGCAAGAAGTGCGTTTATGCTAGATAATCTATATTGAGAGCCAAACTGATAGATACATTATTCGATTCAGTTGGGCGGTCCTTGAACTGGTTGATGGAAAGGGGTTTACTGAGCATATATTGAAGGTTTTCGGGATCTGAGTTTTTGCAGGGGATTGGCATGACTGAGGACGCTGTTTACACGGGTGTCGGGGTTGGTGACTGTGGGAATAAAGCTGATGGAGCTGTCTCTGCTGGGATGACTCGCTCGGGGGTTGTGTCTGGGCCCTCCATGACTGGTGGGGGGCCTGTGGGCAATTCTGGGCCCACCTTGACTGGCAGGCTTAATCCTCGGTCTGGGACTTTTGCTACGGACAATTTTATTAAAAAACCCGCTAAGATGGTCAAAGAAAGGAAGCGACAGGATCTATTGGTGCTTGGGGTGGATGTTACGATGGAAGAGGTGGAGGATCTCTCTCTCACTACTGTGGTAGGTCATGTTCGTGGCAGAAGATATGGGCGGGGTTTTCTTCGGCGTTGGGCGGCTGAGCAGTGGAGGAATATTGTGTCATCTGTCCCTGAAGTCCGGGTATTGACGAAGGGTTGGTTTTCCTTCACTTTCTTGAACAAAGGGGTGGTCGACGCTGTTTTGAGTGGACATTGGTCGATGTTGGGAGTTCCTCTAGTCCTACGAAGCTGGACCCCATTCTTCGACTCAACAACGGAGAAGGTTGATAAAGAACCGATATGGGTGAAGCTTCCTGGTTTTCCTATGCATCTGTGGAATGAATCTCGCTTTGCTGCGATGGGGAATTTTCTTGGTGAATATGTGTGTTCAGATTCCTCCCATCTCGTGACTGGCAAGTACACGGTGGCAAAGATATTGGTAAATATTGATATTCGGCTGGGACTCTCTGCTGAGATCAAAGTACAATCCAAGGAGGGGGACTTTGTTCAAACCCTGGATTATGTGGGTGTGCCGTTTAGGTGCCACCGCTGCCACTCACTTGGACATATGGTTGCCAGATGTCCTTTACCGTTTCGGAATTGCAAGCCACTGACCGATGAGGTAGCTGAAGTAGGTAAAGATCCAGGGTCGAAGGAATACTCACAGGCAGTGGTGGAAGATGGGTATGGGCCTGCATTTAACAGGGGGGTCATCTACGAATCTGTAGTGCCAGCGGAATTCAGTGGGAGGCAGGGATCTGAGGTTTTGCAGCCAACTTCGGCGAACATTGGTAAGGTACACATTAGGAGTGAGGAACATTTTGATGAGGGGGCTCCCTTGGGATCAGCGACTCCTACTATTTTGACTACCACCTGTTTGCAACAGCAGATACCTATATCACGACAGCGTTCAGCTGAGCGGTCCACAGGTATGTCACATTTATCTACTGATGTTTCTGATGTTTCTGTTGCTTTGGGGGACGATGGGATTGGGTCTCCTTCTGTTGCCCATTCGGTCATTCCTTGTCCGGTAGCACCTTGTGTGCTGACTGATGTGGATTGTGATTTCTCGACGCCCATTGTATCTACCAAACACTCTACCTGCTCTGAGGGCCGTGGTATACGTTATGCTCTTCGCAGTAGGGAGATCCCTGTTGCTGGTATGGGGGGGAAGGGGCTCCCTGAATTGGCCAATAGTGTAGGGGGGAAAGGTCGGGGCCGTAAATCCCTATTGTCTAAAGCACAAGACCGGGCAAAGGTGGATTTAGTGATGGGTACACAATCTTCTATTGAGTGGGCACTTAGAGCAGTGAAAACCCAGGATAGGGGTTTGATATGAAGATTATGTCCTTCAATTGTCGTGGGTTGGCGAGTCCCATCAAAAAATCGTCGCTTAGGAGGCTGGTAGACATTAATCAACCGGATGTTTTACTGCTGCAAGAAACCCTGGGTGGCAGCGAGGATGTCGTTCGGGCATTAGAAACTTTGCTTCCTGGATGGAAGTTTGTTGGAGTGGATGCTCGGGGGCGCTCTGGAGGGCTGGCCTCAGGGTGGAAAGTTAAGTGCTGCAGATGTGATTGCTCTTGGGGCATATCTTCTGGTATCGGTTTGGAAGTCTGGGATGCTGAGATTGGGAGGATGATCACGGTTCTCAATATCTACGGGCCCTATTTAAATAGGGTTGGATTCTGGGACGCCTTGTTATTTATGGATCTATTTGATGGAAGGGATGTGATTTTGGGTGGGGACTTAAATCTTTCACTGGGGACTTCTGAAGTTTGGGGACCTCGGGCTGTGCCGGATACATTAGCAAATTATTTCATTCATGCTTTTGCTCGAAAGGATCTTCTCGACATTTTACCATCCAAGTTAACTCCTACTTGGAGGAATAAGAGAGCTGGAGAACATCGGGTGGCTAAAAGACTGGATAGGTTTCTGGTGGCCGAAGGGTTGGCACTGGGTGTTGATCTTGTCAGACAGTGGGTAGGGTCAGGTGGGATATCTGACCACTGCCCCATCTTCCTGGAGTTACGTGGAGGTAGGAATAAACCTCCCAGCCCTTTCAAATTCAATCCTAGTTGGCTGAAGGAGGCGGATTATCTTAAGATGGTTCAGGATCTGTGGTTTCATCAACCACTTGATTCTTTGATTCATGCAGGTGCACACTTTCAAAACAACCTTAAGCGAATCAAAGAGGCCACTATATCCTGGGCACATGATAGAAGGGCGATTGATGATCAGACTTTGCGGGCTGCTGAGCAGAATATTGATCGGATTCTTAACAGTCGGGGAATGGGATATCTGGATGAACAGCAGAAAGGTGAGTTGGTGGAGTGGGAGAAACGCAGGAACGTGGTTCTGTGTGAGAGAGAAGAGATGTGGAGGATGAAGAGCAGGGCAATATGGCTTCAGTGTGGTGATGAGAATACAAAATTTTTTCAAGCATATGCTAAGGGGAGGAAATTCACCAACACTATATGGGAACTAACTGACGAAGGGGAACAGGTCTCCAGCTTTGATGGCTTAGCGAAGTTGGGTGTTAAACATTTTGGTGATCTATACACTGCTCAACCTGGAGCTTCCATTGCTGAGGTTATTAAGGTGACTCATCTTTTCCCTCGCTTTGTGGGGGATGAAGAAAATAGACAGTTAATGCAGGAGGTGTTGCCGATTGAGCTCTCGCTGGTCATGCAATCCTTTCATAAAGATAAAATTCCGGGGCCAGCTGGCTGGCCAATAGAATTCTTCCTAGGATTCTATGACTTATTCGGGGAGGAATTATTGAATGTGGTGGAAGAATCGCGAAAGGCTGGGTTTGTCCATGGCCCTTTCAACTCCACCTTCTTAGCTCTCATTCCGAAGAAGGATAAGCCTGACTGCTTTGATGAATTCAGACCTATCTCTCTCTGCAATTGTATATATAAGATCATATCAAAGGTTATGGCACGGAGACTCAAGAATATATTGTCACAGCATATTTCTTGTGAGCAATTTGGCTTTTTGGAAGGTCGCCAAATACATGAGGCCATTGGAGTGGCTCAGGAGGGTTTACACACACTGAAAGTACAGAAACAGAAGGGTGCAGTGATTAAAATTGACCTCTCTAAAGCATTTGACAGGGTTAGCTGGCTATATATCCGGATGCTTCTTACTCACCTGGGGTTCTGCTACGAATTTATTCGATGGATTATGGCCTGCATCACTACGGTTAGCTTCTCTGTACTGATCAATGGTTCGGCTAGTCCTTTCTTCCATGCGGGCAGGGGTCTACGACAGGGATGTCCACTTTCTCCGCTGCTGTTTCTTCTTGTTGCTGAAGGTCTCAGTCGTTTTATACTGCATGCAAAAGCTGATGGTTCCTTTCGGGGAATATCCATTTCTCAGGTATTGTATATTACACACCTACTTTTTGTTGATGACATTCTGATATTCTGTGATGGCTCGCAACAGGATATAGATAAAGTGGTGGATGGTCTACAATTATTGCAAGTTGCAGCGGGTATGTTAGTGAATTTAGATAAATCTACTATCACATGCTCGAATTTAACTGAGCTGGAAATTCAACGACTGGCTAACAAACTACCTTATCAGACATTGGATATTAATGATGGATTAAAGTATCTTGGATTTCACTTGAAACCGAATGCTTATCTGAAGGCTGATTGGCACTGGTTATTAGCAAGATTGGATCAGCGACTACATGGATGGAGCCACAAATGGCTCTCTCGGGCTGGGAGGCTGGTTCTGGTCAAATCTGTTTTGGAAGCAATACCGGTGTATTGGTTGTCTCTTGCTTGGATCCCCAAAGGTGTCCTGGAGCAGATCCGACGATTGTGTTTTGCTTTTCTTTGGAAGGGGAAGAGCGAGCATCGAGCATTGGTGTGGGTAAGATGGGAAAGAATTGCTGTTCCAAAAGCTCTAGGAGGATGGGGGTTAAAGAATATTTTTATGTTTGCAAAAGCATTGGGGGCCAAAGTGTCGTGGAGACTAATCCATACACAGAGTCTCTGGACCAGAGTTGTATATCATAAATATATTGCTCCTCTTACTCTTCTCGAATGGATCAGGCTGGGCAATAAGAGGCGGGTAAATTGCTCTGTGGTCTGGAAGGCGGTGGTGCAGCATTTCTCATTGGTCGGATCTGGATTAGTGTGGAGGATTGGCAATGGACGTTTCATCCGCATTGGGCTGGACCCCTGGGTTGGCAGTAGGGGTGCACATGTCCTCCCTGCGGTCTTGCGGACATATTTGGCTACTAGAGGCTGTCATTTTCTGGCTGACATAGCGGATTCGGGATCATCTACTCATTGGCATCAGGGGTGGATCTCTGCACAGCGACTGGAGATCATTGCAGATATGCAGGGGGTTTGGGAGGATTTTCTGAGGCTCTTAAGAATTACAAATATTCGACTGACTGATAGGGCTGATGAACTGATCTGGGATCATCATCCCTCGGGTATTTACACACCAAAAAATGGATATATCCAGTTAAATGTGGCTGTACATAACAGGGAATTGGTGTGGTGGTGGAAATATTTGTGGAAGTTAAGATGTCCGAGTAAGGCGAAATTACTCTTCTGGGCTATTCTGGAAAATAAGGCACCTACCTGGGACATCTTGCAAAAACGATTTCTCCAGGGTCCGGGGATCTGCCCTCTATGTCGGGAAGCAGAAGAAACGATTGCACATTTATTCGTTCATTGTCGATTTACACAGGCAGTCTGGGAGGATATTCGCAATCATTTGCATTTACAGATGTGGTGGAGGGGCGAGGGCGTCCTTGCGGCTTTCCAGGAGTGGTGGACATTACACAACACAAATTCTTTATGTGCCATACCGTGTATACTCGCCTGGGGGATCTGGATTACCAGAAATCATCACATTTTCCAAGAGCGCAGGGTACCGATCGAGACTGTCGGGGCACAAGCTGTAGCGGTGATACAACATTACATGGTCCCTGCCCAGGCGATTAGAACACGTGCTGTGTGTGAGGAACAGATTGATAAAACATTCCCATGGGCTTATTTTGATGGATCATCATTGGACCATGGATCGGTTTGTGGAGGGGGGGGGATTCTTTACAAAGCTGAGGATCACTATTTTCATCTGGTGGCTGGATTGGGGAGAGGATCAAATAACTACGCTGAACTCATGTCACTTAAACTACTGATGTTATTTGCACTTGAGCAAGGCTGCCTTTCACTTCAGATTTTTGGAGATTCCATGGTTGTTATTAACTGGGCTAAGGAGATCACAGCTTGCCATGTGATGGTACTATCACCTATCCTGGAGGAGGTGATTCGATTGAAGCAGTCTTTTAATCACATATCATTTACTCATATTTACCGGGAGAGGAATGGGATGGCTGATCAGCTCTCAAAGGATGCAACGCAGCAGGAATTAGATATTGGTATTTGGAGGATTACAATTCATTCTCCTGGAGATACTTTCAGCTATTATCATAGACCTTTTCATGAGGTTATTGAGGAACAGAATTGAGCAATAGCTCAGTTTTGGATGACAAATGATGGTTTTGTTTTCTGTTATATGTATTTTGCTATATGCGGGAACTATGGTCAGCAGTGACTTGTTTGTATGGGATAATTAGCTATGATGTCAATATGGGACAGTAAATATGGGACAATGTAGGGAACTGAATCTACTACATGTGCAGAGTGTAATTTTGTTCATCTATTTGCAATAAAATTACGATTTTTTTCGAGGAAAAAAAATTTATATATGTATTATATTTAAAATTATATATATATATATATATATATATATATATATATTAAAATAAAAATTAAAAAAAAAATCTCACCTTTCAACCTCCCACGCCAAAGCATATTTTCGTTTCATCTTGAGCCTCTTGTGCCCATCAAGTTTAGTGATTCGTGAGCAGAACAACCTGGCCGAAGAGGACCTGAGACTTAGCTAGCAACCCAATGAGCAAGCAATGGGAGAGGCGATTTGGACCCGTTGATACTTAGCAGAGCAGAGTTGGATTAAGGCCATGTAGGGTAGAGGGAGTTCGAGCATAACAACTCTTAGAGGAGCCAATTCCTCCCAAGTCTGTGAGTACCAAGCCCTAAATAATTTCCCATTGAGCTTGAAATTTGGATTGAGACTGGATGCAAGTATAATGAATAATTGCCATAAATCTTATCATCAAAGTTCATTTGGGCCGAACAAAAAATTAATTCAAAGTTTATGGGGTCGAATTCATAGTTTGAATGGTTGATTTCATTGTTGTATATGTTCATTTTCCCTTATACATCACTGTAAGTGCCAAATTGAATCAGATTTCAACCCCATCTCTTTCATTTGGAAACGATTCACAAAGATGTTTGCATTTTCATTTTAGAAGTGTCGAATTCATTGGGAGGGTAGCCAATTTTAGAGAGGTCATTTATCTCTTGGGTCTCACTTTCTTTCCCTAGGGAGTCACTCTATATCCATAGCTAGATTCCATTTTAACTCATCTCTCTACTCAAAGCAATGCAATTTAGGGTTTTAGGGGTTGAGTAACTTGAAAAGGGGGCTGAATTTTTCCAGGGATTATATCCTTTACTCATTGTGATTATATCTAAGTCAAGCTCATGATTTTATGATTTTTATTCAAAATCCTCATAACATTGGTGACAAGGATGATGATGCAAAATAATTCATAGAATTAGTATACATGAATACAATATTTGTCTAAAATTTAATAAGCATATACATCATAGTTGATCTTTGACATCAATAGTATCCGCCATGGAGTTGGAAAAATATTTATCATAGCCAATATACATGTCCATGAGATCGTTATGTAGTTAGAAAATGAATCTATTTCCCTTGGATACAAAAGATCCATGTCCCGTGGCCGAGCATTATCCTCCAAAGTCATCACAACCATTCTCACAATGAATGCAAAAGTGTTCAACGAACTCACTGTGGAATTTGAGAGGTAACTTGATTGAATGACCAAAGCAATGAAACTTTCAAAAATGAGCCCTCCATTTGCCTCCATTAGGGAGAGGATTTGGACACCAATGAATTCTTGTAAATTCCAAGGGAGCATGCCTTACAACTAAGAGCCTTTAAAATGCCACTCTTCAAGTACATTTTCAAGTGGAGTTGGTGTGTGTGCGTGTGTGTTTATTAATAGTACAAACATTTGGAGAGAAATTCAAAAAGTATCCTTCCAAGAAGACCAAGAATCCTTCCAAATTAAATATCCCATCATGAATACCATACCTCATCCCACATTATCAATGTGTAACCTGAAATGCCATCTAATAAATTTGGTGCTATGTTGCAAATGATCTCACCTATAACATACTTAACTACCCAGTTTTGTGGAAGATGATTAATGTCAATTTGCAAAAAACCAATATCATGTGTGTGCAATGCATATGTATAATCATCACATTTAAGTGAGTGTGTAATCATAAGCAATACGAACTACATATTCCTCGTAATAATTAAGTTGTATAAATTTTTGAATGATGAATGCCTTCTATTAAGATATAACTAAACTTGCATTACCAATAGGTGGAAACACTTAACTATTGTAAGGAGTTAACTATATGTGGTCAATGAGAACTCTATGAAGGTTGTAAATAGATGAAAGATGGATGCAACTACTGATGTAAAAACACATAGAAATGACTAGGACAACAGATCAAAATGGGCGAAAATTATATTATTTTGGGTCCTTTAGGGGGTAATCCAATTAAACGCATGCTAAACCTTAAACGTGGTTCCATTTCAATATTTAAACTACTATGAAGCCTTCCTTTGAATGACTCCTCACAATTATTTAAAACTATAAATTAGAAAGAGCAAGGAAGATGAAACAATATGACATGTTTCAAGCCTCTTTTCCCAATAGTTGGAAGCCTTACTTGAGAGCTTTAATATAGCAGAAAAAGGATACATCCCAATGCATGTAAATTAGCAACAAAATGTAGATGGATAGCCCCACATGATAAGAGAATTCAACAACATTATATTCACATGAAAGAGTTCAATTCAAGCTAAAAACAAAGAGCTTAGGTGCCTCTCCAAACCATCAACAATCATTACAATTGGATGACCCTTGATTTCATAGAGTTCTAGTCTCAAAACCTCCATAATAAATAATAATATCTATCAAAAACCTTGGATCTAATCTATGAATGCATAAAAAATGCCTATATATCTAACTCATGTACAAGTCAAGATAATAATAAAATATGTGTGTGGCATAGCCACATCTACAAATCCCTATGTAACAAGCTCTCCAAAGGTGGGACACATCCATAGAATGAGTGAATGAGTCAATTCAAAGCTCCAATGTCCTCCTCAAAATGGTGGAAGACCATGTCATACCTACACATGTGTCATCAATGCACTCCAAGGTGAGCATCTCCACTAACAAATTCCTCAAATCATGTGCAATAAAACACTCTCCAAGTAGCATGTGTGGGATACAAAGTGAATTATCCCATCATAAAACTCAAAAAAGAGGTATTCAAGATGCAACACCTCCCCAAATAGGCTCAATAAACTAGATCAAAAAATCAAGGGAAACCACTTCAACAAACCCTCGGAAGAGGGAACAACCTCATAGTCAATCAATAAAATAGTGGAAAAAAGTGAGGAATGCATCAACATATGTGCCACAAATATTAGAGATTTAATAGGAGATCTAGTCCACCTCATGATCTAACCAATCAAGTGTGAAATCAAGCGAAATAAGCTAGGGTGTTTATTCAAATAGTCCCCAAAGTTCAAAGAAGGTCAAAATAGTTATTAAATGGATACAATCAACCTTTATGTGTGCACAAGTGGAGCGCTTCATCAAAAGGGTGCCTCTATGCAACGATAAAACAACATATGTGTTAACCCTCAAATGGGCTAGGGAATTCTTAGTAGGAGACTCAAACAACACCACATCACCTCAAATACACCAATAACTCATGCTAAAACCATAGAAAAAATGGGTGCATATGCTTGGAACTCCTCCATAACATAACATCAATGCTACCAAGGTGTAACCATATGCAAAATAGGCCCATAAGTTAGGGCCCTTAATATAGATATAGTGTCTTACACCAACAATATCTAACCATTCCTCAACCCTGATCATGTCATAATTGTCACAATGATAATAGAAGAACCATCTAAAGTTCTATCTCCTCAAGAACATATGGTACACCAAATACACCCAAACACTACAATACACTATAGTTGAAATAACTACTAGGCTCAAGGGAAACTACAAGTACATTCAACCAACTACTTTCCTCTAGACATTGCACACTCGTCGTTAAGGCAGTAGTTCGATGTACCATAAGGACAATGTAGGGAAAGGGTGTGCATCCATAAAATTGCCTAGCCTCTGTCAAACCATAGAAATAGTGGAATTGCATGCATTGAACCCATTGTGCACCTAAGTTAACATATCACACATGTGCTTCATTTTATCACTAAGCATATGTGGGAAACTAATGAGTGAAAATCAAATACAATAAGTCACACAAATAAAATATATAGGATAATTTAATCGCTACCTTTGCTATCTAAATTGTATGATTGGAACATGACCTTTGTTGTTTGACGTTAATTACAGGCACAACCAAATAGATATATGTCTGATCTATATTCAGATAGCGATGGTTGCCCTAAATAGATTGAAGAAGGGAGAGCATCAAGTAGTACGTCGAGATCAACTAGAGGTAGCAGTGTTCGAAGAAAATTCAAAAAACTTATGGATGTCATTCTTTCTAAAGGAGGGCCATTGTCTTATGACAATGAGTCCGCCGAAGATAGGGAAGTTCCATTAATGTACAGGAATTATTTGAATAATTGGGAACCAAATGCACTTCTTGAAATAAGCACCGATTTCACTATTGATGGAAGGACATATCATATTGCTCCATCTACTTTACACGGTTTGGGGCTCTTTACAATGGACGGTGTGAACGTTCCATATAACAATGTAGGGGAGCTGATGGAATATGTTGGCCCAAAGTATGATTACGCGTATTGGGGTGGGATGAAAAGATATATAAAGAGTATGTGCATATATGGAATTTGTGCAAATTATAATGAAAGGAAACAAAACAATCAACATAAAGGATCTTTCATATATATTGATGGAAGACCCAAAGCTTGCAGAAATGTTGTTGGGTTTATAAACAATACTCGTCCTAGAAACACAAACAAACTACCCAATTGTGTTTTTGTTGAGGGTGAGGATAACAAATTTGTGGTCAATACAATAAAATCAATACCCGTGGGAAAGGAGTTGTTGCTCAATTATCATTTGAACAGGATCTAGGAATCAAGTAAGTATGGCTTAACAATCATGCCCATGATTTACTAAAAAGCATGTACATTGTTTATTTATTATTTTTCGTTATATACTTTATGTTGTTAACAAATCATCTTTGTATATATGATTAACAAATCATGGTTTCTATTATAGGATGATTGAGGGAAAGGGAAAGGCATTGCGATGCCGGGGTGAGATAATATATATATATATATATATGGTCATTTATATTTTCGTTGTTTTATTCCATATTGTTCTTTGTTATCCCAGCATGAAGATCCTTGATATGTTGATTATCAGACTTATATGATATGATTTATTGTAGGATCCCATGTCGACGCCTTCTCTTGATGAGGCTGACGTGGAGATCTCAGGAGTTGATGACCCTTTAGCAGCTCTTAGAAAAATTGTTAAAATATGGCCGATGAACTAGCTGGATTGGTATATGCGGAAGATACTCCTAAAAATGATAGGAAAAGAGAATACTTGATGGAGTGCATCGAGAAGAACAACGTAAGTTTTTTAAAATTTTATTCCATTAATTTTTTTAAAGAATATGACATTTTTTAAAGGAATCGAAGAGCTTGACTCATTGAATTCGATTTTCTTAGGAATTCATGAGATAGGAAGAACCTGGTGTTGGGAGTAGCAGAGAAGTAGCTATGGTATCAACCCCTGCTTCTGCTGCACATGCTACTGGTGCCGCAGCTCCTGGTATTGCTGGGTCTTCCCTTGATTCTACACCTAGTGTTGGTGGGGGGAGACCACGATCCCAACTACAAATAGGATCAACACAGGTTCTAGTACTGTTGTGCCTAAGTCATCAGAGGATAATGCGAGTTCCATGATGCCAAGCATGGTAGTAAAGAGAACTGGTCGGTTACAAGTTGAATTACAGATGGACCATGATCTGGTGCCAGTAAAGGGATTAAAATTCCATGGTAATTACATCCACTCCATTGCAATACATTGATTTTATACAAACAATAATATTTTTATATTCATTTAATCTATCTAATCATAATTTTTATTGCATTGTAGGCAATAACGTGTTCCACCAACATTTGCATGAAACTGTGTTTTCCCTATTTGAACCAACCATTAGAACATGTTATAAATATCAAAGCAATGACTTGAAGAAGGAGTTGATGACCACGTTGTTTGGTCCTATGTTCAACCAAAAGACGGTCCAAACCATGGCTGGGAAGTACTTGAAATATGTGTGGGACAATTACCGCACTAATATCAACGGGAAGTCAGGTTATGAGCATCTTAAACTAATTACAGAACGTGAGTGAGATGCACTTGCAGAGAATTCCAAGGATAAGAATATGAAAAAGGAAGGGTCCTTTCCTCCAAGTGTGGCAGGAACACCAAGGTAGATAAACTAATGTGTTGAATCAGAAACACCAGGATTTTTAAATTGCATAAACATGTACTTGATCATTTTCATAGGATCAAAGACACAACAAAGGCCACACAAGTCAGATTTGGGATGATTGGTCATCACAAACTTGGCCCAGGGGGATATGTTAAAGTGAAGGGCATATATGTAAGTGTTAATATTTTAAATTGTCCTTCTTGTATTTTCTTTTGGGTTTTAAATTATTTCCTTGACAAAATTCATTATGTTATGGGATATGTAGTCCACCGACTTTGGCATCATGCCCATAATTGACGACCTCAAACTTGCCTTCAAAGGAGGCCCATAATTGATGTGCACTTATTTGCAAAATTTAAATTTAAACTCTAGTAAAGGAAACTACATCGAACAAGCTTCAAATCTCCTTGAAAAAATGCTTGCGAAAAAGGAGCTTTCCAAAGCTAGATATACTTGAATAGATAGAACCTTTAAAGAACTTTAAGATCTAAGCTTTAAAACATTTGCATATGAGATCTAAAGATAGTTTTAACTTTAAACAATATAGACCTACACAAACAAGGTAAAGTAACCAAGGAAGAAGTTGATGTTGTGAAGAAGAGAAAGAGAAGAAGAGCCAATTTGTTGCTTGAAAGATCAACCAAGGAGAGCCTCTTCGTGGAACGTCGAGGCACAATGTCTTGTAATACTGTTGGAAATGGGGTGGAGTCAAGCTAGATCCACACCTCCTCCAAGCTTGGAAACCTGAATGCTAAATCACAATCTTGCAAACAACCATATGAGATCTGGATATACACATGCAAAGAGACAAAAATAACATGCAAATAATCTTATTTAACATGTAAATCTCAAATCTCTAAACATATATAACAAAAATAGAGACAAATAAGTAATTTTACTTACAAATATCTACTCCTATTGATTCAGAGGAACTCTTTAGGACAGATCTATGATAGCATGACAAAGGTACTCCATACATGATAGCAATACACAATTTAGCCTCCAAAGTTTCTTTATTCTCAACAAAATAACAATATTACAATAGACCAATAGCTCTATGCCCAACTCTCACTAGTTCGAATGAGGGAAATTAGCCTCAATCTATAGTTATGCCAAGAGGGAGGGACGCATTCATCCAAGAGGGGGCGACTTCCATTGAATGAGGGATCACATATTGAAATGATCCACGTGATTGATATGGTTTAGATCCAATTCAAAGGAGGGTGCGCCACCTCTCATGAGGTAGGTGACCTCCTCCTTGGTTTTATCACCTCCACTTATGGGCCAATAAGTCGCCCATGTGAGAGGGATGGTGCATCCCTTAAAGACATCCATTTGCTATCCATAAGATTTGATGCCCCACCACTCGTTAATCACTTTAATGAACTCGCCCTCCACTTAGGATGAGATGCCAACTCACTTGGCACATTACGGGCACTGTTACACCTAAAATCCTACCATCCTGAGATTCAGTGTATACATCCCTAAAGTTTCACTGACTAAGTTATTGGCCTGGAAGAGATATAACCCATTTACACTAGGTTTTGTGAGGTCGTCGCAGGCTGCCCTCATGCAACCTGCGATGTCGCAGCTTGCTCTCTTGTAGAGTGCGACGATGTCAGTTAATGGACAAAAATAGCTCCTTCGAGCCTATTCTCGAAGCTAGCTGACATGGATGCCTATCCCTGACCTTGTGGGAGAGCTGGCACTCGGTTCCTAACCTCTTGGAAGGATCGCCTATCTCTCTCCTACCATATCTCAGCGTACCCTATCCATACCCTATCCACTTAGTCCTATATAAATGAAGCTCTATCCCTCTCCAAAAGGAGGAAGTCTATAATGTCTACATGCTGGTGAAATCATTTTGGAGAGATCTCTACTCATCCATTGAGAGACTCACACTTCCTTGGGAGGATATGGCATTGGCTTGGATGGAGAAGGGCTACTTCGTTAAGCTCTGGTTGTAGTTGTTCTTTTCTATGTACTTTCCCTATATTTATAGTAATATAAATGCTTTCCACCAATATTGTTGTGATTGATGATATTGTGTAGTTTACCTGCTTAACTGTTTACTTAGATCTGTTATCGTTCGGATACTTTTACTTGTTTGTCTTGTTTTATGCATCTTGACAGGTCTTGCAGCTTAGATCTGATGACCGTGAGGCGTGGAACAACATCCAGGAAAAGGGATTACAAACTTAAGGTAAGACATCTGATAACTTGATCTTTAACTAGATCTAGGAAAGTGGTTTATAGTCTGTACTATTTGTTCTAGACTCACATTGAGCTAGGGAGATCCGGCTCGCGTCCGCTCGAGTGATTGTCCGTTAAACAGGCACATGCCCATTATTTGACTTTTTGAGATTTTTCACCTTTTTTTCTAATTAATTATTTACTAACATTTTGACTTTTTTCAGTAAAAGTGGAATAAGTGAAAAATAAATCACTTAAACGCTTCGGAAATTGGGTCTAAGGGTAAAGTAGGGGATTTGAGTTTGAAAATGAGCACCCCCATGGCAAATTCGGACCCCAGACCACACTTTTATTACATTTTTAATTTTTCCAATTAAACTATTAAAAAACAATATACTTTTATGGGCAAAATGATTTTTCTCAGAATTAAAAAAAACTTAGGGGGACCTAACACATGTCCATATGACTCAATTTTAATGTCTAGCATGGTCTAATACATTGACACTTAGGCTCTAATAACCTCCTAAGGCCGAAACACCACGCCGACCACCCCAACTTTGGAGGTATGAGTGAAAAACTCGAAAATTATTAGTCGTTTGTTCAACAACAAATAATTAACAAGGGAAAAAACACTCTAGGATAGTCAGATTAATGTTTAAGTCCTAGGAAGTTGAGTCTTTTAGATACAACTGCCATGCTAGCATATTTATTACAATTCCCCCAAGGGGGTATGAACATGTGGTACAAAAAACAAAGGGCCTAAAAGGCCTGATGGACTTTTGAACTCTGATAATGAACACTTTGACATGTTCAAGCTTTGTCGGCTCACTTGAAATCCAACTAAGTATGACTTAGTAGGAAACACACCTCACTTGTATGAAGGCTCTACTTTAGTATCACTATTGGTGCCCCTGAAGTGTGTGTTAAAAGTCCCTTCCTCTTTAGATGAGGATAATTCTTGCACTACCTTTCCCTTTAGCATGGTTTTCCTATAGGCCATTTCATTATCTTGTAGCTCAACACTATCATCATTAGAGTTAATTAGTGCAGTTAGAAAACATAACAAAATCCTCTTTTAATTTCTATGAAATGATAAAACATGAAGCATTAAGTATGACTTCGTAGGCAACACACCCCACTTGTATGAAGGCTCTACTTTAGTATCACTATTGGTGCCCCTGAAGTGTGTGTTAAAAGTCCCTTCCTCTTTAGATGAGGATAATTCTTGCACTACCTTTCCCTTTAGCATGGTTTTCCTATAGGCCATTTCGTTATCTTGTAGCTCAACACTATCATCATTAGAGTTAATTAGTGCAGTTAGAAAACATAACAAAATCCTCTTTTAATTTCTATGAAATGATAAAACATCAAGCATTCAAAATCCAATGTGTCTGCCCCCCTTGCCTTCCTTAGGGGAAACTCCAGGAAAATACAAGGTTTCTTGCTAGTTGATTGTTTTCCCTAAATTGTATGGGGCACACCCCAGGTTCAAAATGCTTTACTTTGAAAGGGAAAAAGTGACCAAGGCTCGAGGAAATTGTGGATTATCTTGGAAGGTAACTCGAGTTGTAATCATTCAACAATTTTACTCCAATTATTAATGGTAGCTTGGATTTGGATTGGATGAGACTTGAGTATAAGGCACTTTATTCAACAAATTGTTGAGCTTTTTGAGTGGACAAGATGGCTCAATGGAATACAAACCACAACAAATACCCTAATGAAACACACAACAACGATTCAATGCCTGAGATGGTGCCGGGTAGGGGGGAAGACTATGGTTTCTTGTGAAAAAGTAATGGTAGGGTGCTACTAGTGCAAAGATACTCTACTTGAATTCTCAAACTATAAGAACACTGGGATTGATAAGTCTGTGAGAAATGAGACACCACCCTAGTGTTTATTGGGTGAAGACTCGAAAGGCAAATAGAGGGTGGACACACACTAACTGGGTTTTTTTAATTTCCCTTGGTTCGATTCCACTAGGAGCATTCTTTTTGTCCTACTTGGAAACACTTGGTTTGATAGAAGGTGAATTGTAACCATGGTTAAAATGGAGATTCCCAAAGTGAAGATTCTTTGAATGTTCAATGGGAGAGGTTCTTTTTGAATTCAACCACTAGGTAATTCTTTGACATTTTTCCTTGATGATTTTTTTTTCCCACAAGTGTATGTCGATGAGGTCAATGCCAGCGGTCGTTCGTGGTGATGGGATAGAGCAGACGATGTTGTGAATTTCCCAGTCGCTGATGAGTTCTAGAGCGCTTGATACGAGGTTTGAACACATAAAAACATTGTTTAACTTTTAAATTGACACACCCCCTTTTATATTTCCATCGACCCTTTATGCCTTTAAATCTTTGAACTTCGGCACCATTTTACTTTCCTGGCTCCCAAACCAAAGTGTATCGGTGATCAAAGGCAATTATGAGACGAGATATCGGCTACAAACGACTTTTTTAAGTCATTGTATCGGTATAGAAATCGCTTTTCTCCTCCAACATATTGGCGAGAAACGTGCTTTCAAGAGCGATGTGTACCCAACTGAAACAATGATACAACAACTACTCAAAGCAATACTCCATTGGTGTACCATGATCAAGCAAAAATTTGGAAAAGCGTGGCTAAGATAGAGAACATTTGGTCATTGATCTCATATCCAATATAAAAGTGGATCCTCAAGTTACATGGCTTGGGGGGTTGTTGAGGGTTGATCAAGTTAAACTTCTAGACCTTCTCTTTCAAGTGCTTGTTTTCTTCTTGTGATTGAACGTTGGTGGTCTATAAGTATTTCAACCTTTTTCCTTTTGCTTTATGCATGCCAATCTACTTTCTCTTCAAAGTTTTGGTAGTTATGTCAATGTTGAGAATTCAACTGCTTCAATACCATATTATATGTAAACAAGGGACTCGTAACCCACTCACTTCACCAACATAGATCGTCTACAAAATTTAGTTTTGGTCTCTATTCTTAGGGATATACAAAGTTGTAATTTCTTCAAGATGAACACAAGAACTTTGTTCTTGAAACGATTTTGAGTGCAAATTGCTTTGCAACACTGATTATGATTCATGGGATGGCATATGCTTTGGTATAACCTACACACAACAACCAACTAAGAATGCAATAGTAGTCGAGACTCTGAGTTTAAGGACCTTTATCTTAATCACCAAATAGGCATTCAAGAAATGACTTTGCCCTCCATCCATCAACAGGTTGACAAGAGTGGCTTAGTTTGACAGTGGTTCATTGCTTGGGTTCCTTGCTTGTAATGTCAAAAGTAAAGGCAAACATTGGAGGCAACACTATTCAATATCTAATAGTAATTGCTTGGTTCTTTCAACAATATTCATGCAATTTATATAGTTGTCTGAAAATGTTCCCACAATGCACGATACAACAATCAACTCTCCAATAATGTAATGGTAACTTTGCTCTAGATCGCCAATAATTAAATTCCTATTCATTCTACATTCTCAAATAGTTGAATAGAAACATATGCCCAGCACTTTTTTTTTAAAGAAACTTGGAAACCCCATCCATTGTACGACTGCTTCAATTGGGCAACTACTTTATATGACAACTGAGAAGAAAACCATGAGCCAGACCCAAGCTTTATGTTGGAATATGAGAACGATCTGCCCAACGACAAGTAGAATTGTTACTATGGAGGACACAAGGATTTGAAGGGTCTTTCGCCTGTAACACCCCATTTTGACATTTCTACCTGAACTACTATTATATGTTGTATTTGTTTGATTGTGAGACCTCGTCGGTTTGACGACACTGTGGACATATGGTTCTATTATTTTGCCGATATATATATATATATGTGTGTGTGTGTGATGATAGTATTATGATCAGTAGTCATGTTTAGATATGTATCATGTGTTAATTATGTCAAATATATGGAAATTACTGAATGATGGGTATGTGGATACCGTTACAGTTATATGTTGAAATAATGAATGTTATACCAAGTGCATGGCGAATGAATGAGTTTATTGTTGTTATGTTATGATGAAATATATGTGTACATATCGAGGATTTATGCACGATATTCTATATTGTATGTCGAGGACTGACTTACAGGTTGAAACGGCGAAGTGATAGCTGGATCCTATGAGGTGGGAGGGCCTCGGGGACATGGACTTCGAAAGATAAAATGGTATGCGAGTGATGCATTATTTACTTTCGTGTGGTTATTATGCTGTTTATTATGATGTATGTTATGACATGGGTGGGGTAGGGTTTCAAGAAACTCAACCGCCCAAATTGGTTTATACGATGACAGACCGAGTACAAGTGCAACGCTGTTGTTATGTCGAGTAGACATAGTCCCTAGTTCCATTAGGAGGGGTGGAGGCTTTACCCACCGTTTATCCCCGAAACCCAGAGTCATGGGAGGGCTGTGCTACGGCGCGCTCCCCAAGGTGTGTGATGATGACTGGTGGTTTCCTGCTGGGGAAGCTTGGTCGATGTAGTCGACACTTCCGCTTACGGGTTCTAGCTGGAACCGGTCATGACTTGACATTCCAGGGTAGTCCAGCAGAGGACAGGATAGGATGTGGAAGTTAGTGATGATGTAGGTAGATAGATGTAGCGTGAAGTGGGGGTGAGAACAAGATCTAACTGTAGGTGTGTAAAACCCTTGGTTAGCATGTGTCGTAAATCAGTGATGTACGAATTGTCGTAACTTGGATTTTGGTTAGTTAATGGATTTGTACCTTGCAAACTACGTTTAGAACTTGTGTCAGTAAACAATAAGTTCCTTGATTATGATTGATGTATGTGAATTATTACTTTTAGTGTACTTACGTGAGGAATGTAAGCAGTAGCTACACTTACATAACTCGCCTACATATTATGAATTACATGAAATATTGTTGAGTAATAATGTCAATTAGTGTCACTTAATATTAATTACTGTCGTTTAGTAATTAACCATTGTTGATCAATGTTAATAATGTCGATTAAAGTTAACAATGATGATTAGGGTTAATAGTGTTGATTAATGGTTAATTACTGTCCATTAATAATTAATTATTGTTAATTAATAAACAAAGCTATGGTTAACCTAGGTAGTGACTAATGCAATGGATTAGGATGCTTGATTAATTGTTAATGAGTTTAATTAGCCAGGACTAAGGGTTGAAATGTAATTATAAGGCTAAATAAGTTAATAGCAACTTGATCCCTTAGATTAATTATGTGTTAATGATGTTAATTAATTTTAACAAGACTATGCTTATCTTTAGTAATGATTGTTAATTAGTTAATTACAAACTAAGGTGTAATTAAAATGGAAACAGGTATATGAGTCGATTAAATCTTAGTGAATTTTATTTAATTAATATAATTACACATTGATAATGTTATGAATTACATTGATGGGATTATGGTTCATAATTGATAAATTGAATTAGTTAAATTTATAATTGGAGGGAATTAACATATTATAAACATTAAAAACCATTAAGTAAATGATTAGGTTAATAGTAGTTAATCAATTGACCATTACTGTTAATTAAATTAAATTGGTGAACCAACCGCAAATTTAAACTATATAATATTTATGTAACATTTATTATTTATTAATTAAATGGTCAAAAATGGAAATATGAGAAGGGAAATGTTTAAAACTATGAAATAAAATAAAAGGATTAAATTAATGAAATTGGAAGTTACGGTTGGGAAGTGACCCCAACCAACACCTTTTAATATTATTTTAAATTATTAATAAGAGTCCAAGTCCAAGTTGAGGGCTCAAGGACTTACATGGTAGATGGAAGGGGGTGGATAAATTTATGATGAAGATAGGGGTAGTAATGAGGGATAGAGTCGGCAAGTGAAGGGGATAAGAGGGAGAAGGGAGGAAGGAGAGGGGGAGCTTTACCTTATGATTTTTGGGAGAAGTTTTGGAGAGCAGAAATTGGGAGAGCAGAAATTGGGAGAGCAGAGCTACAAAGAAGGGGTTTTATTGGTGATTGTTTTTCTAAGGGGATACAACAGCTTGGGCTTGTACTCGGTTTGGGTTCGGGGGTCCAAAGGGGTACCTTTGGAGCTAGGTGGTCGGCGAGACCTCACCAGTTGGCAGGGTGGAAAAACTATTTGGTTGGTTGAGTTTCAGAACTGTGGGGAAGGCTTTTGGTTGCAGGGAAAATCAAGGAGAAACAGAAAACGGGGACGGCAACAAAGGGGGATCTGCAAGCTACCTACAAGTATTTTCCAGCGGGTATGTTTTATCATTCTACCTTGTAAAATTATGTAAAAATGTAAATTAAAAAAGTTTATATGCTGTGTTGTTATATCTGCTACTCCTGCACAACAATAACTGATTAGAGGTAGACATAACAGAATTATAGTTGTTCAATTTTGGTAAATGTAAACACTTTATTTATTATTTTTTTTACAGCCAAAACTAGTAATGAGGGTAGAAACTTAACAAAACAGGAACAGAAAACACAACAGAAACAAAACAGAAATTTTGAACAGAACTGAAATATCTGACTATATATAAAAGTTAAAGGAGACCCCAGTTGGGGGTCTTACATCGCCCCTCGCAGGGTTGGTACATGGGTCTCCATCGAATAAACCATAAGGCCCCACCACTGACTCTTACCCTCATACCCAAAAATTTACAACTAAATACTCTTAGACAATTATATGCATTCGAGCAACCAACCATAGGTTTGTATATATCTCTTTGGGAAGACATATGCATAAAAAGTAGTGCATTTGAGACAAATTTGTTGTACATGAAAAAATTGATGCAGCGTGCACTTGAGTAGGGTTTCAACTAGACAAGAAGATAGACAACGGTCATGACCACCCTTGACCAACAACTCAACAATTATATAATGAGGCTGTTGTATATGAATTACCCATACATTTTAGCACTCAGGTGAGATTGAGCCATCTGACCACCTTCCTATAGTTCTAGAGTTCCACCATGACACCACTTTAAATACTCCAACAACAATACATATATGATCCAACAATCGAGAACAACATTTTCCCTGCAGTTGTTTTTTTTTTCACTTTAACAACGAGCAGCTACAAGATAATACCATCTAAGGATTTCGATTACCAATTGAACCACGAATTACATAGTAAAGAACACACCAGTTGATGCACATGATGATAAAACCACTACGTATGGATAGTTGGAGGTATGGGCGACCTGTAGGAGAGGCGTACGACCTCAAATCACGCATTAATTGTTGTGTACAAGCTTGTGTATGGCTACCTACTACCTCAACAATAATAGGGCTTGAGAAGTCAGAATTATAAATTAATAACTAGATTAATGTAACGACTCAGTGACTTTTTACTAAAATTCGGTGATGTGATTTGTTGCTGAAATTGTGATTTTGATTATTCAAATTGTCATTTTGGTTGCAGAAATAGATTCAAGATTACCTAAGGAGAACCTCAATTATGAAATTCCAATAACCCAAAACTGCCATTTCAACAATTTCAACGCTAGAAAAATCACCAAATTTTAGATACAAATCATCTAGAGTTTAACTTACTGGCTCAGTAATGATACCCATTGATCTTATAATTCAAAGTGGATTGGATGGTGGTCATTGGCATTCCTACTTTTCTCATGCTATGGTATTGTTTTATGCTGAAATTAATAAAATTATAACAACCATAACCATTTCCTGAAAGCTTATGATTTCAATGCTCCGAGAGGAATGGTCGGTGGATATTTCTTAGTTGAATGGATGGTGGATATTCCTTAGTTGATTGAATTCTTTAAATACAACAGGAAAATGAAAATTTGAAGACAATTCACAAAACTTGGAGTGAGTTTTATAATTACTTGTTTTTTAAATCTATTTTGGATCACCAAATTTACTAAATACTTCCATTCATTTTCAGAATGGTAAAGGTTAAAACCAAATTCTGAAGACAATTCACATAACTTGGAGTGAGTTTTATAATTACTTGTTTTTTAAATTTATTTTGGATCACCAAATTTACTAAATACTTCCATTCATTTTCAAAATGGTAAAGGTTAAAACTAAATTCTTTAAAGCTTAAGGTCAATACAATAAGAAATACAACACTCCTCTCAACCATTGAGACAAATTTCAATCAAATTTCAATCGACAACATTCATTCAGTAATGCTTTATCTTCTTCATCATCATCAATATGTGTTTTATCTTCAATAACAATAATTCTATGCATTATATTATTATTCATCTCAAAATATTTTATTTCACATCTTACATGTTGAATTTAATATTATTAATTTATGTTAGTCTTTATTTTATGTCACATCGTATCTTAAAATCATTCTTCAAGTGAAAATTTGCAATTTTATAAATTATTTTTTAACATACTTTATAGTTTTTAACTATAAAAGCAACTTATTTATGAACAAAATCATTTTTTATATATTAAAATTTTAATAACCCCACAATAAAATCTATTTTTAATATTTTAATCTTAAAATCATAATTTTTTTTAATGTGGTTCTATTTACCTTCAAATATTTTAAGCTTAAAATCATAATTTTTTTTTAATGTGGTTCTATTTATCTTCAATCTCAATCTTAGGTGGTCTTGGTCCAAGAATATCCAATCTCGATCTTGTGTCATTTGTTGATGTATATGTAACTTCGGAATGTATTTCACCCATGTATTTCATATATGTATATTATACTCCTATAGAGATGGTATTATTCCTCTATACGGAAGTGTTTGTATTCCTATAGAGATGTTATTATTCCTCTATACGGAAGTGTTGTCATTTATATTGTAAGTGTCGTAACTTATACTTGATGGGTTATTAGACCACCTTGTTGGGGTCAACCCTGTATAAGTCATGTGGGTCGAAGGGTTATTAGACCACCCTATTGGGGGGTCGGCCATGTGGGTCAAAGGGTTATTAGACCACCCTATTGGGTGTCGGCCCAGTCAACATTATGTTATGTGGTTAAGTTAAGGCCGACCTAGTAAAGGTTATTAGGCAAGTCAAGTCAAGTATAAATAGAGTGCGGGAGGCACTCTATTTGATCATTCTATTCTCACACACACTCTTTGGAGAGTGGCGCACTTGTGGGGGAGGAGAAGTTGCTGCTAGGAGATGTCTATCTCTTATGCTTGGGTTGTATCATTGCTCTATCTATCTCTGAGGAAGTTATTGGGGTTTTTCACCTTTATGGTTTTTCCCAAGTAAACTCTGTGTCTCTTATGTGCTTGCATTATTGTGTCGATGATTGATATGTTGTACATATTGTTCTCTCAGTTAAGATCCTAGATCAAATTGAAGTAAATTATGAAAAATCTAACATGGTATCAGAGCTAGCCTGAAAGAAGGCATGGTATGGCATGTATGACACTTGTTGCACTTGCGATGCTAGGGCTTGATATAACAAAAACCAGTCATCGTAGCACTTTCACTATTAATCCATTTTGGCGAAGTTTTCAGATCTGAAACTTTTATAGGTCGAATATCAGATCCCCATGTACCTTGTGTCCAAAGGACAACTTCTAATTCGTTGTACTTTGTGTTTTATGATCTGTACAGTCTAGGGTTTCTGCCTCTTCCAGATCTGCGTCATAAACATGTGACCTAGGAAAAAGGGTCATAACTTGGGCTAGGAAGCTCCAAATGAAATTTCGTAAAAAGTGACAGGTAGTGCACAAACTATACTTTCTCAGGTAAAATTTTTAGAGGCAGAAACGGAACCAGTGACACGTGGCACGCCGTACAAGTTCGCTCTCTTGTTTTATCCCATAAACAGGTCATGTTGCGACACTTGGAATAACTCTCTCTCTCAGAGAATCCAATTGAGGTCAGACCTGTGGGGTTGGAAAGATGACAGGTCGGGCTACCATAGGTAGAAGTTTCAGACCCCGTGGATCAGAAAGTTTGGAGTTACACCAGAAACAATCAGGTACATATTTCTGTCAAAACATAATTATTTTTTAGCACCTTCATTCATGGCTTCGGGAATTTAGGGTTTCAGAGAAATATGGAATTTTTGTAATCGAAGACCACATCTGAATGCTACTCATCAAAATAGAAATTTAGAGACCAAGATCAGAATTTTTGGTTGGGCAGAAGGTCGGGCTTTTTCAGACCTTAGTTCGGGACTTTGATCAGAAAAGTGGAAAATTAGGGCTTCTGCAAAAATGGGAATTTTTGAAATCTGTGACCACGGCTGGAAGCTCCTCAGAAAAAATAGAAGCTTAGAGCTTTGGATCGAACCTTTTGATTGGGCAGAAGGGTGGGCTTTATCAAACCCTAGTTCGGGGTCATGTCCAGTGAATCCGGAAGTTTCAAAGGCAAAATTGAGAGGTGAAACTTTGCAGTTTTCAAATTCTGAATATACCGGCTTGATCAACTCATCAAGGCGCAAATTTCTATCCTTTCAGAAGTTTAAAATTCAAAGTTTGAATTTTTAGGGTTTCTCCAACAAACCCTAATCCAGCTCCAGATCCAGTTCTTGCATATCAAGTGGATTGGGTTAATCCTAGAAGAGAATGGATTGGTCACCTTCATAAGTGAAGAAGTTCCTGTTTCAGAGGGAGATGAGGCTGAGGCCTTACATAAGAAGATTACAAGCAATCTTGACAAGTATGACTTATCCAGGTATGTTTCGAGATTTGTTCATGATTAAGTTTATGGTATGTTTGTCTTCATATTATTACGGTTAGTACAATCTTGCTTACATTTAGACTTGTCGTATCACCTTAATAAAATTTTGAATGCATGATAGAAGATATTAATTGATTAGGGTGTTGACACTTATGATTGTACTAATGCATTATGGTGTTGTATGAGGCTTATGTTGTCCGCTAACATGAAAGGTACACCAAGAAAGACAAATCATGTTCTAGTTCAAAAACATATGATCATGGTGACATGAAGACAAAGATTCATCCATTGTCATGGATCACTAAGAAGATCTATTTACGAGGTATGTATAACTTGGTTCTATAATGGTTAACCTATGAGATATGTAGGTTACTAGCACAAGTCATTGAAGAGAACAAGAAGACGTCATGTGGGTATGTTAGACATAACTAGCTAACATACTAATCCAGGTATGTTTTTCCTATATCAAGTTAGAATCCTACCTTGTGATAGGATCTCTTATATAAGTATGCATGGCATGATTGATAATGATTATTCATAGGTTTGAATAATCATGGGTTTATGCATATTATGTCTCTTACCTTGATTGATGATATGACTAACCAGAAAAGTCTTTTGGTCAAATATGAATATGCATGAGTAAGAGAAGTCTTCCTTAAAACATTGAATGTAATGCTTATTATCTGTGTTTGAAATGATCATGACTATACATGTTTAAGATTATTGTAGTATTGAGATTATACTAATGAATGTATGATTATGTATGAGATTTCAAGGATATCACAATAATGATACTTGTAAGCATGCATAGTGATCGAGGATGGATATAAGTTCAAGGACAGGTAATCCAGGAAGCAAAGATCAAGAGGAAGCACACTCCAGTAGTTTCTGCAAGGATGCAGATATTCAGAGGGAGTCGACCACTTCTCACAATCCACATCAGAATGGAGTTGCAAAGATTCAGAGGGAGTCCACCCAACAACTAAACAAAGATAAGTATTTGAATTGTCATTTCTTACATATTTGTTTGTTTAAATAATGTTGTTCAATGATGTATATGCTTATGTTCCTAGACTTAGGTTGTGTATTATGCATATTAGAATAATTGCATGAATGAACAGTATACTACTAATATGCATGTGATGGGTAAGTGGCCTATGACACTATACAACATTCCATTGCTACTTATCTAGAATGAAACCTCTTTGCTGACACGTTGGGAGTAGTGCAAACTCTTAACAATGTTCTGGTAGAGATTGGAAGGCATCTAGAAAGTCACGGGATATGGATAAATGTTGTATTTAAGCATAGGCTAAATTAATTGCATGACTGTATGACATACTTCTTTATGAGTAAGAACTTGTTCTGAAAACTATGAGATGTTTCTAATCATGCAATTTAACTTGTTTCGTAGGAAAGATCAGATACCATCACCTACAAAAGAAGGACTACAACATTTGTTCCAGCAACAAAGATATCTATTGAAGATATTAAAGATATTGAATATATTGAAGTTCCCAGGAGCTGGGATGAAGTAATGGAAGAATGCCATGATTCGTCGATCATGAAGAATGATGGTTGGGATGTGGTCCCAAACCAGAAGGGAAGTCTGCCTTGACTTGCAAGTGGATCTATAAGATCAAGCATGTTGCAGATAGTAGCATGGAGAGATACAAAACGAGGTTTGTAGCTCGTGGCTTCTCACAGAAAAAGGGATTGAGTATGAAGAGACTTCTACACCTATAGCCAGGCACACTTCCATCAAATCAGTACTTGCTCTGGCTGCAGTGATGAAATGGAAGATACACCAGATGGATATCAAGACAGCTTTCTTGAATGGTGTAGTCAAAGAGGAAGTGTATGTGGAGCAGCCACTGGGTTTTGAGACACATGACGGGAAGTCATATATGTGCAGAACTTGGTATGGTAGGATAGACATCTTTCTATCCAGTTTGGGCTTTACCAAGAGTAAAGCAGATTCCAACCTTTGCTACAAGGTTGAGGAAGGCAATCCAGTGATACTACTTTTGTATGCGGATAACCTGTTTGTTACAGGTGAGGATAGATTGATTGTCGACACGCAGCGGAAGCTTGCTGCCGAGTTTGAGATGAAGAACTTGTGGATGATGCACTACTTTCTAGGCATGGAGGTGTGGCAGAGTGCAGATGGAATATTCCTTGGACAAGGCATAGTAGAGATCTTGAAGAGATTCGGGATGATGAACTGCAAGGCCATGGCCACACCTATCGCATCAAACCTGAAGCTTCTGTGTGATGCTTCATCTGATCCGGTTGATGTCACTATGTATCGTCAGATGATTGGGTCCTTGATGTACCTGACGAACACGAGGCCAGATATTTGCTTTGTGATGAACACATTGAGCCAGTTCCTGACAGATCCCAGAGGTGTTGACCTGGTTGCTGTAAATCATATTCTGAGGTACCTGAAGGGTACAGTTGATTATGGGCTCAAGTATGATGTGAATCAAAAGTTTAACCTACAGGGTTATGTTGATTCAGATTAGGCAGGCAGTGCTGCAGATAGGAGAGCACTTCTGGGTGCTGCTTCAGTATGGGATCGGGTGTGATCTCTTGGTTTAGCAGGAAGCAGTCCTGCGTAGTACTGAGTATAGCCGAAGCAGAGTATGTTGCAGCTTGTTCGGCTAGTTGTGAGGCAGTATGGCTTCAGAAGCTACTGTCTAAGTTATTTGATCTACCGCTGGAGGCTACTGGTATCTTTTGTGACAATCAGAGTTGTGTGAAGCTGTCTGAGAACCCAGTGTTCCATGACAGGTCGAAACACATAGAGATCAAATATCACTATATCAGGGATATGGTGCAAATAAGAGCAGTGAAGCTCCTGTATGTTGAGACGGATGAGCAGATTGTAGATGTGTTGACGAAGCCACTAGCCAGAGTGAAGTTCGAGTACCTCAGAGAGAGGCTTGGTGTTCTTCAGATTGATGACACTTCAAGGAAGAAGTGATGGAGACATTTGCTAAAGCCATTCCAAGCATGTTGGAAGGAGGATCCTTCACATGGATGTGGATGTAAGCGTTGGATGATGAGCATTAGGACGATGCTCCAGTTACTGCTTTGTATATGTATATGCATCATGTTGGATGTTGGATATGATTAGTTGGATCATTTATGTATGTATGCATCATGTTGGATGTTGGATATGATCAGTTGGATCATTTATGTATGTATGCATCATGTTGGATGTTGGATATGATCAGTTGGATCATGTGTATGTATTTGTATATGTATCAGGTGGATACATTGTATGATCAAGTAGATCATGTATGACGATATGTATCAGGCAGATACTGTGTATGCATCAGGTGGATGCATTGTATGATCAGGATGATCATGGATGATGAGCTTCAGGATGTTGCTCCAGATGACATGCGTCAGGACGATGCAGTGATGGTTATCAGGATGATCATGTGTACATCAGGATGATGTATGGTGAGTATCAGGTTGATACTTTGTGGCCATGGACAGTTTGTGCAGATAAGAATATAATAGAGCCCTGGGAGGTTTGCATATTCTCTTGCTAGGTTTTGTCGCTGGCATATAATAGCTCCCTGGGAGATCTGGCAAACGCTCTTTCGAGGTTTTGCTTTGGGAGGACATATAATAGCGCCCTGGGAGGTTTGCAGATTCTCTTGCTAGGTTTTGCCGCTGGCATATAATAGCTCCCTAGGAGATATGGCAAACGCTCTTTCGAGGTTTTGTCCTATGGCATGTAAGTAGACCTGGGAGATCTGGACAGGATGAAAAAGGCCTCAGATGCTCTTTTGAGGCATTGCCATGACCACATGTAATAAGTCCTGGAGATCTGGACAGGATGAAAAAGGCCTCAGATGCTCTTTAGGGTTCTTGCTTGGCAAGACACTCTTTTAAGGTTTTGTGGTGGGGGTCACATGTAATAAGTCCTGGAGATCTGGACATGATGAAAAAGGCCTCAGATGCTCTTTAGGGTTCTTGCTAGTCAAGAGACTCTTTTAAGGTTTTGTGACAGTCACATATAATACTAGCCCGAGGAGATCCGACAGGTAGAGCTGTGTGCTCGTAACAGCCTGGGATGCTCTTTCGAGGTTTTGTGATGCACGTAATAAGTCCTGAGGATTCCATAGTATGGCCAGTGATGATGAAGACCTGCAGGTGGTGGGCCTACATCTAGTATGAAAAAGGATCGGCTCTGTAGAACTTCCTATGATGAGTAGATTCAGAGATTGATTGAGATAGCAGCAGCAGTGATGATGACGATGACTCGATGATGATTATCCAGTGACGATGATCCAGAGAAGAAGACTTGTGCTGGAAGACCTGTGTCGAGAAATACCTTCCTAGTTAAGAGGGAGTGTTGATGTATATGTAAATTCGGAATGTATTTCACCCATGTATTTCATATATGTATATTATACTCCTATAGAGATGGTATTATTCCTCTATATGGAAGTGTTTGTATTCCTATAGAGATGTTATTATTCCTCTATACAAAAGTGTTGTCATTTATATTGTAAGTGTCGTAACTTATACTTGATGGGTTATTAGACCACCTTGTTGGGGTCGGCCCTGTATAAGTCATGTGGGTCGAAGGGTTATTAGACCACCCTATTGGGGGGTCGGCCATGTGGGTCAAAGGGTTATTAGACCACCGTATTGGGTGTCGACCCAGTCAACATTATGTTATGTGGTTAAGTTAAGGCCGACCTAGTAAAGGTTATTAGGCAAGTCAAGTCAAGTATAAATAGAGTGTGGAAGGCACTCTATTTGATCATTCTATTCTCACACACACTCTTTGGAGAGTGGCGCACTTGTGGAGGAGGAGAAGCTGCTGCTAGGTGTTGATGTATATGTAACTTCAGAATGTATTTCACATATATGTATATTGTATTCCTATAGAGATGGTATTATTCCTCTATAAGGAAGTGTCGTCATTTATATTGTAAGTGTCGTAACTTATACTTGATGGGTTATTAGACCACCTTATTTGGGGTCGGCCTTGTATAAGTCATGTGGGTCGAAGGGTTATTAGACCACCCTATTGGGGGTCGGCCCAGTCAGCATTATATTATGTGGTTAAGTTCGAGCCTACATGAGTTAGGTAAAAAGGCAAGTCAAGTCAAGTATAAATAGAGTGCGGGAGGCACTCTATTTACTCACTCACTTCTCATACATGCTCTTAAGGAGGAGAGGCGCACTTATGGAGGCGGAGGATTGCTGCTAGGTTATGGATATCTCTATTGGTTGGTTGTATCATTGCTCTATCTATCTCTGAGGAAGTTATTGGGGTTTTTCACCTTTATGGTTTTCCCCAAGTAAATCTTTGTGTCTCTTGTGTGCTTGCATTATTGTCTCCATGATTGATATGCTGTAGATATGCTGTACATGTTGTTCTCTCAGTTAAGATCCTAGATCATATTGAAGTAAATTCAGAAAATTTAACATGGTATCAGAGCTAGCCTGAAAGAAGGCATGATATGGCATGTATGACACTTGTTGCACTTACGATGCTAGGGCTTGATATAGCAAAAACCAGTCATCGTAGCACTTTCGCTATAAATCCGTTTTGGCAAAGTTTTCGGATCTGAAATTGTTACAGGCCGAAGCTAAGATCTTCAGGTATCTTGTGTCCAAAGGACAACCTCTAATTCGTTGTACTTTGTGATTTATGATCTGTACAATATAGGGTTTCTGCCTCTTCCAGATCTGAGTCAAAATCAGGTGACCTTGGGAAAAAGGTCATATCTTGGGCTAGGAAGCTCCAAATGAAATTTCGTAAAAAGTGACAGGTAGTACACAGTCTGTACTATCTCAGAAAACTTTTTCAGAGGCCGAAGTTGAACCAGTGACACGTGGCACGCCGTACAAGTTCGCTCTCCTGTATTATCCCATAAACAGGTCACGTTGCGACATTTGGCATAACTCTCTCTCAGAGAGTCCAATTGAGGTCAGACCTGTCAGGATGGAAAGGTAACAGGCCGAGCTATCTCAAAAAACTTTTTTAGAGGCCGAAGTTAAAACAGTGACACGTGGCACGCTGTACAAGTTCGCTCTCCTGTTTTATCCCAAAACAGGTCACGTTGCGACATTTGGCATAACTCTCTCTCAGAGAATCCAATTGAGGTCAGACCTATCAGGATGGAAAGATAACAGGTCAGGCTATCTCAGAAAACTTTTTCAGACCCTGTGGATCAAAAATTTCGGAGTTACACTAGAAACAATCAGGTACATATTTCTGTCAAAACAGAATTATTTTTTGGTACCTTCATTCATGGCTTCTGGAATTTAGGGCTTTGGAGAAAGTTGGAATTTTTGTAATCGGAGACCAAGGCTGGATGCTACTCATCAAAATAGAAATTTAGAGACCAAGATCAGAATTTTTGGTTGGGCAGAAGGCCGAGCTTGATTAGACCCTAGTTCGGGACTTTGATCAGAAAAGTGGAAAATTAGGGCTTCTGTAAAAATGGGAATTTTTGAAATCTGTGACCACGGCTGGAAGCTCCTCAGAAAAATAGAAGCTTTGAGCTTTGGATCAAACATTTTGATGGGGAAAAAGAGTGGGCTTCATCAAACCCCAGTTCAGGGTCACGTCCAGTGAATCCGGAAGTTTCAAAGGCAAAATTGAGGAGTGAAACTTTGCAGTTTTCAAATTCTGAATATACCAGTTTGATCAGTTCATCAAGGCGCATATTCCTATCCTATCGGAAGGTTGAAATTCAAAGTTTGAATTTTTGGGGTTTCTCTGACAAACCCATATCCAGCTCAAGGTCCAGTTCTTGCAAATCAAGTGGATTGGGTTAATCCTAGAAGAAGATGGATTGATCACCTGCATAAGTGAAGAAGTTCCTGTCTCAGAAGGAGATGAGGATAAGGCCTTACATAAGAAGATTACAAGCGATCTCGACAGGTATGACTCATCGAGGTATGTTTCGATATTTGTCTATGATTAAGTTTATGGTATGTTTGTCTTCATGTTATTACGGTTAGTACAATTTTGATTTTAGATTTGTCGTATCACCTTAACAAAATTATGAATGCATGATAGAAGATATTCATTGGTTAGGGTGTTGACACTTATGATTGTACTAATGCATTATGGTGTTGTATGAGGTTTATGTTGTCTACTAACATGAAAGGTACACCAAGAAAGACAAATCATGTTCTCGTCCAAGAACATATGATCATGATAACATGAGAACAAAGATTCATCCATTGTCATGGATCTCATAGAAGATCCATTTACGAGGTATGTATAACTTGGTTTTGTAATAGTTAACCTATGAGATATACAGGTTACTAGCACAAGTCATTGAAGAAGAACAAGAAGACATCATGTGAGTATGTTAGACATAAATAACTAGCATGCTAATCCAGGTATGTTTTTCCTATATCAAGCTAGAATCCTACCTTGGGTTAGGATCTTATACTATTGTGTTGTTGATAATGATTATTCACGAAGAGTCATAGGTTTGAATAATCATGGTGGTATGCATATTATGTTTCTTACCATAATTGATGATATGACTAACCAGAAGAATCATGAAGGTATAGCTTTGAATAATCACAGGTTTTATGCATATTATATCTCTTATCTTGATTGATGATTCAACTAAAGAGTCATAGGTTTGAGTAATTACAGGTTTAGACATGTTATGTTTCTTATGATTTGACTAACCATAAGAATCCTACCTTGAATGCTAATGCTTATTATTTTCTGTTTGAAATGATCATGATTATACATGCTTGAGATTATTGTGTTTTAATAGTATACTAATGAATGTATGATTTTATATGAGATCACAAGGATAACTCAATCATGATACAAATAAGCATGCATAGGGACCAAGGATGAATATGAGTTCAAGAACAGGTAATCCAGGAAGCAAAGATCAAGAGGGAGCACACTCTAGTTGTTCCTGCAAGAAAGCAAAGGAGCACACTTCAGTAGTTTCTGCAAGGATGCAGATATTCAGAGGGAGTTGATCATCTCTCTACATTTCACAACAGAAAGGTGTAGAAGAAGCTACCTCAAATTAGAACTCCAGCAGATCCTGCAAGGAAGCAAAGACTCAGAGGGAGTTCACCCAACGAACAAAGAAAGATAAGTATTTTAATCATCTTTTCTTGCATATTTGTTTGTTTAAATAAAATTGTTCAATAATGTATATACTGATGTTCCTAGAATTAGGTTGTGTATTATGCATATTAGAATAATTGCATTGATGAACAGTATACTCCTAATATGCATGGGTAAGTGGCCTATGGCACTGTACAACATTCCATTGCTACTTATCTAGAATGAAACCTCTTTGCTGACATGTTGGGAGTTGTGCACACTCTTAACAATGTTCTGGTAGAGATTGGAAGGCATCTAGAAAGTTACGGGATATGGATAAATGTTGTATTGAAGCATTGGCTAAGATAATTGCATGACTGTATGACATATTTCTTTATGTGTAAGAATTTGTTCTGAAAATTATGAGATGTTTCTAATCATGCAATTTAACCTGTTTTGTAGGAAAGACCGTATATCTTCACCTACAGAAGAACTACAACATTTGTTCAGCAACAAATTTATTTATTGAAGATATTGAAGTTCCCAGGATCTGGGATGAAGAAATGTAATGCCATGATCCGTCGATCATGAAGAATGATGTTTGGGATGTAGTCCCAAGATGTGAAGGGAAGTTTGTTATGACTTCCAAATGGAACTATCAGATCAAGCATGTTGCAGATGGCAGCATTGAGAAATATAAAAGTGATGAAATAGAATATGCACCAGATGGATCTTAAGACAGCATGGTGTAGTCATATATGTGTGCAGAACTTGGTATGGTAGGATAGACAGCTTTCTATCCAGTTTGGGCGTTACCAAGAGTAAAGCAGATTCCAACCTTTTCTACAAGGTTGAAGAAGGCAATCCAGTGATATTACTTTTGTATGCAGATAACCTGTTTGTTACAGGTAAAGATAGATTGATTGCCGACACGCAGCGGAAGCTTTCTTCCAAGTTCGAGATGAAGAACTTGGGGATGATGCACTATTTGTTTTTGGCATGGAGGTGTGGCAGAGTGCATATGGAATCTTCCTTGGACAAGGGAAGTATGTAGTAGAGATCCTGAAGAGGTTCGGGATGATGGACTGCAAGGATATGGCCACACCTATGGCATCGAATCTGAAGCTTCTATGTGATGCTTCATCTGAGCCGTTTGATGTCTCTATGTATCGCCAGATGATTGGGTCCTTGATGTACCCGACGAACATGAGACCAGACATTTGCTTTGCTGTGAACACATTGAGCCAGTTCCTGACGGATCCGAGGAGTGTTCACCTGGTTGCTGTAAAGCATATTCTGAGGTACCTGCAGGGTTATGTTGATTCAGATTGGGCTGGCAGTGCTGCAGATAGGAAGAGCACATCTGGGTGTTGCTTCAGTATGGGATCAGGTGTGATCTCTTGGTTTAGCAGGAAGCAGTCTTGCGTAGCACTGAGTACAGCTGAGGCAGAGTATGTTGCAACCTGTTCAGCTAGTTGTGAGGCAGTATGGCTATGGAAGCTACTGTCTGAGTTATTTGATCTCCTGTTGGATGCTACTGGTATCTTCTGTAATAACCAGAGTTGTGTGAAGTTGTCCGAGAACCCAGTGTTTCATGATAGGTCGAAACACATAGAGATCAAATATCACTATATCAGGGATATGGTGCAGAGAGGAGCTGTGAAGCTCCTGTATGTTGCGACAGACGAGCAGATTGCAGATGTGCTGATGAAGCCACTAGCCAGGGTGAATTTCGAGTACTTCAGAGAGAGGCTTGGCGTGCTTCAGATTGAGGACACTTAAAGGAAGAAGTGATGAACACATTTGTTGAAGCCATTCCAAGCATGTTGGAAGGGGGATCCTTCACATGGCTATGGATGTAAGCGCTGAATGATGAACATCAGGAGGATGTTCTGGTTTCTGCTTGGATATGATCAGTTGGATCATTATATGTATTTTGTATGAACGCATCATGTTGGATGCTGATGGATACATTGTGTGGATCATTTATCCTTGTATGATCAGGTAGATCATGTATGCTGATGGATACATTGTGTGGATCATGTATCCTTGTATGATCAGGTAGATCATGTATGCTGATGGATACATTGTGTGGATCATGTATCCTTGTATGATCAGGTAGATCATGTATGCTGATGGATACATTGTGTGGATCATGTATCCTTGTATGATCAGGTGGATCATGTATGTTGATGGATACATTGTGTGGATCATGTATCTATGTACGTATCAGGTGGATACTTGGATGATCGTGGATGACGAGCTTCTCCAGATGACATGCAGCAGGATGTTGCAGTGATGATGATCAGGATGATCATGTGTACATCAGGATGATGTTTGATGAGTATCAGATGATACTTTGTGGCCGTGGATCAGGTTGTGCAAGAAAGCATGTAATTTGTGCCCTGGGAGATTTGCAGATGGTATTTCGAGGTTTTGCCTATGGCATGTAATTCGGTGCCCTGGGACATCTGGCAAATGCTCTTGCGAGGTTTTGCTTGGGAGGACATGTAATTTGTGCCCTGGGAGATTTCAGGTCGGAGTTGTGTACCCGTAACATCCTGAGATGCTCTTGCGAGGTTTTGTCCTATGGCATGTAATTTGCTCCTGGGAGATCTGGACAGGATGAAAAAGGCCTCAGATGCTTCAGCCAGGTTTTGCCATGACCACATGTAATTTGCTCCTGGGAGATCTGGACAGGATGAAAAAGGCCTCAGATGCTTCAGCCAGGTTTTGTGGTGGACCACATGTAATGTGCTCCTGGGAGATCCGACAGGTAGAGCTGTGTGCTCGTAACAGCCTGGGATGCTTCAGCCAGGTTTTGTGGTGAGATCACATGTAATGTGCTCCTGGGAGATCCGACAGGTAGAGCCGCTTGCTCGTAACAGCCTGGGATGCTTCAGCCAGGTTTTGTGATGGGTCACATGTAATGTGCTCCTGGGAGATCCTACAGGTAGAGCTGTGTGCTCGTAATAGCCTGGGATGCTGCAGCCAGGTTTTGTGACGCACGTAATATGTCCTGAGGATTCCACAGTATGGCCAGTGATGATGAAGACCTGCAGGTGGTGGGCCTACATCCAGTATGAAAAAGGACTGGCTCTGTAGAACTTCCTATGATGAGTAGATTTAGAGATTGATTGAGATAGCAGCAGCAGTGACGATGATGATGACTCGATGATGATTATCCAGTGACGATGATCCAGAGAAGATGACTTGTGCTAGAAGAACTGTGTTGAGAAATACCTTCCTAGTTAAGAGGGAGTGTTGATGTATATGTAACTTCAGAATGTATTTCACATATATGTATATTGTATTCCTATAGAGATGGTATTATTCCTCTATAAGGAAGTGTCGTCATTTATATTGTAAGTGTCGTAACTTATACTTGATGGGTTATTAGACCACCTTATTTGGGGTCGGCCCTGTATAAGTCATGTGGGTCGAAGGGTTATTAGACCACCCTATTGGGGGTCGGCCCAGTCAGCATTATATTATGTGGTTAAGTTCGAGCCTACATGAGTTAGGTAAAAAGGCAAGTCAAGTCAAGTATAAATAGAGTGCGGGAGGCACTCTATTTACTCACTCACTTCTCATACATGCTCTTAAGGAGGAGAGGCGCACTTATGGAGGAGGAGGATTGCTGCTAGGTTATGGATATCTCTATTGGTTGGTTGTATCATTGCTCTATCTATCTCTGAGGAAGTTATTGGGGTTTTTCACCTTTATGGTTTTCCCCAAGTAAATCTTTGTGTCTCTTGTGTGCTTGCATTATTGTCTCCATGATTGATATGCTGTAGATATGCTGTACATGTTGTTCTCTCAGTTAAGATCCTAGATCATATTGAAGTAAATTCAGAAAATTTAACACTAGGAGATGTCTATCTCTTATGCTTGCGTTGTATCATTGCTCTATCTATCTCTGAGGAAGTTATTGGGGTTTTTCACCTTTATGGTTTTCCCCGAGTAAACTCTGTGTCTCTTGTGTGCTTGCATTATTGTGTCCATGATTGATATGCTGTAGATATGCTATACATGTTGTTCTCTCAGTTAAGATCCTAGATCAGATTGAAGTAAATTCTGAAAAATCTGACAACATCTTGGTCCGAGAAGATCCAACCTCGACCTTGTGTAGTCTTGGTCCGAGAAGATCCAACCAATTGAACTACCCCTAAAAGCTATTAAAATCATAACATTACTAAAATATAATAATTATTTTAAATAATAATTTATACTTTCATATAAAAACTTACAACTTGAATAAAATAATTTTCTAAATCAAAATTTATTAACGTCACATCCTTTTTTTTTTTTCCTTGGAAAAAGTCCGTAATTTTATTTCAAAAAGATGATTAAAATTACATACTGCAGATGTAGTAAGATCAACAAGGATCCCTACATTTTCACATATTTCTGTCCCATATAAGCAGAAAAACAGCTTATAATGAGCTGAACCAAAAGAAAGAGAAACCCAGAGAATGTTTCCAGAAGAAGTAGAACAGATATATCATGAACAGTGGTGAAATTGGGGCCACCGGTTTCAGATCTGGTCTCTGAATCCGCCGCCGCCGCCACTGGATCGTGCTCAGACCCAATGGGTCGCCGCGCAAAGGCGCCGCCCTCTCTCCATACTCAAAAATATCCATCACGCTCCATCAATTCCTGAAAGCAAAAACACGCAGGCCCAACCATAGAGAGGGATGGCAAGATCTCAGACTCATTTCTTTCCAGAGAAGCAAGCAGGGTTTCCAGTCAAACCCACAATAACGTCGCTGTAACGCTCCGTTCTTCGTTTTCCGCACTTGCTCCTTCTTAGAACCATCGTATTTTCCCTCTCACCTTGGTTTGCCGCTATGAAATCCGGGTCAAAGATACCGGGAAGAGGAAATGCCTTGCATGTAGAGCCGTAGCTGCTCCTGGAGATCAATCAAGAACCTTGGCCCGGGCCATGGCATCCGTCAAATTCTTGTCCCAGTCATTAGGCTTCGCCAATGGAAGAAGGCTCTTGAAAGGCATGAACCTCTTCGCCTTTGAAGGATTCTGGTATCAGCCGTCGCCGCCACAAAAGTGCCCGCCGATCTGTGTGCTGGGTCGATGACGGATGATACTCCGGACTCATCGCTGCGGTGTGTCCCGACCTCGGTGGTGCCTGCAGCAATCAAGATTTAACCCCCTCATCAAGGGAAACTGACCCACCGGCCTCCAAGAAAACGGCTCCGCAGAAGCTGAGCCAGGTCTCGACGACTAGGGAGCCACCAGAACAGCGCCGATGTTGCAGGTCGTCGTCGTTGTGGAGAGCCCGTTGGCCATCGCCGCTGTTGGAATCCGCTCGCTCCGCTGCCGCCGCCTTTGCATGATGCGTTCCTCGTCGTCGTGTGAGCTAGCAGAAGGAGGCTAGCCTAACGTCACATCCTTTATTAATATATATTTTAATTTTAAAGTTACAATATTAATAAAATACAATAAGAGTTGTTTTTTTTCATCCAACAAAAATGTAACTTGTTATTTCATTGAAATCAAAGTTACATCTATATCTGCAAATCCATACAAAAAAGAGACTGGATTATCTAATAGCTACATCCAATACATCTACTTTCCATATCCACTACACTACTATAAATATATAGTACTAACTAAAAAGTACTCCCAACATATGGTCGAAACAGACAATCCATACAAAATTGCTACTAACACGATTTGCTAAGACTATAAGTCATTTAGAAAACATAAAAAGTTCCAGAATCTATGAGGCATTCCTCATAAAATTCCTCACAGAAAAGTTGACCATCCATGATACTGATCCCCTTCTTTGACAAGTATCTGTATCGTGATTTAAAGAACGGTAGATATAACCAAAAGAAATGTTTACAAAATGCTTGGATAGCTCCAAGACTACGAATATCCATTGGTCCAATACAAGATTCTGAATAGATGAATATCCATTGATCCAATCCACAATAACTTTGGAGTCCCCTAAAATAAATCTCAAGTTATGGTGAAAACTTTTCAATAAAATAATTTTCTAAATCGAACCTTATTATTGTCACACCCATTATTATGACATTTTAATTTTAAAATCATAATTTTTTATCATTACAATGTATCCATCTGATACATATACAAATGCATACACATGATCATACAATGTATCCACCTGATACATAAATTAATTATTATTTTTAATTCAATGTAGTTACCATTTATTGAATTAAAAATAATAATTAATTTATTTTAATATTTAAAAAAGTTATTAAATTGTTATCTTAATTTTATAGTTTTAATACATTAATAATATAAAAATAAATTATATTATATATATATTTATAAAATTAAATTATTATTATTTAAAAAAATCATTTTTAACATAAACATTTAAATTTATATCTTCATAAATAAATAAATATATTCATAAATAAATAATAAATAAAAAATAAAAATTAACAATAATTACAATTAAAATAAAATAAAATAATTAATCATCATCATAACCAAAATTAGATTAACAATGTTATATATATAATTTGCTTTATGCTAGCATAAGATATTATTGTCACAATGCTATTATAATTAGGAAGCACACTAAATTACTGAAAAATTAATAATCTATATACTAATAAATTATATCTTCATTAATATATTAATAAAGTAATTTGATATATCTTCACTAATGGGATAATGATGCTTGATATAGTTATTATTATTGATATTAAAATGTTATATTTCTTTTTGCTTTATAGTAAGAATTATACAAATAATAATGATTGAAAGATGTGTGTATGATCATGAAAAATTCAAATATATTATAATCTATTTTTGAATAATGATTGAAAGATTTGAGTATGATCATGAATAATTCAAATACATTATAATCTATTTTTGAATAATTATGGGAATATTATTAAACATTGTAAAATTATAATATTGGTAAAATAGAAAATATAAATAAAAATTATTAATTTATTCAATTTAACATTATTACAAGGTTAGTATAAAAATAATATGACTTGGTTGAATTATTAGGAGATTGATGAAAATGTTGCATTTCAAAATATTAATGACATTAAAAATATTATTATTTCTAAGTTTAAAGAGAAAATGTGGTGAAAAAAGACTTAGAAGTTAAAAAGAAAATTAAGATACGATAAGGAGGTCATTAACCCTAATCTAGAAGCTCAAAAGTATCTATCTTTCTTAACTAGTATGAAGAAGAAAACTAATATAGCCAAGATAAGAACGAACTCTCATGAGCTATATAGTGAAACAGAGCGCTCGCCAGTTCCTAAAACACTGTGGGAGGAAAGGATTTGTCATCTCTGCGACACTATGAGCGTTGAGGATGAAAAACACTTTCTATTAGAGTGCCCTGCATACACCCACACTAGATCTCAGTTCTATAATCTTTGTTGCAATACCGACCTTCCTAGCCTTCTAGCGCATCAAAATTATAGTGATTTCGGAATGCTCCTCTCCAAGCTTTTGAGCGTAGGAATACAATTCTAAAGCAAACTAAATAGTTCATTTTTTTAGGTCCGATAGACCAAAATTGGTCTTAGTGGTCATTAATCATCATTATCATCATCATCATCATCAATACAATCAATTTTTTTATTATTTTAAATCATTCTTAATTATTATTAATAAACATTAACATAATGTCGTTGCATCTTATTTATTTGGCCAAATTATTATTATTTGTTGTACAAATGTGAGAACGAGGTTAAGAAAAAAAGATCTTGTTAGCACCCAAAATGACCCTCAAGGTTGTGGGAGAGGGAAAACTGGGGTAACAACAAAACCACTTTAGACTTGTGCTACTGAACTAGCACAGTCAGAGAGGGATCTCTCAATATTTCATAGAGGACTGAAAGTAAAACAAGTATGAACATACAACCTCTCTTATCACTCGAGATATACATTCAAATCATACACAGAAGGTCATATTTATGATGGGACTCATTGTGTAAAAGTGTTCGCAGGATAATCATAAGGAAAAAACATTGGGCGATGGAGTCAAGGCGTCACACATAAATCGGATAGCAGTGCTACAGTGTGGACTATTAAAATAGAGGCAAGGTAGCCACCCTCTTGTCGTCGTAATGCTATTTTCTGGTGGTAAAAGAAGAAAGTAAGAACATACCATTGATACGAGCATCCAACAAAGATGAATTCGATATCAACTTTAGTAGCAATATTGAGTGAACACCTGAGATAATAGCCAAAGCTTGTTTCCAAGAATTCTAAGCTATTATACACTGATCTCAGATATGAAAGGGAAAACATAATGTAAATGTATAATGGGAAGTACGAGTACATAAAGAAGAAAGAAAAAACAGACTACAAGTAAAGCAACACATGAATCTCTGCAAAACGGTCTGCCATAGGCACTGCACATTATATTAATGTAAAAGTTTGAAAATAGAGCTTGATTCCCAAGCCTTAGCCAAAATGATTTTCCAACCTGTTGTTCTTCTATTACATTGATATTTATAGGCCTCTAGCCTCGAATTAGTCACCAGGAAAACAGTTAAAACTATGTTGCCACCTTGACAACCTCAAAATTGGGAATATTACATACGTGTCGAGCTCAAAACAGACTGATTAAGACAGGCAACAGGAATACGATGAGTAGGACCCCACCTTAATCCTGAGCCTTTAATTGGCCCCGCGGACCAAAGAAATTCTCTATTCTCAAAGAGTTGTCCGCCTATGATTCCTCTTCTGGAGGGAGAGGTGTTGCTTCCTCAGTGGAGATTACGAAAGCCTTGAGTGTCTCCACATGTTGGTGGATATCTTGTTCCTCTTCAGGGGTCTCCTTCTTCTTCCGACGTCGAACTCTTCTGCACACCTGTCACTCTTCAGACTCTTCCTCTTCGTTGGTGGTGCTAGTTTCCACGTGGTCGAATACCACAAGAGATGAATGAGCATGTTCTTCCTCCACCTCGGACCACGCCTGCTCAGGCATAAAGACCACTTCGGATCCATGATCCTTCTCCATGACCAAACTCTAACTGAAAGATACATGGGCTGCCAGGTGCACCACCTTTCCCATATACTAATTTCGAACAGGGGATGCAGGGACCATGTCTATAACGGCCGTGACAATGACAGTAGCTACGCGCGATCACCTTAGCCATGATGACCTAATCGAATCTCTCGATCGAGTGACAATGATGTCTAAGGCCTAAGCTAACGTGAAACATGCTTAGCCATGATTTCCAGATAGATGGAAAAGCATACGACGGCGCTGAGGTGGCCCTTGTCCTATTTGCAATCATTTCGGTGGCAGTAGAGATACGTTTAAGCCGTCTACCCACACGTTCAAATCCACACCAAAGATCTTAACCTCATTTTCACCTCGACTGCTGAACGGCACCGGTAATACCATGTTCACAAATTTTAGGCTAGTTGATCGCCCGCACAAGTATTTTATTCTCATCCCTCTCCATTCTCAATTGATTCCGCACCTTTATCACTTGCTGCTCTGGATCTTCTACCCTTTGTCTCTTAAGTGCTTTCTTACACCTACTTTCCACGTCCAAAGGTTCACCACCCCCCGCTGTGAGATCTTCTCCAGAATATTAGTGAGGGTGAGGGCTGCTACTGAGTCTTTTTCAAGTGGGCCGGTGGATGAGTTCGCGTTCTCATGCATCAAAGACAGGGCCAAATGGGTTATTTCCATTAAAAGGCTCCTATCCGAAGGGTATGGGGTAACTTTGACTTCTCATTCGGACTTAAAACAGGTGGTTGAAAACGGTTTTGCGGTTCTCAGGGGGAAAACTGCCTGTATGCGGCGATAACATACTCCTCATAAAACTCTTGGGCTTGGGGAAAGGCATAACTTGGTCAATGCAACAAAGGACAAAGGTGACTGAAACCCTCTGTGCACGTCCAAACCCTCATTCTTCTCCTAGTTTCAAGTATAGAAAGTCGAAACTCTATATCAAATGCATCAAAACCCTATCTTCCAGAGCGATTCTAACCCTAACCTTTCCAGAGACTGGTTCTTTACCCATTTCTTGTTATAAACAGACTTAGATTTGCTAATAATGGTGGTTATAAGGCCCTACCTGTCACTGAAAAGCTCCGAGAACGACCCTTCCTGTCGTCTTCTTCGTCTTCCACATGTCTAGAGGCTTCTGACCCCGATAGCTCCAAGACACAAATGTCAACTTCTCATGTGCGTCTTTATATATATAACCTCATTCCCTTATCCTTCGGTCTTCTTTACCAGTTGTCCACCTCTCTTATGCAATGATCTAGGCCGTTAGATCGACTGATCCCCCTTTATTGATTTTACACTCCTTCCACATCTGTCGTCAGATCATCTCCTGTGCTTCAATCTCAGCCACCCATTTATCAGCACTGTATCTCTTCAAAGTGGTGTCGCATTGCTCCAAAGTGGTTTTCATTACCACTTACCTTCCCTGCGACAGAACCCAACGTTGACACCTGTCGAGTGGTTTCATTTGTCGCAACCACTACATTGTTTATTCGTCGCGCATCTTCCCGATGCGACCACCATCCAGGGCCCTCGATCTTCCCTTGCTTTGTATCTATGACGGAGATATGCAACCCGCTTATCTTCTCAACGTTTCCCGCTAGCGGGGGTCCACATTACTTTTCACCACGCAGCTTCAGGACTCCTCGCCGTCAATTTGATCCTTTTGCAACCCGAACCATCGATCTCTGGAGACTTGCCTAGAGAATAGCCACTCCCATCCTGACCGTCAGATCTTTGATTGCCAATCCCAACCATCGATCTTAGCGCGCTATCCCCCGCCACAATGGTGTCGCATGCTCTTGAGGTGGTTTTACTTTCCGCTTTCCTTGCATGCGACGTGTTCTCCAACCGCCACCTGTCCGCTGGTATTGTCCATCGCGACCACTTATCTCCCATATGCCCTGCGCAGTTTGGTTATGCGACGAGGACCGTTGATCTCCCATTCGTGCCCGATCAATGGTGGAACTGACGCGGCTTTTAACAATTTTGATTTTTTCCCTCGGCCTATAGTCTTGTTACCCCTTTTTGGTCGCGTTTTTTGCATTTCTTTTGGAATTCCCTTTAGGCTTATTTATATTTAACACCCCCCAAGTCAATTTTCTCATACCTTAGCACCTAGCCATGAAAAATAAGGCAATTTTAGGTTTCCTCCAAAATTTTTTCAAGATTTTCATCCACCACACCCTGCTACTTATGCTGCAAAAAACTAAGTGCTAATAGATCTTTTACTAAAAATTTAATTTGGTTAGCATTTATTTGTTTTTTCCAAATTTTTTATAATATTTTTTTTAATGTTGTTATTGAATATTGTTATATTAAGAAAAAATATTGTAAATGTAAAGTTAATAAGTAAATGTGGTTTATGAATTAATTCACATATTAAAATTATTGTAATATAAAAATTAAAAGCATCGTGGTTTTTTTTAATGTAAGTGTTTAATTAATATAATAGGTGGTTGAAAATGTGTATATCAGTAGAATTGGTACAATTACAACATAAATCAATTCCATTTGACACACAATATTCAATATGTGGGGAACGTTGCTTTGGAATGAGTGTCAGGGATTTTCCTTTGCTTCAGCTTGTCGAATATGGCCTCCCCCTTGGCGACTCTTAGAGCATTGATGAGGAACCATCGTGTTCCCAAGCTCAACGAAAACCAATATATTTTTGTGCTCCAAAACTTTGTCGATAGCTGTAGGCATAATAGAAATAGCAGTGACCCCAATTTGATTATTGCTAATAGAGAGCTTCGGCCAAGATCCATTACAACCTCCCATGTTGGCGTAATCCCTCTTATTCTCATTAGTACTATCCTCTTTGTGATTTTTCCAAGCATGCAAACCAATTTCCTTGCACATGGAGGATCCTTTCCACATAAATGCTCTCAAATTTGTTAGAGTTGATGAGTTAAGATTTTTACCTATGCGAAATGAGTTGCTTGTCTGACACTTGTCCTAGAGCATCCCAATACATTCTCAAATCCATTCTCCAGCTGCTCCTGGGGTCCATGATGCCATGTGTGGTGACTAAGGGCTCACCACCTAGCTCATGCCCTCCCTCATCTTCCAATGCCTCATTCATGGTGCAATGTATCACTTTCATCACATGTAGCCAGGGGACATACATAATGCTCGACTATATATTAGACCAACATAGATTCATCTTAAACCCAAATCTATCAAGCACTGAGATGGATCCAATTTCTTGAGGTATAACCTTCTTTTATCTTAAATTTTTTACACATCCAAAAAATTTACACCTCATGAATTTTGATCCTTCTCGATGCTTAATAGATCTGGGTTTAAGATGGATTTATGTTAGTTTATTTATTTATTTTTATTTTTATTTTTTATTTTATGAGACGACATTGGATTTTTTTAATTACTTTTCATTTGCTTTTATTTTATTTTATTTTATTCTATGAGCTTACATGAATTTTTTTAGTTACATTTTATTTTTGGTAATGTCACGTTACCTTATATTACATGACCCCATACTGGGTTGTAGAGCACCTTGTTACTCTCGATGCAATTAGTTAATTTAAATAGAATGGAAACATTCATCACATAAGTGGCACAAAAATAATATTGTCTAAATAAATTCCAGATTCTCATTAATTGAATAAAAATGTATAACAATAATATGAACATAATGAACCCTTATACAATGAACAATTACTTAATGCTTCAACTTCTCTACAAGCTCATGCTAGGGTCTAAATAACTAACTGAATCTGAATCATTCCTTATGTTTCTCTTCTATTTTTTTTCCAAGAAAAAAAGCGTAATTTTATTTCAACAGAGGTGAACAAAATTACATTTTGTATATGCAAGTATGCATGCGGCTAGCCACTTGAGAAGTGTCAGTACTGTAAAGAGTAATTTCTTCATTACATCAGTCTGGTGTGTTCAACATCACCATATTTTAGAACCAAAAAGAAAACAGAAGTAATATTCCTGGGAGCTCCCCGAGCCTCCTAAAAAAAACATGTAATATCTATATAGGGAACAATAATAGAAGTTTTCAAGTTTTCTTCACAAAAGAAAAGAAATTGATATTTTTCAAAAATAATTTATATGTCCATCACTACTATGTCTGTAGAGCCCAAGCATCAATAAAAGGCCGATGATAGTATTCATAGCATGTCCCTTTATGGTATCTTATGTTTCTCTTCTATATATTACACAATTTATATAAATTCAAGGAAGAAGAAGAGACACAGATAGAAAATAATTTGTCGTGATTGTACAAGAAAATTAGTTCTATGTAACTTTGTCCTTTCATAATTGGGTAATAACATTTAATTGTACAATAAAAATATCAACATGTCAATGACACAACACCAAAAGCTAACCAATATAATGCACATCTTGCATTAATACTACTACACAATTCTACACCTTTAATACAATACCCAATTATTCTTCACTACTTAGATAATTATGATTGAACTCTCTTCAAAATAATTCCAACAACCACATACTTAGTCGATCTCTATCTCCTTGTATTAGTCAAATAAAATCCTACTTCATTGCCATATTAACACCACCTAAAATTCCATATATACTTTGAATACATTAACTCTTGGAATTGCCATATTAACACCACCTAAAATTCCATATATACACTTTGAATACATTAAGTCTTGGAATTAATATCAATATGGTAAAAATATAAACCCCTAAACCTACATTCTTCAATTTTATTATTTGTCACTTATTCATACATTCATCAATTTTATCAACATATTAACTTCATTTGTTTGGTCACTTATTGTTTTATTATTTTTGTCACTTGTTCGTACATTCATCAATTTTATCAACATATTAACTTCATTGTTTGGTCACTTATTGCAATTGTAAAAAAAAATATGAATGCCACCAATTTAATTTTTAAAATAAATACGTAACTATTAGCTGAAAATTTAAATTTAATAAAAAAATGTAAAATCAAAATTCTCATAATTAACCATAAATCAATTAATATAAACTCCCACTAAAATTAAAACAGAGAATAAAATCCCACTAATTTTCCACTTTAACCAAATGGAAGATAGCATAAGAATCCCATTATAGATGCCTATGATCCACAAGCGTCTTGGATAAGTTGACACTGAATCCACACAAGCCTTTCGGATAAGTTAAACATCGACAAAAATAATTTTTGTACACGAAACATTAAATGCATACGTGGGGAACCAGGGGAGAAGTACCTTTGAGGATTACTAACACAGAATTACCTCTACTTTCTATATATCCTCCTTGTCCGCACAAATTATCTTTCAGAGTCAGAAATTAAGATACGATAAGGGATAATTTATCACTAAGCTTTGGACAAACATTTTGGTTAAATTCTTGTTTGCACTTGTCAAAATATCTTTTAAACAGAGGAGATCTTTTCGACAAGGTACGCAGTAATGAATTATATTCAGTTGATGGCCATTCCATACACAGCGTTATGTTTGCGTAAATTTCAGTAAAAATGGAGACTGCTAAGATTTATTTCCGCTGTATTCCGTGTGTTTAGGGCTTTTTGAAAGCATCCTGTTATGCATTTAAATAAATTTACTTATACACTAACTTGGGGACGCTTCACGCTTGCCCTTAAATCAACAAACTCCTTAATTGCTGAAACCTGCCTTTATATTGAATGATTTCAACACTCAAGCATTATTTTATTTGACTTAATTCACAGTGAAAACGTGATTCATCATCTTGGAACCCTTAGACATGTTGGGCAGTGTAAATGTTGTTACAATGGCATCATACAAACATGTGTTTATTTAATATTAATGTTATGAGTCATGACACGTCATCAAATCAAATATACAATTTGTAATATGCTATGGTTAGATGGTTAACACCACCATAACCGCCACTAAGGGTGATATAAATACATGTTATATGTTGATATTATTATCCCGCACATTGTATGAGGGTTACACTTGTGATTTTGATCCAAAGATCAAGCTTGCAGGGTTTTTCATTTGATGGAATGGGTTACATGTGAGCTTTGGCTTAGAGATGTTGATCTCTTTCGATGTTGTGGTTGCTGCTAGTAGTTGTTGGATGAGGTATCCTATGGTATTTTGATGGATAGATGGCATGCTCCTAATCAGTGATATCTTGATGATGTAGTGCTTTCCCTTTCTTGACAATGTTGACATGTTTGGAGTGTTTTGGCTTGGCAATTAACAGTTTGGTGCATTTCATAGAGTGGGAACCTATCAACTTATGGTCTCCCTAAGTTTTAAAGTGTTAAAAATTTATTCATGGGTGTGGTGATAAATTAAAAGGGGCATTGCTATGGTATTCTAAGGTTCAATTATGATAATAATGTGTTGATCATCATGAAGGTGGAGTGACCTAGTTTTTGATGTCATTATACTACTCACTTGAAGATTCCTTGCTTATTGCTTCCTGTTGTATGGTTAAAAGTGTATAATTTATGTGTATGTTGGGGTTTGAAGCTTCTAGATGGAATGCCATCGGGGAAATAGAGGTGATCCACACATGTGCCACCTCTTCATGTCATGTCTAACAGCCTTTGATGGACTGCTGGCACTGTTCATGCATGTTGGAGATGATTTGAGGTCATTTGACCGCGGGTTTGACTTTATTGGAGACCTTCTATTGGAGTGTCCTAGCTCATTGGATGATTTTCACACTTGAAAGGGGGTTAGATGGAGGTGCACTATGGTTTCTATTGGAGCACACTCACTTCTAGCACATATTTTGAGGCATCCAAAGTTCCAAACATCCTCTTGCTTGAGAAGTTGACACGTGTCTCTAGGGTGCACTCTTCTTGTGCTCATGGTTTGAACACTCTAGCTCTTTGGAGTGGTTTCACATGTGGAAGATGATCATTGCAAGATAAAATTTGGTTTTCCTTGGAGCACCCCTTCTCATGGCACACATGTTGATGCATTGTGAAATATTTCTTTCTTGCTGATTGTGCATCTTTCACTCTTGTCTTCTTGATCTATATATCTTTCCTCGTCTTGAAGATGGGGTGTCTATTGCAGGTCTGAAATGTCAACTCTAAATTCTCTTATTACAATGAATCCGGAAACCAATGCTATCGATATATTTATTGTTTGTAGGATGGCACTCTCCCTTTCCTTCATGGAGTTAGTCGAGTGTTGGTGACTTTGCACTTGGATTGATGCTACTATCCTCATTGTTTGACTCCACATTCCATGAATATACCCTTTGTGCATTCTTTGATGAGTTGATATGTTGGATATTGAGCCATTTGGAGGTGACATCCTAGCTTGAAGGGCTATATTTAGCATGTGGTCATCAATTATTCTATCCTTTAGAGGGATGATCCATAGATGGAGCAGGGTTTCCGAAGCGTCCCCCCCCCCACAGTCCAAACAAGAAAACTGTGCTCCGAGCGAAAGCGTGGGTGAAGCATCCAGGGAAGCGCGCTTTAGAAATTTGGAACCCCGCTTCGGCTTGGCAAAATGCGCTCCCTGCCTCTATGAGAAGCGTTTTTGCTCCCGAGCGCTCTGAGCTCCGCCCTCGCTCCGACCTCACTTCCGTCGTCGCTCCCACCTCGCTTTGCCATTGCTCCCCGAGCGCTTCCGCGGATTGCCGGTCGCTTCCCGAAAACCGGCAAAAAGGTAAGCTTTTTTGTGTTTTTTTTTTTGTTTTTTTGCTCTTTGGGTGGGGCCTAGGGCATTTTTAGGGTTAGAGAGGGGAGATAAGGCACAATCTCTCCCTCTTCTTCCTCATTGTTTCATCTTTGAGTTGGAGTGGAGAGGGAAGGAGCTCTTGGTGTTGGCTTGGTGTTGGAGTAAAGTTGGAGAGCTTGAAGAGGATTTAAGAGAGCTTGGAGGAGACAACAAAGGGTTCCATCTACTTGCAAATCATTGGAGATCAAAATAGGTATGCCCAATGTGTATTTTTGTTGAATATTGTTCACAAAATGTCTTGTTTATTATTGTATTTTTTTCTTCTCCTACATTTTCCCATTCCCTCTTCCTCCTCATTCTATTTCAGGTTGTTCATCTAAAACTTGAAGAAAATGTTCTTTTGTGGTGTTTCCTTCCATTTTTGGTTCTTGTTATCACATATATAGTAGCCGGGCTACCATACATTATTTTTCTCATTCCAGTACACTATTTAGCCAGTTCCCTTGCATTTGAGATGCCGAGATGAGCATCTATATTGGATCACTATCAGATTGTGGACATCAGTTGCATTCCCCATGCCATGACTGAGTTTCAGGACACTCAGAGAGATGACCGATGTAGCCATTATATCATTGGTACAGAGCAGACAGTAGTGCCCAGAGTTACAGCAGCAGTCTCAGAGGACAGATGATGGTACAGGTTGATGAGCTTGCAGGTATATGACTCAGCAGGTATATCATGGTGTTATGGTTAGATTGCTTTTATACTTATTCTTATAGCATGTCTTAGCACTTAGTGTCATGATCTGGCGATCATATAGATATATGGACCTGGTTGATCTATTATATATATATTATATTGTCCCTACTCAGACTTAGAAGTTCACTATTCATACTCATTGGTACATACCCTCCTTAGGGAGAATAGAGGTGATCATTACACCATACTTTGGCTTGCTAGTGTTGGCTCCATCATTTCATTGTCTTCATCCATCCATGGCCTACCTTTTAGATTATCACCCTGACTTACTACTTGACTAGTGGCATGGAGGACTTTTCCCCACTGTAGCCTCTGTATTGGATGAGCTTCCCTGTTTATTGTGTCTCGACTCTGAGTTGGTGACAAAACTTACCTATGGTGAGTTGGAGTTCCTTGTGAATTCTCCCTAGTCACTAAAGTTGTGTTGGCTAAACCTGAAACTTTTAGTGCTGCCATCAATACAAAATCTGGAAAATGAAATGCTATATCTTGTATGAAAAGCCCATTCATGCAATGTGTTTCTAAACACACATGAATGAAAGGCATGCCAAATGAAAATGACCATAAAAATAAAATGTTATATCTTGTGGAAAATAAATACCTAGGTAAACAAGTTGTCCATGACACACCTAGAAGTGCTCAGGTAAACAAGTGCCTTAAAAACACACCTGCAGCAGAAAGCCTAAAAGAAAAAATGTAAATCTATGCAATGTGTTTGTAAACACACATAGATCAAGGCTATGGAAACTTCAGGCCCAAAAAGCAATGGAACTTAAATGCTTTATCTAAACAATTGCTGGCCTTATTTGTATTATGGATTGTGCGCATCTGTGAAGGTGAATAAACCCTCTTTAAACAACTCATCCATTTGTGAGACACCGCCATTCCCTGTGTTATTGCTCATTCAGTACATACTATGGTGTATTCCCTTTCCCTTGCCAAAGTGTCACAAAGTCAAGACAGCTAAGTCATCCCTTAGCCTAGCCAGTTAATTCAGCCTTCAGCCTTCACTAGCAAATTGATCACAACTATGAAGTGAGTATGGTCCTGAAAGTCTAGTCTGAGTAATAATAATAATTAACGACACTATATATTTGGATGTAGATCGCCAGTTATGATCATTATGTGTTATAATTGCTATTTGAATAAGTTGTAAAGCATGTATTAACCTTGATACTTTTCAGCAGCCTTGGATGATGGACTGAGTTATATTTGGTCTTGGTTGGACCTAGTTTGACCATGGAGGACCATGGGACATGAGATGTTAGACCTTATGATGATATGGATAGATGATATATGGTCTATGTACACATACAGGATGATTCTATGCAGCAGCTACAGGGTTATGATGATGATTCTGGGGTTACAGCAGTGTTTGTATATGTACAGCGCATTATTATTGGCCTTGTTCCGGTATATTGGATATTTATTTTGATCATGCAGAGACTCATATGGTGTATGAGTACACATCTTGGATAGATTTGGACCTTCTGAGTCCAATGGGACAGTTTGTTTTCAGTTCCGGGCACTTACAGTGATGATTGAGCCTCAGTAGGCTGTCCCAGTGCAGTTTTGCTCTGTTGGAGGCCCTGTCGGAGCAGAGATGACTTTTATCCGGTTGACCTAGGGCGCTGATGATGGAGGGGGTGGTCCAGCCACTTGTTTTTACCATATTACCCCCCTTCCGGACACATTGGTGCCCTCACCTTGACAGCGCCAGCACTCCAGGAGGCTGTTTGGGGCAGTTTCACGCTTCCCGAGGCATTTTAGGATTGGTAGAAATGGCTATTGAGGAAATCGATTTGGGCTACTGAGGCAAAGTTATGGCATGGGATGATCAGTGATGATAGATCGGGACCTTCCACACCTTCTCCAGCAGTTTCAGCTTCATCGGGGCCCGCATCCATCACTTATGGCACTTTCTGTGGATTTTTTGAGGTCTTTTGAGGACCACGACTTCACTATGGAGGCACGATTTGGTACATTCATGATTATTTTTTGGTTATTGTGCTATGGGGATTGACCAAGGAGGGATAAAATTACCCCTTGGACCCACCATAAGCCTCTTATGATATTTTATCATCATGATTTGGTGGGATTCCCCTCTTATAGGGCGATTTTGTCCACTTACATTATATTTTATTAGTGATCCATGTATTTTATTGTTGAGCTCATCTCAACCATTGATTAGACATTTGTATCTTTTAATCTTAGCCACTCATTCAAAAAGTGTTAGGGTTTTGGTGCCTCTCCTTCCTATTTAAAGGAGAGAGCCTCTCATTGTAAAGGGGACTTTTGGCTCTGGATTATTGGAATAGAAAATTATTATTGCATCTATCTCTAGTGTTGTGGTGAATGCTTTTGGTGTTCGTTCGTTGGTTCTTCCTTTGCACTGAGTTATTGAAGATATTGTTTGCCATATATTTGTACCACGATTTTGCATCTATAGGTGGAGGTCGATCTGCTTGGAGGAGGAGGTATTGGTAGGGGAAGACTCTCCCTACTTCTTCTTTGGAGCTCTTCGTTGGTAACAGGGAGTATTACTGTCCCAGGACCTTCTATTTCATGTTACTATTTGCATTTCTTTTGTATTTCTTCCATACTTGATCTTACTGATTGAATCTTCATTCCTTGGTTTGACAGGTAGAGGAAGGCGCACTTGTGGGCTAGGGCATCATTTCGGCAAGCAAAATCAACAATCTCTCATTTGATCTCTGCGGGAATCTTCCTCAACATCAAGGCATCTCATCCACATCACTCAGGTATGATCTCAAGGTAAGTTCTATCTCCATGATCTATCCAATTGTCTAAAATATTTAAAAACCCTAAATACTTCAAAACCCCATTTTACATTTTCTCAGATCTACTTAGATCTAGTGGGTTGTTCGGCATAATATTGAAAACCCACCTCTATAGCATCCACGGCATCCCGGATCTATAGTTTGGTGAGGATTGGCTTCCGTTTGACCCCTCTTCCATACCAACTTGACTTCTCCCAAACAAGGCGCACTTCACTGATTGAGCAAGTTGACCTAGATCTAAGTGGTGGGTGTTTGATATTCCACTTGATTTGACATCTACATATCCAATAACATACACCCAGGTTGTCACTTTCCTGAAATTCACCTTGTGGGCCCCATTCCACATTTTAAGGGATTTAATCCCCATTTTGGACCACTTGGAACACTTAAACTCAGATCTACTAAGATCTAACCGTTGGATTACCACGAAATTTCAGATCCATACTCCTACCTGACCGATCTACCCGGATCTAAAGTTTGGATGCCATCCGACTTGTTTTGACCCACCTAACCCCACTTTTTAGCCTCCTTGGGCAAAGTCGCACCACCTTGGAGAAGTGAGTTCACTCACTTCTAGGAACTGGGTACTTGAGATTCTTGCGGATTTGGAACGGGAATAATTCAAAACCTAGGTCTAGAGTGTCACTTCGTCAAATCTTGCCTTGGGGATAGCATTCCTTGTTTTAAGGGATTGTGGTCCACTTGGGTCAAACCTAGATCTAGACATAGTCATCCATTAAGACCTCTACTGCCCACTTGTCCCAAGTACTAGGAGTCCTAAACCACAAGTCAACCCTACTTTGACTCCACTTTCCAATTCCCAAGGCACTGGTTTCTCTCCAAGTTAATTCAACTTTCCTAGATTGTTGGATTGACTTGTGGTTTGACTTATGCATGGTGAACTAAACCCTTGAAGCTATCATGTACCATGGTCAAGCTTGTCGTCTGTACTAGTTAGCCCCAATACAACCCTTAATTACCCTGCATTGGACACAGTTCCCAAGGCAGTGGACCTTCCAACATTGAACTAGTACACTAGCCCTAGATCTCACTTCAAACATTATAAGTCACTCTTACATCAACCATGAACCAAAGCTATACCTATTGAACCCCTCACTTGGCTTGTGACTTCATCCTTGGGTCTAGGATAAACCATACACCTAACTTCACTTAGAAATACCCTGATTTGGTGTCTTGGTTTTGATCTCTCCTGTCGGGAGTAGATCGGGTCTCCCCCTTTGTTGTCTGGGCTAGATAACATAAAGCGAAGGTTGCCTCGACTGGCGTGACAACCATATATATTGGAGGTCGAGGTGATCGTGGTTGCACCTTTGAGTTGCCCTTCCCTATTGCCATCCATGACTGGATCCATCCATAGGGGTAACTACAGCATAGGTGATAACAGTTCTCATGGTGTTGATTGGGAGTAGGCATGTGAATGAAGAAGAAGATAGTGGTCATTCTCATAGTGACCCAATGAATGAAGGAGAGGAGGGTGGTGAAGGGGATGATAATGAAGCTGATAGTGGAAAAGCTTCATTAACCCCCTTGTGGAGGTATGTCACAAAAGTTGAGGAGGGTAGAGGTGGTGGAACCACTAAGTTTTTATGCCCACATGGTTGTCGTCCAGGAAAACCTTATAGCGGTTCATACACACGTGTGAGGAGGCATTTGTTGGACACAATGGCCACACTAAGAGGTGGGGGGTGAATCAGTGTGAGAGCAATTTAAATCTTTTTTCCTTCTTTTAATTAATCAGAGCATATCAATCATTATATAATCAAATGCATCAGTTAAATCAACCAAGAGTCATAAGCACATTCATCACATCAAAGAGACACAAGAATATTTGTAATTTGATCTTTATTTATTGTACATGGAAGACAACAATCTTCTCGATTACAATCAGCACCAATTGATAAAGAGAGCACCAACTCTGTAACAGGACCCGGCCTGGTTTTCTTAGCTCCAACTAAGAATGGTTTGAGGAGTCCAATCCTCAAATGCAAGATTCCACTTGCAAGCTTGATGCCAATCTCTGATTGTCATCAATCTGTTGCTTCCAACTGCTCATCAACCTCTGCTCATTCACATCTGTTCATCCATACTGCTGGTCAATCTCTGCTCATCACTCTTTGCGTGTCAATCTGCTCATTAACACTGCTGGTCATCTGCTCATGTATATCATAGTTACTACTGCTCTCACTGATCATCAGGTATGCATCATCAAGGCATCATCAATAGTGTACAAGGTATGCGACATCATCATCATAAGGTAAGCATCAAGTATGCATTATCATTATCATCAAGGTCTGAATATGTCATCAAGGTATCAAGATCACCATCAAGGTCTGTAACATCATCATAGGGTATGCATCATATTGTTCAAGGCACCATCAACATCATATCATCATCCTCATACAGTAGTGTCAGCAAGTATACATCATTATGGAGTATGCATCATATCAAGTGTCAACGACTCAACAGGTATGCCTCTTCATCAAGAGTATCAGCATCATCATCATACAGTAGTATGCAACCTCATCATAAGGTATAGGCCTACTTAGTATTCACTATGTACACATCATTTCATTGTACCTATACCACTGATTGTGTCATTGTGCATATACCACTGTTTGTGTCACTGTGCATATACCACTGTTTGTGTACATCATAGTAACTAGGGTTGCATGCATCACCGTATGAGTGTAGGCATCATCATAAAGGAATATCAACAGGTATGCATTGTGTATGCATCATCATCATCATCCAGTATACATAATCATCATCAAGGACTATGCATCATCACAGTTTGCATAGAGTACACATCTGCATCATCATAATTTACACAGTGATCTTACCTCATACACAGTGCATGTCAAAACTTTATTGTAGAAGACTTCAAACTGTAAGTATGCTGTAGATGACCTCACATTCAGGACTGTGTAAACCCAAAAAAATTTCTCTGCTGTAACCCTCGGATGCCTGTCAATTCTGGGACTGTTAGAGGGCAGCAATAACCATCATCCAGACTGTTCAAATCATGAAACATTTGGAATTGTTCAAAGATTATCCTCCATCAAAAATTGTCTGCTGCTGCTGGTCACCACTGAATTTCCTTCAGAGATCAAGCTTGTATATCGTGGAGAATTGCAGGTTAATTGTATATTGTCTTTTGCTGCCCTAGATCAGCTCTTCAATCCTCAGAAATTTGCTGCTGCAAATGCTGGTAAAAACCCCCAAAAATTTTGGGACTGCTTCTTCTTCTTCAGTCTGCTGCTGCCACAAATCGGGACTGCTCCTCCAGCTCAGTCTGCTGCTACCACCGAAAATATCAGACCTCTCACTTTTGACCAAATTTTTTTTTTTTTTTTGTCAAACAGTCCAAATTTCCGAATTTAAAAAAAAGATCCTTGTGGAGTATATTAGGGAGCCGACATGTAGGGTGAGTCTCATTATTAATTATTATTTTGATTTTGAATAATGTATTGTTATTGTATTTTTAATTTTATTTTGTATTTTGTTTGTCACGCAAACCACCACACAAAACAATTCATAAGAGTGTGTCCACAAGTCATTATCACTTCTTAGGGTTTGCAAGTCATTAGGTGTCATATAACACCTTCACCCCATCTTCAAGGGTATGTCTTCAAGGTCACCATCATTTAGTGTGTCTAGGTGGTCAAGTGGGTGCCATCATGTCCTTCATCAAGCCATTAGGGCTTTCAATGGCATGCGATGTGCAAGGTGCCATCACGAGCTTCAAGCTTGTCACCAAATGGTACCATGGACCATTATCAACTTCAACATCAAGCCAATATGTGTGTGGGTGCCTTAACCACATCAAGTGCAAAAAGGTTCCATGACTTCATTAAGTCATCAATGACCACATCATCATGCCATCTAAACTTGTCAAGTGCAAGTAGTGGGCTCCATGACCTTTGCAAGGGTATCAGGGTCTTCATCAGGGGTTCCCTGGGCTTCTTCATCATACCAAGGGTTCCATAGCCTGTCAAGGACCATACAAGGTCATCATCATCATATAAGAACTCCATGACCCCAACAAGGGTTGCAAGGTCACCAAACCACTTAGTGTGGGTCCAAGGACTTCTTCATCAAGCAAAGGGCTTCATAGGATTCTTTAACCACCTCAACCACACCAGGAGACCCCCAAGGGTCAAGATTCATCATGATATCACCTGTGGGGTAACTTGGTCTTCTCCTGGGGTACCATGACACCTGTTATCACATATATAGTAGTCGGGCTACCATACGTTATTTTTCTGATTCCAGTACACTATTCAGCCAGTTCCCTTGCATTGAGATGCTGAGATGAGCATTTATTATGGATCACTATCAGAATTTGGACAACAGTTTTATTCCCCATGCCATGACTGAGTCTCAGGACACTCAGAGAGATGACCGATGTAGCTATTTAGCCATTTATACAGAGCAGTCAGTAGTGCCCAGAGTTACAGCAGCAGCTTCAGAGGACAAATGATGATCTTTCAGGTATATGACTCAGCAGGTATATTATGATGTTGTGGTTATATTGCTTTTATTTCCATTTTCTTAGCATGTCTTAGCATTTAGTATCATGATCTGGCGATCATATAGATATGTGGACCTGGTTGTACTTATACATATATATCATATTTGTCCCTACTCAGAATTAGAAGTTCTTGGCCTATACTCATTGGTTTTACCCTCCCTAGGGAGAATAGAGGTGATCATTCCCGCCATAATTTGGCTTGCTAGTGTCGGTTTCATTATTCACTGTCTTCATCCATCCATGACTTACCCAATTTGTTCATTACCTTGACTTACTACTTGACTAGTGGCATGGAGGATCTTCCCCCACTGTAGCCTCTATATTGGATAAGCTTCCCTGTTTATTTGTGTCTCGGCTCTGATTTGGTGACAAAACTTACCTTTGGTGAGTTGGCTTAGTCCCCCTAGTCACTAAAGATCTTGTTGGCTAAACCTGAAACTTTTAGTGCTGCCATGAATACAAAGTATGGAAATGAAATGTTGTATCTTGTATGAAAAGCCCATTCATGCAATGTGTTTCTTAACACACATGAATGAAAGGCAAGCCAAATGAAAATGGCTATGAAATATCAAATGTTATATCTTTTGTGAAATGTAAATACCTAGGTAAACAAGATGTCTGTGACACACCTAGAAGTGCTCAAGTAAACAAGTGCCTTAAAAACTCACCTGCAGCAAGAAGCCTCATGAAATGTAAAACTATGCAATGTGTTTGTAAACACACATAGATCAAAGGCTATGGCCCAAAAAGCAATGGAACTTAAACTCTATATCAAAAAGATTGTTGGCCTCATCTGTATTATGGATTGTGCGCATCTGTGAAGGTGAATAAACATTCTTTGAACAACTTACCCATTTGTGAGACACCGCCATTCCCTGTGTTATTGCTTGTCCACTATATGCTATGGTGTGTATTCCCTTATCCATTTCCAAAGTGTCACAGTGTTAAGTCAATGAGTCATACCTTGACCTAGCCATGTTATTCTTAGCCTTCACCCTTCATTAGCAAATTGATCACAACTATGAAGTGAGTATGACCTTGAAAGTCTTGTCTGAGTAATAAATAATAATTAATGACCTATTATATTTGGATTTAGATTGCCAGTAATGATTTCTATTTGTTATAATTGCTATGTGAATGGATTGTAAAGCATGTTTTAACCTTTGACACCTTGCAGCAGCTTGATGACAGTTTGAGTCATATTTTGGTCATGTTGACTTGGTCAAACCCAGTTTGACCAAAAGTCAACCACAGGACATGAGGTGGCAGACCTCAGATGTTACAGATAGATGATATATGGTCTGGTACAGGTCATCATGGTGGGCTTATGCAGTGGTTTCAGGCTTATGATGATGATTTGTGCTTTTAGGCACTTTTACAGATTATTATTATTTGGTTTGCCGGATATGATGAGTATTTATTTTGGACCATGCAGAGGACTATATGGTGTATGAGTACACACTTTAGATGGATTTGGACCTTCTGAGTCCAATGAGATAGTTTGTTTTCAGTTCCGGGCAGTTATGGTGATTTTTAGCCTCATTTGGCTATCCTAGTGCAATTTTGGCTTGTCGGAGGCCCTGTCAGAGCAGAGCAGAGATATGATTGGTTCACCTAAAGCGCTATTTTTGGAGGGGGTGGTCCAACCACCTGTTAATACCATATTACCCCCCTCCCAGACATTTTGGTGATTTTTATTTTTGGAGCCAGGCACTCCAGGTGGCAGTTTGGGCAGTTTCACACTTCCCAAGCCAGTCCAGAAATGGTAAAAATGGCTACAAAGGAATTCGATTTGGGCTACTGAGGCAAGTTTATGGCATGGGATGATCGGTAATGATGAGTGGGATGTCTTCCATACCTTCTCCAACAGTTTCAGCTTCATCGGGACCCACATCCATCACTTATGGCATTTTTTGATGATTTCTTGAGCCTCCTAAGGTCCTCTACTTTCCCAAAGAGGCACGATTTGGTGTCTATCATGATTATTTTATTGATATTGTGCCATGGGGATTGATCAAGGGTGTTAGAAATTACCCCTTGAACCCACCATGTGCTATTTCTTAGGTTTTATCATTATGATTTGGTGGGATCCCCTCTCCTAGGGTGAGTTTGTCCACTTATTGTTATATTTTATTAGTGATCCATGTATTGTATTGTTGAGCTCATCTTAACCATTGATTAGATATTTTGATCTTAGCCACTCATTCAAAAAGTGGTTAGGATTGTGGCCTCTCTCCATTCTATTTAAAGGAGAGAGCTTCTCATTGTAAAGGGGACTTTTGGCTCTGGATTATTGGAATAGAGAATTATTATTGTATCTATCTGTTGTGTTGTGGTGAATGCTTTTGGAGTTCGTTCGTTGATTCTTCCTTTGCACTGGGTTCTTGGAGATTTTGTCTTGCTATATTTTTGTACCACATTTTTGCATCTACAGGTGGAGGCCAAATTCATTTGAGGAGGACGTATTGGTAGGGGAGGACCCTCCCTACTTCTTCCTTGGGTTTGTTCGTTGGTAATAGGGAGTATTACTGTCCCAGGACCTTCTATTTCATGTTATCATTGCATTTCGCTTGTATTTCCTCCATACTTGATCTGACTGATTGAATCGACTTTCCTTGGTTTGACAGGTAGAGGAGGTCGCACTTGTGGGCTAGGGCATCATTTTGGCAAGCAAATTCAGCAATTTCTCATTTGATCTTTGTGGGAGTCTTCCTCAACAACAAGGCATCTCATTCCATCACTCAGGTATGATCTCAAGGTAATTTTTCTTTCCATGATCTATCCATTTGTCTAAATGCTTCAAACCCTCATAATTTCAAAACCCTCATTTTACATTTTCTTAGATCTAGAAAGATCCACTTGGCTTTTGGGTATAAAATTTAAAACCCACCTCTATAGCATCCACGACGATTTGGGTCTATAGTTTGGTGTGGATTGGCCATCATTTGACCCATTTTCCAAGGCAAAGAACCTTCTCCAAGGGAGCTTGCACTTCCTGGGAGAGGTGATTTTGCTAGGATCTAGCACCTGGGTAGGTGAGATCCAACTTGATCCATAATCTACACATTCGATAACCTACCCCCAGTGTGTCACTTTAGTGATTTTCACCTTGTGGGCCCCATTCCTCATTTTGAGGGTTGAGCCCCACTTGGGTCACTTTGTGATACATTTCAATCTCAGATCCATTGAGATCTAGCCATTGGATGTTTTTAATTTTCAAGATCCACCTACCTCAACACCTCAACATTCCTGATCTACAATTTGGTGGACATCTGACTCCATTTGGACCATTTCCCAGGGCATTGATCTTTCTCCAAGTCCGTTCAAATTTCCTGGATTGTTGGGTTGGCTTGTGGTGTGATCCTTGTTTTGGCTACTTGAACCCCTTGACATTGTCATATCAATCAATCAAGCTCACTTTTGGTACTGGTTAGCCCAAATTCAGTCCTTAACTACCCTGCATTGGACACGGTTCCCAAGGCAATGGATTTTCTCACAATTGACTAGTACCCTGATTCTTGATCTTATTCTAAACCTCATAAGTCACTTGCATAAACATGTTGGACCAAGTCTACATTGTCTAAACCCCTTGATCCAACCTATTACTTACCTTGTGACTTCATTCATAGATCTAGAGTTTACCATACACCTTACGTACTTCATCATCATTTGATTTGATTTGGTGTCTTGGTCTGATCTCTCCTGTCGGGAGTAGATCTAGGTCTCCCCCTTTGTTGTCTTGGGCTAGATGACATAAAGTGAAGATTGCCTCGATTGGCGTGACAACCATCCACTGGGAGTCGAGGCTATCTTGGTTGCACCTCTTTGGTTGCCCATCCCTTCTGCCATCGATCTTGGATCCATCTCTAGGGGCACCTACAAGTTTGGTGATAACAACACCATCAGAGCATGAATGACCACAAAATGGGTCATTAATGCTTCTCCAACCCAGTTAGGGCTTATCCATCATCTATAGGGGCTTTAGCACCACCAGCAGGGCCTTCAACATCGTCAACAGGGTGGTGGCTCGAAGATCCATCCTTATGGGTACAAGGACCTTGTCAACTGGGTACAAGGTGCTCCAAAGCACAAACCATCTCTGTGTGGGCTCGAAGGCACTAGATGTGAGGGTACTGGGATCATCCATACCTGTGCACTACAAGAGGGACTTGGTGGCATTAATGACTACCCGTGGGGCCACTGCAAGTCCATGTTGGCATCAAGGACAATTTCATCAACAACATCTTTGTGGGGTATTAGACATTGATGATAACAAAGGGTCCCTTGGTATTGCAATTTGCCCTAAGATAACACAACTAGAGAGAGAAAACTACATCAAGATAGAGGAGGCTGCACAAATAATGAATTCTAAAAAACAAAAGGTTCAATCTGATGCTTCTTCTAGCCTTGGGAGCCCATTTTCATCTCCTTCTTCACCCGGCGGAAGGTCCTCAACTGGTAGTGGAAGTAAGAGAACCATAGAAGATTTCCTTGATATTATTGGCAGTGAGGATGTGGATGCAAAAGTGGCGAGGTTTCTTTATGCATGTGGTGTGCCATTCAACGTTCTCCGCTCCCCTTATTGGCATCAATGTTATTAGAACCGGACCGGTGGTCAAACCGGCCGACCCCAGGACCCGGACCGGTGGTCAAACCGACCGACCCCAGGACCCAGACCTGGACCGGAACCGGACAAAAACCGGTTGAGCAAAAATACATAAAATATTCATATTTTCAAAAAAAATATATATATTCATGTGCATCCATGTGAATTCAAACCATTACACACAAATCTGCAAAGTTTCTCATGTATATAGCAAGTAAGAGTGTATAAAATCAAAATTTGGTTGTGCCATGGCCCACACTTGAGATTCGATTCCAGACTCCCAAACGCCCTACTGGCTTGACTCCGTAATTCGTATGCTCATCCTAGAAAAATCCAAAGATGATTGTGAATCGTGATTGCAATTAAGGGTCCCCGCGTCACTATATAGTGATTGTATGGTAATTAGGTTAGTGGATGTGGCCAATGTGCCCAAATGTTTTGGTTTTTTAATTAAAAAAAATTCAAAACGTGGGTTTTTTGCCCTAGAAAGACTCGGTATAGAACCGGTCGGTTCCATACGGAACCCAGCCGGTTTGAGAAAACTGGTTGGTTCTGTACAAAACTGGGCGGTTCTCGGTGGGAATCGGTCAGTTCCGTACATAACCGGTAAAAAACGGGTTGAATCAATTGGTCGGACTGGAAAACCCTTGAAACCGGTTGGACCAGCCGGGTTTGTCGGTTCCGGGCCGGTTTTTATAACACTGATTGGCATGCCATGGTTAAAGCCATTAACAAAGCCCCTGCTGGATACAAGAGCCCTAGGTATGAAAAAGCTAGAACTGTGTTACTTGACAAGGAAAAAGCAGAAGTCAAAAGAGCTCTTACATGGTTTACAAATGGGTGGGCAGATACTGGGGTATCCATTGTATCTGATGGTTGGACAAATGTTAGAAACCAACATTTGATAAATATCCTTGGGGTTTCGTCTAGTGTTGCAGTGTTTCTTGGAGCACAAGACCCCTCATCACTCATGGCCTCTTCTCAGAACATAGCAGACATCTTACTGATAACTATTGATGAGGTTGGTTCTGTTGCCAGCTAAGTTGTACTTAGTTGGACTATCAAGTGAGCGGGCAAAGTTGTACATGTTACATATTCGTATTCGGTGATTTGATGTCCAACATGCCTTTTTAAGGCCCCCTTTTTTAATTTTTTCCACATGTCCATGCCCATGCCCTGCGGGGTTTGTAATAAAATGTACTAGCATGGTGTTTTATGTAAAAGATTTGGTTCCCTAGGACTTTTTGACTAAATCGGGTATTCCAGGGAGTTTTTTCACTTATTAATTATGTCTTGCAACTCTGCATAACATAATTTTTGAGTTTTTCTCCTGCTCCTCCAAAGCTGGAAAGCCTGGTGAGGTTAACGGGCCTTAGGGGGTTATTAAAGTCCATGGGTCAATGTATATGAACATGCTAGATATTATTTTTGAGTCGTATGGACATGTGTTAGGTCCCCCAAGTTTTTTTTTTAAATTTTCGGCGAAGTTTATTTTTTTTCTGTAAATTGGGCCATTTTTTAATGGTTCAATTAATTTTTTTGTAAATGGCATAAAAATGTCATCTAGGGGTCTTTTTTGCCTTGGGGGTGCTTGTTTTCCAACTCAGAGCACCCACATTACCCCAGAACCCACTTTTTATAATGGTTGGGTCTTTAATTTTTCACTTAGTCATGAAAAAATAAAAAAAGTGAAAAAGTCATGAAAAAATAAAAAAAAAGTGAAAAAGTCATGAAAAAATAAAAAAAGTGAAAAATGACTTAAAAAAAGTTAATATTTTCTGAGTGATTTGAGGAACTGATTTGGATCAGCACTATTTGGGGAGCACATTGAGCTGAGTTTTATGACGAGTGGGCAGCCCATATCATGGGTTTGACCTCCCCTTAATTAGCTAGGCGCTTTCCCTTTTTGGCTTGGGCACATTTGTTGATGGAGGAGCCCACGAGTTGGGGAAGTGGCAGCCCATATTATGGGCTGTCACATGGGCTATTTTTTGGCTGATTGCTACTGTTTTAACAGCCCTAAACATGGAGTGGCAGCCCCTATCTCCTCCACGCATTGCTCCACCATCTCCTCTAGCTAATGCGCCCTCCCCTCTTGTGCTTTCTATATAATGGCACTCACTCTCTCCTTTTGAAGCTAGTGGGAATTGGAGCAAGAGACTTATCATTGTAATACTTTTGTTTTAAGTGTGAATAAATAAGACTTTGGAGGTCAGATTTGTGGTGTGCAGTGTGTGAGTGGATGAACCATCTTGAGTTTGTATAATGGAGGTAACCTGTGCATAAGCTTTGATATTCCATTGTATTAACTGTACTCATTGGAAATATTAGTATTGATTTATGAGATAGACTAATGCAATTTGTTTATTGTTTAGTCTATTGATATAGGTTTGCAAAAGTAATCACGTCTGTATGTTTCCTAGATAGCTCGCCCCCCTCAAAGAAATGCCCATGGATTAATCACTGAATTCAACCCTTCAAGGAGATTGCTCAAGACAACGAATTCGACTCCCTCCAAGAATGAAATCGGTCCTCAACAACTGGACCTGGCACCATAAGCAATCTTGCCATGTAAAGAACTTGACCTCCACAGTAAAAATCGACCAAGCAATTGCTACCTCCACGAAATGGGTCATAATTGTCAAATGAAGCTCATATAGGAATCTCATATAAATTCCCCGACGTTCAGCTAGGGTGGATCTTCCAGCACCAAAACCAAACTAAGATGGAAGGGTTTTGCCAAACCCTAACGAAAACCTTGGTTCACCAGGCTACTCCACAAGATATCCAATCCAAAGTACATCATAACATAATCCCCAAGTGAGGTGTTGCCCCTCTTTTTATCATTCACTGGAGCTCCATACCATGGTCAATACCATGGAACACCCGATACCATCTAAAATGTGATTAGTTACTTTTTGGAAATAAAACACCTTTTCTAGCTAGGTGATATCAATAGTGACTCATAACCTTCAAATCTAAGCCCTAAAATTAACAATAATTGATTTCTGAACTTAAAACTAAGCTAGTAACTTTCAAACTCAACATTTAAGAACTCTTTAGTGACATATACTTCAATTTCTAGGCACATACTTAAACTCAGCTGTCCAAAAATCTCTTTCCTGTCCATCTAGATTCTAAACCCTAGGACAATCATATACTTTGTTGCCTATTCATTTCTAGGGTTGCTAATTTAATCAAGAGTAGCTTGCTATTTGATTCTAAATCCTTTTAGATACTCTTCGTTGCTTAAATGGTCATTTTAAATCATTAAACTCTAACACCTTAGCATCCCCCCATAGGGTGCCATATTTTCCCCTTTGCTAAATCCAAGGGCACTTTGTCTCCTAGAAATCGGTCTTGTGAGTACTGTGGGAAAGCTGGTTTTCACTGGCAAGTCCCGAAAAAGCTTGACTGGAGACACCTCCCGTGGTTAGTCCAGGTCTACCTTGGTGGATCTGGGAACCTAAAGAGAGAGGACTTTACCCACGTGACACTTAGGGGTATTGTCCTGAAGTTCCACCGGGTTAGCAACCGATTATTCCTTGCAATCTTAGGGCTGCTAAGTTGTGTGGCAACAGGAGACTTACCAACTTTCATTGAGTTTAGAGCAGTGAGCAATCCATCCTTGTCATTTCAACATTAAATCCTTTTTTCCACCAAGGAGACTTTACAGGGAATTACAAGAATGATTTTCTAGCTACAGTTATCTGTAGGTCATATTTTGAAAATGCATCATAAACATATTTTTTCCCCAAGATAAATTCTCCTCTAAGATAATATAAGATAATTTTATTAATGTCCGACTAATGACCAGAAAAGTAAGTCAATGGGACTACATAGTACAATGATGTCATTACAAGGTAGGACTACCAAAAGGTCTCCTATATAAGGCAAAATGATGGAAGTAAAGTAAAGTAGAATAGAGTGTGAACTTGTGAAGTCTATGCTGAAGTATGAAAAACCCTCAACCCCAAACTGCACAGGGTTGGAGACGTACAGGAGGAAAAGATACAGCAGCAAGAAGATCCAAAAGTGATGAGGCAGGTTTGTCATGGAATAGACCCATCTTTCCTAAAATCCGAGGCCGAATGAATGAAACTCAGAATAGTATGATGTCTAGAGGAAGAACATCAAGTCCCGGAAGTCCTAGCAACTGTTAAGAAGCAATCTTCTTTTTCAGGAAGTCAAAATAAAACTTAGAAGGCTCATCACCCTCCTGGATCCACCGCAGACGAGAACACACTCTAGCCTCCCTGGCTGTATACTCCACTTCACTTCTAATAAACTGCTCCTGCTTAGCAGCCTGTTCCTGTGGAGAGAAATTATAAAAATTCTTCAAGAAAAATTCTCACCTCTTCCAGCTTTTTTATTGCCTCCTTAAGTTTCTGTTTTCATGGGTGGGCCAGCTATTTCTTCCATCCCTTTTTTTTTCTTGCATCTTTAAGTTTCTGTTTTCTTGAGCCAGCCACCATCCTCTGATGAACTTAACAGTTCTGCAAATGGCAGACTCCCACAACAAAGGTCATCCTTTCTCACCTTGAGGTCTAATGGAGAGATTCCAAATTCTATGCACTAAAACATGAAAGTCCTCTAATTAATTTAGCATAACTTTATAACACAACATTATAAAATTTCTAAGCATTTATTTAAAGTCCCAAGTTGCTATATAACCATTATTAGATACCCTACTAGCTTCCTTATATTTGGATATTTAATTTTCAAAAGATCTGGAGGAACCATGTCTGTTTCCATGCAACCTAGTTTTTTGATGGAAAATATTCAAGGAATAGCATATGGATATAAATTTTGATGTCAGTTGCTGCTTATTTTGAATTAATTTTGATGCAAGCTGCAATGTCATTGGTAACCACTTTTGGTTTAGACCATGTTGCTGGTTGCACTTTTGTATCTGGTTGTACTTAAACTGTGCTTGAGTTGCTAATACCAGTCATGTTTCTGTGTCATTTATGGTGGCATCATTGGTCGTATCTGCAGTGTCATGATGTATCCAAATACCTAATGGTCTGACTGCTATTGAGGATAACTTGCCCTGTTAGCTAATTGAGTCTCAAATCTCCCATTTTCACCATGTGGCTGGCTGTCTAGACTCTATATGAATGATAGATTCCTTGTTCATTTGTTTGAGCTCTTGATGTTAACATGCAAATATTTTTAATTGGAGAATAGAAATCTTCTGTCTTGATGCTCTATACATATGATTATATGGTAGGATCTACATGTATACACAACTAGAATCTTATTGGTTGCGATTGACAGGCCTAAGAATGGTCTCTTCAGTTATATGTGTGCTGGAGTTGTTTACGTTGTCATGATTCTAGTAGAATTCACACACTGTTATTCTTTGAAATATTTGTACTTATAATCTCATCGATTGTCTCTTGGCAGTCTTGTTGATTCTGTAGTTTCTTCTACAAAAGCAGGCTACTTGAGTAGCCTTATAAAACTTATATCTGTTTATCGGCTTCTATGTATTTCATCTGATATGGAAGTTACAAGGACATTACAATTTGTGCCACCATACAACAGGTATGCACTGTTTGTGCAAAGGGACTTCAGTGGGTCTTCTTCTAGTAGCAACAGTCATCTTCGCAAATTATTTTGTCCAATATTTGTTGACAAGTATCTAGATGCAAAAACACGTACATACAATCAGAAGACAAAAGAGTTGGCACCTGCAAGACAAAAAAGAAAGATTCTGGTTTATGCAGCATCAAATTCAGGTGCTAGTTCTCAAGGAGTCGCACCAAGAAATAAGGTACCATTACAGAAAAGAGGAGAAAAAGGTAACTCTATGAAAACATTTTCACAAGAAAAGTCCAGCAAAGCTATGGAGGAGCTAGATTTTGAAAGAGGTGTTTGCGATCCTTTTCGAAAATATACTCCAGAAATGGTATGCAGACTTCTTTCTTCTGTGTCTTATTTAATTTTTAAAACATCCCTTCAAAGTTTAATTTGATATATTCCCTTCATCCTTTGATTGCATATCTTCCCCAGGTCAAGCAAAAAGTTTTAGGCTCAAGAGGGGCAGTATTCTCACTTATTGGTCGTGGAGTAGAGATCCTCTCGAAGCTAGGGCTATACTGGATCACCCTTTTCTATGATCGACTTGTTGGGAGAGGTCTAGAGATAGTTCCACTACGTGCAGAGCAACTTCGGAACTTACTATGTGATTTGGGACCTTCTTTTATCAAGGCTGGCCAGGTTACTTCCCTATGATGGAAACTCAGAGTTGATTTGTCACTGATAGTAATCTTTTTTTGATTTAAACTTGGGAAGTTAAGATAGATTAACCCACCAAATACTCTGCTAGGTATAATCAGAGTGAAGAAAGTTACTTGTAATGCAGCTAACTCAGCTATGGCTTAAACAGGTTTTGGCGAACAGACCGGATATTGTTCGTGATGATTATATGACTGAACTTTGCATTCTTCAAGATGATGTTCCTTCATTTCCAAATAAGGTGCGTATGGATATTATGACTGAGAAAGATAGCATTTGTTTGAGTTTTAGCTTCTAATCTGGTTAATGCCAAAAATATTTCATGTCTACTTGCATTTTGTTGGATTTGATAGTGGTTGCAACATGTTCACATGAAAGAAGCACTTCTTACTCTGATAATTCTGTTACATGAGCAGATTGCTTTTACAATTATAGAAGAAGAGGTGAGTGCACCTCTTGAACAGATATTTAGCAAAATTTCTTCTGAGACTATAGCAGCTGCAAGTTTGGGACAAGTTTATCGTGCCACTCTTCGTGGTTCAGTCGAAGAGGTTGCCATAAAGGTAATAACAACTTCCAAAGCCAATACAATCCTTTTTTGTCTGTCTTAAGGAATTCAGTAGCATTCTTTTGTTTCAACTTAGCTGCTTTGATATGTTGATAGACTTGAAAACCGACTTTCATCTTTCCTTATCAGGATTACTATCAGATTAAAAAAGGGTTCCCCCTTTAGCTGGCTTTATTTGGGAATTCTCAGGGACAACATGCATGTGGATGATAATTTTGCCTTACCCTGTGGGGGACCTAGATTTAAACTCGAGATAAATTATTAATTTTATTTCAATTTCCGTATATTGTTGTTATTGACACAGAGAAAAGGATCTATGTCTGTAACTTTTAACTGTCAATTACACATCCATAATAATTAAATCTCTTTATAGGAAGTACACAAAGTACAAGAAAGTGAGGAACTTATCTGTTGCAACTCTTCAATGTCTCCACTGAATTTTGTATATCTCAGCTATCACATTGTAAAATATCTCGTGGAAGACTGTCAAAGATGATGTCTCACCTACCACTACATAATAATATCCTCATCTACTAATTCTGTACTGTATATATCTAATGAAATATAAGTTATACATTGTGTACATTTTGGCAAATTCTCTCTTATGTGGGTGTTTCATTTGCTGCTACAATCTGTGCACATATCAGGGTTAATTGTGATCATGCTTTTTGTTGTGAAGAAGTCAATATTTACTTTGCACTGAGCCATGCAATCACATAATTAGCATATCTTTGACTCTGTAAATGTTAAATTTTAATTTATTGTGAGTTTTAAACACACAAGTGTGGACAGGAATACACATAAGAATGAGAAATAATGGGTTGATTGATTATTAGGTGATGCAATGTCTCATTGCACCGAGAGTAGCGAGGTGCTCTACAGCCTAGTATGGGGGAGATGTTGTCACATAATGTAACGTAACATTTTTTTTTTCATGTGGTTCACGGCTCGGGAGTATCGGTTGCTCGCTACATCCACAGAAACCCCCCCCGAAATCCGGAGAACACGGGGAAGCCAAGTATTTATACGGGTAAACCCGCCGGTCCTAATTACGGGGCCTAACCCGGTGGGGACTTCGAGTGAGGCCTGTTGCCGTCTTAATACACACCTGGGGGAACGCGGCAGGAAACCTTCAAACCGCTCGGTGTGTCCTTGGGGGCAAGTCAGAGTCAAGTGATGTCACCTGATTACTCGACTCCTCCGTCTAGGCTTACGCCTAGCGAAGCCAAGGGAGGTGGTTCCTATAAAAATAATCTAAGGTTTCTACAATACAAAATGAGGAAAAACCATTTCTAGGAGTTAATGATGGATATGAAAATATTACAACAAGGAAAGAATTTGCAATTTAATTTTAAATACAACAACACATGATATTGAAAGATATTCACGACATTTTATGGATTTAACTTAAGCAAAGATAATGTGTGATGACCAGTGCCGAGATTGTAAGTGTGATTGCTGCTGTGTTGTGTCGTGAAAGTATTGCAAAGTCTCGTTGTAAATTTTAATTTATTAAATGAGTATTAAGGAGTGGGTTGATTTTTTTGTTTGGCCCTGTTATCACAAAACTTGTAGCTGCCCCAAAAGATAATCCTATTCAGGACGGTCGAGGAGCTAGGCAACTAAAGAGGTGACCTAAGAGGGCCTTGATCCCCAAGATGGACTGGTTGTCATGCCAATCGAGGCACTCTTCGCTTCTTGCTATCCAAGCCCCAAATAGCAAAAGGGGAGACCCCGATCTACTCTTGATAGGAGAGATCTAACCCAATTACCAGATCAAGCTATGAAAATAGGGTACGTAAAGTAATGGGCGAGGAACCCTAGATCTAAGGGATGCAATCACTGTGGAGGCTTAGGATGGATGAGATCTGACTTTAAATGAATTAAATGCAATGATTTATAGATTGGAGAAGGATCCAAGATTTGGATGCTAGGGTAATGTTATCACCAAATTTGTAGTTGCCCCTAATGATGGATCCAGAAGGATGGTAGAGGGGATAGGAAACCAAAGAGGTGAACCACGAGAGCCTCGATTCCCAAAAGGATTGGTTGTCATGCTAATCAGGCACCCTTCACTTTATGTTATCAAAGCCAAAGACAACAAAGGGGGAGACCCTGATCTACTCCCGACAGGAGAGATTAAACCAGATTACCAGGTCAAGCTATAGCAATAGGGTACGTAAGGTGACAGGTATGGAACCCTAGATTTGAGGAATTAGGGTCACTGTGGAGGCTTAAGAAGATTAAGATTTGACAAAGGTTGATTACACACAGTGACTTGACAGTTAGGTATGATTCTAGGATTCAGTTGCTAGTACAAATGATCAAATTTAGTTGCCTTGGGAATCGTGACCCTTAAATGTCCCAAAAAATTGAATCTGAGAATTAGGGATTTCTAGCACAGCTTGAAAGAAGGATATGACAATGTTAAAGCAAGCAAGCTCAACAAAAAGGGTCAAACGATAGGCAAACTGGCTCTCTTAGAAAGTGCACAAGGGTTAGGAGACCTAGTGCCTTGGGATTTGGGCCAATGGAGTCCTCCAGCTATGATGCCTAGGAGAACCCACCTAGCAATTTGTAAGAAACGGAAAACCCATAAATGGTTTGCCAATAAACCAAGTCGTTTGAGCCAAGGATTTTTTCGAAGAAATTTAATTAGGGTTTTAACATGAAATGACAAGCAACTAAAGTGGTGAACCAAGAGAGCCCTAGTTCCCAAAAGGATGGTTGTCACGCCAACCAAGGCACTCTTCGCTTTTGCTACCAAAGCCAAGATAGGAAGGGGGAGACCCAAATCTACTCCCGACATGAGAGATCAACCAAATCACCAGATCAAATCAACCAAGTGAAGTACGTAGGGTGATAGGTAAGGAACCCTAGAATTAAGGAATTAGGACCACTGTGGAGGCTTAGGAAAGATGTGAAATGATAGGGATAGATAACACACAGTGATTCTATGTTTAAGTATGATTCCAGGATTTAAGTGCTAGTTTAAAATAATCAAATTCAGCTGCCTTGGGAAATGTGACCCTTAAAACAGGGAAAGTGACCCAGAGAGAGAATTTGAGGTTAGGGATTTCTAGCACAGCGTGTGAGATAAATTTGACAGTGTTAAAACCAACAAGCTTGGGAAAATGACCCAACAAATAGGTAAACCAAACAGTCTAGGAAAGTCGTGAGGGCTTGAGGAAATCAGTGCCTTGGGGTTTGGGCCTATGGAGTCACCCAGGTAAGACGTTTTTGAGAACCCACTTTGCAATTTGCCCGATCTACAATACCCATAAATGGTTTGCCTAAGAAACAGGACACGTCCATATAGCCTACGTGTCACGTATTTTACGTGTCGGACACGACACGAGCCCTAATACGGCTGCGACACGAAAATGAGCGTGTCCCAAAATTGTGACACGATCCAGCACGTGTCCGACACGTGCCATGATCGTGTCGCGATTTTGGGACACGTGTCCTGTCAATTAACGATTTTGCGGGTTAAAAAATTGTCATTCTGGCAGGGTTAAAAGACGTGGGCAGAGCTGGGCCCGTGTTCATTTCGATTTGATCGCTCGTGGAGGAGAGAGCTCACTCTAATAGCCCATAGTTCGTCGTAGCAACACTACAGAGTGATCGTGGAGTCGACCATAGTTTCCCCTTTGTTGACGCCGGTGGAGTGGAGTCGAGGGCACGCAGGGTTGGACGCCGGTGGAGTGGAGTCGAGGGCACGCAGCACCCCCAGCATTTGCGCCTCATTGCAGTGCCGCAGGCCCGCAGCAGAGATCACGTGGGGGTTTTACATTTGTTGAAGCCGGTGGAGTGGAGAGCCAAGGCTACGGCTCTGTGCTCTAGCGTGTGGGTAATGAAATCCATTTCACCCTTACCTTTTATTTCCTCCATACCTTCAAAATCAACTCAAGCTATTTCAATGTGCATCACATAATGCATCAGCTCTACCAATTGAGAGCTCCAATGTGCTAACAACGCCTGTAGCAGAAATATTAGACTATAGATTTGAGTTTTAACGATCAGCCTCGTATCAATCTTAAAGATCAACCTAACTGCTACAACCATCTTTATCAATCTCAGGGAGCAACCTAGCTGCTACAGCCATCTTTATCCAAGCATATTAATGCTCCATGTTAGATCTATCTCTTGTTGAAGATCTGATTTTAAATATTTGGGTGACTAATTCCATTTTCAAGATTGACCGACTGTTATGATCAGCCTTTTAAATGTCAAAGTTTGATGTTAGTTGAGTTGTATGTGAATGTATTATTTATAAATGGCTTGCAATTAACTGGGGTTTAAACCAACACTCACACAAATCTTTCAAAACCAAGCAAACCATACCAACTGGCAGCGGTAAAAGTTTTGAGTCTTGACTAATTACATATCCAAATTGATTGGATATTCTCCCACTGTCATTCTTTCTGGATATCTAAGATGTTTGGAAAGATACAAAAATTGACAATAAGAAAGGAGTTTAAGGTGACCTATATGTGTCTTTTCCAGGGAAATCCCATTCAAGTTAGGAATCCCATGCAGAAATAGTGAAATACAGTGGTTTCCTTTGTGGGTCTTGTATGCTGCTAATTCAAATTCAGTACCACCCAGTTTCTCCTCACCTGCTGACGACTTGCTCTGCCTCTCTTTAATCATTTGAGTTATTTAAAAATTAATACAGTACTAAATTGCAAATTGCAAATTTGCAATGCATATTCAGTATTCTCATTCTGTATTCAATGCCCAGCAGATGTAGTTTCTGATGCATGTTTGTATAAGCTTTAGTTTCAAACTTTCAACTCTTTAAGTTTAATAATTTATAAATATTAAATTTTCAATAAATATTAAAAATCAACCATTTAAGACTGTGTTATTAACTTATTTATTGGATTTCAGGCAGCTGCCAGCGACTGTGTGAAGGAAATTCGATGGCTCAATCTTCCAAGGCAGCAGGCAGAGGTCAAACTCAAAGAAAGAGCAGAAATATTTCTGTGTCAGCTGGTGGCAGTGCTCCAAGTGTTTCGAGTGATGTTTTGGGAGCTACTATGCCCTTAGGGCCCTCACATAACCTTGCTGCTTTAGCAAAACAACAGGCACAGGAAAAAAAATACCCCCTATGGAAGTATGTAACCAAGAAAGAAGAACCTGGAAGTGGAACAAAGAGGTCTGCAGGAGGAAATATTTCTTGGTCTTGCAATTTCTGCAACGGTGCATTCAAGAGCACTTACTTCAGAGTTAAGGGCCACTTGTTGGCTCTTCCTTGTGGACTCGGACCATGCAGAGGGATCACTGCCAACCAAAGAAGACAGCTGGAAAAGGAGGATGCAGTTGGGTTGGGGAATGTGGTGGCAGCAAGCAAACAAATGTCAAAAAAAGATGATCCTCTTCCATTCTTGAGGAATACATCTAACAAGTTTGGGAGTGGGGATGAATTTCAACCAACAAAAAAAGGGCAGCCCAAACTTATGGTCCAATGGACAAAATTTATCAAAAAGAGACTCGAGATGAGGTAGATCTTACTGTTGCATTCCATTTCTATCTCAACTTCATATCATTCAATGTTGCATGGTCTCCTTTGTTCATTGAAATGTGTCGAGCTTTAGTTGAAAAGGCTCCAAGAGGGTATGTGCCTCCAAGCTCAGAGAAGCTTAGAACCACATTGTTGGTTAAGGCAAAGAAGGAGGTGGACAAAATCCTTCAACCTGTCAAAAAATCATGGATTTCATCCGGGGTTAGTATTGTTTCTGATGGATGGACAGATTCAGCACGCCATCCACTCATTAATTTCATGGTGTCTTCCCATAATGGACCGGTCTTCTTGAAAGCAGTGGATGCTCTCGGAAAGTACAAGGATGCACAATATATGGGTGATTTGTTCATTAAAGTTATTGAAGAGGTAGGTGTTGATAATTGTGTGCAAATCATTCACTGATAATGCACCTGTTTGTAAAGCTGCTGGCTTGATTGTGGAAACTAAATATCCACAAATATTTTGGACACCGTGCATTGTTCACTCCTTGAATTTAGCAATTAAATCTATTGCTTCAGAGGTGATATGGATTGGCAATGTTATTGAGGATGCACGTTATATCCGCATTTTTGTACAAAACCATACCAATGCCCTCACAATATATAAAAGAGTACACACATTTATCATTGTTGAGGGTTGCGGATACTCGGTTTGCTTCCTCATTCATCATGCTTAAGAGGTTGAGGGAGGTCAAGGCCGCTCTTGGGGCCATGGTTATTTCAGATCTTTGGTCTTTTTGGAGAAAGACAGATCAAGTTGCTTCAAGAAAAGTAAAGGAAACAGTGTTAGATGATGTTTGGTGGGAGAAGGTAACTGTTGTCATTGAGATCATGGAGCCTATCATTTCCTTGTTGCGGTTTGCAGACACAGACGAACCCATCTTAGGAGATGTTTATGAGGGGTGGGATTCCATGATCGAGTCCGTGAAGAACATTGTTATGTAGAATGATTTCTCTGAGTATGGGACATCATCAGAGAGCTTATGGTCCACCATACAGGACATTCTTATCTCCAGGTGGGATAAGAATTGCACACCTTTGCATTGCTTGGCACATTCATTGAATCCCAAGTTCTACAGTCAAGAATGGCTTAGTGGTGGGCCCTCACGCAGATTTCCTCTTCACATGGATATAGAGATATCAAATGGGAGGAAGTTAGCATTTAGGAGGATATTTCAGGATAGTGCATCCCTTCAGGAGGTGGAGTAGGGCTTCATAGAGTTCTCCACTTGCATGGGGAGATTTGGAGGGTATGATATGCTTGGAGACATGGGGGTCAAGAAGGCCCATGGTTGGTGGGCAACTCATGGGGCAGCATGCCCTATTCTACAACAGTTAGCCATGAGGATCCTTTCCCAGGTTACTTCATCCTCTTGTTGCGAGAGGAATTGGAGCACATACGGAAATTTGTACAGTTTGAAAAAGAGCAGACTTGAGCAGTCCAGGGCAGAGGCAATGGTGTATGTGCACACCAACCTTCGTCTTATTTACAGGAAGAGGCAAGAGTGGTTGAAGGGTAGAACAAAGATGTGGGATGTATTTCCTGATGATATGGGTTTGGATAACAATATAGAGTTGGCATTGGCCAACTTGGATCTTACTGACCCAGTGTTAGAGCCAGTGACTTTTGATGATGAGCTTGAGGGATCATCATCCACACCAGTAGATGCATCATCCAATCTTGGATTGGGTATAGAGGAGGAGGAGGAGGAGGAGAGTGGAGAGAGCAGCGACAGTGATGCTCATTTTGACATGGAGCAGCAGGAGATCGATTGACAGTGGCTAGTACCACTGATACTGATAGTGATCTAGTATTTACTATGTGGTATTCGCATTTTGCATCTAGTAGTGTTGTAGTCTTGTAGATACTAGACTGTAGTTTGTAGTAGTATCTACTCCATTTTGTATTTGCCAGTGGCATTCTCTCGATATTTATCATCTATGTAATACATTATGATTTTCAGATTTTGATGGTTTAATATGAAATATCAAACATGCAGTTTATGGTTCAAACTCAAAGTTCATGATTCAATGTTAAATTTTAATTTTTAATGTTATTGTTCATTTTTCATTGTTAATTTTATTATTGATTCATCATGGATTCATGATTCATTGTAAAATTGGAAATTTCAATTGATTCATTGAAAATTTGAATGATATTATGATTCAGATTGATGTACATTGTATAGACTATAGACTTTTAGTATTTTAGTTTTTAAAAAATGTGGATCTTAATGTATTTTTTTAATATATATATATATATATATATATATATATATAAAACGTGTCCCCCGTGTCCTGTTTTTGGGGTCGTCGTGTCCCGTGTCGAATGCTCGTATTTTCGTGTCCTCCGTGTCCCGTGTCGCAGTGTCATGTGACTTAGTGGTTTGCCAGTAAACCAAGTCTGTTGACCCAGGGAATTTTCAGAGGATTTTGACTTAGGGTTTTAAATTAAAATGACAGATGGATAAACTAATGGAATGAGAAACTTACCTTGAGATCATACCTGAGTGATGGAAGTGCTTTCCATGTTGTTGAGGAATGCTCCCGCAGAGATCAAATGAGAAATATTTGATTTTTCTTGCCACAATGAGATGCCCTAGCTCCACACATGCGCCCTCCTCTTCCTATCAAACCAAGGAAACCGATTCAATCAGAATGATAAAGAATGGAGGAAATACAAGCAAATAGCAATGATAACATGAAATAGAAGGTACTAAGACAGTAATACTCCTTGTTACCGACGAAGAAACCGAAAGAAGAGGCAGGGAGAGTCTTCCCTACCAATGCGTCCTCCTTGAACCAATTCGGCCCTCACCTGTAGATGAGAAAACGTGGAACAAAAATGATAGCAAGATAATCTCCAATAACCCAGTGCAAAGGAAGAACAAACAGTCGAACTCCAAAAGCATTCACCACCACAAGACAAGTAGATGCAATAATAATTTTCTATTCCAATAATCCAGAGCCAAAAGTCCCGTTACAATGAGAATCTCTCTCTTTTAAATAGGATGGAGAGATACCAAAACCCTAACCACCTTTTGAATGGATGGCTAAGATTAAAAGATCATCATGATCTAATAAATGGTTGAGATGAGCTCAACATAAAGTACATGGATCAATATAACAATATAATATATCAATGGACCAAATTGCCCTAGGAGAGGGGGTCCCACCAAATATCAATGATAAAACATAAGAACTAGCTCATGGTGGGTCTAGGGGGCAATATCTATCCTCCCTAGTCAATCCCCATGGCACAATCATAACATATGACCAAGCTAGACACCAAATCGTGCCTCTCTGGGAAAGTCGTGAGCCTTAGGAGGCTCCAGAAAATCATAAAAAGTGCCGGAGGGATGGGTGTGGGCCCCACTGAAAGCTGAAACTGCTGGATAAAGGGTGGAAGACATCACACTCATCATCAAACATCATCCCATGCCATTTCTTTGCCTCAGTAACTCAAATCAAATTCCTCTGTAGCCAATTTTACCATTTTTAATCTGCCTCGGGAAATGTGAACATGCCAAAACTGCCTCCTGGAGTGCCTGCACTGTCAAGGTGAGCCCACCAGGCACTCTAGGAGGGGGGTAATATGGTAATAACAAGTGGCTGCACCACCCCCTCCAGATACAGCGCCCTAGGCAAACAAGTCAAATCCAACCTCTGCTCTGACAAGCCAAAAATGCACTAGGATATCCAACTGAGGCCAATCATCACTGTAACTGCCCGGAACTGAAAACAGACTGTCTCATTGGACTCAGAGATCCCAAATCCATCTAAGGTGTGTGTTACCTCCCATTTTTGCATGGGTGGTCACTTAAAGACAAGATGAAACTGCGGTGATGGAAGCTGCAAGTTAGCTATGATCATTGACAGCATATCAGTAATATAGCAGCCTGTGTCCTTCAGCCAGCAGATTTGGGAGCCTTCTTGCTTTTTTCTTGAAGGGGGAAAACCGACGAAGTAGGAGTTAAAGCAAAAGTTCAAGAATGTTTGACAGTGATGAAGACAACAACAGCACATCCACAGGAGGGTCAACTGATATGACTAGCAAAAGATGTTGAGGAGGATATAGATGAATCTGTGGTGCTACAAAACCATTTGGATGCAATATATGAAAAGAGATCATCAAATGTGGCTTAAATATGCCTTTACAAGCAGCGTGCATCTTGTGTTTGTATTAAGCAGATATGAAACCTTGCTGCACCAATATGATGGTTCAATTAAGCGAGGTTCTGCTTCTGAATTTGCTTTAGCAGCACATGCTCTTGGATTGCTAGCCATAACTGTCGGGGCGGTTGGATTGACATTGAACACACAGAGAAATCGATGATATTTTGTGGCAAGAAAGCAGACATAAAGGGTGCAGCCATCCTGACCAGGATTCTCGTTTGACGAGGCTTATTCAAGTAGAGGTACCTTAGCACCATTCTGATCCCAATCCATACTACTGTTGGATATGAATTCTGAAACAGTGCAGGTTTCTAACATAGGATGCCAATATATTTTGCTTGCTGACAATGAAGATCCAGAATATATGAGCATGTTGAGAAGTGGATAACTGTGATGACCAAAGTTTCACAAGTAGTTGATACGGACCTCCCAGGTCACAACAAGAATGTGGGTGTCTAACAAGTATGAAATTATGTTTGAACCTGAGCTTCGCCAGTTCAAAATTGGAACCACAAAAGTCTCACATCTAGGCCATCGCAGTGGCTAAAATTTGCAGCACCTGTAAACTGGTGATTAAAGCCCTTTAAACAGACTCAAAAGATTCTTGTCTCGGAACCAAAGAAGAAGACATAACCTACGATCTTGATTGAGCCACCATAGTTACAAGCTGCGATTATCTGTGCTTCGACATCATTGGCTTTTAAAGATGAGTTGAAGCCTCCGTAGCAGAGTAAATCGGGGTATGTGACAGAGCATGTCAATTCCTTGGCGTCCTAAACCGACCCGAGTCGGTTGAAATGTTGCACGGGTTCTGAAATTTCAAAGTCTGGCAGAAGCAGGGATTATACCCAAAATTTTTTGATGGAGCGAAGGTCGTACTGATTCCTGATCTTCATGTGCGAAAGTTTAAAAGATGGGTTCAACCAAAGTGGAATGACGGAGCTCATTTGTATATAATAAAGCTAGAACTGCTGGCAGCAAAGAACCTAGTTGGTGCAAACATAAATGACCACCCACGGATCCAGCTCGAAGTTGAATGCCACGGCAGCGAGCAAGGAGAAACTTCAGTCTTTTCGCCTCTTCTCAGCCTTAAAAGCAGTCGAGGATTGCAGGTCCATCTATCACGCGATTTATGGGTTGGCCACATCAGCGATTGATGACCCCTCTCAGACGGCGGTGATTTACTGAATTTTTAATGTCTCGTGGATATTGGTGGTACCTCGACCCACCTGTCATTTGTTTCCCGTAGAAATTTTGAGCCAAGTTGGGATTTTGATATCATAAGAAAAATCAGGAGAGCAGAGTTTTCATTCCAATTCAATCGGCAGCAGAACAGGTTGACTCATGGGCGCCACTTCAAACATACCACACAGTCCATTGACAGCCGAGACATGAAGTTTAGCTCGCAGTTGTTGGCAGCCGAGTTTTTCTCCACGATTCTCACAGTTGGCGACCCCGTAGTTTTTCCTGTGTCAAACCCGCAAACCCGCGTTTCTTGTGACGGCCAGTTACGATTTGGAGTTCCACGTGATACAAAGTATCTGTTGTGAAGTAGCTGTCAGGCGTAATCTCTGGTTATCTTGAGAACCCGAGAGTTATGGATTATTCATTTTTTTTCTTGGACCTACAGCTGTGCGTGAGCTACTAAAGAACTTGTGGGTTATGAGCTTATGGGTCGTCCACCTTGGCATTGTTGGGCTAAGTGAAGACTTCTACTTTTTGATGAGTTGTCCTCAGTTTAATAAATGTTTTGGATATCTCTTCATGCATAGACATAAGAACCGCTAAGAAAGTCGAGTCCTCTTTATTAAGGTGATGGTCTTTATGATTCGTTGGAGAGGAAAAAGTGGATCTGGGATCCCACCTTTTTCTTTCAAATATTTTATTATTTTCATTTTATGGTGAGGTCTTGAGCCTATAAAAGGAGCCAACCTCCTTCATTGTAACCATGGAAAACTTTGGGAGTTCTTCTTTTCCCATTGAGCTGAATGAATAAAAATCATGTTGGGTTTGTGGGCAGATTGGGCATCTCTTCCATGGCTGTAGGTTTCATTATTAGCTGTAGACTATATCTAGCATAGAAGGCTATACTCTAGTCCATTGGGCAAACATTTGTGGTTGTCCATTGGGCAAACATTTGTGGTTGTCAAGTTGTTTGTTGACGTTACAGAAGATCATAGGAGTAATAGAATGTAGTCGGTTATACTTATATTCTCCTCGTCTTTGATTATGAAACGTACTAGGTTGATCTCACCTGTGTGAAATGCAAGGCCCCCCTGAGTCCTCTTTTTGACTCCATTTTCCCTTCTGGTATTGGCACTGGTCTTTCCCCGAGGATTGATCCTCCCTTCTTTCCCATCACTTTATTCAAAACACATTATTTTGTTACATTTGTGTCTCTAAGGCAGCCTCTTCAATTCACCTTGCCCTCCATTGCACTTGCCTTAGCGATACCCCCCTTGAGTTGGAGAAGAGCCAACCTGAAGCGAGAGGAGAGGAGTGTGGTGACATTGGCCTCTTTCCTGAGAGTTGTCATCGAGCTGGTTTGTTCACTTTTTGGGCTTCAACACACGCATGCCAGTTTTGGGAGACAACAGTGTGTACTCATACACCATATGGATCTTTGCATGATCCTGTAAAATATCAAATATGCCCAGACAGATAAATAATAATAATCTGTAAAAGTGCTGAAAAGCACAAATCATCATCATAAACCTGTAACCACTACATAGAACCATCTGGTGACCTGTAAGAGACCATATAACATGTATCTGCATCATCTGAGGTCTATCCACCTCATGTCCTGTAGTTGACCTTGGTCAAACTAAGTTTGACCAAGTCAACATAACCAAAAAATATAACCTCAACTGTCATCAAAGAGCTGCAAGTGTCAAAGGTTAAAATATGCTCTACAATTCATTCACGTGATAGTTATAACAAGTAGCACTCATTTATAGGCGATCTAAAACAAAATATATAGAGTTTTAAATATTAATTATGACTCAGACCCGACTTTCAAGACCATACTCACTTCATAGTTGTGATAAATTTGCTAGTGAAGGGTGGGGGCTAAAATCAAAAGGCTAGGCTAAGGGGTGACTACTAACTTGACACTGTGACACTTTGGATATGGAAAAGGGAATACACACTCTAGAATATGCTGGATGAACAATAATACAAGGAATGGCTGTGTCTCACAAATGGGTAAGTTGTTTCAGAAGTGCTTATTCACCTTAGCAGATGCTCACAATCCATGTCAATACAAATGAGGCCAGCAATCTTTTAGATATAACATTTAAGAACCATTGCTTTTTGGGCCTTTGAGTTTCCATAGCTTTTGATCCACGTGTGTTCAAAAACACTTGTTACATGGATTTACATTTATTTAAGGCTTTCAATTCACATTTCACATTTATAGCCAAGTTCATTAGGCTTGCCTTGCATTCACGTGTGTTCAGAAACACTTGTTACATGAATGGGCTTATTTCCCAAGATATACATTTGATTTCCAAAGCCAGTTTCATTTGGCTTGCCTTTCGTTCACGAGTGTTGAAAAACACTTTCAAGAATGGGCTTTCACATAAGATATACATTTCATTTCCAAATATTGTATTGATGGCAATACTATCTGTTTCAGGTTTATCCAACACAACCTAGGCAACTCAGAGCCGAGACACAATAGACAAGGGGAGGCTCATCCAACAAAGAGGCCAAAGTGGGGGAAGGTCCTCCATGCCACCAGTCAAGTAGTAAGTCAGGGTAATAAACAAACTGGGAGGTAATGGATGGATGGTTTTCATTACCATCAGTGTGATCTATGATTTCATCTTGTTATTTATTCTGTTACATTAGTCTATTTCTCTTGATGCATCAAATCTGATATGGTTGACGTTTGTTGTGCAGGAGAGAAGGCGCATTGGCTTCTTTAGGCAAATCGATTTGCATTGGATATTCACTCAAATCTCCTCAAATTGATCAGGAAGGCAGAGATCATCATCATCAAGGTATCTACAAGGTTTTCTAGTTAAGATTTGTAGGTTTGTTATTTATTTTGGGGTTTCAACCCATTGGCCATTTCATTTTACTGTCAAAACCCTCACTTAAATCCTTCGAAAAATTCCACAGCTCAAACGACTTGGTTAATAGCATAACCATTTCTGGGTTTTTAGGCTCTTGCAAATGTCTAGGTGGGTTCTCCAAAACGTCATCATTGGAGGACTCCATAGGCCCATTTTCTAAGGCACTAGCCTGCTTAAACCCTCACAACTTTCCTGAGAGTGACTATTTACTTGTTGTTTGATCCTGTTTGCTGATCTTGTGTCCCTTGATACTGTCATATCCACTTGTCAAGTTGTGCTAGAAAGCCCTAATCAACAAATCCTCTCTTTGGGTCACTTTCCCTGTTTTAAGGGTCACATTTCCCAAGGCAGCTGAATTTGTCATTTTTAACTAGCACCTGAATCCTGGAATCATATCTAATTGTCAAGTCACTGTGTATAACTAATCATTATAAATTCATATCTTTCCTAAGACTCCACTGTGGTCTTGAATCCTTAAATCTAGGGTTCCATACCCGTCACCTTACGTACCCTAATTGAATAGCTTAATCTGGTGATTGGGTTAGATCTTTCCTATCGGGAGCAGATCAGGGTCTCCCCCTTGTTATCTTGGCTTTGATAACTCAAGTGAAGAGTCCTCGATTGGTGTGACAACCAATCCCTTGGAGATCGAGGCTCTCTTGGTTCACCACTTTGGTTGCCTGTCCCCTCTATAAATATTTGATCCAGAGATCACTACTCCCTCTGGATCGCCCTGAGATCTCAAGCGGTATGAGTCTCGATATCAATACAATATTAATATGAACTCAAACAACTAGATCTACATTTACCAACTGAACAATATAAATGCAATCATACATAAACAACAAATGTACCTTAGAACCCTTTCGGGAGAAACCAACAAACTATGGGGCTATCTTCTTTCTCGAGCCCAGAGCATATAGGAAAAGAGACAAGTACAATACAGGGTTACTGTTATCACACCATAGTAGCAGGGCTACTATTCTTGCTTAGCAGATATCTGCACATTCCAGAGCTTACATTATTTAGAGCTTGGCTATGATGACTTTATATTTTGAGATCACTCATGATCAGAGCAATGTATTATTTTGACTTATGTTAGACCTTGTGTCAAGGGTAAGCCTTGAGAGTTCAGATTTGATGACCGATGTGACCCTTTATCCCATACAGTTTCAGTTCAGTGCCTAGAGATGTATTGCAGCAGTTTTTCAGATGGTATATGATGATTATTCTTATGATGATATTGTATGACCTATGGATTCCTGATCATTGATAATGGATTATTATCTTGTTTTAGTCATGTTCACAGCATTGGCTTGGTATATAATTCATAATGTGGCAAACTTTATAAAATGAACTATCTTGATGATGAATTATAAAATGAACATTTTACTTGCACATTTAGGTTGTTTGACAAAACTCACTGGTTCACTACCTTGCATAGATATGGTCTTCCTTGACACCATTTGTCTGCTAGCTTAGGCTTCACCATCATTTGACTCCATCCATCCATGACTTTCCTTATTTGGCTTTAACCCATGACTTGTCTTACTTGACTTTCTGATATTGAGGACTTCCCCTTTTTCTACCTCTATGTTTGGACCGCATCCCTGTATGTTTAGTGTCTCGGCTCTGAGTTGGTGACAAAACTTGCCTTTGGTGAGTTGGATTGTAGGCCAAAATCATTTTGGTCGGTTGTCCTGATGTTTGGCATTGGCTCGAACTCCTCCTAGTCACTTGAGATGTTGTTGGCTAAAACTGAAAGCTCATGTACTACTTATGGAAACTTATATAAATGAAACTAAAAAGGGCAAGAGCGATGAACTGCTAAAAATACTCCTCAAAGAGTATAAGAAAGGTCCAAAAGCAATGGTTCTTAAATGCAATATCTAAACAATTGCTGACCTTATATTGATATGTAAACATGCCCTCGATGCAAGCTGCAATTAGTTGTGCTTATCAGCACACCTGAGATTTGAAGGGTTATGTAGGCCAAAAAGGCCATGAAATGAAATTGAATGATCCTAATGAACTTGGATCAACTTGATGTAGACATGATGCCTAACTTGAATAAGCACTCTCTAAACAACTTACCCATTTGTGAGGCACAACCATCCCCCGCGTTATTTTGTCTAGCATAGAGTTTGTAGTTTCCCCTCTCTCCCAGTTCAAAGTATCTCTTAGTTGAGTTCAGACAAGTCACCCCCTTTGCCCAACCTTGTTCCTAGCCTTCATCCTTCGCTAGCAGTTTGACCATGTCCAATGGGTGAGTTTGTCATTTAAACTATTGTGCAAGTAATTATAAATAACAAAGGAATATGCTAACATGATTAATGCCACTGAATGGATGCTATACTTTAAGTTAAGCTATGAGTATGATTAGAGGAACATGTCTTAGTCTATTGAGATGATTTATCCTTGGTTGTATATTGACATAGTCAAACCCAGTTTGACTATGGTCATTTCTTGGGATCCGTGATGATGTGGGCCATATATAGCTATTGATGATGATGGTTGGTCCCACATACTCTTGATGATGATGCTATATGATGGACATATGATTCATATGATGATTGATGCAGTTTAGCAGGTTTTATTATTACTTCAAATCATCAGATTATACATTGTCCATATATGGTGGACCTTACAGCTGGCCCATTAGGGAAACCCATGGTGTATGAGTACACATTCTTAGTGGATTTGGGTCTTCTGGATCCAATGAGACACTTATATTTCAGTTCCGGGCACTTCTAACAGTGATAGATGCAGTTTTACACTTATTGACCAGATTTGGGGTTGATTTCCCAGCCTGAGCAGCAGGGGACATGAGAGGCCAGTTCACCTAGGGTGCTATATGAGAAGGGGGTGGTCCAGCCACTTGTTATTACCATTTATCCCCCTTTCTGGAGAGCCTGGTGGGTTCACTTTGACAGCGCAGGTGTCCTAGGAGGCAGTTTCAGCACTTTCAAAGTTACCGAGGCAGTCCGGAAATGGGATAAAAGGGTCACTAAGGAATTCGATTTGGGTAATTGAGGCAAGGTTTTGGAACTTGGTTTTCACAGAGGTCTTCCAGGGTGAATCCCCTATCTTCCAGCCAGTTTTCATCATTTGGGTGGGTCCACAGAGGCCACAGGAGGCCTTTTACTGCTTGTCTGTCACAGATTTTGAGGACAGATTTGATCATTTATATTTATTTTGGACATATTATATTATTTTATTGTGCCATGGGGATGAGCTAGTAAGGATTGATGCCTCCTAGCCCCACCATGAGCTCCATGTGTCATGTCCTAGTCATATGAGGTGGGCTTTTGTACTTTTACCCCCTCTAGTGGATGACATCACCCTCCTTGAGTATGTTTAGCTACGACGTCATCACCTTTTTGAGTGATCCATGTGTTATGTTATTATGGTTCATCTTAGCCATTGATTATTTATTGAGATCTTTTAATCTCAACCACTCATTTTCATATTGTATTGTAAAGTGGTATAGGGTTTTGGTCTTTATTATCCTATATAAGGAGGAGACCCCCTATTGTATAGCTCACCTTTGGAGCTCTGGGATATTGGAATAGAACACTTCTTTGTGGAGCATATTTCTCTTGTCTTGTGGATTCTCTTGCATCTTGAGTATACAGTATCTCTTCTATGTATCATTGTGGATCTTGGAGCTACATCTTGTCTTCTTGCAGGAAAGTCGAATTGGTGGAGAGGAGGGCGATTTCTTGAGGGTTATTGTTGGAGGGATCCACATATTCTCTCTTGGGTTGATCTTGGTGAAAGGGAGTATCATTATTGTATCTTTGTGACATAGTTGATGCTTTCTATTACATCTTTCCATCATTTTCATAATCATCTTACTTGGCTTGTTTCACTTGATCTTGTCTTGTAGGAGGAGGACGATTTGACAATCTTGGAGGAGGACGTTTTGGCTTGGAGCTCTTGGATCTCACTCTTGAATATACACATAGAAGAATGCTATCAATTTGCAAGGTGGCCATAAGCCATTGAGGTAAGATCTACAAGGTATGTGCCTATATCCATCCATTCTTCTTCATTGGTCACAAACCCTTAAAAGTTAAAACCCTCATTTTGTTTTTCTTAGATCTACTTGGATCTAGCCAGCTTTTGGAAAGATATTGAAAACCCACCTCTATAGTATCCACGACAATTCGGATCTATAATTTGGTGGTGATTGGGTTCCATTTGACACACTTTCCAAGGCACTTAGCCCTCCTTGAACAAAATCGCACCACTTGGGAGAAGCTAGTTTGGTTGGTTCCAAGACATGGGTAGGTGAGATCCCACTTGATTCACACTCTCCTCACTTGATAACCTACCCCTAGTGCTTTACCTTGTTGATTTTTGCCTTGTGGGCCCCATTCCTCATTTTGAGGGTTGTGCCCCACTTGGGTCAATTTGGTAATTTACTTTCAATCTCAGATCTATGGAGATCTAACCATTGGATGCCCATGATTTTCAAGATGCACACTAATACTTGCCTAAACTACTTGGATCTACATTTTGGTAGCCATTGGACTTGATTTGACACACCTTACCATGCTTTTAGCCCTCCTTGGGCAAAGTCGCACTCCTTGGGTGTTTGAGTTTGTCCACTTCTAGAACCTAGGTAGTTGAGATTCCATTGGATTTGGAAAGAGCACACCTTGAAAGCTACATCTAGTGTCTCACTTAGTGAAGTTCTGCCTTGGGGGTAGCATTCCCTGTTTTGGGGAAAGTTGTCCACTTGGGTTACTTAGTGAAATATTAGATCTAGTAAGATCCACCCATTATTTCTCAAATAGCCCACTTGATTTGTGTCCTAGGTGTCTTTATCTACAAATTGACATATCTTTTGACTCCATTAACCAATCCATCAAGGCAGTAGTCCACCTTGGGCAATTCGCACTCCTTGGGAATTGTGTCAAGTCCTAGATCCCATATGTGGGTATCTCTAATTTCATCTTAGATCCTTAGATCTATCTCTTATATACCCCTTGGTACCATTTGCACCCCTTAATTCCACCTTGTGGGTCCCAGTTGAGCCATTTCCATATCCCAAGGAAGTGGTCCCACATGTGTATTTTTATGGTACTAGATCTTGTAATCTTATCTCATCATGTGGCCTAAATCATACATTGGTTGAAACATTAATCATTCCTTAAGCTTCCTTCAACCATACTTTAACTTCTAGGTCCACCTAACCTTGCATTGATTTCCGTAACTTGTCTTTTACATATCCCTAGGAACCTTTGTTTGGGTCCAATCATCGTTAATTGGTTATAGGGTCTCCCCCGACGTCTTGATTTATCTTGATCTAAAGTGAAGAGTGCCTCGGTTGACGTGACTCCTAGCCTGCATTGGGAACTGTTATCACCTAAGCTGTTGTTACCCCCTGTGGATGGATCCAGTCATGGATGGCAATAGGGAAGGGCAACTCAAAAGGTGCAACCACGATCACCTCGACCTCCAATATATGGTTGTCACGCCAGTCGAGGCAACCTTCGCTTTATGTTATCTAGCCCAGACAACAAAGGGGGAGACCCGGTCTACTCCCGACAGGAGAGATCAAAACCAAGACACCAAATCAGGGTATTTCTAAGTGAAGTCAGGTGTATGGTTTATCCCAGACCTAAGGATGAAGTCACAAGCCAAGTGAGGGGTTCAATAGGTATAGCTTTGGTTCATAGTTGATGTAAGAGTGACTTATAATGTTTGAGGTGAGATCTAGGATTAGTGTACTAGTTCAATGTTGGAAGAACTTACTGCCTTGGGAACCGTGTCCAATGCAGGGTAGTTTATGGATTAAATTGGGGCTAACTAGTACAAGTGACAAGCTTGACCATGATACATGATAGCTTCAAGGGTTTAGTTCACCATGCAAAAGTCAATCCACAAGTCAATCCAACAATCTAGGAAAGTTGAATTAACTTGGAGAGAAACCAGTGCCTTGGGAATTGGGAAGTGGAGTCAAAGTAGGGTTGACTTGTGGTTTAGGACTCCTAGTACTTGGGACAAGTGGGCAATAGAGGTCTTGATGGATGAATGTGTCTAGATCTAGGTTTTACCCAAGTGGACCACAATCCCTTAAAACAAGGTATGCTATCCCCAAGGCAAGATTTGACAAAGTGATAGTCTAGACCTAGGTTTTGAATTATTCTGGTTCCAAATCCGCAAGAATCTCAAGTACCCACGTCCTAGAAGTGGACAAACTCACTTCTCCAAGGTGGTGCGACTTTACCCAAGGAGGCCTAAAAGCGGGGTAAATGGGGTCAAGACAAGTCAGATGGCATCCAAACTTTAGATCCGGGTAGATCGGTCAGGTAGGAGTATGGATCTGAAATTTCGTGGTAATCCAACGGTTAGATCTTAGTAGATCTGAGTTTAAGTGTTCCAAGTGGTCCAAAATGGGGATTAAATCCCTTAAAATGTGGAATGGGGCCCACAAGGTGAATTTCAGGAAAGTGACAACCTGGGTGTATGTTATTGGATATGTAGATGTCAAATCAAGTGGAATCTCAAACACCCACCACTTAGATCTAGGTCAACTTGCTCAATCAGTGAAGTGCGCCTTGCTTGGGAGAAGCCAAGTTGGTATGGGAGAGGGGTCAAACGGAAGCCAATCCTCACCAAACTATAGATCCGGGATGCCGTGGATGCTATAGAGGTGGGTTTTCAATATTATGCCCAACAACCCACTAGATCTAAGTAGATCTGAGAAAATGTAAAATGGGGTTTTGAAGTATTTAGGGTTTTTAAATATTTTAGACAATTGGATAGATCATGGAGATAGAACTTACCTTGAGATCATACCTGAGTGATGTGGATGAGATGCCTTGATGTTGAGGAAGATTCCCGCAGAGATCAAATGAGAGATTGTTGATTTTGCTTGCCGAAATGATGCCCTAGCCCACAAGTGCGCCTTCCTCTACCTGTCAAACCAAGGAATGAAGATTCAATCAGTAAGATCAAGTATGGAAGAAATACAAGAGAAATGCAAATAGTAACATGAAATAGAAGGTCCTGGGACAGTAATACTCCCTGTTACCAACGAAGAACTCCAAAGAAGAAGTAGGGAGAGTCTTCCCCTACCAATACCTCCTCCTCCAAGCAAATCGGCCTCCACCTGTAGATGCAAAATCGTGGTACAAAATATATGGCAAACAATATCTTCAATAACTCAGTGCAAAGGAAAAACCAACGAACGAACACCAAAAGCATTCACCACAACACTGGAGATAGATGCAATAATAATTTTCTATTCCAATAATCCAAAGCCAAAAAGTCCCCTTTACAATGAGAGGCTCTCTCCTTTAAATAGGAAGGAGAGGCACCAAAACCCTAACCACTTTTTGAATGAGTGGCTAAGATTAAAAGATACAAATGTCTAATCAATGGTTGAGATGAGCTCAACAATAAAATACATGGATCACTAATAAAATATAATGTAAGTGGACAAAATCGCCCTATAAGAGGGGAATCCCACCAAATCATGATGATAAAATATCATAAGAGGCTTATGGTGGGTCCAAGGGGTAATTTTATCCCTCCTTGGTCAATCCCCATAGCACAATAACCAAAAAATAATCATGAATGTACCAAATCGTTCCTCCATAGTGAAGTCGTGGTCCTCAAAAGACCTCAAAAAATCCACAGAAAGTGCCATAAGTGATGGATGCGGGCCCCGATGAAGCTGAAACTGCTGGAGAAGGTGTGGAAGGTCCCGATCTATCATCACTGATCATCCCATGCCATAACTTTGCCTCAGTAGCCCAAATCGATTTCCTCAATAGCCATTTCTACCAATCCTGAAATGCCTCGGGAAGCGTGAAACTGCCCCAAACAGCCTCCTGGAGTGCTGGCGCTGTCAAGGTGAGGGCACCAATGTGTCCGGAAGGGGGGTAATATGGTAAAAACAAGTGGCTGGACCACCCCTCCATCATCAGCGCCCTAGGTCAACCGGATAAAAGTCATCTCTGCTCCGACAGGGCCTCCAACAGAGCAAAACTGCACTGGAACAGCCTACTGAGGCTCAATCATCACTGTAAGTGCCCGGAACTGAAAACAAACTGTCCCATTGGACTCAGAAGGTCCAAATCTATCCAAGATGTGTACTCATACACCATATGAGTCTCTGCATGATCAAAATAAATATCCAATATACCGGAACAAGGCCAATAATAATGCGCTGTACATATACAAACACTGCTATAACCCCAGAATCATCATCATAACCCTGTAGCTGCTGCATAGAATCATCATGTATGTGTACATAGACCATATATCATCTATCCATATCATCATAAGGTCTAACATCTCATGTCCCATGGTCCTCCATGGTCAAACTAGGTCTAACCAAGACCAAATATAACTCAGACCATCATCCAAGGCTGCTGCAAAGTGTCAAGGTTAATACATGCTCTACAACTTATTCAAATAGCAATTATAACATAGAGTAATCATAACTGGTGATCTAAATCCAAAAATATAGTGTCGTTAATTATTATTATTACTCAGACTAGACTTTCAGGATCATACTCACTTCATAGCTGTGATCAATTTGCTAGCGAAGGGTGAAGGCTAAATTAACTGGCTAGGCTAAGGGATGACTTGACTGACTTGACTTTGTGACACTTTGGCAAGGGAAAGGGAATACACACCATAGCATATACCGAATGAGCAATAACACAGGGAATGGCGGTGTCTCACAAATGGATGAGTTGTTTAAAGAGGGTTTATTCACCTTCACAGATGCGCACAATCCATAATACAAATAAGGCCAGCAATTGTTTAGATATAGCATTTAAGTTCCATTGCTTTTTGGGCCTGAAGTTTCCATAGCCTTGATCTATGTGTGTTTACAAACACATTGCATAGATTTACATTTTTTCTTTTAGGCTTTCTGCTGCAGGTGTGTTTTTAAGGCACTTGTTTACCTGAGCACTTCTAGGTGTGTCATGGACAGCTTGTTTACCTAGGTATTTATTTTCCACAAGATATAACATTTTATTTTTATGGCCATTTTCATTTGGCATGCCTTTCATTCATGTGTGTTTAGAAACACATTGCATGAATGGGCTTTTCATTCAAGATATAGCATTTCATTTTCCAGATTTTGTATTGATGGCAGCACTAAAAGTTTCAGGTTTAGCCAACACAACTTTAGTGACTAGGGGGAATTCACAAGGAACTCCAACTCACCATAGGTAAGTTTTGTCACCAACTCAGAGCCGAGACACAATAAACAGGGAAGCTCATCCAATACAGAGGCCACAGTGGGGAAAGGTCCTCCATGCCACTAGTCAAGTAGTAAGTCAGGGTGATAATCTAAAAGGTAGGCCATGGATGGATGAAGACAATGAAATGATGGAGCCAACACTAGCAAGCCAAAGTATGGTGTAATGATCACCTCTATTCTCCCTAAGGAGGGTATGTACCAATGAGTATGAATAGTGAACTTCTAAGTCTGAGTAGGGACAGTATAATATATATATAATAGATCAACCAGGTCCATATATCTATATGATCGCCAGATCATGACACTAAGTGCTAAGACATGCTATAAGAATAAGTATAAAAGCAATCTAACCATAACACCATGATATACCTGCTGAGTCATATACCTGCAAGCTCATCAACCTGTACCATCATCTGTCCTCTGAGACTGCTGCTGTAACTCTGGGCACTACTGTCTGCTCTGTACCAATGATATAATGGCTACATCGGTCATCTCTCTGAGTGTCCTGAAACTCAGTCATGGCATGGGGAATGCAACTGCTGTCCACAATCTGATAGTGATCCAATATAGATGCTCATCTCGGCATCTCAAATGCAAGGGAACTGGCTGAATAGTGTACTGGAATGAGAAAAATAATGTATGGTAGCCCGGCTACTATATATGTGATAACAGGAACCGTGGCATTTCTTGGGTCACCTCTTTAGTTGTCTGTCTCCTCTACCATCCCGGATGGGATACCACTAGGGAAAACTACAAGTTGTGTGATAACAGTTACCTTAGTAATCTTTTCAGGCAAACTCAAGATTTGCATGCATCCAGCTGATGCATGCACGGAAGAGATAAGCCCTAATTGGAAAACTGGATCTGAGTGTCCCTGTATCCGCCTCTACCTGATCTACCTGTCGCTATTCTCAGCTTTGCTCTGCTCGCTCTGAAGACTGCCCTTGGACGGAAAGTGTCCTCGTCTGCATGCACAAGTGCGCCCTCCCTCCAACAATGAAAGACTCGTACTGAATCAGATCTCAGCAGATCTGAGCTCTGATCGTCACTGATCTTCCTCAATCTATGAGACGAAGATACTCTGCAAGTTACAGACACTCAACTGCTCTACTGGATGCGGTACGAGCTTCTCCCTCCTTGAAGAATGCGCCCTCCTTCACATGTGAAGTCGTCCTCCTCTCTCTTGATCTATCTTAGATCAATGGTCTCATCGATGAAGACAATCACCTCCTATCTTCCTTATAACATCTCACTGTGAAGTTAGGTTTACCAAAAACCTAAAAATAGTTGCATGCAAAACTCACTTTTGCATGCATTTCTCTCCAGTCATTTTCCTGGTTAATATTTTAACACCCTCTACCATCCTTACGGATCCACCATTAGGGGCAACAACAAGATTGGTGATAACATTTTGGCGCCGTTGCCGGGGAGGTAGAGGCTTACCTTCGGTGTCTGCGAGTGTCCGTGCGTTATCCTATATCTTATCGCATTCCGTATTTTGCATTGGTGATTGTATTTTTCAATTTATAATTATTTCAATCACCATCTTAATTCACTCATCTCACCTCTCCTACGACATACATCATTTCGATGAATTACTTGTGTGGTTCACCTGGCGACTCCACCTTGCGACTCTACTGAGGACCGAACCCAACGTATTCATCTTAACTTCTAGAGTCATGCCTTACATTGGAGAGAAAGACTCAGAAAACGATATGATCATGAAAATGATGATTGAAATGGGAAAGCTAATACAAAGTTTGTATGGTTTGGTTTTAAATCAACAAAAAGAAAATATGAGACGTGATGAACACCTTCACAAATTATCTGAGAACATGTATACCAATGATTACCCTCAAACTAGATCTATGAGGAAACCCTCAGATAGCTAGGTAGTGACAAGATCTCAAGCAAAGAATAATTTAAAAAATCAAGATAATAACAAACCTATTGTAAAAGAAAATTCTCCTGATCAAAGGAATATCTTCGCAAGGCTCCTTCACAGTCCCCCAATGCTCCTCTTAAGGGCATCTTAAAGAATAATGACCAGTCTGGAAAGATAACATCTCAAGAGACTAAGAAGGCAATGAGTTCCAACCCCATTAGGCCTCAAAACAAAGAGCCAATACAAAGAAAACAAAAAAATCTGAATATGAACATATTAGGAAAGCTCTCTGGGTCTTCAATCATGGTCTCTTTGAAAGAACTAATAGTCATCCCTTCTGTTAGAGCACAAGTGATGAATTTATTGGGACTAGAAGCAAATGCCAAGGACCAAGGAAAGCCTTGTAATCTAAAAGTTGATCTAAACAGTTTCTTCTCCAAGCCCAATATTCCTGTGCCTCTTGACCAATTACTAAGGATTCCTTCATTGTTTAATCAAGCCATGTAATTTTTAGGAATCAACCCCAAGACTAAAGCTCCTAAACAATTAACAATAGGAGAGGACCCCCTCGTCATGATTCAAAGTGTAATTGATAACGGTAGATGTCATCCACCCTTTTATATAGCTTTAGAAATAAACGAGTTGATTCTACACAATTGTTAGACTCAGGAGCAGAGGTTAATATTATGCCACTTAAGGTAATGGAACAACTAGAGCTAAAGCCATCTCGGCAGTTTAAGAACATATGTGGGATGGACTCTAGACCTGTAAGATTGAAAGGGGTAATTGAAAATTTGAAGATGAAACTAACAGCATACTCGGAAATTGAAATAAGCATGAATGTCTTGGTTTTAGATATACCTGATGTGTGGGGAATGTTGTTATCAAGAGAATGGGCTGCTAAGTTAGGAGGAAGCATTCAAATGGATCTCTCATATGCAACTATCCCTATCGGAGGAAATGCCTTTCACAAGTTACTGAATGAAAAACCTATGACAGAACATGTAGAAACTCTTGAACATCTTTTTGAAGAAGCCATGCGCCCCATGGATGAAGTTGGAAATTATATGGTGTTGGAAAATTAGTGGGAAATTATATGGTGTTGGAAAATAGAATGGTACTAGGGGTATGCTGTGGCATGGATCTATGAATTTGGCCAAGAATTAGCAATACCCAAGTGTGGGACCTAGCAAAAAGCCACCTACCCAAGGAGTGCGAATTGACTCAAGGATGACTAGTGCCTTGGATGGAGGGGCAAATGGAGTCGGATGTCCACCAAATTGTAGATCTGGATAGTCAAGATGCAAAACAAGGTGGGTTTTCAAGATCAAGAGCATGCCATGGCTAGATCTCACTAGATCTAATGCATCACAAAGTGACCCAAATGGGGAACAACCCTTAAAATGAGGAATGGGGCCCACAAGGTGAAAATCACAAAAGTGAAGCACTAGGGGTAGATTTTCAAGGTTGATCTATTCAATGCAACAAAAATCTCACCTACCCAAATTTGGGAACTAGCCAAACTAGCCTCCTCAAGGAATGCGACTTCCCTTGGAGAGGCTAATGTGCCTTGGGAAATGGGTCAAATGAGGGCCAAATACCACCGAAATGTAGATTGGGATTGCCGTTATTATTATTTAGGTGGGTTTTAAATTTTATACCCAAATCCAAGCTAGATCCATGTAGATCTAAGAAAAAGTAAAAGAGGGTTTTAATTTTGAGGGCTTATGTGACCAATGGGATAGAAAACAAGTGAAATGGATACATACCTTGTAGATCTTACCTCAAAAGCTTGTTGCTACCTTGTATATGGATGATCCTTGCCCTTAATTACAATTCCAAGCTAGATCCAAGTGTCTTCAAGCAAAATCGTCCAAGCCCTAGGAGGAGAGATGTCCCATTCAACCTGTAAATCAAACTACAAGATGTTAGATTTGATCCACAAATCAATGAGATCTAAACATGTCATATCAAAGAAGCAATCAATGGACAAAGCACAATTGAAAAACTCCCTCAAGATGAAGACGTCTTGCCCATGGGGGATGTGAGCAACCCCTACAATCTTCCCATCAAGTAAGTCGCACTCTAGCTCCAAAGCAATTTGGCCTCCCTTTGTTGATGTCAAATCCACCTGTAACAAGCAAAGATGTCTAAAAGCAAAGATGCATGATCATGTACAAGACCAACCCAATCAAAGCCAAGAAGTAGATCTCCAAAAATAGTATTTTATTCCAAGTTCTCTAGAGCCTGTTATCACCTTATTTGTACCATAGTTGGATTATCTGAAAAGCCGCCATTTGACAAACATGATGAATGTTTGTATTCCAGTGTATCAGATGATCCAACATTTGTGCCTAGCCAATTTTGGTTAGTCAGTTTTGTTTTTCAGTCAACATGACCATGGCCCCATGGGGTTTGTAATAAAGTGTGCTAGTAGGATTCTGAGTGTCTTGGTTCCCCATGACTTGATTAAGCAACTAAGGTATTCCAGGGAGTTTTTTCCCTTGTCAATTATACTTTGCCTATAGCCGAGCTATAATCGATGAGGTTTTCTCCCGCTTCCTCCAAAGCTGGAATGCTCGATTTTGAAAATTTTAGCCATGGGGGGTTATTAGAGTCCAATTAATGCATATAAGCCTACTAGACACTATTAGAATAGGTTTTGGTCATGTCTTAAGTCTCTAGGACCCTCAGAAAAATTTTCGAAATTTTTTTACTGGGTCCTCCGGTTTTTAATTAGAATAGGTTTTGGTCATGTCCTAAGTCTCTATAGTTTAAATGGAGAAATTTCAATTTGTAATATGTCAGTCATCCGGGATCCGAATTCAGTGATTAAAGGCTTGAACCTTAAGCCAAAAATCATTCATGATCCCCGGACTAGCTAACCTTAAGTTTCAGACAATTATTTGGCCTCATAATTAAATATTTTCTCAAAAAATCAAAAAATGAGAAATATTAATTAAAATATTCAAAAAATAATAAATTGGAGATAATTTAAATCTCTCCAAAAAAGGCCAAATTGAATAAAGTAAAAGTCAAAATGACATGGCAAAAAGCATTTATGATGATTGGAATCTTCACCCCCCTGATTCAAATCAGTTTCGGAGCACTGTGAGTGATCTACAGTTGAGAAATTCGCCCTCTCCTTTAGCTTGACGTTTTTGTGATGTGGAGGATTGCTATTTGATGGATGGAGTTTACAAGAAGGGATGGGGGGTGCCTTGCCTAGGTGGAGGCCACCTCCTCACCCTAATTCATTGCAAACTTGAGTTAGTTGGTATGTTATCACTCCAAGCCACATCTTGATTGGTTGGTGACTGGAATTTGGAGTTTTGTCAAGTATTATTGGCTCCTTTAGTGCCAAATTCGAATTAGGGTTTTAGCTTAGTTATTTTGCTATAAAGAGAGGCCATTTTGGCTCTCTTCTCATGGAGATTTTGATCATGAACACTCTGCCAAAATATTATTGTAACATTTGTTTGATTCTTGAATAAAGTAGTGACTTTGGAGGTCCATACAAGGCTTTTTGGGGTTGTCTTTCACATTGTTTGGTGACATCTTCTCACCTTATTGTTATTTCAAGCTTTTCATTATTCATTATATGTTCTATAATTCTTAGAAATATACTATTCGGTTTGGCTTGTTGAATTCGTAAGGGTTTTGCAAGATTCACACAAAGTGGAGAATGGCTTGGAGATCAAGCTACTCTTTGCCCATCAATGGCTATTAGCACCTAATCAAAATTGTCTTGCAGGTTTTCAAAGTTCTTCTTATCTCAAGAGAAGAAACACAAAGAAGAAACTTGCCTCTTCATCCATCAACAAACAAGCTACATTCTTTGATCACAAAACTTTTTTTTATCTTCTTTCTACAATTCTATACCAAAAGTTTTGACTTGAGATAGCACAAGGGCCACATTGTTTTGTGGTTGCTTCTCTATCCTCACTAGCACTGCGGACATCTAGCTAGCTAGAAGGTTTTCTTGGGCTAGTGTTCTAGTGATCTACCTTGTTCGGAGGTAGATCCCACCTTGTGTTTGATTGGTCCTTGATTTGCTTTGGCCTTATCCTCATCTATTTGTTTTGCTTCTCTCTTGCTCTTGCTTTGAGCCCTAGATTTATCTCTTCTTCTCCTAGATTCATCTCCCTTCACTCTTAGTCCTCTTCTAGCCTCGTTTTTGCCCTACTTAGCCCTTTCGTTTTCCTCCTTTGAGGCCTCCTCTCTTGCTTTTGCTCCTTATCTTCTATCTCCTTCATATCCTCCTCTCGTCCATCTTCCAAGAAGCCCTAAATTTTCACACTAAAGCACAAAACTATTTAAGTTTATTTAAAAGTTAGTTTGTCAAAGTGTTAGTATTAGATAGTCATTTTCCTTCTAAGAGTTAGTAGTTAGGAATTGTTACATCATACTTTGCTTTATTCATACTTCTAGATCTCATATCTTGCATTGTAGTAGTTGGATCTTTAGCATTAGCTTGTTGCTTTAGCATTGTTAAGTGTAGGTACTAGTTAGTGCATTTCTTTTAGCAAAGGTTAGCATTTAGGCATTTCATTTTATGCTTTGTAAAAGTTAGTGGTTAAATCTCATTTTTTTCATTTTACAACTAGATCTTGCATTTTACTTGCTTCCATTTAGTAATCTCTTTCAAAAGATATAATTTTGCAAACAAATTTTTTACTTTTTATCATGTTTTAGATCTCTTTCCTAGCATTTTAGGCATCTATTTGTTTGCTGGTCCGTTTTACATTTCTCAAAATTTAAAGTTGAATCTCATGCTTTTTACACTTTAAATCTCATTTTGCAAACTTAGACTTAGCTAGTTTCAAAGTTTATTTCGTTTTTCTAATGCTAAAGGGTGCCTTGAGATTGAGCTTTCTTGTAGGTACTTTGGAAGTGTAAAGAGTTTGAAAAAGTTGAAGTGAAGAGATCCAAGCCAAAAGTGACAAGAACTTCAATAAAATACAAGGAGGATTCAATATACGAATATACCATTCACTATCCTTTGTAATGGCTCTTAAGAGCTAGTTCCAATTTTTCAAGTTTCATTTTCACTTTAAAGACCTTTCAAGGAATTATCTTCAAAGGCAATTGTATCAAATTAATAAAAGGCTAAGTGGAGGAGTCCTCCACTTTTTGGGTTCTTCTTCCCCATTTGGGGAAGAGTGTTGTGTTTTGTTTAGATTAAATCTCTCTTTTTTCAAAGTTCATAGATTAACTTTTTATTTCATTATATTCCATTTCCGAGTCTTGACTTGAGAAAACAAACTTTGGGATTGCATCCCAAAGACCACATAGCTTTGTGGTAGCTTCTCGTTCCCCATTAGCCTCCTTGCCGAAGTTTCAGCTAGCTGGAAAGTCTCAAGGACTAGTGGTTCTAGTGATCAACCTTGTTCGGAGGTAGATCCCACTTTTAGATTAATATTGTTTGGTAGAACACTAAGTTTATTTTCAGTTTGTTTCAAGCATCTTGTTATATCTTATTATCATCATTTCATTTTCAGTTATTTAAGCTTCATATTTGTTCTTCAAGTTACAACTGCTTCTATTTTATAAAATGAACAAAGTCTCTTGAACTTGGCCAAATCCAAGTCGAAGAGCACTCTCTATCGGAGAGCATTCCCACTGCATCTACCTTGCATCAAGCATATAGATTAGCTTAAAATCTTTTGAACTTCGTCATAAGACGAGGTCAAAAGTGCTCTCTGTCGGAGAGTTGAACAAGTGTGCTCCTAATAATTTCTAAAATATTTTAACCCACACCCCATTAATTAATTTATGTTGGTTGTTATCTGACACCCGTATGCTCTGCCAACCTGAAAGGGTTGGGCTAGTACTCAGAAAAGTTTCAGACTTATTAATCTCACAAGTGATAACTTAATAAAACTTTTCCTCAACCAACGTGCCGGTGTTATTTCGAGAAACTTTTAAGTGGGAGGCAAAAGATCCTATACCTGGTGGGGCCAAGAAACATACCGTTGTTAGACATCAGGGTGGTCAAGCCAATTGAACACTTACCCTTCGAAATCTGGACGGTCTTGACATACCATCAGAGGGGAGCCACTTAAAAGTAGACCTTTCCGGACTTTTGATATCCTTGTTCTTAGCGTAATAATCAAGACCACTAAAAACTTATAATTTACCAAGATAATTTGCACAACGATCTCACGAACAACTACCTTTCAAGACCTACACATTCAACATCACATACTTATTATTCTTTGACTCCATAAGGCACTGATTATTTAAGTGTTATATCTTGATCAGGACCATTTGTTCTTGTGGTTTTACTTTATCTTGTGGATGCATTATTTAAACTTCAATTCTTGAAAAGCACTGTCATTTTCGATATCTTATTTAGCAACGTGGATTGCGTCTTATCTTGTTTATCTTATTTATAATTTAGTCTCATCACAAAAACTCCTAAACAACACCCATCCGCATCACTTCATCAAAAAACATTACAGAATATAAGAGCCTTAGTGAAACTCTTTGTAGGGACTACCCCCCTTGGCTTCGTTAGGAGTTAGCCTAAATGGAGGAGTTGAGATTTAGGTGACAGTACCTGGCTCATTGCTTGCCCCCAAGGCCACACTTCTCCCCACTTCCAGTGAGGGAGACAACTTTCGAAATATTTCCGCTGCTGGTGTGCATCTCGGCGGACAACAGAGCCCAAAAGGTGCCTTTACAATGAGGGGGTCTCCCCCTTTTATAGGATGAGGAAGACCAAAACCCTAAACCACTTTTGAAAACTAGTGGTTGAGATCGAAAGATATCACAATATAATCAATGGCTAAGATGAGCCAATACAATATAACACATGGATCACTCAAATAGAGGGTGACGTCATAGCTAAAGTGTGTCTAGGAGGGGCGGCTTCACACATGGGGGGTGGCTAGATAGCATGGAGCCACAACATAAGACATGGACAAGTAACTAGGAGCACATGGTGGGGCTAGGAGGTATTATTTCCCTTCACTAGCATGTCCCCATGGCACAATAATATAAAATATGAGTCTATGACATGTCCAATTATACAAATGATCAAATCCTGTCCCCATAATCAGAGAGAGAAATACAATAAAAAAGCTCCTGTAGCCCATGTGGACCCCACGGACTGGTGCCAACTGGTCTGGATGAAGGGGGATACACCATGGATGACCTCTGAGCAGACCAAGTGCCAAAACCTTGCCTCAATTGCCCAAATCGAAATCCTCAATGACCCTTTTATTCCATTTTTTTAATCCTCCTGAAAAACCCTGAAACTGACCAAAACGGCCTCTGGAGTGCTTGCGCTGTCAAACTGAGTATGCCATGCTGTCCGGAAGGGGAGTATAATGGTAAAAACAAGTGGCTGGACCACCCCCTTCGTCGGTAGTGCCCTAGGCAACGACTTGCCTCCATGCTCCTGCTGGACAGGCCACATCAACATGCCCAAACTGGTCATCAGGTGGAAAATTGTTAATGTCATGCCCAGAAGTGCCTGGAATTGAAAGATAAGTGTCTCAGTGGATCCCGAAGACCCAAATCCACTAGAGATGAGTACTCATACACCTCATGATAACCTGTAGGGTCATCTGTAGGGTCCACCATACCTGGACAATGTAAAATATGATAATCTGGAAATAATAATAAAAATGACCAACTGCATCAATCATCATCTGGAGCATATGTCCAACATATGGAATCATCAATGGGTGCATGTGGGACCATAGATCAACATCATAAAGCATAAGTGGTCCATCTCATCACGGATCCCAAGAATGACCATGGTCAAACTATGTTTGACTAGGTCAAAACACAACCAAAGACTAGATTATAACAAATGACTAAGACATGTTCCTTTAACCATATTCACGGCTTCACTTAAAGTATAAACATCAATCAAGTGGCAGTTAATACATAGATATTTAATGTTATTTATAATTTACTTGCACCAAAGCTTTAAAGACATACTCACCAATGGACATGGTCTAACTACTAAGATAGGGTGAAGGCTAAGAACAAGGTTAGGTAAAATGGATGACTTGACCAATTCAACTTAGAGATACTTTGGACGGGGAAAGAGGGGAGCTACACACTGTGTTGGACAAGATAAACAAAGGGAATGGCAGTGCCTCACAAATGGGTAAGTTGTTTAGAGAGTGCTTATTCAACCTTTGCAACATGTCTATATCAAGTTGATCCAAGTTCATTAGGATCATTCATTTAATTTCCATGGCCTTTTTGGCCTATATGACCCCTCTGGGGTTTTACATGCGCTTAAAAGCACAACTAATCGCAGCTTGCATCCGGGGCATATTTACATTTATGAGGTCAACAATCTTTAGATTTAGCATTTATTTAGCCATTGCTTTTTAGACCTTTCTATACCTTTCATGGGGTATTTTAGCATTTCATTGCTTTAGCCTTTATTCATCGTGTGTTTAGAAACACATTCTAGAATTTTATTTCATAGGCTTTGATAAGAGATTTCCAATAATTTCCATAAATAGTACAAGTGCTTCAGGTTTTAGCCAACAACATCTCATGTGACTAGCGGGAATTCCACGCTAAGCCACACATCGGGGCAACTGACTAGAATGATCTAGGCATAAAATCCAACTCACCAGGGGCATGTTCTATCACCAACTCAGAGCCGAGACACAAAATAAACATGGATGCAATCCAACACAGTGGTAGAAAAGGGGAAGTCCTCCATATCAATAGTCAAAAAGGCAAATCAGGGTGAGCCAAAAATGAGGAAGGTCATGGATGGATGGAGTCAGGTGAATGTGAAGCCTAAGCTAGTAGACATAAATGTCATGAAAGACCATGTTCATGCTCATAGGAGGGTAGTGAAACCAATGAGTATAGTCAGTGAACCTTTAAGTGCAAGTAATACATCCAATTCATTATTTAAATACAACCAAGATATTTCATTTCATTTATTAAATAATACTGCTACATCATGAGTTATATACCAAGTCAATGCTATGAAGATGGTTAAAACAACAAGATAATAATCCATGATAACAATCATAAGTCTAATGGTCATATCACTGCATATAAATAATCATCATCTAGAACCAACTAAAACACTGCTGCAATAATAACATCCGGAACTCTAGGCACTGAACTGAAACTGTATGGAACAAAAGGTCATATCGGTCATCAAATCTAAGCTCTCAAGGCTCAGCCTTGGCACAAGGTCTACTTAATGTCTGATATAAACTGCTCTGATCTATAAGTGATTTCAAATCATGCTGCTTATCATAACTGATCTCTGTAAAAGCAAAGCTCTGAAAAATGCAGATATCTGCTCAGCAAGAATAGTGGCCCAACGACTATGGTGTGATAACAGACGGTTCAGTCGGAATCCACTTAGTGCAAATTTAGTGGATAACAAGCATACTAGGACTTATTTTTGCTGATGTATTCCAAATTATTATTGCCTATTTTTATTGTTTTTGGGACCTTCATACGATATGAGTGACGAGATGATGCTACCATGATGCCTTGTTTACTGCTATACCATGTTAGATGATGGTGATATATTTCTTGATGTTGTACTTTACTGCTATTATATGATGTATTTGGTTGTTTTGATGAGTATAGCTAGTACTACTAGTCATAGGTTGATGAGGGTGAAGGGTTTTTGATTTATTTATATATCATGAAACAAGATGACTCTTGGCTTTGCAAGGACTATTCCCCCTTCTTCGGTTTCATCGCTGATTTCCTCCATATCATCCATATCACTTCACTTGTTTCAGCATCCCATTGGTTCGAAGTTAACGGCATTTAGGACCTTTGAGCATTAATGAGGTGTGACACAAGCAAATCTAAACTGAAAAGTTTGTTATACTGTTGAAGGAGCTTTCCTTGTTCATATAGTGACTTTAATGTCAATTGATGTTTCCCAAATTTTCATCTTCTCTTTTTTCTCTTGTGACCTTGTGTACTTGTACTTTGATTAATTATTAGTTTAAACCTTTTTAAGATGGGGCATGCTGTCCTGTCCCATCAATGCATACACAGATGGAGTATTATTATGATGCACTTTCAGTCATGTTAGACACTACGTGGATACAAGAGAACATTAATATACTGTAGTCTCTTACCTTCTTTCTTCTCCTATTCTCTGTCCCGATTTAGGCACTTCTCATATTCATTGCACAAAGGTAAATTATCATTAGATTTAATATAGTCTTGTATGCCACCTTTATGCTTTTCTCACAGCTAAGAAACTACCTTAACCATTTAAATACATTTTAGTTGTTTTCTACCTTTACGGTTGCACCAATAACTCTGAAGCCATGTAAACTCTCCATTTCAACTAGACACTTGGAGATCATTTTCCACCATTCAGGACCTGTAATAGTAAGAGATAAAATGAAAACAAGTAGTTCCCAGAAGAAAGCATAAACCCTCCAAAGTTACTTTTGCTTCACTTTCAGTGTATGTACATTTGCAGGTACTGAGGCCAGAAATTGAACCTATCATATACAGGGACCTTTTCCTTTTTCGTACTCTAGCTTCATTTTTGAATGGAATTAGTCTTCAGAAGCTTGGTTGCAATGCAGAGCTTATTGTTGATGAATTTGGCGAGAAGCTACTTGAAGAACTTGACTATACACTTGTAAGTCTGAAAGTTGTTAGTAATGGCTCACTACTTTACTGCATTGGTTTAGTGTTGAGAGATAAGATGCTTTCTCTTGTGACTTATTGTTAATGCAGGCTTTTCTGGGTGTCTTCTTCTGATTATTATTGTAGGAGGCACGTAACATTGAGGACTTCTTGGAGAACTTCAAAGATGATCCAACAGTTAAGATTCCTCGCGTATACAAAGAGCTTTCTGGTTCACGGGTTCTTGTGATGGAATGGATTGATGGCATCCGTTGCACTGATCCACAAGTTAGTATGCTATGATGCTATCAACATTAATAATACAACATCTGTCACCTAAGAATCTCATCTTCTCCTCAATTCACATCCTCCTTTTAGACATTTTTTCCTATTATGTGAGCTTGCATACACAGAATAAAAGCTTTTTACATAAAACTAACTGCTGTCTTTTCTTTCATTGTTTACATTTGTCTTGCATGCAACCCCTTTTCCACAGGGAACATGTTTGTGCCTGATTAGTCTGTCATATTCAAGTGTGTTTGACTGTACTGAATTCCTTCTATTGTAGGCTATTAAAGAAGCTGGCCTCCGTGCACCTGATTTTCTCACAGTTGGTGTGAGTGCTGCTTTGAGACAGCTGCTAGAGTTTGGGTTGTTTCATGGAGATCCACATCCTGGGAACATCTTTGCAATGCGTGATGGACGTATTGCATATGTAGACTTTGGAAATGTTGCAGTGCTTAGTCAGGTTTGTTTCTCTTGAATTATATATTTCACTTTGCAAGGAAAGTCATGAGACTATGACCAGTGTATTGCATATTTTGCTATTGAATTCATAGGGACATTTCACACTAATGCTTAAAATTTAAATGCTAGCTGTTATCATAAATGAGCCCAATTCTGTCAACCATAATTGATATGAGCATCCCAAAATTGAATGCATATATGACAAAGCATAATAATAAGTTCTAGTCTTTACAATGATGTAATTTTTGAGGATTGTTTCCTTACAAATGGAAATTGGATATGTGAGGTGTTCTTAAAGTTTGTTGCGCGTCCTATTTGCTAGCTTTCTGTGTTAGGCAAAAATGGGTTAAATCTAGACTAGAGAAATTGAGCTCATGAACCTCCTTTGTAGATGAAATAGTGAATGCACATGTTCCAACTACCAGAATCACTTTTATGATACTAATGTAGGAACAACTATATAAATTCTACTCCCAGAAATGTCATGACTTTATGTTGGGAGTGTTACTGCCAGAAAATGCAAGTCTTATTGTGTATTTTCATGGATTTTCCTCTCTCATCGAGCACAGTAGAAGACCCTTGGAGTTCAATGGCAGTTACAAGTTGCGGGAGACACTTGGACATTATGCGCATTGTTCTATCTTTCCCATCCATCATTCGAGGCAAAGATAAAGGTGTGGAGGAGCATTGATGACTTTTGAGGTTTTTAGGAGGCACATCTCACCATGAGGTTCTGTTATCACATATATAGTAGCCGGGCTACCATACACTATTTTTCAGATTCCAGTACACTATTCAGCCAGTTCCCTTGCATTGAGATGCTGAGATGAGCATCTATTATGGTTCATGATTATTATATGGACAGCAGTTTTGTTCTCCATGCCATGACTAAGTTTCAAGACACTCAGAGAAATGACTGATGTAGCCATTTAGCCATTTATACAGAGCAGTCAGTATTGCCTAGAGTTACAGCAGCAGTTTCAAAGGGCAGATGATGGTTCAGGTATTATGCATACATGTATATGACTTGTTATCACATATATAGTAGCCGGGCTACCATACATTATTTTTCTGATTCCAGTACACTATTCAGCCAGTTCCCTTACATTGAGATGCTGAGATGAGCATCTATTATGGATCACTATCAGATTTGGACAGCAGTTGTATTCCCATTCCATGACTGAGTCTCATGACACTCAGAGAGATGACCGATGTAGATATTATACCATTTGTACAGAGCAGTCAGTATTGCCTAGAGTTACAGTAGCAGTTTCAAAGGACAGATGATGGTTTAGAGGATGAGCATTCAGGTATATGACTCAGCAGGTATATCATAGTGTTGTGGTTATATTGCTTTTATATTTATTCTTATAGCATGTCTTAGCACTTAGTGTCATGATTTGGCGATCATATAGATATGTGGACTTGGTTGATCTTATTATATATATTATATTGTCCCTACTCAGACTTAGAAGTTCACTATTCATACTCATTGGTTTTACCCTCCTTAGGGAGAACAGAGGTGATCATTCCACCATACCTTGGCTTGCTAGTGTTGGCTTCATGATTCATTGTCTTCATCCATCCATTACCTACCTTTTAGTTTATCACCTTGACTTACTACTTGACTAGTGGCATGGAGGACTTTTCCTCACTGTAGCCTCTGTATTGGATGAGCTTCCCTGTTTATTGTGTCTCAGCTCAGAGTTGGTGACAAAACTTACCTATGGTGAGTTGGATTTCCTTGTGAATTCCCCTAGTCACTAAAGTTGTGTTGGCTAAACCTGAAACTTTTAGTGCTGCCATGAATACAAAGTATGGAAATTGAAATGTTATATCTTGTATGAAAAGCCCGTTCATGCAATGTGTTTCTAAACACACATGAATGAAAGGCAAGCCAAGTGAAAGTGGCTATGAAATAAAATGTTATATCTTTTGTGAAATGTAAAATACCTAGGTAAACAAGCTATCAGTGACACACCTAGAAGTGCTTAGGTAAACAAGTGCTTTAAAAACACACCTGCAGCAAAAAGCTTAAAATAAATGTAAATCTATGCAATGTGTTTATAAACACACATAGATCAAAGACTATGGAAACTTCAGGCCCAAAAAGCAATGGAACTTAAATGCTATATCAAAACAATTGCTGGCCTCATTTGTATTATGGATTGTGCGCATCTGTTAAAGGTGAATAAACCCTCTTTGAACAACTCATCCATATGTGAGACACCGCCATCCCCTGTGTTGTTGCTCATTCAGTATATACTATGGTGTGTATTCCCTTTCCCATATATAAAGTGTCACAACATTAAGTCAGTCAAGTCATCCTTTAGCCTAGCCAGTTTATTTTAGCCTTCACCCTTCACTAGCAAATTGATCACAACTATGAAGTGAGTATGGTCCTGAAAGTTTAGTCTAAGTTATAATAATAATTAATGACATTATATATTTGGATTTAGATCGCCAGTAATGATTACTTTGTGTTATAATTGTTATTTGAATAAGTTGTAGAGCATGCATTAACCTTTGAAACTTTGCAACAGCTTCTGATGACAGTCTGAGTTATATTTGGTCATGTTGACTTGGTCAAACCTAGTTTGACCAAGGTCAACCATAGGACATGAGATGGTTGGACCTTGTGATGATACAGATAGATGATATATGGTCTATGTACATGTACATGATGGTTCTATGCATCAGATACAGGTTTATGATGATGATTCATGGTTTTCAGCATTATTTGATCATTTACAGATTATTATTATTTCACTTGTTCCAGTATATTGGATGTATTATATGATCATGCAGAGATCCATATGGTGTATGAGTATACATCTTGGATAGATTTGGACCTTCTGAGTCCAATGAGACAGTCTACTTTCAGTTCCGGGCAGTTACAGTGATGATTGAGCCTCAGTAGGCTATCCTAGTGCAGTTTTGGTCTGTCGGAGACCCTGTCAGAGCAGAGATGGATTTTATCTGGTTGACCTAGGGTGCTGTGTTTGGAGGGGGTGGTCCAGCCATTTGTTTTTACCATATTACCCCCCTCCCGGACACTCTGGTGCCCTCACCTTGATAGCGCAGACACTCCAGGAGGCAGTTTGGGGCTGTTACACGCTTCCCGAGGCAGTTCAGGATTGGTAGAAATGGCTACAGAGGAATTCGATTTGGGCTACTAAGGAAAAGTTTTGGCATGGGATGATCAGTGATGATGAGTGGGTTGTCTTCCGCACCTTCTCCAGCAGTTTCAGCTTCATCGGGACCCACATCCATCACTTATGGCATTTTCTGATGATTTTTGAGGCCTCCTAAGGCCCACGATTTGTCCATAGAGGCACGATTTGGTACTTTGATAACTATTTTATTATTATTGCGCTATGGGGATTGACCAAGGGTGTCTAAAATTACCCCTTGGACCCACCATAAGCTTATTGTTATATTCCGTCATCATGATTTGGTGGGATCCCCTCTCCTAGGGCGATTTTGTCCACGTATTGTTATATTTTATTAGTGATCCATGTATTTTATGTTTGAGCTCATCTCAACCATTGATTAGATCATTTGATCTTTTAATCTTAGCCACTCATTCAAAAAGTGGTTAGATTATGGACTCTCCCTCCTATTTAAAGGAGAGAGCCTCTCATTGTAAAGGGGTCTTTGGCTCTTTGATTCTTGATATAGAAAAATTCTCTTGTGGAAATTCTTGTTGTCTCCTTTGCATCTGGTGTTCTTAGATGGTGATTGGAAAGTCTATTGCATCCTAGCATTTGGGTATTTGTGGTAAGATCTATCTATTTTTGGAAATCTTTGTCTTGTCTACAGGAGGGCGACTTCAACTAGGGCGATTTTGCAAGGCTTCTTCAAATCGATCTCTTTGGCATTCGCTTGTATCAGGGGGTTATCATTAGCATCATTGTGATCTATGCTAGCTTTCTTTTATTTCTCTTGTGGCATTAGTCTTATCTCTTGTCTACAGTAAATCTGATATTGTTGACGTTTATTGTGCAGGAGAGAGGGCGCATTGGCTTCCTTGGGCAAATCGCACTTCATAAGATCTACTTCAAATTGCTTCAAATTGATCGGGTTTGCACAGATCATCATCATCAAGGCATCTACAAGGTTACTCAGGTAAGATCCACAGGTTTGTTTCTCTTATCTTGATTCCAATCCATTGGCACAAACACATAATTGATAAAACCCTAATTAATCAAAACCCTCATTGTTACATTTTCTCAGATCTACTAAGATCTAGTGGCTCCTTGGGTAAGATATTTGAAACCCACCTCTATAGTATCCACGACATCCCAGATCTATAGTTTGGTGAGGATTGGCCTCCATTTGACCCCCTTCCCAAGGCAACTTAGCCTCTCCAAGCAAGGGCGCACTTCTTGATTTGGGTGAGTTGACCTAGATCTAGTACATGGGTAGTTGAGATTTCAATTGATTCATAATCTACACGTCTTAAAACCTACCCCTAGACTGTCACTTTTCTGATTTCTACCTTGTGGGCCCTATTCCACATTTTAAGGGATTAAAACCCCATTTTGGACCACTTGGTATCATAAAACTCAGATCTAGTAAGATATAACCCTTGGATTGCCTTGAAATCCTAGATCCACATTGTCACTTGCTTAAACCACTTGGATCTAAAGTTTGGATGCCATTGGACTTGTCTTGATCCCATTTATCCCACTTTTAACCCTCCTTGGGCAAAGTCGCACTTCTTGAAGGGATTGAGTTGGTCCACTTGTAGGACATGGGTAGTTGAGATTTTGGTGGATTTGGAACAAGCATACCCTGAAACCTATGTCTAGTATGTCACTTTGTGAAATCTTGCCTTGGGGATAACATTCTTTGTTTTAAGGGATTGTGGTCCACTTAGGTCACATCATGAACTATTAGATCTAGATAGATCCATCCATCAAAACCTTTAGTAGCCCACTTGTCTTATGTTATAGGGGTCATGATCTACAAGTGAACCTCACTTTGACTCCATTTGCCCCATTTCCCAAGGCACTGATCTTTCTCCAAGCTCATTCGACTTTCCTAGATTGTTGGGTTAACTTGTGGATTGATCTCGGTTTTGGTTGCTTGAATCCCTTAATGTTGTCATATCTCATGATCAAGCTTATCTCTAGTACTAGTTAGCCCCAATTCAACTATTAACTACCCTGCATTGGACACGGTTCCCAAGGCAGTGGATTTTCTCACAAATTGACTAGTACTTTAATCTTGGATCTCATTTTCAAATATTATAAGTCACTCTCACATTCACAATGAACCAAAGCTATACTCATTGAACCCCTTACTTATCTTGTGACTTCATCCTTAGGTCTAGGATACACCATACACCTTACAATACGTCACTGATACTTAACCTTGATTTGGTGTTTGGGTTTGATCTCTCCTGTCAGGAGTAGATCTGGGTCTCCCCCTTTGTTGTCTGGGCTAGATATCATAAAGTGAAGGTTGCCTCGATTGGCGTGACAACCATATATTGGAAGTCGAGGTGATTGTGGTTGCACCTTTTTAGTTTCCCTTTCCTACTGCCATCCATTAATGGATACATCCATAGGGGTAACTACAGTTTAGGTGACACACCTAGAAGTGATCAGGTAAACAAGTGCCTTAAAAACACACCTACAGCAGAAAGCCTAAAATAAATGTAAATCTATGCAATGTGTTTATAAACACACATAGATCAAGGCTATGGAAACTTCAGGCCCAAACAGCAATGGAACTTAAATGCTATATCAAAACAATTGCTGGCCTTCTTTGTATTATGGATTGTGCGCATTTGTTAAAGGTGAATAAACCCTCTTTGAACAACTTATCCATTTGTGAGACACCATCAATGGATGAGGCAGGCAACCTGTCAAACCACTTCCTAACATTTCCTTCCAAAGATGCCAGGAGACCCCTCATGAACACATCTTCCTCAGATGCTCCATATGCTTCCATGTGTTCCCATCCTTTATCAATGTGGTCTTCAATTGATATAGCAGATACTCCATCAAATCTGGGAACCTTTTCAAAATACTTTTCAGGCATGTCATGGGGTGCACCCTGGATTTGGGAAAAGTCTAAAGGAGATGGTTTTGCCTTCCTTCCAAAAATCCTAGGAGCTTGTGGAGGAAGAACATTCTGGTTTCCAGAGTTTGTTCCGGCCATTGGATTTAGTAAATTTGTGCCTAAGTTTGAACTAGGAGATAAGGGAGGAACCGAATTAATCAAAGGGGATCCTGAAGCTCTGTTTGGAGAATCGTTAACCAATTTCCAAAAGAAGTTAGATGACTGTACTTTGGGATCTCTTTTACGATATCTAATTGGGGTTCCTTCAACTTGATCCAAGTTTACTTTACTTCTCGTGTTATAAGGATGTAAATGAGCTCTCTCCTCAGCAGAGTCACGATTGGGAGTCGCCAGGTAGCTTTAAACTCTTCTACCAAGATATGTGTCGTTGTATATGCAGGAGAGAGTGAATAATGACTACTAGTTTGTCCGAGGTAAGCCCTATGCCTTTCAATACCAAAATGTTAGGCAAAGAGAATGGGAGGGCTTTAAGAAAGGTATGTTGAACCAGGGTAAGCTATTGCCTCCCCGGCAACGGCGCCAAAATGTTGTTACCTTAACTGTAGTTACTGTTATCACATATATAGTAGCCGGGCTACCATACATTATTTTTCTGATGCCAGTACACTATTCAGCCAGTTCCCCTACATTTGAGATGCTGAGATGAGCATCTATATTGGATCACTATCAGATTGTGGACAGCAGTTGTATTCCCCATGCCATGACTGAGTCTCGGGACACTCGGAGAGATGACCGATATAGCCATTATACCATTGGTACAGAGCAATCAATAGTGCCCAGAGTTGCAGCAGCAGTTTTAGAGGACAGATGATGGTACAGGTTGATGAGCATTCAGGTATATGACTCAGCAGGTATATTATGGTGTTATGGTTAGATTGTTTTTATACTTATTCTTATAGCATGTCTTAGCACTTAGTGTCATGATTTGGCGATCATATAGATATTTGGACCTGGTTGATCTATATATATATTATATTGTCCCTACTCAGACTTAGAAGTTCACTATTCATACTCATTGGTATGTACCCTCCTTAGGGAGAATAGAGGTGATCATTCCACCATACCTTGGCTTGCTAGTGTTGGCTTCATTATTCATTGTCTTCATCCATCCATGGCCTACCTTTTAGATTATCACCCTAACTTACTATTTGACTAGTAGCATGGAGGACTTCTCCCCACTGTAGCCTCTGTATTGGATGAGCTTCCTTGTTTATTGTGTCTCGGCTCTGAGTTGGTGACAAAACTTACCTATGGTGAATTGGAGTTCCTTGGAATTCCCCCTAGTCACTAAAGTTTTGTTGGCTAAACTTGAAACTTTTGGTGCTGCCATGAATACAAAATCTGGAAAAAATAAAATGCTATATCTTGAATGAAAAGCCCATTCATGCAATGTGTTTCTAAACACACATGAATGAGAGGCATGCCAAATGAAAATGGCCATGAAAATGAAATGTTATATCTTTTGGAAAATAAATACCTAGGTAAACAAGCTGTCCATGACACACCTAGAAGTGCTCAGGTAAACAAGTGCCTTAAAAACACACCTGCAGCAGAAAGCCTAAAGTAAATGTAAATCTATGCAATGTGTTTATAAACACACATAGATCAAGGCTATGGAAACTTCAGGCCCAAAAAGCAATGGAACTTAAATGCTATATCTAAACAATTGCTGGCCTTATTTGTATTATGGATTGTGCGCATCTGTGAAGGTGAATAAACCCTCTTTAAACAACTCATCCATTTGTGAGACACCGCCATCCCCTGTGTTATTGCTCATTCAGTATATACTATGGTGTGTATTCCCTTTCCCTTGCCAAAGTGTCACAAAGTCAAGTCAGTCAAGTCATCCCTTAGCCTAGCCAATTATTTCAGCCTTCACCCTTCACTAGGAAATTGATCACAGCTATGAAGTGAGTATGATCCTGAAAGTCTAGTCTAAGTAATAATAATAATTAACGACACTATATATTTGGATTTAGATCGCCAGAAATGAATACTTTGTGTTATAATTGTTATTTGAATAAGTTGTAGAGCATGTATTAACCTTGACACTTTGCAGCAGCCTTGGAGGATGGTCTGAGTTATATTTGGTCTTGGTTAGACCCAGTTTGACCATGGAGGACCATGGGACATGAGATGTTGGACCTTATGATGATATGGATAGATGATATATGGTCTATGTACACATACATGATGATTCTATGCAGCAGCTACAGGGTTATGATGATGATTCTTGGTTTACAGCAGTGTTTGGTCATTTACAGATTATTATTATTGGCCCTGTTCCGGTATATTGTATATTTATTTTGATCATGCAGAGACTCATATGGTGTATGAGTACACATCTTGGATGGATTTGGACCTTCTGAGTCCAATGGGACAGTTTGTTTTCAGTTCCGGGCACTTACAAATGATGATTGAGCCTCAGTAGGCTGTCCCAGTGCAGTTTTGGGTTGTCAGAGGCCCTGTCAGAGCAGATGTGATTTTTATCCAGTTGACCTAGGGCGCTGATGATGGAGGGGGTGGTCCAGCCACTTGTTTTTACCATATTACCCCCCTCCCGGACACACTGGTGCCCTCACCTTGACAGCGCAGGCACTCCAGGAGGCAGTTTGGGGCAGTTTCACGCTTCCCGAGGCATTTCAGGATTGGTAGAAATGGCTATTGAGGAAATCGATTTGGGCTACTGAGGCAAAGTTATGGCGTGGGATGATCAGTGATGATAGATCGGGGTCCTCCACACCTTCTCCGGCAGTTTCAGCTTCATCGGGGCCCGCATCCATCACTTATGGCACTTTTTGATGATTCCTGAGGTCTTTTTGAGGCCTACGATTTGACTATGGAGGCACGATTTGGTACATTCATGATTATTTTATGGTTATTGTGCTATGGGGATTGACCAAGGAGGGATAAAATTACCCCTTGGACCCACCATAAGCCTCCTATGATATTATGTCATCATGATTGGGTGGGATTCCCCTCTTCTAGGGCGATTTTGTCCACTTACATAATATTTTATTTGTGATCCATGTATTTTATTGTTGAGCTCATCTCAACCATTGATTACACATTTGTATCTTTTAATCTTAGCCACTCATTCAAAAAGTGGTTAGGGTTTTGGTGCCTCTCCTTCCTATTTAAAGGAGAGAGCCTCTCATTGTAAGGAGTCTTTGGCTCTTGGATTATTGGTATAGAAAAATATTCTTGTGGTCTCCTTTGTATCTGGTGTTCTTAGATGGTGATTGGAAAGTCTATTGCAACCTAGCATTTGGAAATTGTGGTAAGATCTATCTTTTTGGAAATCATTGTTTGTCTACAGGAGGGCGACTTCAACAAGGGCGATTTTGCAAGGCTTCTTCAAATCGACTCTCTTGGCATTCGCTTGTATCAGGGGGTTATCATTAGCTTCATTGTGATCTATGCTATCTTCCTGTTACTTCTTTTGTGCCATTAGTCTTATCTCTTGATGCATCAAATCTGATATTGTTGACGTTTGTTGTGCAGGAGAGAGGGCGCATTGGCTTCTTGGATCAAATCGACTTGCATAGAAAACTACCTCAAAGCTTCTCAAATTGATCGGGTTTGCATAGATCATCATCATCAAGGCATCTACAAGGTTACCCAGGTAAGATCCACAGGTTTGTTTCTCTTTCCTTTATCCAATCCATTGACATAGCTCATAAATTGTTAAAACCCTAAATATCTTAAAACCCCCATTTTACATTTTCTCAGATCTACTTGGATCTAGTGGGTTGTTGGGCATAATATTGAAAACCACCTGTATAGCATCCACGGCATCTCGGATCTATAGTTTGGTGAGGATTGGCTTCCGTTTGATCCCCTTCCCAAGCCAACTTAGCTTCTCCCAAGCAAGGCGCACTTCCTGGTGGTTGTGAGTTGACCTAGATCTAGGTGGTGGGTGTTTGAGATCCTGCTTGATCCATAATCTACACATCAAATAACATACACCCAGATTGTTACTTTTCTGATTTTCACCTTGTGGGCCCTATTCCACATTTTAAGGGATTTAATTCCCATTTTGGACCACTTGGAACACTTAAACTCAGATCTAGTAAGATCTAGCCGTCGGATTGCCACGAAATTATAGATCCACACTCCTACCTTCTCAACCTACCCGGATCTAAAGTTTGGATGCCATCGGACTTGTCTTGACCCACTTACCCACCTTTTAGGCCTCCTTGGGTAAAGTCGCACCACCTTGGAGAAGTGAGTTAACTCACTTCTAGGACGTGGGTACTTGAGATTCTTGCGGATTTGGAACGGGAATAATTCAAAACCTAGGTCTAATATGTCACTTTGTCAGATCTTGCCTTGGGGATAGCATTCCTTATTTTAAGGGATTGTGGTCCACTTTGGTCAAACCTAGATCTAGACCTATTCATCCATCAAGACCTTAATTGCCCACTTGTCTCATGCTATAGGAGTCCTAAACCACAAGTCAACCCCACTTTGACTCCATTATCCCAATTCCCAAGGCACTGGTTACTCTCCAAGTCAATTCGACTTTCCTAGACTGTTGGATTAACTTGTGGTTTGACCTTAGTGTGGTGAACTAAACCCTTGATGCCATCATGTATCATGGTCAAACTTGTCATGTGTACTAGTTAGCCCCAATTCAACCCTTGAACTACCCTGCATTGGACACGGTTCCCAAGGCAGTAGATCTTCCAACATTGAACTAGTACTCTAATCCTAGATTTCACTTCAAACATTATAAGTCACCCTCACATCAACTATGAACCAAAGCTATACTCATTAAACCCCTCACTTGGCTTGTGACTTCATCCTAAGGTCTAGGATAAACCATACACCTAACTTCACTTAGAAATACCCTGATTTGGTGTCTTGGTTTTGATCTCTCCTGTCGGGAGTAGATCGGGTCTCCCCCTTTGTTGTCTGGGCTAGATAACATAAAGCGAAGGTTGCCTCGACTGGCGTGACAACCATATATTGGAGGTCGAGGTGATCGTGGTTGCACCTTTTGAGTTGCCCTTCCCTATTGCCATCCATGACTGGATACATCCATAGGGGTAACTACAGTTTCGGTGATAACATTTTGGCGCCGTTGCCGGGGAAGGCAGTAGCTTACCCTGGTTCGATATACTTTTCTTAAAGCCCTCCCGTTCTCTTTGCCAACATTTTGGCGCCGTTGCCGGGGAGGCAATAGCTTACCTCGGTTCGACATACCTTTCTTAAAGCCCTCCCTTCTCTTTACCTAACATTTTGGTATAGGGCTTACATCGACACATATCTTGGTAGAAGAGTTTAAATCTACCTGGCGACTCCCAATCGTGACTCCGCTGAGGAGCGAGCTCATTTACATCCTTACAACACAAGAAGTAAAGTAAACTTAGATCAAGTTGAAGGAACCCCAATTACATATCGTAAAAGAGATCCTAAAGCACAACCATCTAACTTCCTTTGGAAATTGGTTAACGATTCTCCAAACAGAGCTTCAGGATCCCCTTTGATTAATTCGGTTCCTCCCTCATCTCCTAGTTCAAACTTAAACACAAACTTACCAAATCCAATGGCCGGAACAAACTCGGGAAACCAGAATGTTCCTCCACCACAAGGTCCTAGGATCTTTGGAAGAAAGGCAAAAACATCTCCTTTAGACTTTTCCCAAATCCAAGGTGCACCCCATGACATGCCTGAAAAATATTTTGAAAAGGTTCCCAGATTTGATGGAGTATCTGCTATATCAATTGAAGACCACATTGATAAAGTATGGGAACACATGGAAGCATATGGAGCATCTGAGGAAGATGTGTTCATGAGGGGTCTCCTGGCATCTTTAGAAGGAGATGTTATTAAGTGGTTTGACAGGTTGCCTGCCTCATCCATTGATGGGTATGATAACTTTGTCAACAAGCTAAATAGTGAGTGGTCCCGAAAGTTGGATGGGAAATTTCTCTTACATCAACTTTTTGATATTAAGAAAAGAGAAAATGAAACAGTCCATGAGTTTAACATAAGATTCGACAAGACTGTAGCTGTTATCCTTGAAGAAATTAGACCAAAAGACCAAGCAGTTGTTATTCACTACTTGAATGCTTTTGAGGGATGGGTTGGTTATCAGCTAAAGGATAAAAACCCAAATGACTTAAAGACCGCTCAATCAAATGCTAAGATGGTTGAACAAAATGTAGCATCCATGGGGAAACAAAACTTTTTCGATCAATTTACCCCATCCACTTCCAGATCTGACCCTAGACTCCGAAAACCAAAGGAACCTGTGAGTGTGCCAAAGGAATCAAAGGACACTTTAGAAGTCATGCAAGAAATGATGAAGCAATTAACTGTCCTAACAAAGAATGTGGCAAGTTTGAATGACCCTGAGAGACATAGAAATCCTTATGGCCCTAAACCTTACTGGAATAACAATAGGAGGCCTGATGGGGATAGGGATAGGCGACGACCTGAGTATCCAGAAAACTCTGAGAATAAGGAAGTCAATTGGTGTGATGAAGAAGAAGAACCCTCTGACACCATTGACCATGATGACCAACCAGAAAACATCAACTTCATAAATGACTTATCTTATGATAGAGACTTTGGAAGAATTCTTTTAGAAGAAGAGCCTTGGGAGCAGGAAGAAAACTTAATAGAAGAACCTAGTTCCTCATGTTGTGCCATAGAGCTCCCAAAACCTAAAGAGTAACCAATAAAATACATGGATTACTAATAAAATATAATATGAGTGGACAAAATCGCCCTAGAAGAGGGGAATCCCACCAAATCATGATGACAAAATATAATAAGAATCTTATGGTGGGTCCAAGGGGTAATTTTAGCCACCCTTGGTTAATGGTTGAGATGAGCTCAACAATAAAATACATGGATCACTAATAAAATATAATATGAGTGGACAAAATCGCCCTAGAAGAGGGGAATCCCACCAAATCATGATGACAAAATATAATAAGAATCTTATGGTGGGTCCAAGGGGTAATTTTAGCCACCCTTGGTCAATCCCCATAGCACAATAATAATAAAATAGTCATCAATATACCAAATCGTGCCTCCATGGTCAAATCGTAGACCTCAAAAGACCTCATAAATCATCAGAAAGTGCCATAAGTGATGGTTACGGGTCCCGATGAAGCTGAAACTGCTGGAGGAGGTGCGGAAGACATCGATCCATCATCACTGATCATTCCATGCCAAGACATTGCCCTAGTAGCCCAAATCGATTTCCTTAATAGCCATTTCTACCAATCCTGAAATGCCTTGGGAAGCGTGAAATTGCCCCAAACTGCCTCCTGGTGTGCCTGCGTTGTCAAGGTGAGGGCACCAGTGTGTCCCAGAGGGGGGTAATATGGTAAAAACAAGTGGCTGGACCACCCCCTCCAAGCACAACGCCCTAGGTCAACCAGATAAAAATCACATCTGCTCTGACAGGGCCTCTGACAGACCAAAATTGCATTGGGATAGCCTACTGAGGCTCAATCATCACTGTAAGTGCCTGGAACTGAAAACAAACTGTCTCATTGGACTTAGAAGGTCCAAATCCATCCAAGATGTGTACTCATACACCATATGAATCTCTGCATGATCAATATATATATCCAATATACCGGAACAGGGCAAATAATAATAATCTGTAAATGATCAAATACTGCTGTAAACCAAGAATCATCATCATAACCCTGTAGCTGCTGCATAGAATCATCATGTACATGTACATAGACCATATATCATCTATCCATATCATCACAAGGTCCAACCACCTCATGTCCTCTTGTTGACCTTGGTCAAACTAGGTCTAACCAAGTCAACATGACCAAATATAACTCAAACCATCATTAGAAGCTGCTGCAAAGTGTCCAAGGTTAATGCATGCTCTACAACTTATTCAAATAACAATTATAGCACAAAGTAATCATTACTGGCGATCTAAATCCAAATATATAATGTCATTAATTATTATTATTACTCAGACTAGACTTTCAAGATCATACTCACTTCATAGCTGTGATCAATTTGCTAGTGAAGGGTGAAGGCTAAAATAACTGGCTAGGCTAAGGGGTGACTTGACTGACTTAACTTTGTGAAGCTTTTGCAAAGGTAAAGGGAAAACACACCATAGTATATACTCAATGAGTAACAACACAGGGAATGGCGGTGTCTCACAAATGGATGAGTTGTTCAAAGAGGGTTTATTCACCTTTAACAGATGCGCACAATCCATAATACAAAGAAGGTCAGCAATTGTTTTGATATAGCATTGGCTGAATAGTGTACTGGCATCAGAAAAATAATGTATGGTAGCCCGGCTACTATATATGTGATAACAGTATCTACCCTCATCTTGTTAGATTGATTGATGCTTTGTCTCCTTGGTTTTGACAGGTTAGAGGGGCACACGTGTGGGCTTGGACAAGACGTTTTGGCAAGAGGGCTTCAAAATCTTCCATTTGATCTTTGGGAAAGTAAACCTCATCTCAACTAGCATTCATCACATTATCCAGGTATGCTCTAAAGTTTAGTATTTTTCCTCCTTGGCTTAAAACCCCCCTCTATAGCATCCAAAACAATTTGGATCTATAGTTTGGTGGTGATTGGCCTCCATTTGACCCATTTCCCAAGGCACATTGGTCTCTCCAAGGGAAGTTGCATTCCTTGAGGGAGGTCATTTGCTAGGTTCTAGTACGTGGGTAGGTGAGATCGTTGCTTCATTGGAAAGATCATCCCCTAACACCTACCCCTAGTGTTTCACTTTTGTGATTTCTACCTTGTGGGTCCCATTCCTCATTTTGAGGGTTGTGCCCCACTTGGGTCACTTAGTGACGCATTAGATCAAGTGAGATCTAGCCATGGCATGCTCTTGATCTTGAAAACCCACCTTGCTTTGCACCTTGACTATCCCGATCTATAATTTGGTGGACATCCGACTCCATTTGCCCCTCCATCCAAGGCACTAGTCATCCTTGAGTCAATTCGCACTCCTTGGGTAGGTGGCTTTTTGCTAGATTCCACACTTGGGTGTTGCTAATTATTGGCCAAATCCATAAATCCATGCCATAGCATACCCCTAGTACCATCTCATTTCAACTTTGACCTTGTGGACCCAACTTGGACCAATTTCCACTTTTTAAGGAGTCGGTCCCACTTGGCTAATTTTAATGGTACTAAATCATCTTTAGATCTATTAATTGAACCTCATAAGTGGCCCTAGTCATTCATTGGTTGAAACACTTGTCACTCTTTAAGCCTCTTCAACCATACCTTAACCCTTGGGTCCACTTAACTTTCATAGATCTAACTCACCATTGATCCCTTTGTTCATCATACACATTTCCTTTAGGAATCTTTGGGTTAGCTAGTCTTTAGTGATTGGCTAGGGTCTCCCCCTTGATCTTGATTAGTCTTGATCTAAAGCGAAGAGTGCCTCGGTTATCGTGACACCCAGCTTGCATTGGGAACCGTGGCATCTCTTGGGTCACCTCTTTAGTTGTCCAACACCTCTACCATCCCAGATGGGATACCTTTAGGGACAACTACAAGTTGTGTGATAACACCACCATACTTAAAGCATTATCTCAGGAGTTTCCCTGGTCATGTTCTAGATGCACTGGAACAATTCCTAAAAGAAAAAACATTCCCTTGCAAGGTCTCTTTCTTGCCCAGCTGCATGGATTCATTATGGAAACATGGAAAGAGCATTGTTTAGAAAGGAGAGTTGCCAAAGACTTTAAAAGGCCTTCATCCATGTACTCTCTTGGCTTTTGCAAATATGTGGCAAAAATGCCAGATTGGGAGTGTTGAAGTCGATCTCGGTCCTTGGAGTTGAATGTGGTACTATCGAGGCTATGTGTGTTAAATTTTGTATGTGTGATTGGGAGTGTTGAAGCTGATCTCGGTCCTTGGAGTTGGTATCAGAGCTAGTCAACTTATTTGAGATCTGTAAGTTCTTAAAAGTTTCAATTATGCAATTTTACTGTTCTGTTATGCAATTCATGTATGTATTGAATCCATATCACAAGTTAAAGAAGGAATCTGTGTGGGATATTTAGGGTAATCCGAGTCTAGTTTATTGGAATTCGTGAGGCCATAGCCGTAAGAGTTAGGCGCCATAAGTCCTCTTTGAGAAGTCTTTGTAAGATTTGTAGGATACCCATGAGCTAGACCTACGCTGATGGGAGCGGGAGCAAAAAGCGAAATTTTCAAAAGCTTCCGTTTCAGGAGCGTTTTTATATAATATATATTTTAATATATTTTGATGCATATAAATTAAAAAAAACATGTATTATGCCAAATTAGCTATAGAAAACATGAAAACATAGAATCTAGATATTCATATAACCATTTAGTACACACTACACATTGATATAACATTAATCATCTAGATTCTAAGAGCTATAACTTATAACATTGTCATTAAATGATCATCATCAAATCATCAATCATCAATCATCAACAACATGAACCTTCAAATTTCAACATATAATATTTGCCATCAAACTAGGCCATAATGTTTACAAAATAGGCCAAAATAAACATGAAAATGAAATACAAAGTACTATGAATCTCTATCTACTAAGCTTTCCGCTTGCCACGAGAAACTTCCAATTTCTTTTCTCGTGGTCTAGGTGGAATAGGTGCTTGCTGGAAGTGATCGTGGAACATGAGAAGAAGATGAATGGCCCCCACGAGTTGAACTTGGATGTTGTGAAGCTAAAGGCAAAACTCCTGCATCTGGAAAGCTGCTTCTGCTTGGGGGTGGCATCTCTGTACAGGTACCTGTAGTTTGAATTGGATCATCATGATCACCCAATAGTTCAGCCTCCAAGCGCTCTAATGCTATGGCTCCATCCACCACATTAGCGTCCTCTGGATTGTTGTCCCAAGTCACAAATGTTCTATCATTCTTGGCCGCCTCACAATAATGGAACAACAACGTCAAGTTGTAGTGCACATAAACCAAGCTTTCTGCGCGATCTACATTCAGACTGTTTCTCTTTACACTGTGGATGAAGTTGTAGGTGCTCCAACACCTCTTTGCAGAAGAGCTATTAACAACCTGTGATAGCACCCTCACCGCCAATTTATGCAAATATGTGGCTCCAGAGCCATGCATGTTCCACCAACGGATATGATCCAATCTGTCTCGATCTTTGGTTGTATACAGGAAACCAAAGGCTCCATGCTCACTAATGTATTCGCTCAATTCACTCTGTACTTGAGCACACTCATCCTCATCAGCGACCAACTTGTCTAATGCATGCATATACCCAGCTTGCACCTCTGGATTTGTGTGGGTTTTTTTCCTAACTCCACCCCTAGGTGCAGGTTGGGCCAACCAAATTGGAGAATAGTATTTTGGGGTGAGGACATATGCAAGGGCATGGAGTGGAACATTTAGATTATCCCACCTTTTGACCACATGTTTATGAATATGCTCATACAAGATTACATCTCTTTGCTCAACAATGTCTTTGATTTGACCAAGCATGCTATCCATCTGCTCATATACCTCCCCAATCACTGCCTGATCTGTATCTGCAAAACGAATCATGTTATAAACTGGCTTGGTGAACTGCAGAACATATCTAACCTATGACCAGAAATGACCTTCAAGAACGGTGTCCCCCACCTCCTGAAAGTCATTTCTATCTGATGCGCTTGCAACTCTGTCTTTCAATTCCTGCGATGGATCACTTGAGACCATACTAGCCAATGCCTCTCTTACCTTCAAAAGCCTCCTAAAGGTGAGGTAGTAGCTAGCAAATCTAGTCTTTGCAATCTTCAATAGCTCCAACTTAGAGTGATTGCGAAAAATGTGGTGGGCCATGCTATGATTGGTAATAAATTTGATCATTTTCTTACCTCTCTTGTACAAGGCACCAATCCATCGGTAATTAGGGTCCTTCATCTTAACAATATCATGCATCAAAAGGTTCAATGTGTGAACCAAACACCCTGACCAAAATATGTTGGGATACTTATCCTCAATGATTGCTCCTGCTGCCTTACAATTAGCAGCATTATCAGTGATGACTTGAATGACATTATATGGCCCAATCTCCTGAATGGTTTTATGCAAAGTTTGAAAAATCGAAATCGGACTCGGAATCGGTCAAGGGTCAACTCGGAATCGGAATTGGAATCGGTAATGAATCGGTCATAAATCGGCCGATTTGAATTTAATGAATCGGTTTACTCAAAAATACATAAAATATTTAAATTTTAAAGAAAAACAACATTTTCAAGATTTTAGGACTGTTGTTATGACCTAGACCTATTGTTTGAAGGCCAAAGAGCACCTTTACTTGTTATTTAGGGCTGCTTTCATCCACAGTACTGCCCACAATTTATTTTTAGCCTTTAAGGTGATTTTCATGACTTTTTACTGTGACAAAGGTCATAACAGGCACATGTTTGCTTCAAAATTTTTGTACGAGGGTTTGAACAGCTTCAACCTAAGTTGCATGAAACGGGGAAACAAGGACGAAACTTCGAAATAGGGGAAGCGTGACCCCCAAAATTGTGGAAATGAGGAAATGCAATATATATCTATATATATATATATTAAATTAATAAATTAGCAAAGACATTTACAAAAATGAATGTGAAATATAAATCATCAATCATACATGTCAACGAATCATTGCCTATATTGGGATCCTATTCATCAATAGCACCCTATGCGTCCATCCTCTACTCTCTAGCCCTTGCCTCTAACTCAAATTTCAAAGTTGATCCTCCAAGGACATTAGTCAACGACTCAACACACTACAATTTTGATGAAACTTCCTAATCCAATCGCTAAAATAACGTAGAAAAAGCTTTCGATGCTTGATAAGTGATTTTGCATGAGTGAAGAGTACATTTTTATTAAGGTCATGGCAAAGGAATTCAACAATCAACACCACCAACATCAAGGTACATATAGGGGTTGATGTGCTTGATTAAATGCCAATTCCATACCTTCGTACATGATAGAATCTGGTGGAAACCTTGCAATCCTAAAATCCTGAAAACTATTAAGTCTGTTGAATTTTGAATGGGATCTAAAAATCTACTTTTTGCATATCAAGTCTGATGAAGTTGGAACCACTCTCAAACATCTTGAAACAATTAATGGTAATGTTAAAAATTTAAGTAAAAGGATGGAAAATAAAAGATAAGGAGAATGTCACTTTTACTTACTATAGCACCATGGAGATATAGCACCAGGGTACTATAGCACCATGAGGATATAGGTTAAAAATTAAAAAAAAATTAAAAAAACCATTTTTAAATGGCCCACAGGCCCACAACAAAATATCGGCCGATTTTTGTCAAAAATCGGTGGACCGGACCGGTTCGGTACCGAACCGGCCGATTTGATACCGAATCGCCAGTTCGGTACCAAACCGGTCCTCCGATCCGATTTGGAGACCGGTTTGAACCGGTCTTGCCTTAAATCGGTGAATCGGCCGATTCCGATTCCGATTTCACCGATTTTTAAAACACAGGTTTTAAGTAAAGGTTGTGCAATATTAATACCGGTCTTGTAGCGATCTGAGTAGTCATGGGATGAAAGGAAGACTGCACCGCTAGCAGAAACTCCAAGAATATTTATCAATGGCTTGCCTTGAACATTTGTCCACCCATCAGATACAATGGATACCCCATAGTTGAACCAATCATTTGTGAACTTTCCAAGAGCACCATTGATTTTGGCTCTTTCCCTGTCAAGTCCCACAGTTCTAGCTTTGTCATACCCAGGGCTTCTATATCCTTGAGGGGCACCATTGATGGCTTGTACCATTTCATGCCAATAGGGTGAGCAAAGAACATTGAATGGCACACCACATGCATAGAGAAACCTTTAAACTTTTGAATCCACATCATCTCTACAACCTGTGTCAAGGAAATCGGATACTGTTCTTCGCATAGTCGAGATTCCATGGGGAGATGAGGGTCCCAATCGACCCGATGATGATCTAGCTCCACTACCAAACATTCTTTGTGAGGATTCAGATTCAACCCTCGATCTCTTGGAGTTGTTTTGAGCGGCCTCTTCTTCCATCTTGTATTTGCTTCTCTCTTTAGCTCCCACTTTGTCACAAGTTTTGACTCCATGAGACTTACCTTCATTGCATGGCATAACCCCACACAAATGTTTTCTCACCCAGGTATATGAACCTGTGTAAGTTTTAGTACAATGGGAGCATATAAACCTTGTGGTTCCACCCCTCTCCCTTCCCCAAGCCTTGTCACATACTTCCACAAAGGTGTTGTGTCTTTTTGTTTTTGCCCCACATCACCCTCATTCTCATCATCATCACCCTCTTCCCCTTCCTCCTCTCTCCTTGGTATGCATCACTCTCTACCTCTTCCCCCTCATCATTACCACCACCATATCTACTTCCCAACACCATCATAATGAGAAGAAGTGGAATGAAAAGCCAAAACCACATACCCATCATGTTTCTTGATTCAAGATGAGAGTCACTTGTAGCCTGCAATAGAATGATGGAGAAGAAGATATTGGAAAGAATAGGAGAAGAGAACATTGCAAGGTTTACATTTTTTAACATAGTGAAAACAAAATTCAAAAACAAACAAAGATTGAGGTTTTAGAGCCTACCTTTTAGCTCTTCAATGGTGGTTGAATGTCTCTATGGAAGCATCAATCTCCCTTGCAAGCTCTCCCCTTCAATCTCCCACTCAAAGCTCAAAGCTGTCAAACAACTAGCAAACTCACTCAAAGCTCACTCAAAGCTCAAAGCTCTACCAATCAATGAAATGAGTCCAAATGGACTCCAACACCCTTTATTGGCCCAAACTAACCCTAGCCCATCCAAAAAAACCCCCCCAAAAAATGCAAAAATTGAAATTTTTGAGGTTGAGTCCGCCAATCCCGCGGGAGCTTTTTCGGGAACAATTTCGGGATCGATTTTTAAGCCCGGAATCGATGAGGAATCGATCCAGAATCGTCGATTCCGGATCGATTCCTCATCGATCCCGGAAAAACCAGGGATCGTTTTTTTTGAGGGAGGAATCGCGAACTACCAAATTGATTTTGGGAGGAATCGCGATTCCGGAATCGATTCCTCATCGATTCCTTCCGGAGTGCGAATTGGGATAGATTCAATGGGGGTAGAGCGATTCCCAGCACCCTTGGGCTAGACTATTCCTTTACTGCTCGACAAAGGTAAGTGTTCCATGGACCTTTCATTGGATTCAGTAGAGGTCACATCTTTGGATTGTATAGAAGATCAACATAATGTTTCTTTGGCTGAAAGACGTTCATCCTTTGCTAATGCTGAACCTTCATCCTCAATAATCACCATAGATGATCTCAATCCCTCTGTTAATTGGGAACTTCCTGGTATCTTACCAAAGGAAGTATATAAAATGAAATGGTAGCAGTACCAGTCACACACACAAATACAAATCAATTCTGTTGATATTTCTTTCAGTGACAAAGAGGAACTGATTCATATAAATTTAATCAACAAAGAGCAAATAGATAAGGCAAAATCTAAAGGTTACAAATATGCACATCTTGGTGCAGTCAATGTTGGTTTAGGACCTTTGGTTCGACCTTTTCTTCTTGTATCTTCTCTTTGTGTTGTCATCGATACTCAGGGTCAAGAGTTTGCCAAGAAGGGCTAGCAAAGGCACATGGAGCTAATTTTTGGGGTTCTTATCTAAATCTTCTCTAGAGGTTCGCTATCCCTATCTAGGGTTTCTTTGTGAAGGTCGCACTCTCTTGTGGCTAGGGTTTCTGTTATCACACCATAGTAGCAGGGCTACTATTCTTGTACAGCAAATATCTGCACATTCCAGAGCTTCTTTTATTCCAGAGCATGGCTATATATATATTTTGGATCACTCATGATCAGAGCAGTACATTATTCAGATTTTATGACCTTGTGTCAAGGCTGAGCCTTGAGAGTTCAGATTTGATGACTGATGTGACCACTTATCCCATTACAGTTTCAGTTCAGTGCCTAGAGATATATTGTAGCAGTGTTTCAGATGATGCATGATGATGATTATTATGATGATGTTGTATGATCTATGGATATGTTCTCACTGACTGTGGATTATTATCTTGTTGATTTAGTCATGATCATGGCATGTGCTTGGTATATTATTCCTGATGTGGCAAACTATTTAAAATGAACTGTAAATCATAAAATGGACAATTGCTTGCACTTTTAGGTCATTTAACAAAACTTACTGGTATTTCACCTTACATAGACATGGTCTTTCCCGACACTGGTTGTCTGCTAGTGTAGGCTCCATATTCACTTGTCTCCATCCATACATGACCTTCCTGTTTGACTTTAAACCCTGACTTGTCTCATTTGACTTTCTGATACCGAGGACTTCCCCATTTTTCTACCTCTGTGTTTGGACCGCATCCCTGTTTATTCAGTGTCTCGGCTCTGAGTTGGTGACAGAACTTGCCTTTGGTGAGTTGGATTGTAGGCCTAAATCATTCTGGTCGGTTGTCCCGATGTTTGGCATTGGCTCGAACTCCCCCTAGTCACTTGAGATGTTGTTGGCTAAAACTGAAAGCTCATGTTCTACCTATGGAAACTTGAGAAATTCGCCCATGGAAACAAAAAGGGCAAGAGCAATGAAAAGCTAAAAATACTCCTCGAAGAGTATAAGAAAGGTCCAAAAAGCAATAGTTCTTAAAAGCTATATCTAAACAATTGCTGACCTTATAAAAATCTGAAAAACATGCCCTGGATGCAAGCTGCAACTAGTTGTGCTTCTCAGCACATCTGAAATCCGAAGGGTTATGTAGGCCAAAAAGGCCATGGAAATAAAATTGAATGATCCTAATGAACCTGGATCAACTTGATGTAGACATGATGCCTAAGTTGAATAAGCACTCTCTAAACAACTTATCCATTTGTGAGGCACAGCCATCCCCCGTGTTTATTTTTGTCCAGCACAGAGTTTGTAGCTTCCCCCTTCTCCCAGTCCAAAGTATTTTTGAGCTAAGTTAGACAAGTCAAACCTTTGGCCCAACCTTGCTCCTAGCCTTCATCCTTCACTAGCATTTTGACCATGTCCAATGGGTGAGTTTGTCATTTGAACTATTGTGCAAGTAACTTTATATAACCACGGAATATATTAACATGATTAATGCCACTGAATGGAATTTTATACTTTGAGCTTAGCTGTGGGAATGATTAGAGAAACATTGTCTTAGTCTACTGATGTGATTTATCCTTGATTATATATTCTTGGGATCCGTGATGATGTGGGCCATGTATGGATGATTATTGATGATGATTTTTGGTCCCACATGTTTGATGATGATATCATATGATGGACATATGATGCAGATGATGTTTGATCCAGTTCAGCAGGTTTATTATTATTTCAGATCAGCAGATTACACATTGTCCATATATGGTGGACCCTACAGCTGGCCCATTAGGGAAACCCATGATGTATGAGTACTCATTCCTAGTGGATTTGGGTCTTCTGGATCCATTGAGACACTTATCTTTCAGTTCCGGGCACTTCTGACAGTGATTGATGCAGTTTTACACTTGTTGACCAGATTTGGGGCTGATTTCCCAGCCTGAGCAGCAGGGGCCCCGAGAGGCCAGTTCACCTAGGGCGCTGATGATGGAGGGGTTGGTCCAGCCACTTGTTATTACCATTTATCCCCCCTTCCGGAGAGCCTGGTGGGCTCAGATTGACAGCGCTAGCACCCTAGGAGGCAGTTTTGGCACTTTCACAGTTCCCGAGGCAGTTAAAAAATGGGAAAAGGTGGTCACTGAGGAAATCGATTTGGGCAATTGAGGCAAGGTTTTGGCATTTGGTTTTCACAGAGGTTTTCCAGGGTGGCATCACTACCTTCCAGTCAGTTTTCACCATGTGGGTATGCCCAGATTGATCACAGGAGGACATTTACTGCTTGACTGTCATGGATTCTGAGGACAGTTTTGATCATTTATATTATATTGGACATATTTTATTATTTTTATTGTGCCTTGGGGATGAGCTAGTAAGGATTAAAACCTCCTAGCCCCACCATGAGCTTATATTTTCATGTCCTAGTCACCATGAGGTGGATTTTGATGCTTATATTTTCTCTTGTGGATGACGTCACCCCCTTATTGTACTTTTTAGTGGGGGCGCTATCATTATGTGGGTGATCCATGTGATAGGTTGTTATGATTTATTGTTAGCCATCGATTAGATCTTGAGATCTTTTAATCTTAGCCACTCATGTAAAAAGTGGTTAGGATTGTACTCTCTCCCCATCCTATTTAAGGAGGGAGCCTCTCATTGTAAAATTCATCTAGAGATTTTTGGCTCTTGGCTCTTGGAATAAAATTTCTATCTTTTGGAGTACATGCTTGGATTGGAGTGAATGTTGGTTGTTTCGATTGTAAATGCTATTGTCCATTGCACTGGAGGATCTATTGTAGCTATCTTGCATATTTGCCATATTTTATTTACAGGTTAAGAGGGCGATTTTGGACAAGGGCGAATTGGTGGGGAGGCTTGCCCTTCAATCTTGGAAGAAGTCGTTTTGGTTTGACAGGGAGTAGTTTTGCCTTTGTGTCAACTATTCTATGTTTCTCTCTCTCTCTTGCTTGTATCTACCTTCAATTTGTTAAACTAATTGATGCTTTGCTCCTTGGCTTGACAGGTTAGAAGGAATCACATGTGGCTTGGAAAAATCGATTTGGCAAGAGGGCTTCAACAATTCTCCATTTGATCTTTGGCAAAGTAATCCTCGTCTCAACTAGCATTCATCTCTTCATCCAGGTATGTTCCAAGAGGTATGATCTTCTCTTCCTTGAATCTTCCATAATTTCTAGATCACAAAAACCCTAATCAAATTAAAACCCTTGTTTTTGGTATTTTGTAGATCTACTTAGATCTAGCCTTGCAATTGAAAAGATATTAAAAACCCACCTCTATAGGATCCACCCCTAGTTGGATCTATAGTTTGGTGGTGATTGGCTAAGAATTGACACACTTTTCAATGCAAAAAGCCTTCTTGAACCTAAATCGATTTTCCTAAGAGAAGCTTGTTGGGTTAGATCTAGCACATGGGTAGGTGAGATCCCACTTGATTTGACATCTAGACACTTGATAACCTATACCCATATCTTTACTTTGGTGAAAACTACCTTGTGGACATCTCTCCATGTTTTAAGGGGTTGAAACCCCCTTTTGACCTTCTTGGCATCTTAAAACTTAGATCTACTAAGATCTAGCCATTGGATTCACTTGAAACTTTGAAGGAACATAGATCGGGGTACTAACATCCCGGATCTACATTTTGGTGGCCATTGGACTTGATTTGGTCCACCAAAACCCATTTTTGACCCTCCTTGAGCAAATCGCACCCCCTTGATTTTTTGAGTTGGTCCACTTCTAGGAAGTGGGTGTTGGAGATTTTTGTGGATTTGGAATGCCCATGCCTTGAAACCTAGGTCTATACTGTCCTTTCGTCAAGATCCGCCTTGGGGATTGCATTCCTTGTTTTAAGGGATTGTGGTCCACTTTTGGTCATCATTTAAAAACCTAGATCTAGTAAGATCCAACCATTGGATCTCATTCAACCCACTTGACTTGGCTTCTAGGTGTCCCGATCTACACTTTGACATACTTTTTGACCCCATTAGCCCATCCAACAAGGCACTAGTCCTTCTCCAAGCAAGGCGCACTCCTTGGGATTAGTGTCAAACCCTAGATCTAATACATGGGTAATCCTAGAACCAACTCCAACTTATAGATCTAGCCTAGATCTAACCTATAGTACCAATCTTACACCTAACTTCACCTTGTGGGCCTACCTAGAATCATTTCACACTTCCCAAGAAACTAGACCCACTTGTGTAAACACATGGTACTATACTTAGTCATCATACCCCATCATGTGGCCTAAACCATACATAGGTTGAAACGTTAAACAATCTCTTACACCTCCCTCAACCATACCTTAACCCTTAGGTCCACTTAGCCTTGCATTGGTTTCCGTAACTCATTACTTACCTACCTGTAGAAACCTTTGTTTGGGTCCAATCAACTGTGATTGGGGTATAGGGTCTCCCCCTTGGTCTAGTTACACCTTGACCTAAAGCGAAGAGTGCCTCGGTTGACGTGACTCCCAACTGCATTGGGAACCGTGGCATCTCTTGGGTCACCTCTTTAGTTACCTGACTCCTCTACCGTCCCGGATGGGATACCTCTAGGGGCAACTACAAGTTGTGTGATAACAGTTTCCTCGTGAAAAGAGGATGAACTTTATGTGCTAGGGTTTCTCTTCAGGAATGGTAATGTATTTTGAATTGGACTGATTTCTTCTAACAAAAGATGGCTGGGTTTTCTCCGAAATTTGGGTTTCCCAGGGTAAAAATCTTTGTCTATTGTGCATGGCTGTGTTTCTATGATCTTGTGTTTCCGCTGCAATTTAAGTTGAAATTTTCAGTGTGCAATGATTCAATGAAAACTGTGGGATGAAATAATTGTTTGAAGTCATTAGGAATAATTGTCAAGATCTGGAAATAGATAAAAAATTCAACACCAAGTGAATTAGAAGTCAAACCGAGAGTGCAGTTCCCTTTCTCTGGCTGAAAAATGCTACAGTAGCCATCTTTCTTAAAGTTGCATGCTGGCTGTAGATTATGGCCCTGAAACTAAGGGTGTTATTTCAGGGGATGGCCCTATACTGTCCTCAGATTTCAAATAAAGGAATGTGTACTGCTGTTTGGATGTACAGAACTCATGTTTGACTGCTGGTGTTTGCTGATCCAGGCATAAAATCTTCCTCAATAGGAAGAAAAACACCTTCCAGGGCTGGCGGTTTGTGCTAACAGGTCTGATATTTTATGAAGAAGTTTCCCAGGATTCATGTATGCTACTACAGGTTGCTGATCTAAGTTTGGGTGCTGTAAGTGACCCACTTCTTCTCAGAGATACCACCCAGAACTGATTTTCTGCCCTTTCTTACATCTGCATGAAAAAGGATACTTGCCCAGAACTTAATGCTCCTTTAAATCCTTCTTGCACAGGTATGAGGAGATCTTCTTCCATGATAAAAAGTGCCCAGAACAGCCTAGAACAGCCTCACTTCTAAATTAGGGCACACCCATGCAAAAATGGGTGTAACAGGCTCCAAAAGAGGTCTTCTACATTAATCCAACCATGAATAACAATGGAGGGATCAAATCTTTATATAGATTTGAGCTCCATCTCCTTTACAATAAAATATCATTTAGTGGAATCTAGATCCACAGATATCTTCAAAAGATAACCAATAAAGTCTGGTGCTTTTTTTTTTCCCTATCATTTGAATCGGTCACTGTTCAAACAATGTCTGGCAACTTTGGTGCCCTTCGCATCCCCTAGGCATTTATGCCCATTCTTTCAGGCATCATGAGCATTCACTCAGCAGTCAGGTTGTCGACCGATTATCATATGCTCAATGGTCAACCTTTATGTTCTGATTTTCAAATTTTCATGAAGATCATTTCCTGCATGATTTTTCTTGTTAAATATTAGATGTATTGGTCCTGACTCCTAACACAGGGATAGCCTAAAGTTATTTTGTTTGGATTTTCATGATTCTGTGATCTACAATGAAATTAAAAAAGCTCCAACTGGTCACATCTGATATCTCTGTTGTACATGAAAAGTGCAGTCCTAGGAAATAGCAGATTCACAAATAAATACAGTGTTCGTAAGATTTTCAAATTGGCAGAAAAGGAACAGGATATGGCAACAGAATTTAGTTGCCATACGAACCGCATATGCCCATCAGTCTGAAATATCTCTCAAGAGTTGTCGTGCAGCAATTATGGCTGAAACATTATCTGGTTGGTCAAACATGGAACTCTCTATTATCAGTCATACTACAGGACAAATTGATCATGCGTTACTCACATCTGATGTGATTCTGAAAATTTATGAGAGACATGTCTATTTATTTCTAAAGACGTAAGAAATATCACCAACACATGAAATTATTAGGCTTGCATAAAGAAATTATATTTCACTTTCCATATATACACAATTGCATATCTGAGCTAGAAGACAATCTATTTAAGAAATTTCCGTGGTTGGGAAGTTTCTCCATCATTGTTGGCTGTTTATTTTAAAAGTTTGCAAATCTATGATGATTCCCCTGACTTTCTTGCTATATAAGCAACTTTCAAATTTTGCTCATTGTGCCTCTGATTATGGACCAAGAACCTCTTATATTTGACTTGAACAGTGCGCTTAAAAAAAAAAATCTTTTCAGAATTGTCTTACTGGATCTTGCAAGAGAGAGAGAAAGAAAGAGAGAGAAAGGTCCTGTTAACTTGTATCCTAAGATAAGTTCATGACTCTGTTTTGATTTTGTTGTTCAGCAAAACAAACAAATCCTGATTGATGCAGTGGTACATGCTGTGAATGAGGACTATGTAGAGATGGCAAATGATTTTACAAGACTGGGATTCCTTGCTCCTGGCACTGACGTAACTCCTATTGTTCCAGCATTAGAAGCAATATGGCAGAACTCAGTTGGGAAAGGACTTTCTGATTTTAATTTTAGGAGTGTCACTGGTAATGTTATTAGAACCTACTCATTTAGGCCTTTTTTTCCCTTGAACTTCAGTGCTGTCTGTTAAATCCGGCTTCTCAAGTACTTGATTTTTATCATTTCCTTTTCTTTCCAAGTGGTCATCATTTCCGGTTGAGAAGTTGCTTGGTTAAACTTGTCACTGGAATCAACTTATGGACCTATTCTTGCCAATATGAGGTGGAGAAATTATAAGAGTTTTGGGGCAATTATACCCACTTGCTAAATGAATTTGAGAATAAAAATATATGTATAAAAGATGAATAAATAATGATCAATTCACAATGAGGGGTCCAATATAAATATTCTTAAGTGGGTGCCTTAGTACCTGTTTTACCAGATTATATATGGGGTTTTCATACCCTTATTTTTGCTTGGAAGTACAGGGCTGCGATTCATTTTTCTTAGAGCAGAGCTATTATTCAGAGCAGAGATGAATGTGATTGCTGAGTTGTCATATTTTGTTGCCATGTGATGATACCATGCTATTATATTGCAGTACCAGTTGCATGCTTTGAGGATTATATTTATGGAATATATGGTCTATAATGGTAATTGTACTAGATGTTACTCATGTTGTTTGCACTTGTGTTTCTGATAAGCATGGTTAGTAGGAATGTTGTGTAGATTAATCATGGAAGTTGTCATTGTTTTTTGCACATACCATTAACTTTACATCTCTTGATTAGTACATGGATCATAAACCTCTTTTGGTTCTGCCTTTGACCTCTCCATCTCCGTGTCATGTCACCTATGTATCTTGAAACCATTGGCTTCGACTTGATAGATTGACTCTTGATCTCCCCTCTGTGACCTATTCATAATGAAGGCCTCCCTGTTTTCCCTTAGTGTCTCGGCTTTGATGTGTGCAGCAGGGTTTTCTGATGTCTTATGCTCGTTTGCTTGTAAAGCCTTGTGGACTTGCTATGTACTAGGAGAACTACTTTCTGATGTCGTTTGCTTGTAAATCCCTATGGACTTGTTATCACACAGCTTGTAGTTGCCCCTAATGATGATCCTATTTAGGACGGTAGAGGAGCTAGGCAACTAAAGAGGTGACCTAAGAGGGCCTCGATCCCCAAGATGGATTGGTTGTCACGCCAATCAAGGCACTCTTCGCTTCTTGCTATCCAAGCCCCAGATAGCAAAGGGGGAGAAGCTGATCTACTCCCGACAGGGGAGATCTAATCCAATCACCAGATCAAGCTATTCAATAGGGTACGTAAGGTGAGGGGTGACTAAGGAATAAGGTCACTGTGGAGGCTTAAGATAGATGAGATTCAACCTTAGATGTATTAGACACAATGATTTGAAGATTAAGAATGGATCCAGGATTTAAGTGTTAGGGTAAATGATCAAATCTATTTGCCTTGGGAAACGTGAATTAAAAATGGGGAAAATGGTCCCAAGTAGTAGATCTGGAAGAGTTAAGGCTTTCTAGCACAACTTGAAGGTAGATTTGATAGTATCAAGGCACACAAGCTTGAAAAAAAAGGGTTTAACAACCTAGAAGACAAGCAAACCAAGGAGGGTGCAAGGGTTAAAGGATCAGTGCCTAGGAAAAAGGGCAGATGGAGTCCTTAGAGGGTGACGCTCTTGAGAACCCACCTGGGGATAGGCCTAGAGGTAAAAACCTAGAAATGGTTCGCCGAAATTCTAAGTAGTTAAACATAGAGAATTTTTAGAAGTTTTAGCTTAGGGTTTCAAAATATAAATGACAGATGGGTAAGTTAGAGAAATAAAATACTCACCTTATGAGCTTACTTGGATGATGAGAATGGATGCTAGCATGACGAGGACTACTCCGGCAAAGATCAAATGAATATTTGGCTTGTTCTCTTGCTCCCACGATTTGCCCAAGTCCACAAGTGCACGCCTCTCTTTGTGCAAAACCAAGGAGATCAACCCAATCAGTAAACAAGAATGAGGGTAAATGCAAATGAAGAATAATATGTAGAGAATAATTGGTACAAAGACAAAACTACTCCCTGAATAAACTGGATTTGAGAGAGAGAGACAAGGTAAGTCTCCCCAGCCAGTGCGCCCCTCTACCAAATCGCCCTCTTCACCTGTGTTGTCCGTCGAGATGCACACCAGCAGCAAAAATCTTCCGAAAGCTATTCCCTCACTACAAGTGGGGAAGGTGTTGCCTTGGGGGCAAGCAATGAGCCAGGTACTGTCACCTGAATCCCAGCTCCTCCGTTTAGGCTAACTCCTAACGAAGCCAAGGGGGGTAGTCCCTACAAAGAGTTTAGCTATGGCTCAATGTGTTTTTTAATGGTTTTTGTGTGTGATGATGCGGATGGATGTTGTTTAGGAGTTTTCTGAATAATGAAAGGCACAATGATACTTTAAATGAGACACAAGACAAAATAGCAATCTACATTGCGTTTTAAGACAAAAGATACACTGATTTACAACCACTTTAAGAAATCTTTATACAAGTCACTCATATACATAAATTAATCATAAGAACTCCAGATAGATAATAAGCAAATGAAATATGTGCGATTAAGGACCAGTGCCTTAAGGAGTCAAAAAATGCTTGAGTGCTTGGGTTGCTTCATACAAGTGTTCAAGAGATATGTTCGTGAGATCGTTGTGCAATTTATCTTGGTAAATTCAAAGTTTTAATGGTCTTGACTATTAGGATAAGAACACAAGGTAAGCAAAGAGATTGGACATACTTCAGTGGCTATTCACGGTGATCAGACGGACCGTCCAGTTATCAAGAGGATAAGTGTCCAATGTTTAAACCACCCTTGAAGTCTGAACAACGGCAACCCGACTCCACCTCCCAGATTAGTACTTTAAGTATTTTGTCGAAAAGGCAATGCCGGTTCGTTGGTTGTTGGGGTAAAATTTTATTATGTTGTAGAAGTTAATCAGATCTAACACCTTTCTGAGTACTAGCCCAACCCTTTCAGGTTGGCAGAGCATACGAGTATTAGATAGCAACCAAAGTAAATTATTATGGGAGTGCGAGTTGGAATATTTTATTTTGTTGTTTAAGCACATAGTTCAGCTCTCCGATAGAGAGTGCTCTTGACTTTGTCTTATGACAAGGTTCAAGAGACTTATTTAATCTAATATGCCTAATGCAAGGGGAAAAGATGCAAGCTAAAATGCTCTCCGACAGAGAGTGCTCTTGACTTGGATTACTGCAAGTTCAAGAGACATTGTTTGTTTGTTAGAATAGAGGCAGCTTGCATAAAGAAAAGTGCACTTTCAAAAGTAAAACAGTTCAATAATATGATAACAAAAGTACGCTTTCTAAGGCCAAGATTAACCCAACTAATCTAAGAAATAAACAACAAGTGGGATCAACCTCTGAACAAGGTGACCACTAGAACCACCAGTCCTTGAGAAATTCCAGAGAGCTGAATTTCGACAAGGAGTCTAATGGGGATAGAGAAGCCACCACAAAATAATGAGGTCCTTGGGATGAAATCCCAAAGTTGCTAACTCAGGTCAATACTTGGAAGAGAATTTAATCTAAGAACAGAAATAGATTTTAATCTAGAAAAATTTGAACAAAACTAACTAAGCATGCATGAACAAACTTCCCCAAATGGGGAAGGGGAAACAACGTGTGGGAGGCCTTATCCCACCTAGCCCTTTTATTAATCGATTTACAGTTGCCTTTGGGAATTAAACCCTTGAAAGGTCTTTTCAAAAAATGCACAACTATGGAATCAAGATTTTTGAGGCCCTTAATGGCTTATACAAAAAATGAGAGTGGTTCTATAATTCTTTTGTTTTGTCTTCTCCTTGGTTTTGCACTTCTTCAAGATTTTTGCCTTGTCTTTATGGATCTCTTCTTTAGGCACCTAAAACACAACAAAGCTCAAATACCCATCATCGTTAATCAAATCAAAAAATAAATTTGAAAATGAACTAACTAATGCAAGTCTTAGATCCAAGATGCCAACTGAATGCTAACTTCTATGAGATCTAATGCAAAACTCAAAATTGAAACTACATGCAAACTACAAAGATGCACTAAGATTAAAGTATAAGATCTAAAACAAAACTAGCAAAATGAGCTAAACTAAGATCTAACAATGCAACCTACAAACAAATAAAACTAACTACTAACAATTTTATTTGTTGTTTTTCATGTGACTTTTAGGGCTTTAATGGAGATGGATGAGAAGGGACTTGGGGCAAAACCCAATGGGAGACGAGAGGGAAGCTTTGAAGAAATCAAAGAGAAAAACGAAATGGTGGAAAGAGCCCTTAGTGGAGATGGACGAGAGGAAGGAGGAGAGGAAGATGATGGGGAACGAAAGGAATAAAGGAGGGAAGGACGAATGGGAGAAGGAAGGAAGGGAGGAGAGATGGCAAGGAGGAAAGGGAAGGACGAGAGCAAGAGATGAAGGCAAAGACGAGAGCAATAGAGAGATCTAGGATGAGAGGAAAAGGGGGCTAGCAAGTCAAGGTAAATGAATCAAGGAGAAAATGGAAGGTTTGAAGAAGTAAACCCTTGGGATATAGTAACCAAAAATTGATAAATTGTTTTGATGGATGGACTTTGCAACAACTTCTCAAGGTCAAGCTTGAATCATTGATTTAACTTTTGGAGATCCCTGAAATGCAAACATGTTAGAAAAATATTTGTGAAGGAGAGAAAGATGCATTCGAGCTCAAGCTCGACTTCACTTCTATAGATCTGCACAATACATATAACTCACAAGAATACTTGGTCAAACTTAGTATGTCAAATAGGATGGGATAAGAAGATGCATAAATATTTCCTACTACAGTTTGCACTTCTAAATCACATGAAATACAACATAAATGAACAACTTGTACCTTCAAATGTTCATTCCATGGTCTTTAAAAAAGACTTCTAAGCAAAAGAATGACCAAATACAACAAATATGAGCAAATATAATAGCACAATATCACCTTATCATGTGTAGACAATCCTCATGAACAAGTAAAGCACTCCATGTAGACCTCCAAAGTCGTTATTTTATTTCAAGATAGCAATTGCTATGAGCTAATACAAAATTGCCAGAGTAATGATGCACAAAAATTCCATGAGAAGAGAGCCCAAATGGCTTCTCTTTATAGCAAACTAGACTCACCTAAACCCTAAGTCGAATTGGCATGAAGAGGAGCCAATGGCTCTAGTCACAAATTCGCACTCCACCATCAATCCAATCAAAATCCATGTTTAAGCCAAGCTTGGAGTCAATCCCACCATACCACTCGAGTTGGAAGCTTATGTGGATGGGGAGGTGGCCTCCACCTTGGCAAGGCGCCCCTCATCTCAACTTTGGAACCATCACCATCGAATAGATAATTGCCATGTGTAAAAACGAGCTCCAAAAGGGAATATACGTGAGGGTAAGGAAGTAATGCGTGAGCTCTTCAAGGAGTTGATGTGAGTGGATGTAGGAGTGAGTGTTGAGTTGTATAAGGAGCCAAGCCACTTGATTTCTCATATCTAGGAAGGTGCCTACTGTTATCACACAACTTGTAGTTGCCCCTAGTGGTATCCCATCCGGGATGGTAGAGGAGATAGGCAACTAAAGAGGTGACCCAAGAGATGCCACCGTTCCCAATGCAAGGTGGGAGTCACGTCAACCAAGGCACTCTTCGCTTTAGGTCAATGTGAAACAAGACCTAGGGGGAGACCCTATAACCAATCACAGTTGATTGGACCCAAACAAAGGTTTCTAAGGATAAGTAAATGAATAGTTACGGAAACCAATGCAAGGTTGAGTGGACCTAGATGTTAAAGTATGGTTGAAGGTGGTTTGGGAGATTGTTAGTGTTTCAACCGATGTATGATTTAGGCCACATAATTAGGTATAGTGATAAGGTACATCATCATATGCTACACAAGTGCATCCTACTTTCTTGGGATATGTGAAATGGCTTGAAGTGGACCCACAAGGTGAAGCTAAGGGATGCAATTGGTACTAGAGGTTATGCAATGGGTAGATCTATGGATCTAAGTTAATTTTGGGAGTACCCATGTACCGGATCTAGGGTTTGACACAATTCCCAAGGAGTGCGACTTGCTTTGAGGAGGACTAGTGCCTTGTTGGATGGGCTAATGGGGTCAAAAGGTATGTCAAAGTGTAGATCGGGACACCTAGGAGCCAAGTCAAATGGGCTAATTGAGATAGAATGGTTGGATCTTGTTACCTCCCATTTTTGCATGGGTGGTCACTAAATGACAGGGTCAGAAAGAGGGTTGCTGGGACAAAGGGCAGAAGATGAGAAATAGCTCAACATATCTAACACAGCAAGAAGCAGCGGGAGAAAACGCAGGAGATAATATGCACAGTGGCATCTCCTTAGGCAGTCTTCCAGCATGAATGCTAAATGCTCAGACAGGTAAAGTGTTGGTTGATGGACGAGTAGCAGGCAAGGCTGGGGTCGTTGTTACATATAAGGCAATTGTTGAGATTATTGCTGAAATGCCAAAATTTGTATGTAGAGCAGGATATAAGTTAGAGGCAGCACTTGAGAAATTAAATGCTGATGTTGCTGGAAAAGTGGCACTAGACTTTGGTCTTTTCACCGGTGGATTCACAGATTGCTTACTCCAATATGGTGCATCTTTTGTTTATATTGTTGATGTTGGCTACGGACAGGAGTTGTTCACAGGCCAGAACACCATTTTGCAGCAGATAGTGTGCCCATTTTGACTGACAAAAGAAGCACATTGTTCAATCTCAGAAGATGGAGAATGCTAATATTCCCTTGCAACTTTAGAACACGCAGTGGATGCAACTTCAATGAATTTTTTATGAAAATGGGCTGCAGTATTGTCAGAAATACACAATCCATCTACTTCTAAATCAGCCTTTGGGCCATCCTTGCTAAATGATAAGGAGGAAAACCTGGAGAAGATTTCTTTCCAGGGTTACAGGGCAGCAGGGGAGGATCATGACAGGATATTTAGCAGTTATGTTTTTTTGATCATACTATTCATGTTAAGAGGTCCTATCATCTATGAGAAGCCTTCTAAAGGATACCAGATTCTTCATTTCTGACAGACTTTGAACGGCAATGGCTGGCGTTTTCTTAATTAGGCTTCCGGTTGCATCCCCAGCCTGTATTTAAGGTGCACATCCGCTGTCCTAAATGAAAACAGAGATAAACAACAGAGGGTATCTAGATATAGATTGGCAACGGAAAGACCATGGTGCAGACTTTAGAAAAGGAACAGCCTTTGTCAACGTACGGTGGAAAAGACCGACTGCATCTACCTGCAAAATAAATAAAAAATCCTATGGCAGCTCGAGACTAGAACAGAGGAACAGCTCGGGATCATTTACAATCGTGACCACCATCGCGTCGATTGTTGAGCAGTTAATTACATGGAGGCATTCACTATAAATCATCTATTGCAAATTGATTGAGGCGCAGTCGATACAACAAACTCGGGTTTCAGTGAGCTAACCACACAGCAGAACCGGTTTGATTGATAAAATCATCAAGCGTTTGCCATCGAATGATTGGGATCTCCATTTGCTCGACAAATCCCGGAGTTGACTCCAGTTTGTACAAAACGCCGATAGTAGTGTATTTCACTGTCACTTGAAGTGTTGGAGCGGCTATCGGGACATCGCTAGTTTGGAGGTCGCGTCGGGGGGGATTCCACGTTGTCATCAGCAGTTGAAGACTTTTTCTTGGCAGCCGATGCAGGTTGTCGTTTGAGCTGAGCATTCGAGGCATTACTGCCTGTCACGTGAAGTTTTGGAGCATCTATTGACAGCCGATTTTGGTACAACAGCCCGAACTAGCAAGAAAAGCAAATTTTGGTACTCAAAGTTTTCAATTTGTAAATCAGAAATCGTCGAGCTGCTAAACATGGAATTTTCTTCTTCGGCGGCCCTTCTACTTTTCTGAATGGATGTTAGCATCATGGCAGCGGCTAGTGCCCCCTCTCGGTCGCGATTTTCTGAGTTGTTGGGGTCACTTAAGATATTGGCGGTATCTCTCGACTCACCCATCGATTATTTTCTTATCTACAGTCAGGTGCCAAAGCCCGAAATTCTAGTAGTGGGTGAAGTGGCCGGTTTAATAAAAGAATTTACTGTTCATTCTCCTGCTGTTTCAAGTATCACTAAATTCGTGGCAGCCGATTACAACTTAAACCGCCTGTTCAGAAAATGACCGGCCAGTACGTGCAAACCACAAACGACAGCTCGGCGAGTCTCGGTTTTAGTGGTGGTGCCTTTTCTACAGCGTGGAGAGGCTCGGCTAAACATCTGCTGCACGATTTCCTCCTAACCGCCCATACACTTCCACGCCATCGATTTTCATTGACACATGGGGCCGCTCAAGGTCCTCACGAATAGTTGAGGGTATTTTTTATTATTATTTGTTGTAACACATGGCTAGAAGGGTCGATCCATAAGTTTGGAGCAGTTAGAAAGATCACGATCTTTTACTTTATTTCCACTTTTTTATTATTTTATTATAGAGGTAGGTGAGATTTTGGTCTACATAAGAGGCCATCTTTCTCCTTTTTACGGATGGAAAATTTTTGGGTTTTTTATCCCTGTCGAGCTTAATGAAAAAATCAGTCGGTTTTGTGGACAGATTTGAGTATCCTCCATGTGCTTGTGTGATGTATTTCAAATTGTAGAATGAATCTAGCTTGTGAGGGCTTTATCAAGCACAATAGATTAGCCATTTAGGATTAAGTTGGTTAATTATGCTTGAACAATCAGTTTCTCAATGGACATTAGTATTCGGTTGTACGAAATGTTGATTAGGATTTTGATTGTTTATGCATTCTAGATTCGTCTCACTTTTTATGAAGCATAAAGCCTCCATGAGTCCTCTTTTGACTCCATTTCCCCTTCTGACACCGGCACTGGTCTTTCCCTGAGGATTGATCTTCACGTCCTTTTTCCATCACCCATTTTGAAAACTATCTTTTGTTACTTCTGTTTCCCTAAGGCAGCCTTTTCCATTCACCTTGCCCGTTACTGTACCTGCCTTAGCGATCCTAGTTTAGGGATACCCCCCTAGTGTTGGAGAAGAGCCAACCTGAAGCGAAGAGGAGAGGAGTGTGGTGACATTGGCCTCTCTCCTGAGAGAGTTGTCATCCCGGCTGGTGTGTTGCATTTTGGGCTTTTAAAACGACACGCATGCCATTTCGGAGGACAACATTTTGGCGCCGTTGCCGGGGACAAAGTCCAGTTCTCGGAATTTGAAGACTATGCTTCATTAATGACATTTGTGGGAGATTTTATTGCAGATTCTTTTTCTCACATGGCGACTCCACGAAGGGACAGAGCCCTTGTCCTTTTACAAATTTGAAGATCCTATTGGGTGTAGAGGTGAGCACACTCATTGGAAAGTTTTCAAGCTCACCTTGGCGACTCCACAGTTTGGCATAAGGTATGACTATATTTCAGATCTAGTGCATCATTATTTGATTTATGGATGATGATAAAGAAAAACCGCGTAATCTCCTGCACGAAACCACTATGCGCGAAGCTTACCCCGCGCTAGATTTCTCAAATATCTGTGGATTTCCTAATGACTGTTATGATTATGAAACGGTGTATGACATTCTTCCTGAATTCCGTGGAAATGATGGGGTTTCAGCCACCCATCATGTTGCTTCTCTCTGCAAATTGATGGTTGATTTAAATGTTTATTGTGAGGATGACCTTATGGTCATTTTTGCTTTCACTTTGGAAGGGAAGGCAGACAATTGGTTTTATAATCTTCCGAAGAAATCCATAGATTCATTGGCAATGTTTTTTGAAAGGTTTCTCCTCTGCTGGCATGATGGGACTGTCAATGAGATTGAGCAGCTTGCTAGACAATACAGTGCTCTCATCCCTAGATCCCAGCCTAAAGAACACCTCTGTCAAGATCCTGTTGAAGAAGTAGTACAAAGACCATTGGTTGAAAACATTGCTGAAGAAATCCCTGGTATTGAAGAGAACACTAATAATACGAATCTGCCTCAAGTTTGTGAGCAGCCGTATGATGAAAAGATGGAGCTGTCACAAAATTACACCACTGAAGATGATCGTGAAAAGTTTTATAGTGAAGACTCTAATCTACCTCGGGCTCACTTCATTGATGGAAGAGGTAATAATTTCTTTGCAGATCAGCTCGAACAGCTTCATGATGAAGAGCTGGAACTGCCTAAAGTCCATTTCATTGAAGATAACAGCACTTCTTTTGCATATCAGCCTGAGCAGATTTGTGATGGAGGTCTCTACTTAAGTCCTATCAGCTAATGGATAGAGGTCTTTTGTGCACAATCTGAGTTTTCATTCCAAAGCTTCGGTGATCTTTTACATTCTGACAATCTGATGTTGCAATTCAAAGTTATTCATGAGCAGATTGCAGGACAGCGTTGTTTTAGGGTAGGTATGTCTTCATCATTGCCACTAAACAAATGCAGGAAAAAGCAGTCTGACATAGATGAAATGCTGAAATGGCTCCACTGGTTATGGGCCTATACTTAACATGTTGTTTTCTCATGATTAGTTAGGTAGGTAGGATAAATAAAGCTCCTACAGGAGCATTTAAAATTTTTCAGTATGTATTTTCTGTTGTGTAATAAATCTGTGGGTCTGGGATGTGAATTGAGCCATCCCCCCACTTGGCAATTTTGTTTTAAAATAGTCTACGATAACCAAGAGAAGCTGGTGTTCTCATGCACTCACCGAGGCGAGCACACGTCCCGCAGTTGGAGCCAGATGTTACCTCCCATTTTTGCATGGGTGGTCACTAAATGACAGGGTCAGAAAGAGGGCTGCTGGGACAAAGGGCAGAAGATGAGAAATAGCTCAACATATCTAACACAGCAAGAAGCAGCGGGAGAAAACGCAGGAGATAATATGCACAGTGGCATCTCCTTAGGCAGTCTTCCAGCATGAATGCTAAATGCTCAGACAGGTAAAGTGTTGGTTGATGGACGAGTAGCAGGCAAGGCTGGGGTCGCTGTTACAGATAAGGTAATTGTTGAGATTATTGCTGAAATGCCAAAATTTGTATGTAGAGCAGGATATAAGTTAGAGGCAGCACTTGAGAAATTAAATGCTGATGTTGCTGGAAAAGTGGCACTAGACTTTGGTCTTTTCACCGGTGGATTCACAGATTGCTTACTCCAATATGGTGCATCTTTTGTTTATATTGTTGATGTTGGCTACGGACAGGAGTTGTTCACAGGCCAGAACACCATTTTGCAGCAGATAGTGTGCCCATTTTGACTGACAAAAGAAGCACATTGTTCAATCTCAGAAGATGGAGAATGCTAATATTCCCTTGCAACTTTAGAACACGCAGTGGATGCAACTTCAATGAATTTTTTATGAAAATGGGCTGCAGTATTGTCAGAAATACACAATCCATCTACTTCTAAATCAGCCTTTGGGCCATCCTTGCTAAATGATAAGGAGGAAAACCTGGAGAAGATTTCTTTCCAGGGTTACAGGGCAGCAGGGGAGGATCATGACAGGATATTTAGCAGTTATGTTTTTTTGATCATACTATTCATGTTAAGAGGTCCTATCATCTATGAGAAGCCTTCTAAAGGATACCAGATTCTTCATTTCTGACAGACTTTGAACGGCAATGGCTGGCGTTTTCTTAATTAGGCTTCCGGTTGCATCCCCAGCCTGTATTTAAGGTGCACATCCGCTGTCCTAAATGAAAACAGAGATAAACAACAGAGGGTATCTAGATATAGATTGGCAACGGAAAGACCATGGTGCAGACTTTAGAAAAGGAACAGCCTTTGTCAACGTACGGTGGAAAAGACCGACTGCATCTACCTGCAAAATAAATAAAAAATCCTATGGCAGCTCGAGACTAGAACAGAGGAACAGCTCGGGATCATTTACAATCGTGACCACCATCGCGTCGATTGTTGAGCAGTTAATTACATGGAGGCATTCACTATAAATCATCTATTGCAAATTGATTGAGGCGCAGTCGATACAACAAACTCGGGTTTCAGTGAGCTAACCACACAGCAGAACCGGTTTGATTGATAAAATCATCAAGCGTTTGCCATCGAATGATTGGGATCTCCATTTGCTCGACAAATCCCGGAGTTGACTCCAGTTTGTACAAAACGCCGATAGTAGTGTATTTCACTGTCACTTGAAGTGTTGGAGCGGCTATCGGGACATCGCTAGTTTGGAGGTCGCGTCGGGGGGGATTCCACGTTGTCATCAGCAGTTGAAGACTTTTTCTTGGCAGCCGATGCAGGTTGTCGTTTGAGCTGAGCATTCGAGGCATTACTGCCTGTCACGTGAAGTTTTGGAGCATCTATTGACAGCCGATTTTGGTACAACAGCCCGAACTAGCAAGAAAAGCAAATTTTGGTACTCAAAGTTTTCAATTTGTAAATCAGAAATCGTCGAGCTGCTAAACATGGAATTTTCTTCTTCGGCGGCCCTTCTACTTTTCTGAATGGATGTTAGCATCATGGCAGCGGCTAGTGCCCCCTCTCGGTCGCGATTTTCTGAGTTGTTGGGGTCACTTAAGATATTGGCGGTATCTCTCGACTCACCCATCGATTATTTTCTTATCTACAGTCAGGTGCCAAAGCCCGAAATTCTAGTAGTGGGTGAAGTGGCCGGTTTAATAAAAGAATTTACTGTTCATTCTCCTGCTGTTTCAAGTATCACTAAATTCGTGGCAGCCGATTACAACTTAAACCGCCTGTTCAGAAAATGACCGGCCAGTACGTGCAAACCACAAACGACAGCTCGGCGAGTCTCGGTTTTAGTGGTGGTGCCTTTTCTACAGCGTGGAGAGGCTCGGCTAAACATCTGCTGCACGATTTCCTCCTAACCGCCCATACACTTCCACGCCATCGATTTTCATTGACACATGGGGCCGCTCAAGGTCCTCACGAATAGTTGAGGGTATTTTTTATTATTATTTGTTGTAACACATGGCTAGAAGGGTCGATCCATAAGTTTGGAGCAGTTAGAAAGATCACGATCTTTTACTTTATTTCCACTTTTTTATTATTTTATTATAGAGGTAGGTGAGATTTTGGTCTACATAAGAGGCCATCTTTCTCCTTTTTACGGATGGAAAATTTTTGGGTTTTTTATCCCTGTCGAGCTTAATGAAAAAATCAGTCGGTTTTGTGGACAGATTTGAGTATCCTCCATGTGCTTGTGTGATGTATTTCAAATTGTAGAATGAATCTAGCTTGTGAGGGCTTTATCAAGCACAATAGATTAGCCATTTAGGATTAAGTTGGTTAATTATGCTTGAACAATCAGTTTCTCAATGGACATTAGTATTCGGTTGTACGAAATGTTGATTAGGATTTTGATTGTTTATGCATTCTAGATTCGTCTCACTTTTTATGAAGCATAAAGCCTCCATGAGTCCTCTTTTGACTCCATTTCCCCTTCTGACACCGGCACTGGTCTTTCCCTGAGGATTGATCTTCACGTCCTTTTTCCATCACCCATTTTGAAAACTATCTTTTGTTACTTCTGTTTCCCTAAGGCAGCCTTTTCCATTCACCTTGCCCGTTACTGTACCTGCCTTAGCGATCCTAGTTTAGGGATACCCCCCTAGTGTTGGAGAAGAGCCAACCTGAAGCGAAGAGGAGAGGAGTGTGGTGACATTGGCCTCTCTCCTGAGAGAGTTGTCATCCCGGCTGGTGTGTTGCATTTTGGGCTTTTAAAACGACACGCATGCCATTTCGGAGGACAACATTTTGGCGCCGTTGCCGGGGACAAAGTCCAGTTCTCGGAATTTGAAGACTATGCTTCATTAATGACATTTGTGGGAGATTTTATTGCAGATTCTTTTTCTCACATGGCGACTCCACGAAGGGACAGAGCCCTTGTCCTTTTACAAATTTGAAGATCCTATTGGGTGTAGAGGTGAGCACACTCATTGGAAAGTTTTCAAGCTCACCTTGGCGACTCCACAGTTTGGCATAAGGTATGACTATATTTCAGATCTAGTGCATCATTATTTGATTTATGGATGATGATAAAGAAAAACCGCGTAATCTCCTGCACGAAACCACTATGCGCGAAGCTTACCCCGCGCTAGATTTCTCAAATATCTGTGGATTTCCTAATGACTGTTATGATTATGAAACGGTGTATGACATTCTTCCTGAATTCCGTGGAAATGATGGGGTTTCAGCCACCCATCATGTTGCTTCTCTCTGCAAATTGATGGTTGATTTAAATGTTTATTGTGAGGATGACCTTATGGTCATTTTTGCTTTCACTTTGGAAGGGAAGGCAGACAATTGGTTTTATAATCTTCCGAAGAAATCCATAGATTCATTGGCAATGTTTTTTGAAAGGTTTCTCCTCTGCTGGCATGATGGGACTGTCAATGAGATTGAGCAGCTTGCTAGACAATACAGTGCTCTCATCCCTAGATCCCAGCCTAAAGAACACCTCTGTCAAGATCCTGTTGAAGAAGTAGTACAAAGACCATTGGTTGAAAACATTGCTGAAGAAATCCCTGGTATTGAAGAGAACACTAATAATACGAATCTGCCTCAAGTTTGTGAGCAGCCGTATGATGAAAAGATGGAGCTGTCACAAAATTACACCACTGAAGATGATCGTGAAAAGTTTTATAGTGAAGACTCTAATCTACCTCGGGCTCACTTCATTGATGGAAGAGGTAATAATTTCTTTGCAGATCAGCTCGAACAGCTTCATGATGAAGAGCTGGAACTGCCTAAAGTCCATTTCATTGAAGATAACAGCACTTCTTTTGCATATCAGCCTGAGCAGATTTGTGATGGAGGTCTCTACTTAAGTCCTATCAGCTAATGGATAGAGGTCTTTTGTGCACAATCTGAGTTTTCATTCCAAAGCTTCGGTGATCTTTTACATTCTGACAATCTGATGTTGCAATTCAAAGTTATTCATGAGCAGATTGCAGGACAGCGTTGTTTTAGGGTAGGTATGTCTTCATCATTGCCACTAAACAAATGCAGGAAAAAGCAGTCTGACATAGATGAAATGCTGAAATGGCTCCACTGGTTATGGGCCTATACTTAACATGTTGTTTTCTCATGATTAGTTAGGTAGGTAGGATAAATAAAGCTCCTACAGGAGCATTTAAAATTTTTCAGTATGTATTTTCTGTTGTGTAATAAATCTGTGGGTCTGGGATGTGAATTGAGCCATCCCCCCACTTGGCAATTTTGTTTTAAAATAGTCTACGATAACCAAGAGAAGCTGGTGTTCTCATGCACTCACCGAGGCGAGCACACGTCCCGCAGTTGGAGCCAGATGTTACCTCCCATTTTTGCATGGGTGGTCACTAAATGACAGGGTCAGAAAGAGGGCTGCTGGGACAAAGGGCAGAAGATGAGAAATAGCTCAACATATCTAACACAGCAAGAAGCAGCGGGAGAAAACGCAGGAGATAATATGCACAGTGGCATCTCCTTAGGCAGTCTTCCAGCATGAATGCTAAATGCTCAGACAGGTAAAGTGTTGGTTGATGGACGAGTAGCAGGCAAGGCTGGGGTCGCTGTTACAGATAAGGTAATTGTTGAGATTATTGCTGAAATGCCAAAATTTGTATGTAGAGCAGGATATAAGTTAGAGGCAGCACTTGAGAAATTAAATGCTGATGTTGCTGGAAAAGTGGCACTAGACTTTGGTCTTTTCACCGGTGGATTCACAGATTGCTTACTCCAATATGGTGCATCTTTTGTTTATATTGTTGATGTTGGCTACGGACAGGAGTTGTTCACAGGCCAGAACACCATTTTGCAGCAGATAGTGTGCCCATTTTGACTGACAAAAGAAGCACATTGTTCAATCTCAGAAGATGGAGAATGCTAATATTCCCTTGCAACTTTAGAACACGCAGTGGATGCAACTTCAATGAATTTTTTATGAAAATGGGCTGCAGTATTGTCAGAAATACACAATCCATCTACTTCTAAATCAGCCTTTGGGCCATCCTTGCTAAATGATAAGGAGGAAAACCTGGAGAAGATTTCTTTCCAGGGTTACAGGGCAGCAGGGGAGGATCATGACAGGATATTTAGCAGTTATGTTTTTTTTTATCATACAATTCATGTTAAGAGGTCCTATCATCTATGAGAAGCCTTCTAAAGGATACCAGATTCTTCATTTCTGACAGACTTTGAACGGCAATGGCTGGCGTTTTCTTAATTAGGCTTCCGGTTGCATCCCCAGCCTGTATTTAAGGTGCACATCCGCTGTCCTAAATGAAAACAGAGATAAACAACAGAGGGTATCTAGATATAGATTGGCAACGGAAAGACCATGGTGCAGACTTTAGAAAAGGAACAGCCTTTGTCAACGTACGGTGGAAAAGACCGACTGCATCTACCTGCAAAATAAATAAAAAATCCTATGGCAGCTCGAGACTAGAACAGAGGAACAGCTCGGGATCATTTACAATCGTGACCACCATCGCGTCGATTGTTGAGCAGTTAATTACATGGAGGCATTCACTATAAATCATCTATTGCAAATTGATTGAGGCGCAGTCGATACAACAAACTCGGGTTTCAGTGAGCTAACCACACAGCAGAACAGGTTTGATTGATAAAATCATCAAGCGTTTGCCATCGAATGATTGGGATCTCCATTTGCTCGACAAATCCCGGAGTTGACTCCAGTTTGTACAAAACGCCGATAGTAGTGTATTTCACTGTCACTTGAAGTGTTGGAGCGGCTATCGGGACATCGCTAGTTTGGAGGTCGCGTCGGGGGGAATTCCACGTTGTCATCAGCAGTTGAAGACTTTTTCTTGGCAGCCGATGCAGGTTGTCGTTTGAGCTGAGCATTCGAGGCATTACTGCCTGTCACATGAACTTTTGGAGCATCTATTGACAGCCGATTTTGGTACAACAGCCCGAACTAGCAAGAAAAGCAAATTTCGGTACTCAAAGTTTTCAATTTGTAAATCAGAAATCGCCGAGCTGCTAAACATGGAATTTTCTTCTTCGGCGGCCCTTCTACTTTTCTGAATGGATGTTAGCATCATGGCAGCGGCTAGTGCCCCCTCTCGGTCGCGATTTTCTGAGTTGTTGGGGTCACTTAAGATATTGGCGGTATCTCTCGACTCACCCATCGATTATTTTCTTATCTACAGTCAGGTGCCAAAGCCCGAAATTCTAGTAGTGGGTGAAGTGGCCGGTTTAATAAAAGAATTTACTGTTCATTCTCCTGCTGTTTCAAGTATCACTAAATTCGTGGCAGCCGATTACAACTTAAACCGCCTGTTCAGAAAATGACCGGCCAGTACGTGCAAACCACAAACGACAGCTCGACGAGTCTCGGTTTTAGTGGTGGTGCCTTTTCTACAGCGTGGAGAGGCTCGGCTAAACATCTGCTGCACGATTTCCTCCTAACCGCCCATACACTTCCACGCCATCGATTTTCATTGACACATGGGGCCGCTCAAGGTCCTCACGAATAGTTGAGGGTATTTTTTATTATTATTTGTTGTAACACATGGCTAGAAGGGCCGATCCATAAGTTTGGAGCAGTTAGAAAGATCACGATCTTTTACTTTAATTCCACTTTTTTATTATTTTATTATAGAGGTAGGTGAGATTTTGGTCTACATAAGAGGCCATCTTTCTCCTTTTTACGGATGGAAAAATTTTGGGTTTTTTATCCCTGTCGAGCTTAATGAAAAAATCAGTCGGTTTTGTGGACAGATTTGAGTATCCTCCATGTGCTTGTGTGATGTATTTCAAATTGTAGAATGAATCTAGCTTGTGAGGGCTTTATCAAGCACAATAGATTAGCCATTTAGGATTAAGTTGGTTAATTATGCTTGAACAATCAGTTTCTCAATGGACATTAGTATTCGGTTGTACGAAATGTTGATTAGGATTTTGATTGTTTATGCATTCTAGATTCGTCTCACTTTTTATGAAGCATAAAGCCTCCATGAGTCCTCTTTTGACTCCATTTCCCCTTCTGACACCGGCACTGGTCTTTCCCTGAGGATTGATCTTCCCTTCCTTTTTCCATCACCCATTTTGAAAACTATCTTTTGTTACTTCTGTTTCCCTAAGGCAGCCTTTTCCATTCACCTTGCCCGTTACTGTACCTGCCTTAGCGATCCTAGTTTAGGGATACCCCCCTAGTGTTGGAGAAGAGCCAACCTGAAGCGAAGAGGAGAGGAGTGTGGTGACATTGGCCTCTCTCCTGAGAGAGTTGTCATCCCGGCTGGTGTGTTGCATTTTGGGCTTTTAAAACGACACGCATGCCATTTCGGAGGACAACCTTGCCCGTTACTGTACCTGCCTTAGCGATCCTAGTTTAGGGATACCCCCCTAGTGTTGGAGAAGAGCCAACCTGAAGCGAAGAGGAGAGGAGTGTGGTGACATTGGCCTCTCTCCTGAGAGAGTTGTCATCCCGGCTGGTGTGTTGCATTTTGGGCTTTTAAAACGACACGCATGCCATTTCGGAGGACAATAGATCTTACTAGATCTAGGTTTTCATGAAATGACCCTAAGTGGACCACAATCCCTTGAAACAAGGAATGCTACCCCCAAGGCAGATCGTCACAAAATGATACTCTTAACCTAGGTTTCAAGGTATGGCCGTTCCAAATCCACAAAAATCTCAACCACCCACGTCCTCAAAGTGGGCAAACTCACTCACCCAAGGGAGTGCGACCTTGCTCAAGAAGGGCTAAAAGAGGGGTTAAGTGGACCAAATCAAGTCCAATGGCCACCAAACTGTAGATCCTAGTAGCTTATACACCGATCTATGTGGATCTAGAAAATCATGTCAATCCAAGGGTTAGATCTTACTAGATCTAAGTTTTAAGGTACCAAGAAATTCAAAAGGGGGTTTTAATCCCTTAAAACGTGGAATGATGCCCACAAGGTAGAAATCACCAAAGTAACAGTCTGGGGGTAGGTTATCAAATGTGTAGATTGCAAATCAAGTGGGATCTCACCTACCCATGTGCTAGATCTAACCAAACAAGCCTCTATTAAGGAAGTGCAATTTGGTTCAAGAGGGCTTTTTGCCTTGAAAAGTGTGTCAATTTTAACCCAATCACCACCAAACTATAGATCCCACTAGGGGTGGATGCTATAGAGGTGGGTTCTTAATATCTCTTCAAAAGCAAGGCTAGATCTAAGTAGATCTAAGAAAAACCAAAGGCAAGGGTTTTAATCAATTAGGGTTTTTATGATCTAGAAATTATGGATGATTCAAGGAAGAAGAAGATTGTACCTTTGGAGCATACCTGGATTAAGAGATAAATGCTAGTTGAGACGAGGATTACTTTTGTCAAAGATCAAATGGAGAATTGTTGAAGCCCTCTTGCCAAATCGATTTTTCCAAGCCACATATGAGTCCCTCTAACCTGTCAAAACCAAGGAGCAAAGCATCAATCAGTTTAACATGTTGAAGGTAGATACAAGCAAGAGAGAGATAAGCATAGAATAGTTGGCACAAAGACAAAACTACTCCCTGTTTAACCAAAACGTCTTCCTCCAAGCTTGAAGGGCAAGCCTCCCCACCAATTCGCACTTGTCAAAAACGTCCTCTTAACCTGTAAAAAAGATATGGCAAATATGCAAGATAGCTACAATAGATCCTCCAGTGCAATGGACAAAAACATTTACAATCGAAACAACCAACATCCACTCCAATCCAAGCATGTACTCCAAAAGATAGAAATTTTATTCCAAGAGCCAAGAGCCAAAAATCTCTAGATGATTTTACAATGAGAGGCTCCCTCCTTAAATAGGATGGGGAGAGAGTACAATCCTAACCACTTTTTACATGAGTGGCTAAGATTAAAAGATCAAAAGATCTAATCAACGGCTAATAATAAATCATAACAATACATCACATGGATCACCCAATATAATGATGACGTCCCCACTAAATGGTACAAAAGGAGGATGACGTCATCCACTAGAGGGGTAAAGGTACAAAAATCCACCTCATAATGACTAGGAGATGAAAACATAAGCACATGGTGGGTCTAGGAGGCATCAATCCTTACTAGCTCATCCCCAAGGCACAATAAAATAATAAAATATGTCCAAGATAATATAAATGATCAAATCTGTCCTCAAAATATATGACAGACAAGCAGTAAAAGATCTCCTGTGATCGATGTGGGCATACCCACATGGTGAAAACTAGCTGGAAGATAGTGAGATCACCCTAGAAGACCTCTGTGAAAACCAAATGCCAAAACCTTGCCTCAATTGCCCAAATCGAATTCCTCAGTGACCACTTTATCCCATTTTTTTAACTGCCTCGGTAACTGTGAAAGTGCCAAAACTGCCTCCTAGGGCATCTGCGCTGTCCATCTGAGCCCACCAGGCTCTCCAGAAGCGGGGGTAAATGGTAAAAACAAGTGGTTGGACCACGCCCGCCTCATACAGCGCCCTAGGTGAACTGGCCTCTCATGGCCCCTGCTGCTCACGCTGGGAAATCAGCCCCAAATCTGGTCAACAAGTGTAAAACTGCATCAATCACTGTCACAAGTGCCCGGAACTGAAAGATAAGTGTCTCACTGGATCCAGAAGACCCAAATCCACTAGGAATGTGTACTCATACACCATGGGTTTCCCTATTGGGCCAGCTGTAGGGTCCACCATATATGGACAATGCATAATCTGCTGATCTAAAGTAGTAATAAAACTGCTGAACTGCATCAATCATCATCTGCATCATATGTCCATCATATGATCTCATCATCAAGTATGTGGGGCCATCAATCATCATCAATAAGCATATATATATGGCCCACATCATCACGGATCCCAATAATATACAACCAAGGATAAATCACATCAGTAGACTAAGACATGCTTCTCTAATCATTCTCACAGCCAAGCTCAAAGTATAACATCCATTCAGTGGCATTAATCGAGTTAGCATATTCCTTTGTTATATAAAATTACTTGCACAATAGTTCAAATGACAAACTCACCCATTGGACATGGTCAAACTGCTAGTGAAGGATGAAGGCTAGGAACAAGGTTGGGCCAAGGGTTTGACTTGTCTAACTTAACTCAAAAATACTTTGGACTGGGAGAAAGGGGAAAGCTACAAACTCTGTGCTGGACAAAATAACACGGGGAATGCCTGTGTCTCACAAATGGATAAGTTGTTTAGAGAGTGCTTATTCAACTTAGGCATCATGTCTACATCAAGTTGATCCAGGTTCATTAGGATCATTCAATTTCATTTCATGGCCTTTTTGGCCTACATAACCCTTCGGATCTCAGGTGTGCTGATAAGCACAACTAGTTACAGCTTGCATCCAGGGCATGTTTTTCAAATACATATAAGATCAGCAATTGTTTAGATATAACTTTTAAGAATCATTGCTTTTTGAACCTTTCTTATACTCTTCGAGGAGTATTTTTTTAGCTGTTCATCGCTCTTGCCCTTTTTTTTGTTTCCATGGGCGAATTTATAAGTTTCCATAGGTAGAACATGAGCTTTCAGTTTTAGCCAACAACATCTCAAGTGACTAGGGGGAGTTCGAGCCAATGCCAAACATTGGGACAACCGACCAGAATGATTTAGGCCTATAATCCAACTCACCAAAGGCAAGTTTTGTCACCAACTCAGAGCCGAGACACTGAATATACAGAGATGCGGTCCAAACACAGAGGTAGAAAAATGGGGAAGTCCTTAGTATCAGAAAGTCAAATGAGATAGGTCAAGGTATAAAGTCAAATAGGAAAGTCATGTATGGATGGAGTCAAGTGGATATGGAGCCTACACTAGCAGACAACTGGTGTCAGGAAAGACCATATCTATGTAAGGTGAAAAACCAGTGGGTTTTGTTAAATGTCCTAAATGTGCAAGCAATTGTCCATTTTATGATTTATAGTTCATTTTAAACAGTTTACCACATCAGGAATAATATACCAAGCAAATGCTGTGAATATGACTAAATTAACAAGATAATAATCCACAGTCAGTGATAACATATCCATAGATCATACAACATCATCATAGTAATAATCATCATGTACCATCTGAAACGTTGCTGCAATACATCTCTAAGCACTGAACTGAAACTGTATGGGATAAAGGGTCACATTGGTCATCAAATCTGAACTCTCAAGGCTCAGCCTTGACACAAGGTCTAACATAAGTCTGAATAATATACTGCTCTGATCATGAGTGATCCAAAATATACAATCATCATAGCCATGCTCTGAATAATAGAAGCTCTGGAATGTGCAGATATCTGCTAAGCAAGAATAGTAGCCCTGCTACTATGGTGATAACACCTACCATAGGCTTTAATGCCATCCAACCAACCCATTTATCACTTGACACATCACAAACTCGAGTTCTTGGTGAAGGAGGGCGAATTTGCTTGGAGAGATCCACTTGTGCTGACTGTATACTGAACTGAAGTTGATTGGAGATGACCGGAATCTTCATTAATGCCCAGTGCCATGTCAATTAGCCTTTTATTTTAATCCATTTGGATTATTTTGGAGAGATTTGGATAATCTCCAAATATTCAATTTTTTGTTTTTTAATTAATAATTTCTCTGTAAATGGCTTTTTTTGAGAAATTATTAATTATGAGACTGAATTGACATCCGAAACTTAGGATAAACTGGTCCGGGGATCATGAATGATTTTTGGCTTAAGGTTGAAGCCTTCAATCATTGAATTCGGATTCCGGATGACTTGACATATTACAAGCTGAAATTTTTCCATTTAAACTATGGAAAAATTTATTAAAATTTAAAAAATAATTAAAAACCCAAAACCGGAGGACCCGGTAAAATTTTTGCGAAAATTTTTCTGAGGGTTCTAGGGACCTAGGACATGACCAAAACCTATTCTAGTAGTGTCTAGTAGGCTTATATACATCAGTTGGACTCTAATAACCCCCCATGGCTAAAATTTTCAAAATCGGGCATTCTAGCTTTGGAGGAAGCGGGAGAAAACCTCATCGATTATAGCTCAGCTATAGGCAAAGTATAATTGATAAGGGAAAAAACTCCCTGGAATACCTTAGTTGCTTAATCAAGTCATGGGGAACTGAGCCACTCAAAATCCTACTAGCACACTTTATTACAAACCCCGTGGGGCCATGGTCATGTTGACTGAAAAACAAAACTGACTAGCCAAAATTGGCTAGGCACAAATGCTGGATCATCTGATACACTGGAGTACAAACATTCATCATGTTTGTCAAATGGCGGTGTTATCACCTAAACTGTAGTTGCCCCTGTGGGTGTATCCATTAATGGATGGCAATAGGGAAGGACAACTCAAAGGTGGAACCACGATCACCTCGACCTCCAATAGATGGTTGTCACGCCAATCAAGGCAACCTTCACTTTATGCTATCTAGCCCAGACAACAAAGGGGGAGACCCAGATCTACTCCCGACAGGAGAGATCAAACCAAAACACCAGATCAAAGTATGAATGAAGTATTGTAAGGTGTATGGTGTATCCTAGACCTAAGGATGAAGTCACAAGACAAGTAAGTGGTTCAATGAGTATAGCTTTGGTTCATTGTTGATGTGAGAGTGACTTATTCTATTTGAAATGAGATCCAGGATTAGAGTACTAGTTCAATGTGAGAAAATCCACTGCCTTGGGAACCGTGTCCAATGCAGGGTAGTTTAGGGGTTGAATTGGGGTTAACTAGTACAAGTGACAAGCTTGATCGTGAGATATGATAATTTCAAAGGGTTTAGTCCACCAAACAAGGATCAAACCACAAGTTAATCCAACAATCTAGGTAATCCAATAATCTAGGAAAGTCGAATTGACTTGGAGAGAGATTAGTGCCTTGGGAATTGGGATGAATGGAGTCAAGAAATGATTAACGTATGGTTGATGACTTCTATGGCATAAGACAAGTGGGCTATTAAAGGTTTGATAGATGGATATGTCTAGATCCAAGAGTTGATGGTTTGACCTAAGTGGACCATAATCCCTTAAAACAAGGAATGCTATCCCCAAGGCAAGATTTCACAAAGTGACCCACTAGACCTAGGTTTCAAGGTATGCTTGTTTCAAATCCACCAAAATCTCATGTACCCATGTCCTACAAGTGGACCAACTCCAATCTCCCAAGAAGTGCCACTTTGCCCAAGGAGGGTAAAAGGTGGGGTAAATGGGATCAAGACAAGTCCAATTGCATCCAAACTTTAGATCCAAGTAGTTTAAGCAGTTGATAATGTGGATCTAGAAACTCAAGGCAATCCAAGGGTTAGATCTTACTAGATCTGAGTTTTAAGATTCCAAGTGGTCCAAAATGGGGATTAAATCCCTTAAAATGTGGAATAGGGCCCACAAGGTAGAAATTGCCAAAGTAACAGTCTAGGGGTAGGTTTTAGGATATGTAGATCATGAATTAAGTGAAATATCAACTACCCATGTACTAGATCTAGGTCAACTCACCCTCACCAAGAAGTGCGCCCTTGCTTGGAGAAGCTAAGTTGGCTTGGGAAGAGGGTCAAATGGAGGCCGATCTTCACCAAACTATAGATTCGGGATGCCGTGGATACTATAGAGGTGGGTTTTAAATATTTCACCCAAGGAACCACTAGATCTTAGTAGATCTGAGAAAATGTAACAATGAGGGTTTTGATTAATTACGGTTTTATCAATTTTATGTTTGTGCCAATGGATTGGAATCAAGATAAGAGAAACAAACCTGTGGATCTTACCTGGGTAACCTTGTAGATGCCTTGACGATGATGATCTATGCAAACCCGATCAATTTGAGGCAATTTGAAGTAGATCTCTATGTAGTGCGATTTGCTCAAGGAGACCAATGCGCCCTCCCTCCTGCACAATAAATGTCAACAATATCAGATTGATTGCATCAAGAGATAAAGACAAATGCTGCAAGAGAAATAACAGAAAGATATCATAGATCACAATGATACTAATGATAACCCCTTGTTACAAACGAATGCCAATCCAAGCGAGTTGAGGAAGCCCTACAAAAACGCCCAAGGTTGAAGTCGCCCTCCTGTAGACAAGACAAAGATTTTCAACATATATAGATCTTACCACAAACACCCAAATGCTAGGATGCAATAGACTTTCCAATCACCATCTAAGAACACCAGATGCAAAGGAGACCACAAGAATTTCCACAAGAGAATTTTTCTATATCAAGAATCCAAGAGCCAAAGACCCCTTTACAATGAGAGGCTCTCTCCTTTAAATAGGAAGGAGAGGCACCAAAACTCTAACCACTTTTTGAATGAGTGGCTAAGATTAAAAGATACAAATGTCTAATCAATGGTTGAGATGAGCTCAACAATAAAATACATGGATCACTAATAAAATATAATCATAAATGGACAAAATCGCCCTAGGAGAGGGGATCCCACCAAATCATGATGACAAAATATAATAAATAGCTTATGGTCGGGAAGTGTGAAATTGCCCCAAACTGCCTCCTGGAGTGCCTGCGCTGTCAAGGTGAGGGCACTAGTGTGTCCGGAAGGAGGGTAATATGGTAAAAACGAGTGGCTGGACCACCCCCTCCAAGCTCAGTGCCCTAGGTCAACCAAATAAAAATCATCTCTGCTCTGACAGGGTCTCCGACAGACCAAAACTGCACTAGGATAGCCTACTGAGGTTCAATCATCACTGTAACTGCCCGGAACTGAAAACAGACTATCCAAGATGTGTACTCATACTCCATATGAATCTCTGCATGATCATATAATATATCCAATATACCGGAACAGGTGAAATAATAATAATCTGTAAATGATCAAATAATGCTGTAAACCATAAATCATCATCATAACCCTATATCTGCTGCATAGAACCATCATGTACATGTACATGGACCATATATCATCTATCTGTATCATCACAAGGTCCAACCATCTCATGTCCTGTGATTGACCTTGGTCAAACTAAGTTTGACCAGGTCAATATTGACCAAATATAACTCAGACTATCATCAGAGGTTGTTGCAAAGTGTCAAAGGTTAATGCATGCTTTACAACTTATTCAAATAACAATTATAACACAAAGTAATCATTACTGGCAATCTAAATCCAAACATATAATGTCATTAATTATTCTTTAACTCAGACTAGACTTTCAAGACCATACTCACTTCATAGTTGTGATCAATTTGCTAGTGAAGGGTGAAGGCTAAAATAAACTAGCTAGGCTAAAGGATGACTTGAATGACTTAATGTTGTGACACTTTGGATATGGGAAAGGGAATACACACCATAGTATATACTGAATGAGCAACACTACAGGGAATGGCGGTGTCTCACAAATGGATGAGTTGTTCAAAGAGGGTTTATTCACCTTTAATAGATGCGCACAATCCATAATACAAATGAGGCCAGCAATTATTTATATATAGCATTTAAGTTCCATTGCTTTTTGTTCCTGAAGTTTCCATAGCCTTTGACCTACGTGTGTTTATAAACACATTGCATAGATTTACATTTATTTAGGTTTTTTGCTGCAGGTGTGTTTTTAAGGCACTTGTTTACCTGAGCACTTCTAGGTGTGTCACAGACAGCTTGTTTACCTAGGTATTTTACATTTCACAAAAGATATAACATTTTATTTCATAGCCATTTTCATTTGGCTTGCCTTTCATTCATGTGCTTTTCATACAAGATATAACATTTCATTTTCCAGATTTTTTATTCATGGCAGCACCAAAAGTTTCAGGTTTAGCCAACACAACTTTAGTGACTAGGGGGGATTCACAAGGAAATCCAACTCACCATAGGTAAGTTTTGTCACCAACTCAGAGCCGAGACACAATAAACAGGGAAGCTCATCCAATACAGAGGCTACAGTGGGGAAAAGTCCTCCATGCCACTAGTCAAGTAGTAAGTCAGGGTGATAAACTAAAAGGTAGGTAATGGATGGATGAAGACAATGAATAATGGAGCCAACACTAGCAAGCCAAGGTATGGTGGAATGATCACCTCTATTCTCCGTAAGGAGAGTAAAACCAATGAGTATGAATAGTGAACTTCTAAGTCTGAGTACGGACAATATAATATATATAATAAGATCAACCAGGTCCACATATCTATATGATCGCTAGATCGTGACACTAAGTGCTAAGACATGCTATAAGAGTAAATATAAAAGCAATATAACCACAACACTATGATATACCTGCTGAGTCATATACTTGAATGCTCATCATAAAAACCATCATCTGTCCTCTGAAACTGCGGCTGAAACTATGGGCACTACTGACTGCTCTGTACAAATGGTATAATGGCTATATCGGTCATCTCTTTGAGTGTCTTGGGACTCAGTCATGGCATGGGGAATACAACTATTGTCCAAAGCTGATAGTGATCCAAATAGATGCTCATCTCAGCATCTCAATGTAAGGGAATTGACTGAATAGTGTACTGGAATCAGAAAAATAATGTATGGTAGCCCGGCTATTATATATGTGATAACAGGCGGCTCTTCAGATAATCCAACTATGGTACAAAAAGTTGGTAACAACCTGTGTTGTCCGCTAGATTGCACACCAGCAGTGGAAATCTTTCGAAAGCTGTCTCTTCACTTACAAGTGAGAGAGGTGTGGCCTTGGGGGCAAGCAATGAGCCAGGTACTGTCACCTGAATCCCAGCTCCTCCGTTTAGGCTAATTCCTAACGAAGCCAAGGGGGGTAGTCCCTACAAAGAGTTTAACTATGGCTCAATGTTTTAAGTGTTAAGAATGTATGGTGATGCGGATGGATGTTGTTTAGGAGTTTTAGTGATGAAAGACACATGACTTACTTTAAATAAAACACAAGATAAGATGCAATCCACGCTGCGAAACAGTATATAAAGACTTGAGATAATTAAGAAGCATCCACAGATAAAAATTAAATGATAAAAGGACCAGTGCCTTATCCAATGGGTAACGGAGTCAAAATAATTGAATTGTAGTGCTGGGGGATGCTAAAAGTAAGTCTTGATAGTAACTGTTCGTGAGATCGTTGTGCAAATTATCTTGGTAAATTTCAAAGTTTTAATGGTTTTGATTATTATGGCTAAAACCAAGGATATCAAAGAGTGTCCAGAAAGATATTCTAAGCAGCTCCTTTAAGTGACATGTTGGAACCTGTCTGGAATCACAGCGAGGCGCGCAATGCTAACCAGCCACCGTGTCGCAGATTGGGCACTCCGGCGCCTCCCCTGAGAACTGATTAAAATACTTTTGAACAACGTCGGTTCGTTGGTTATGGGGGTGAAAATTTTAATTAATTATCACTTATGAGATTATCAAATCCTTCACCTTTCTGAGTACTAGCCCAACCTTTTCCGGTTGGCAGAGCATAGGGGTGTAGGACAAACGACCAAGATTAATTAATTAAAGGGGAAGTGTGGATTGAAAAGTTTTATTATTAGAGCACTTGTTCAACTCTTCGACAGAGAGTGCTCTTGACTTGATCTTATGACCACAGTTCAAGAGACTTCCTAATTTAAAAAATGCCTAATGCAGGGGGAACATGCAAGTCTATATGCTCTCCGACAGAGAGTGCTCTTGACTTGGATTTGGCCAAGTTCAAGAGACTTTGTTCGTTTTAAGAAACAAATAGCAGTTGTGAAAGCAAGGTACTTCAACTTTGTAACACTTAAATCATATGATAGCTCAAATAGATGTGAAATATTGCTAACATGCTACTTGCAAAATAAAATGAAACTGAAAGATCTAGTGTTCTACCAAGCAATTCTATTCTAAAGGTGGGATCAACCTCCGAACAAGGTCAACCACTAGAAACCATCAGTCTTGGAAACCTTCCAGCTAGCTGGATGTCCACAAGAAGCTGATGGGGGAACGAGAATCTACCACAAAGTTATGTGGCCTTTGAGATACAATCCCAAAGTTAGCTTACTCTAGTCAAGACTTGGAAGAGAAATTAATCTAAGTACGAAAATGAAGACTAATCTATGAACTTGAAAAAAGATGAGATCTAAACTAAGCATGCACAACACTCCTCCCCAAATGGGGAAGAAACCCAAAAAAGTGGAGGCCTCCTCCACTTGAACCTTTTATTAAACTTTACAAGTGCCTTGGGAATGAGATCCTTGCAAGGTCTTTTAAAGCAAATAAACAAATTATGGAAACAAGACTTATAGCCCTTAAATGGCTTTTACAAAGGAGATTGCAGTTGTTTCTTTGATTTTGATTCAAGTCTTCTCTGAGTGTAACTTTGAGCCTCTTTGGATCTTGTCTTCACAATTGGTTTCCTCCTTGAAAAAGACCTACTCAAGCTTTTAGCAAATGCTCAACAATGTACCCATTAACATTAGAAAAATAAAACCAATTTGAGACTAGTTAAGTCTAGATTTAAAAAATTAACTCTAAAATGTGAAATGCATGAGATTTTAACATAAAATCTTAACTATGATGAAACAGACCGGCGAACAACAAACTCTTGAAATGTGCTAGAAATGAGATCTAAATCATAAAAAATTTCGAAATATTTTATGTGAAAAATTCTATCTTTTAAATGGAAACAATAATCCAACAAGTATGAGCTATGCTAAAGCCAAACAATGAGATCTAGCTAGTAAAATAATGACTAAGTTTAACAAATGCTAACTTCTAAAAATAACTTAGCAAATTCGTTTTTGTACTTTTTATGGTTTTTAGGGATTTTTTGGGAATGAGGACGAGAGGAAGAAAGGCAAAACGAATGCAAGGATGGAGAGGTAGATTTGGAGCAAGGACTATGAAATGGAGGAGGAGATGAAGAGTAAAACGAAAGGGTGGAGGAAGAGTAGAACGAATGAGGGAAAATGAAAGGGTGAAGGAGGATCTAGGAGCTAAAGGAAAGCTGATCTAGGGTGGACGAGAGCAAAGAGGAGAAGGTTTTTAGAGAGGCAAGGGTTTAACAAATCAAAGGGAAAAAGTTTCAAAGAGAAAAAATGATGGCTTGAAGAGGAGAGCCTTTAGAACCAAAGTAACCAGTTTGAAGTTTTGAATAATGGATGGATTTTTGTGAACTTCTCAAGCTCAACCTTGAAGCACGAATCGATCTTTTGAAGACCCCTGAAATGCACAAAAGTTACCAAAATGATGAAAAAGGGGAAGAAGAAGCAACCAAGCCCAAGATCCCACTTTGCACTTAGGAGATCTGCAAAACCAAGCCACTTCAACAACGATTTGATCAAGTTTAGTATGATTAACCAAAAAAGACAAGAAGAGCATAAGTATAACAAATTACTGTTTGCTACTTCTAGATCTTAATTAACCAAGCATAAATGAATAAGTTGAACCCAAATATTCATTCCATGGACATAAAAAGGACTTCCAAGCTAGAATGATCAAACAATTATATATGAAATAGCATTAATAAAACATAACCTCATTGAAGCTTTAACAATTTCTCATGGACCAATGTGCACATCAATAGACCTCCAAAGTCGATTTATTCCCAATAGCAAAAAGCTAGAACACGATTACAAATTGGCAGAGTAAGTTTGCCCAAAAGATCCATGAAGAGAAAGCCCAAATGGCCTCTCTTATATAACAAAACTCAATGCTAAAACCCTAATTCGAATTGGTGATGAAGAGAGCCAAAAACTCCATCAAAAACCAACCAAATCGAGCTTGGAGTCTTAACTCATCTTTAAACTTGAGTTTCGAGCCCATAATTTGAGGAAGGAGCCCTACATGCATTGATTTCATAATCCAACAACCCATTAATCAATTGCCAAATCACAAAAACGAATTTGCATGAAGGTGGGCGAATTTCTCAACTGTAGATCACTCCCAGTGCTCCGAAACTGATCTGAATCAGGTGGGTGAAGATTCCAATTATCATAAATGCTTTTTGCCATGTTATTTTGACTTTTACTTTATTCAATTTGGCCTTTTTTTGGAGAGATTTAAATTATCTCCAATTTATTATTTTTTGAATATTTTAATTAATATTTCTCATTTTTTGGTTTTTTGAGAAAATATTAATTATGAGGCCAAATAATTGTCTGAAACCTAGGGTTAGCTGGTCCGGGGATCATGAATGATTTTTGGCTTAAGTCTGGAGCCTTCAATCACTGAAATCGGATCCCGGATGACTGACATATTACAAATTGAAATTTCTCTATTTAAACTATAGAGAAATTTATTAAAAATTAAAAAATAATTAAAAACCCAAATTCGACGAACCTGGTAAAATTTTTTCGAAATTTTTTCTGAGGGTCCTAGAGACTTGGGACATGACCAAAACCTATTCTAATAGTGTCTAGTAGGCTTATATACATTAGTTGGACTCTAATAACTCCGCATGGCTAAAATTTTCAAAATCGGGCATTCCAGCTTTGGAGGAGCGGGAGAAAACCTCATCGATTATAGCTCGGCTATAGGCAAAGTATAATTGACAAGGGAAAAAACTCCCTGGAATACCTTAGTTGCTTAATCAAGTCATGGGGAACCGAGACACTGAGATCCTACTAGCACACTTTATTACAAACCCCCATGGGGCCATGGTCATGTCGACTCAAAAATAAAACTGGCTAACTGCTGCATTTTGAAACCCAGATACTCTGGAAGTGAACACTGATGCGTTCCAACACTGGTGGCTCAATAAGGTTTCAACTATTTGTACAAAATAGGTGATAACAACCTGCAAGTTAAAATATGGATAGAAAATGTCCAATATATTCACCAAGATCTTCAGTGAAATGAAAAAGTAGTTTCAATCACCATAGCCATACATCCAAACTAAGATACAAGACTTTCTCACAAGAATCATATTTTATTCCAATAGCCAAGAGCCAAAAGTCTCTTTACAATGAGGGCGGCCTCTTCCTTAAATAGGAATGAGAGAGACCAAAACCGTAACCACCTTTTGAATGAGTGGTTGAGATTAAAAGATATAACAACGACAATCAATGACTAAGATGAGCCGGAAATACAATACATGGATCAACTCAAAAATAGAGGGGGCACACTTACTAAGATGTCCAAGGGGGACGCACCACATGACAAGTGATGAGAACTCATGACATAAGCACATGGTGGGGCTAGGAGGTGTAACATATCCTTCTCTAGCATGACCCCATGGCACAATATCATATAATAACTCAAGATAATATCATACTGTGACCATATGACCAAATCATGGCCCCTCAATGACATAATAAAATGCCCAAATAATAGTCCGAATGTATGTGGACCGCACTGAATGTTGCAAGCTGTGTCGAAAGGTGTGGGATGCATCACAAAAATCCTTTGAACAAACCTCATGGCAATTCCTTGCCTCAATTTCCCAAATCGATTTCCTCAGTGGCCATTTCTTCCATTTTTTATCCTTAGAAAATCACCTATAAAATAATAAAATCCTTGTATTTCTCTGCCTGGTGCCCCGGGCACAAATCTGACTGCACCAAACTGTCTGGGAGCATGGTAATATGATAATAACGAGTGGCTGGACCCCATACTCCCTTTGTAGCACCTTAGGAGAACCAAAAAGATCTCAAAATGTGTTGACAGACCATTTTATATGGAAATATGCAATAATGTGATAATCTGACCATAAACTCACTTGAAAGTGCCTGAAACTGATATCTGAGTGTACCAATGGACTCAGAAGGTCCAAATGTAGTAGAGATGACTACTCATACATGATGTGACTACCTGGATAATCCTCTGTAAGCTTAACCATGCCCGGACAATAAACATAATGGTCTGTAAATAATAATAATAAGTTGCTGATGTATTGACCAAACCTCTGTCTCGAGGAAAGTTTGAGTATTTTCGAGACAAGATTGGTGTAGTTCAGAAGGACCCTCCTCGAAATCGGGAGTGATATGGTCGATGATGATATCTGGATCGACGATGAGGTCGATGATGAGGATACCTGTATCGATGATGAGGTTACTTGTTCCGACAATGAGGTCTATGATGAGGATACTTGTACCAACGATGAGGTCGATGTGTGGTTCTTAGACTTGGTCTAAGTTGACGAGTGGATTGTATCATCCGTGGACACATGTCCTGAAGAGATCCGTAGACTCTTGTCTCCAAGAAAGATGTTGTAAATCCTAGATATGATCTAGGTCACAACCAGTATGAAAAAGGATTGGCTCTGTGATTGTAAATCCTAGATTTGATCTAGGTCACAACAAGTATGAAAAAGGACCGGCTTTGTGGTTGTAAATCCTAGATTTGATCTAGGTCACAACCAGTATGAAAAAGGATTGGCTTTGTGGTTGTAAATCCTAGATTTGATCTAGGTCACAACCAGTATGAAAAAGGATTGGCTCTGTGGTTGGGATTGCATTGTTCGTAGACATGATATGATGTCTTAAATTGATAGGGATTGATCATCCCGTAAGTGGATCAGGATTGTATCATCCTTGGACTTATGTCCTAAAGTGAGAGGGATTGATCATTCTGTAATTGGATCATGTGTGTTGTAGATGATGATGCTGTTGATCAAGAGATCCAGATGATGCTGTTGATCGGAAGATCCAGATGATGATGCTGCTGTAGCTGATCGAGTGCTGCAGAAGATGAAGACTCAGTACTGAAGATGTTGATGTTCCAGTATTGATTATGTTCCAATAACTGTTTGAGTTACTAATGATGATTGAAGAAAGCTTCCAATGATTTATAGATGTATCATGTATCATGTATCGTGTTGTTGATGACTCCTTGCTCCTGCAGATGTTGTTAGAATATCCTTCTCGTTAAGGGGGAGTGTTGAAATATTGTAACTTCTAAGAATATTCTATTTGTACTTTATTATCCGGAGATGTTTCATTCCTCCGTCGGGACTTTATTATATATCCGGAGATGTTTATTCCTCTGTTGGAATGTTGTAACTAGGGTTATTAGACTTCCCTAGTGGGGTCGGCCTTGAGTTAAGTGTTTAGGGGTTATTAGACTCTCCTAGGAGAAGTTGGCCCAGTTAGGGATAAAAGTCAAGTGAAGTAAAGTATAAATAGAGGAGGTGTGTTCCTCATTTAACACACTCACTCACTCATTTCACTCACTTGTGAATTGCGCATAGGAGAGAGAGAGAGATTTGGGAAGGAGGAGAAGGAGCTCTTCTTTGGGGATTACATCTTTGTATTTATTGGTCATCTATATTGAGGAAGCTTTGTTGGGTTTTCTACCCCATGAGGGTTTCCCAGGATAAATTTGTGTCTATCTTGTGGTTGTGTTTCTTTCAGTTATCCTTATTATGCTCTTGTTGTGAATTTTATGCTAAACTTAACGTAGTGAACTTGTACCAAGTGAATCTAAATCACGTGAAAGTGAAATTGGTGAACCTGTGACTCAAGAACCTGTACCTGGAGTACTTGTAAACTGTGCCCCTAAATCTGAAGATCCTGTAAGTTGTGAACCAGTCACTCCTAATACCCGTGACCCTATACCCTGAACCGCTACACTCTGAGATGTGGTCACCTGTGATGTAGGAGTCTGCTGCTGCTCCTGCTCTGAATCCCGAGACTTTCCGAAGGCCCGCTCCTCCTCAAATCTCACCTCCCTCCTCACAACAACTCTCCTTTGTGCTGGAAGGTATATACAGAAGGCCTTCGAAGTCTCGTCATAACCAACAAAGATGCCTTTCTCTACAGTGGACTCCAACTTTGTCCTTTTCTCTAAAGCGACATGAGAATATGTCAGGCATCCAAATATATAGAAGTGGCCTATCTCAAGCTTCTTCCCAGTGAACATCTCCTCAGGAGTTTTGCACCCCAAGGCTTGGCGTGAACTCCTGTTCTAAATGTAAACAACAGTACTACAGGCCTCAACCCATAGAAAGAAAGGAAGACTTTAATCATGGAGCATCACTTTGGCTACTCCCACTATAGCCATGTTCTTCCTTTTAGCAACTCCATTCTGCTGTAGAGTATATGGAATAGTCAACTACCTCCTATACCCTCCTGTTTGCAAAACTCATCAAATGCACTGGAGGTATACTCAACCCCATTGTCCTTGACCTGAGTACCTAAATCCTCCCTGTTTGGTTCTCCACAAGAGCTTTGAACTCTTGGAACCTTTTCAAGACTTCCTCCGATTTCTTGTTTTTCAGAAGTATATCCAGGTCTTTTTGGATAAGTCATCAATAAAAGTGACATAGTACTCAAACCCTGTCAATGAAGCAGATGACATGGGACCACATAAGTCAGAATGAATCAAGTCTAATACTCTTGCTGACCTGCTATCATTGCTCGAAAAAACAGTCTTGGTGTACTTTCCCAAAGCACACCCTCTGTACACACCACTCTGCTCTGTGCTGAACTCTGGTAATCCTGTCCCCATTTCCCTCGGCATCCTCAAAGAAGGATGATGCAAATGAGCCATCCTCCTGTGCCACAACTCACAAAGATCAGAATTGTTGTTGCTGCTATGTGTCAAAGCATGATGAGGCTGTAATAATAACTTAAACAGTTTCCCACATTTGAATCCACTCGCAAATGAAACAGAAGGACTCGATCCTTTGGGAAAAATGTGTACTTTCCCATCCAGGACATATACTCCGAATTCTCTATCCTCAATAGTGGAAATTGATACTAATTTCTTCTTCAGCCCAGGGACATACAAGATATCCCTTAGTGTCATGGGCTCCATGGGCTCCCTCTGAAATATAACAGTTCCTTGCCCAACTGCTTTGACAATAGTATCATCACCCAACACCACCTCCAAGTCCAAACCAGTCTCAGCGAGCTCTGTAAACATATCACGTGCACCTGTCATATGGCTTGAAGCCCCACTGTCAATGTACCAGGTGTATGCAGCGGTGGATACACTCGAGGGGTGACCAAGTAGCAGAGAATACTCCCTCTGATCCTGAATATCAATACTAGTAATAGATGCTCTCTCTGAATGACTAGTGTAGAGAGAAAAATCTCTCAAATTGAGGTGTGTACTCATCAATCTCTGTAGTAGCCGTTGTTTGCTGCTTCTTCTTCTTCTTGTTAGGGCACTGTCCAACATAGTGCTCAAACTTCTGGCAAGCAAAGCACTTGAATTTGCTCATGTCTTTCTTCTGCTCGCCACCTTATTGCTTGGCCCCACCCTTAGGGCCCTTCTTGAACTTCCTCTTCTTGCCTTTGGCTGCTAAGGCAACATTCTCCTCATCCTCCCTACTCTGAGATGAACTTCCCTGTATATAACCTCTTCGGGTCTCCTCCTAAATGAAGTCGTCCCAAAGACGATCCCCGAAAGGCATATGCTCTCAGGCTACAACAGACTACACAAATACAACCCATGGTTTTGTCACACCATTCAAGGCTATCCGCACTAAGTCACTGCCCTGTATAGCGTCCCCGACTACTCCAAGTTCATCTCTCACCTGTGTTATTCTGGTAAGGTAAGATGCCATGTTTTCTAATTTGTTCATTTGGATGCCTTTCAACTTTTCGCTCAGTACCATCCTCTGATTTTCGTTGGAACTTTGGTACAAGTTAGTCAAAGCACTCCACATCTGATAAGCATAATCTTTACCTATCACATGCGGGATTACATGATCCTTCATGTCAGCAAGTATAATCCTTCTTGCTTTTATATCTTTCTTGTCAAAGGCAGCCTTATCTGTAGTATCAGTAGGCACTATAACTGGTTTAGCTTGAGTACTTTTAACTATATATCCCATAGTTCATTCTCTTGAAGAATCAGTACTATTCTAGCTTTCCACGGACTAAAATTGACTGCCCCATCCATCCTATCTTCAATTGTTAACCTAGTAACCATGACAACAAGTAAGTCCAAGAACCTGTAAATGAAATTAACCACCTGTTTTCCCTTCTTTCCCAAGTCTGAAATATAACTGTTATCACACAACTTGTAGTTGTCCCTAAAGGTATCCCATCTGGGATGATAGAGGAGATGGACAACTAAAGGGGTGACCCAAGAGATGCCACGGTTCCCAATGCAAGCTGGGAGTCACGTCAACCGAGGCACTCTTTGCTTTAGATCGAGATGAATCAAGACCTAGGGGGAGACCCTATAACCAATCAAAGGTTCCTAGGGATATGTAAAAGACAAGTTATGGAAATCAATGCAAGGTTAGGTGGACCTAGAAGTTTAAGTATGGTTGAAGGAGGCTTAAGGAATGACTAGTGTTTCAACCAATGAATGATTTAGGCCGCATGATAAGATAAGATGACAAGATCTAGTACCATGAAATACACATGTGGGACCCACTTCCTTGGGATATGGAAATGGCTCAAATGGGACCCACAATGTGAAGTTAGGGGTGCAAAAGGTAGTAAGGGGTATGTGAAGAGTAGATCTATAGATCTAAGGTGCAAATAGAGATACCCACATATGGGATTATTAGTTGACACACATCTCAAGGAGTGCGAATTGCCCTAGGTGGACTAGTGCCTTGATGGATGGGCTAATGGAGTCAAAAGAGACGTGGAAATGTAGATCGGGACACCAAGGTATGCTCTTTTCAAATCAAGCGGGATCACAACCACCCATGTCCTAGAAGTGGGCAAACTCAAACACCCAAGGAGTGCGACTTTGCCCAAGGAGGGTTAAAAGCATGGAAAGGTGTGTCAAATCAAGTCCAATGGCCACCAAATTGTAGATCCAAGTAGTTTAGGCAAGTATCAATGTGGATCTTGAAAATCAAGGGCATCCAATGGCTAGATCTCCATAGATCTAAGATTTAAAATGTATCACCAAATTGACGCAAGTGGGGCATAACCCTCAAAATGAGGAATGGGGCCCACAAGGCAAAAATCAACA